>JAGXJF010002947.1:0-656484 GCA_019208055.1 Stipa capillata | reverse complement strand
ATTCCAGGGAAGACTAAACAAAGCAGAAAGTTTTGTTTGATCTTTCTAATTGCTTTATGTTACCTGCAAATGATAGTGCATTTGGATAGAGGAATCTGCAAAAGCTATACAGGTTAATGATGATCAAGTCTAATTGGAAAAAGTCCATTTTTCACCCCTCAGCTCTTGCCAGAGTCTAGATTTCATCCCTCAACTCTTAAACTAAATAAATATTCGACAGCGGTTTTGGATAATGTGGTGATGATATTCACAGATGTAGCAACCTAGTCAACAAATTTTTTTTTAAAAAGGGGATTTAGAAGGAAAAAATCAAAAAACTAAAAAGGTTTTTTAAAAAGAAAATATTCTAGAAACTTATTGAAAAATAAGAAATAAAAAAATCAAAATTTTTCATAAATTTCAGAAAATTTAGAATAAATAATAAATTTTCTGGAAAACACAGGAATTCTAGGAAAAACCACAAATAATTCAAAACAATCAAAAAGTCATTTTCTAGAATTTCCCTTTTTTAGAATATTTTTATTTTCCTTATTTTCATAATTTTCTAAATTATGTTTTTCGCATTCTTTTTTGAATTTTCTGTTTTCTCAGTAAAGTACCTGAGATATTTCTAATTTTTGATGTGTGCCCATATGTATTCATCAAGAAATCTGTTACAGGTTTTTGCATCATATCTTTATATATTGATGATTTGAACATCATTAGAATGCATAAGGACATCAATCGAAGCAAGTTCATAATTTAACACAGATATCGACATGAAGGATTTGGGTTGAAACCAAATATTGTCTTGGTTTGCAGATTGAACATCTGCCAGGTAGAATATTCTTGCACCAGATCTTCAGGGTATTGGTTATTGGAGATATTCTATTGCGATAAATCTCATCCGTCGAGTACTCCCATGATCTTCAGGGTACTACTCCCTCCGATTTATAATATAATTAGTTTTAGGTTTGGGCACAAGAATTAAGAAGAAGCTAGTTAATGTACCAAATGGCACTGTTACCCTTAATTAATTAATGTATCGGAAATGTAAACATGGGAAAAGAATCCATTGACCATAGCAATTAATAAGGGATAGACAAGGAAAAAAATAACAAAAATGTACGTTGAAATCCTAGAACTACTTATATTTAGATAAAACTCAAGAATCCTAAAACTACTTATATTATGAATCAGAGGGAGTAAATGAGATGGATCAGAGAATAGACTTAGACGTGAAAAGGAATACAAAATAAACCTGGGCAAGATATATACCGCCCTAGAAACCGCCGCCGCGGCCATCGAGATCTCCTCGCCGCCACTGGATCGCCGCTGGCAAAGCCGTGTGGGGCATGATGGCGGCGGCGGGCCTTCCTCCGGTGCAATTCTGGTGTGGTCGCGGTAGATCTAGTGGGCACCTTTTGGTTTTCGGTGGTGGTGATGCTCCTCGGAGGCTCTGCGGCAATCTCCGGCTCGACGGTGCCCCCCGGTGGTTCCTGCCCCTGGTGGTCTCTCGCCTCCGATCCACCGCCTCGCAGGCCGTCCGCCGCCCCCCTGGCTGTCCGAATTTGGGCGGCCTCAGATCCTTCCTTCCCTGGCCCCGATTTGCTTCTGCCCGCCGATGCCCATGCCCACTCCCGATGGCGGCTTGCCTGAGCACAGTTGACCAGATGGTGTTAGGCTGTTGGTGTGCTCGGCGTTGGCGCTAGAAGAGGCCATAGGTCAAGGTTGTTGGTGTGCCGCGGTAGCAAACGGAGCCTGCCGAGGCAGGGCTGTCCAGCTTCCGCGGTATGCGAAACTGTGTGTTGTTGCTGCCGCGGCAGGCACGTGAGGAGCAGCCACCTCCGCAGGGCTATCGGCAGCAAGGGCTACGGCTTGAGCGTCCGCGTGTGCGACTGCTTCGGAGGCGTCTACCATGGATTCGTTCTGGTTTTTCCAGATCTGTGTACATGGCGGTGGCACGCCTGTTTTGGCGGGATGGCTTATGTGGCGGCATCTTCTTTCCTGGGCAGGCATGTTCCTGATCGGGTGCTGGTTTGGTCATGCCGGCCTGGAGACACATTGGCTTGACTGTCGGATGTGTGGACTTCGGCGTCTCTTGGAGGCCTTTCTGATGCGACCTGTGGATCTCTGATGCCCGGATCTCTGGTATGGCGCGTCTAGTAGGCGAGAGGGGCTTTTCGGATCGTGTCCGGCTGTAGTTTATCATGGCCGGGTGGTATGGCGATGTCGGCTCGGCAAGTGGGGGCGGTAGCACTGGGGGACTGCGACTTGGTGGTGCTCTTTTGAGTATCGTTCTCGAGTTGCGGGGTGAAAACCCTAGATCTGGCCTTTGTTGGTTGTACCTGGCAATGGCGGCGCTCATGTCATTTTCTTGTTGAAGGCATTGTCTGTAGTCTGCTCAAATCTTCTCTCCGGGGTGAAAACCCAATGATCTGGTCTTCAGTGGTTGGATTCGGTAGCGGCGATGTACGAGCGTTGTCCCCTTCTTAGAGGCGTTGCCGTTGGAGCCCCAATCTCGTAGTTCGGATGTTACCAATGGTGGATGATAAGTGAAGATTGCTGCTGCGTGCCACTACTCGCTACGGCGTGACTTGTTTGTCGTGCTTTCTTTTTTCTTTTTTTCCCTTTTTTAATAATTTGGCTATGTGCATCCTCGATGTCTCGACTAGATCTTGATGTCGTGTTGTTGCAGAGGCCAGGTGTACTTTCTGTATCTGCTTGATGCATTAATATATCGCCGATTATTAGAAAAAAAGACGTGAAAGAAAAAGTATTGCGAACCCGAAGTACTGGGGCACGAAATCCCATACCTTCTTGCTATTGGATATTGTACCTTGCTAATAATAGTAGACCTGATACTGCATTTGCAGTAAGCTTTCTAGCAAGATATAATTCCGAGCTTACTTAAAGGCATTGAAACGATATTCATGGAATCCTTAGGTACCTTCAGGGTAACAGTGATCTTGGACTCGGTTATCCTAACGTTCAAGATACAACGATATGGTGCTACTCAGATGCAAATTATCCATTAGATCCCCATAATGCAAAATCTATCTCCATAAGTAGAAGAACTGCTATCTCTTGAAGATCATTGAAGCGAACATTAGTTCCTATGTCAATTAATCCTATGAGATCATACCACTATACGAGACCACTCGAGATTGGATATGGCCTAGAAGATTTATTCATGGTATCCAATGAGTCTTGTGGGGTTATGTGGATAAGCCTCCCACAATCCTTTATGTGGATAGCGTAGCTTGTGTTGCACAAATGATGTTGTATTTGGGTCGAATATCTGTACAAGTAGGTTACGTATTGGAATTGGAGTCATACTAGCGGATAGGGTTGGTAGAGTTTGAGTCGAACTCATGTAAAAGAGGGGCTCTCGTAAAAGGGGGGCACCATTGCTGTAACCATTCAGACTCGATTCAGATTCATCAGAGGTAGCTGCATAGGGACGGTCTGATCGGCCGGCCCTCGGAGGCTGGCCGCCGGTGGATGTCCCGGAATAATAGGGACGGAGTACCCGGCAAGGGCTCCCGGGGATGGCTTCGTGCTGAACCCAGTTAACAAACATCGGTGTCTATTCTTCTCGCATATTAACTTCTTATTCCAACAGTGGGGGCAACATTCAACGTGGGAGATCGGCCTAGTTGAGGGGCTAATTTAGCAACAAGTGGTATCAGAGCCCATATTCTCGGATACAAATCTTAAGGACCTCACGGTTGCCGGTCATGGTTGACAGGCTGGAACACTGGTGTAAGAGGGCCTAGGTATGACAGATTTGTGAGGGAGAGATTCATTTGGTTTAGTCCCACATCTGTTGTGGACAGAGGCACACCACGAGTTATAAGGGTGAGGGTAGCCCCTCCTATCAGGTTAGTCTTTTAGGGGGAGAGGGCCCAAGGCCTCTTATAAGCTTGTGTTGCTGTGTGGTTGGGCCTACGGGTATAGCGACCCCATGGACGTGGGGCCGGGACGCTGGTATAGCGAGCCCGAGGCGTAATGGGTGTTGGAAACACTAGTTTAGCGGGCCCGAGATTGCGCAACAAGTGGTATCAGAGTGTAAGGTTGGATTGGATCTTGAAGCGGTACGGAGGAATTCAACGGAGACCGACGAAGCTTGTCGAAGTGCGCAATCATAGTCAAACGAGGACGCGGCACGACTTTAGGTGGCTGGCCAAAGCGCCCAGGAGGGACGGTCAGACCTTCCGTAGCAACGTATTCGGCTCGGGCTCAGTTTCGAAGCCCGAGTCGGATGGGGTGTCGCAGCGGTGGCATCGGTCAGTCAGACCGGTGGTGACGGTAGATCAGACCGACGAAACAGTAGAGGAGGCTTTTCGGCATGGGCAAGAAATCGCTGGCTCACCGGCCCGAGGAGGCCAAGTCCTCTGGTGCGCGGCGAAGTGTAGGCTCGGGCCCAGGGCATGGAGGTACCGGACGGGGCCCGGCGGCTTCAATTTGACAAGGGCGCGGACCGATTCAAGTCAACATCCACACGGGAGAGAGGAGGCCAGATTGGAGGGCATGGGTGACGTGGGAGAGTCACAAGGAGTCTTATTGAAGGTGGATGCGGAGTCCGAGTCTGATTTCAATTCGAGTCGAAGTCCACTTTGGATTCGAGTTTGAGTCAGAGAAGGTTGAGGGCTCCGGGATCTCTTTAGATAGAGGGGCAAGGGGGGGCTATGGGGTAAGACCTCGGAGACTCGTAGCCCTAGCAAGAAAACAGTGAGACCAAGATCTTTGGTAAGCTGCACGCGTGGTTTTTCGAGGAAGCAGAGGCGACAACTCTCGGGCGGTCAGACCCGCATGTAGGGGCGGTCAGACTGGCAGCTCGTCACCGTGACCTCAGGTAGCGAGGAATTGGCGAGCGACATCAACGACTTCGACTAGGGCAGTTAGACTGGGTCCCAGGCCGGTCAGACCGATGAGGGAAGCAACGACAGCGGCTCGGCGGAGGGTTTCACGTAGGATCGGTCAGACCGGCCGTATGGTCAAACCGGCGACAGGCAGCGGCCAGACCACTCTAGTGGTCAGAGATGGCTACGACTAGATTCAAGGTGGCGAAATTCGATGGTATGGGAAACTTCGTGTTATGGCAGACAAGGGTCAAGGATATGCTTGCACAACAAGGGTGCTTGAAGGTTATCAAGGCCAATGCCATCAAACCTGCGAGGATGGACGATAAAGATTGGGAGAATTTGAAGATCAAGGCTGCCGAGACCATACGACTGTGTTTATCGGATCAAGTCATGCGCCATGTAATAGATAAAGATTCACCGGATGCAATCTGGGGAAAATTTGAAGCTCAGTTTATGTCCAAGACACTGACCAATAAGCGGTACCTGAAGCAAAAGTTATATGGGCTAAAGATGAAGGAAGGGTCAGAGCTTGCAGATCATATCAACGTCTTCAATCAGGTAATCATGGACCTAGCTTGACTAGAGTTGAAAGTTGATGATGAAGACAAGGCTATTGTTCTTTTGTGTTCTTTGCCGTTTTCCTATGAGCATATGGTTACTACGCTGATGTATGGCAAGGATACCATCACTATAGATGAGATTACTGCAGCACTTTTGGCATTTGATCAACGCAAGAAGAAGAATATTGCAGTGGTGGTTTCTCAAGCTGAAAAGTTGCTGGTCAGGTATGATCATAATGGGAAGAAGCAAGATAGGGACGAGGCAGGGAAATCCAAGACTAAGTCAAAGAGCAAAAAAGGGTCGCAGTGCTATAATTGCAAGGAGTAGGGTCATATAAAGAGGAACTGTCCAATGAAAGGAAACATGGATAGAAGTACCAATATGATTGTGGAGGGTGACAATAGTGAAAATGATATATGTGAAGTTTTTATGCTTTCAGGGAATCAGTTTATAGGAGCGTGGATATTGGATTCGGCAAGTTTCTTTCATGTGACAACAATTAAGGAGTGGTTCAGATCATACAAGTCTGGTGATTTTAGGATAGTCTTTCAGGGAGATGACACGGGCCATAGTGTTGTCGGGATTGGAGATATCAAGATCAAGACTAGTGACGGCGTGGAGCAGCTACTCAAGGCTGGGGTCTCTTCATGATGATGGTTATGTCTACAAGGTTGATAGGGACAAGAAGACCATGAGAGTCAAGAAGAACAAAGTGACTGTGATGAAGGGGAAGAGCACTACAAAGAATCTTTACAAGCTGCAAGGCGTTATTCTTACAGGTGGAGTCACGAAAGAAGAACCATGAGTGGCAACTCTAGCAGTGGAGGACGACAGGTCTGAGGCCAAGGCAGACTTGTCGGGTGGCTCTGGTCAGTGAGCTACAAAGGGGAAGACCCAATTCCAAGGTGCACGGAAGTTCGAGCAAGACATGTTCATTGCTAGAAGACCATATTCGTCAAGGTGGAGTTTGTTGTATTTATGTCGAATATGTGTACGAGTAGGTTACGTATTGGAACTGGAGTCAAACTAGCGGATAGGGTTAGTTGAGTTTGAGTCGAACTCATTTAACTTGGGCTCTCACAAAAGGGGGGCACCGTTGATGTAACCATTGAGACTTGATTTGGATTCGTCGGAGACAGCCGCATAGGGTGTTCTGACCGGCCCCTACGGGCGGTCAAGCTAGCCAGCCCCTGTATGCAGGCCATCGGCGGGATGTCCGGGAATAAAAGGGGAGGAGCGCCCGGCAAGGGCTCTCGGGGATGTAGGCTTCGTGCTAAACCCCGTTAACAAACATCGATGTCTATTCTTCTCGCATGTTAACCTCTTGATCCAGCGCCGCGGGCAACATTCGACGTGGGAGATCAGTTTAGTCTAGGAGCTGATTTCGCAACAAATAAAGAGTACTTATGTCAAAACCCATTTGATAAAGCATATAACCCCAAAACATTTCTATCCCTATAAGTAAAGAGGAAAATGAAAATATGGAAATAAAGAATGTGCATACTAGTGAAAATCTAAGGCCTTGCACGCTTCAAGCGTTGCGAAGCATGTAAATAAAGCCCAATAGCTTGTTTAGGCTCATTAGTAGTTTTAGTCATATATTGCTTATTCTATATAAATGGGGACCCAGCCAGTCCTATATTTGGGAAGGGCAGGCTGTGGTTGTGGCATCTATTTTGTACACCAGAATTATTTCTTTGACGAAACAGAGCAGGAGCTGTGCTATTTATTGCCAGTAGAAACGTCAGAAGGCGAAGGAGTACATACGCCTTAGGGCAAGTACACGAGAAATATCAATAACGACAGAGAAAGCTCTAGGTCTACATCTGTGTCTCGTGTGTCCTGTTCCTCATTCTTGAGTACTGTTTATTCATCATCGTTCTAACTTTCAATCCTACAACAACACCTAACAACTTTGGATGTGTTAAAAATGGATATAGAATGATACGGACCTGCATTTGTTGGAATCGAGCGGGGCACATGGGAGGTGGCATCGTCAATTTCACGGTGCTCTAATAGTCCCGTCGATCTCCGATGCCTTCCGGTTCTTGGAAGGCTTGATGCTTCTGATCTGCAAAATTATTAAATACAGCGCGCATCGTTACAATTGAAATCAAGATAGTTCTGCAAGTAGAAAAGGATAGCCATCTAGGAAGTCTTCATGCTTCTGGTTTGCAAAATTATTAAGTACCGCATAGTTACAATTGAAATCAAGATATTTTTGCAAGTAGAAAAGGATAGCCGCATTGGCATGTGGATTTATCATTTTTGGAGGCAATTTAGTACAAGCGATTCGTTGTTTGTTACTCCTCCGGTCTTTAAAAACGTGACGTTTTAGTCATTAATATGACCTTTAAACTTAACTTTAACAATTATTTATTATTAAAAATATAATTATAAAATTTAATAAATTGTTATATTACAAAAGTATTTTTCGAGACAAATCTGTACATATGATTTTCACACACCTAATCAAAATATTTTTAAAAATATTAGTGGTCAAAGTTTTAAAAATTTGATCAATACTATGTCTAAAACGTCGTGTTTTTGTCGACACGAGAGAGTAACATATACCACAAGCGCTTCTTGACATATGACGTTCTTTTGTACGATGAATTGAAAAAATTTGAGCACAGCTCTTGATCTTGTCACCTCAGCGGCTCAGCAAAATTTCCCGTCATTCCGGTGCCGTCGTCGCTGCCTTGATGGCACCGATTTGCACCTCTGCGGCACTAACGTGGTAGTACGGACGTCTTGCACCGCAGAAAAATCCACTGTGGACTCTCCCTTATCTCTTCACGCGCTGCTCTTCCGTAGCCAGAAAAATCTCCGTTGCCTCTTTCCAAATTTCCCTCACCGCACCACACCTTCCACCATGGTGGCGCTACCGCATCTTGCCTCCGTGCCACCGCGGCACATCGGCAGCGCCGGCACTTTTAGAAACTTGAGTTTTGAGGTTTCAGATCTCGTTTTCTTTATATTTTTCACGGATTTTTTTGCGGTTCTACTCTGCTGTTTGTTGTTGGAAGCTCGTTTTTGCGGGTTGGAAGCTTGATTTCAATGAGTTGGAAGTTGGAGTTCTTTTTGGTAGAAAGCTATGTGTTCATCCGTTGCAAGTTCTTGTAATTAGAAGTCTGTGTTCATCCGGTAGGAAGACGTCTGTCCATCGGGTTAAAAGGTTGTATGAGAGTTAATTATCTGATCATTGGAAGTTGTAGATCAAACGGTTGAAAGTTTGTATGGGTGAAAGTTATTTTTAGATAGTTGGAAGTTGTATCCTGAAAATTAATTTCGGTCGCAATTTCACCGAAATTCGTGAATTTCACGAATCTCGCTGGGGGATGAAAAGTCCTTTCTTGCCTGAAGAAAGTCCTTTCTTGCGTCAAAATTTGGTTGAAATTTTTCGACACTATTTCTGAAATTCTCGAAATTTCATGAATTTCGCAAATCTCGCTGAGGGGCGAAAGAAAATCTGTTTCTGAATTTTTTCTCTGGTTGTACCCCATCTGATCTCCTAGTAGAAAACTAATTTTCTTTTACCTCTGCCACCGGCGGCCAGCAACAGAGGCGAAAGTGAGGAAGAAAGTGGTAGGGAGGAAGTAATGTTGTTATTTGCGTTAGGGGAGGAAATCCCTTGAGAAAATAGAAGGGAGGTGTGCCATGTGAGGTTCCGACAGCTCACCGGAGCTGTCAAAAATTGTTTGTTCAAACGTAAATTAGAGATAGAGTGGTAAATACCACGCTTTTGCTCGTCAGGAGAGATAATTGAACAGGTGTCGAGCCGGCTGTTCCCAGTCTAAGATATCTCATATTTCCTTGTTTTAAACCAAGATATGTCACATATTTCCGAACTATGCTATGTTCTTATCGTAAACTGATGAAATTTAGAAATAACGTACGCTACTGTAAAATTGTGGGAACAAACACAGAGGAAAAATGGAAATGAAAAACACTTGACCGGAGTCTACAGAGAAACCGGTGTTATCAGCTTCCCGCTCGGTAAAGAGATTTTGAAAATTCCAGGTAAATTAGACCCTGACGGGCAACTCAGAGAACCTTCCACCAAAAGAATAACGTGGCCAAGAGTTTAGCGATACTCGAAAACAAAGAAATGACAGAAATTTTCACAACAAATCACAATACTCGCGCGATCCCTACCACAAGAAATGTATAACTTTTTCCCAAGGAAGCTTAGGGTTGGCTAACCTTAATTCACTTTCGGGATCGCTCATGGTGAGGCTCCACGGGAGGAAGACG
Source organism: Stipa capillata (assembly GCA_019208055.1). Taxonomy (NCBI): domain Eukaryota; kingdom Viridiplantae; phylum Streptophyta; class Magnoliopsida; order Poales; family Poaceae; genus Stipa; species Stipa capillata. The sequence continues at coordinate 646,819 of JAGXJF010002947.1, read as the reverse complement.
AAGTGGCAAGTTCCATCTGGGTGAGGAAGACTATATAACAGCGTACGATAATTAAGGGAGGCAAGTGCGTAACTATCGCTTGGTGAGGACCATCCTCAGCTGTCGTACGGTGAAGTAAATGACTCCTATTCCAGAAGGTCCTTAGGCTTAGACTTGTTGCTTGAGATCTCATCTAGAGCTTTATCTTTGCCCTTTGCTTTAGCCCACGACCTGCCCTTCTTCTTGAAGCTAGTAGCCTTTTACACCATCATCACATAACTGGTGTCTTTCTTGATGTCTTTCTCTGCTGTTTTAAGTTTCCCATGCAACTCATTAAGATTCTTGTTCATGCCATTGCATATGGTAGTTCGAAATGCATGGCCCGTAACTTGACGAAAGCGACACAAGAATCATATCTGTAGCCAACTCTTAGTTAATGAGAAAATCAAGTTTATCCAAAGTCTGCATATAACCAACCATTTTGATTCCATACGGACTTACCGAATAACTTACAATCCAACAAGGCTCTTGAAACATTAAACTTCTCAGTCCTTGCCTATGTCTGAAACATGCCCTTTGGCCCCTCGATCGTATCGTGAGCTTTCATATTTCCAAATTGCTTCTGAAGCTCAGAGTCTACAGTGGCAAGCATAAGATACCTAACATCAAGAGACTCATCACATGCTCTTTTGTATGCAACTTTAATAACAACAGTTGCATCATCTGTAGGTGCATCTAGAAGGGGTGTTCTCTAGAACATGTTCTCTTTTATCTTCCCTGAGAACAATTCTCAGGTTGCGGGACCAATTCGTAAAGTTCGTTGCATTCTTTTTTTTTCATTTTCAAGAATCGAACGCAAAGCAAACTAGGTGCAACAGGAGCAGTAGGAGGTGCCATGATCTGCAACATAAATATAAGGAAAAATACTAAGACATTGGTTTATGAAAACATAACTTGTATTAAACACTTAATAGAAGATAGTCCCACTAAGATCAATATCCCTCTAATAATTTTTGTGATTCAAGATCAACAATTTCTAGTCAACTAGTGAGCTTGAGCATCACTGCTAGCGGACTCACCTAGCACTGCACCAGAGAATGTGATGTCCCCGACAACAGTGTCAGAAAAAAGCTTATTAGCTCCCCTAAAGAGCTCTTGTAAGTGCATATGATCAATTGTAGATTTTTCGATAAGAAAGAGTGTCGAACCCACAGAGAAGAGTCAATTGGTCACATGACCTAATCTGAAATTCACGAAAGAAAATATTAAATTGCATCTTTGGATGCACGACTACCTTCGTCAATTAGCTGTAAACCTTTCGGGTACAAGAGGCAATTAAAATAATCGATTAACGAAACTAGGAGACTTAAACGAGGTGCTGGAATTATTGAAAACAACAAGGAACGTAAAACTAAAATTAAATACGGAGGTGTTCTAATGGCTAAAATTCAGGCATGTGGTCTATGAGTTCACTAGTAGCATTTCTCTCACACAAAATAAGGATTATGCAATAATAAAGATCAACTACGAAATTACAAGAAACATTAAAAGGCTATTCATGCTAGCAATAAATAGAGTAAACTCTAACCTTTGTCTTAAGCACCTTGAGCCAACAAAGTGATATATTAAGGCATTGAAACGTCCGGAATAATATTAACATAAACAACTGGTAATAGCACACGTAAATTCACGTATTGGCTGCTCTCCACCCATCGTCGCGCTAGTAAGACATATGCAGGGTACCAAGTACTCGGTAATAACCAAGAACCAAGCACATAATGAACAATCCATAAAAACATAGCGTGCATAATAATAATCCCAGCTTAATAATTGGTTACACCGAAGATGGACGGTAATCACAATAATATTGATGGCGCTGAAGATGAATGGTCATCACAATAATCATGAGAACGCTACATTGCTACTACCACACACCCCGTAGCCTCGATGGACTACTGACACATCATGAAAATCATCAAAAAATGACATTAGATTGAACTCATAAACATCGTTATCAATGAACACAAACCAATCTTGAGAGTTTCATTGAATATTATGAAGTACAAGAAGACTATCTATGGAGGAGACTCGCTAATCTTGATGCCGGAGATGATGGAGATGAGAAACTGTGGTCCGGTAGCTTTCCACTGCAATCCCAAAGCTCTCTCATGTTTCTGTATTTCTTTGCGATACCTCCCTCGCATAACAGATCAATTTTAGGATCTTTATAGGCAAACGAAGCACCACACAAAGGGGCGTCGCTACGGGAACCCTAGGGGCTCTGAACAACGCGGTGGGTGCTGAGTGGACTGTGCCACCTAGTCATCCAGCCTCTGGGTGGCCCCGGCAGTCCCCACTTTCTGCCTTTGGCTTCCCTGCTCCTGAAGTTTCCGAAAAAGTGTAATTTTCTGATTTTTACGGAGTTTTTATCTGCATAATAAAAGATAGGGATTAAATAGTAGTCTGTTTGGATTTTCAGGGTTTACTAGAAATTAATTAGAATTCATAATAAAATAATTATGAAAATACATCAATTAACTTTGTCGTAGCTACGGGACTAGGTAGTATATTTTAGGCACCCCCGATCGGTTACGTCGACCTCCGGGAGTACCAGAGGAGTACGAGCAAGTGTAGTGTCCGTCGAGGAGGAGAGCGCGAGCGAGTCCGACAAGGCGAAACGTGGAACTCTCTCGCTGGGGGAAAGTGAAAACTCTAGTGTTGGGGCGAAGTGAGAACTCTCGTATATATTTCGGAGTTTATAATTTTACATCTTAGAAATTATGTCCCCTTCTCTCTACCCCTGGGGTCCTATTTATAGAGAATGAGAATGGGGATGGGAGATTACAACTCTACCCCTCGGGTTACACACGCGAAGAGGTGTATTTTGGTCTTCTACAAGGAATCTCGGGGTATAGTCTAATACTCTAGTATTCGAGTACGCACCGCTACGACAATGTATTGGCCTTGATATCCATGACTCAACCTCGTTGTGCCACGACCTCATCGTGCTGCGACCTCGTCGCGCCGTGACCTCATCATGCCGCGACCTTGTCGTGATGGGGCGTTGCCGCGACCTTGTCATGATGGGGCGTAGCCGTGACCTTGTCATGACGGAGCGTTTTTCCTCGATGTCGTGATGGACCGTCTTGACATCGAGACGGAGCGTCGCCTCAACGTCTGCGGGACGGAGCGTCGGCCTCGACGTCCGCGAGAAGGAGCATCGACCTCGACGTCTGCAGGGACGAAGCGTTGCCTCGACGTCATCGGTGACACCAGCGGAGCCCGTCAACGCCAGGCGAAACATGTTGATTTGGGAAGGGGCATCTTGACGCTGTCAAAAAGAAGCCCGTTGGTTCTGGGTAACGCGGGGACCCTTCCCCCAACAATAGCCCCTTGCCGGTATGGGCGGTCGAGTGATGCCCGTCCGAGCTGGCGCACCAATTCCGAGGGGTTGGCGCGCGGGCTGGCCCGACGACCTCCTTATACACTTTGATGTTTGCCCGAAACCACGGTGTTCACGCCAACGTAAATGACCAAGTTGCGTCAGCAAGATTAGCCTTACTTCTCTGATCCCTCTCCTTTTTTTCTTTTTTCTCTTTTTTTTCTTCTTTGCCTTTTTTCTTTCTTTTTTTTGTGACGGAGCGTCACCTCGATGTCCGTCGGGACGAAGTGTGGGCTCGACGTCGTAAGGGCTTCCCAGGAGGTCACCCATCCTGATACTACTCTTACCCAAATACATTTAACTTCAGAGTTCTGATTGGATCCAGTGCTTTAGCGTTGGTTCAGACAGAGTTTTGGCTCGACGTAGTGGCAGAGTGTTGGCTTGACGTCATGACGGAGTGTTCGGCTCGACGCCGGGACGGAGTGTTAGCCTCGACATCGCGACGGAGTGTTTGCTCGACATCGTAAGGACTTCCCAGGAGGTCACCCATCCTGGTACTACTCTCGTTCGAGCACGCTTAACTTCAGAGTTCTGATGCGATCCGGTGCTTTAGAGTTGGTTCGAACGTAGTTTTGGCTCGACGTCGCATTAGAGTGTTGGCCCGACATCGTGACAGAGTGTTCGGCTGGACGTCGTGATAGAGTATTGTGCTCGACGTCGCGACGGAGTGTTGGCTCGACGTCATGAGGACTTCCCAGGAGGTCACCCATCCTGATACTACTCTCACCCAAGCACGCTTAACTTCATAGTTCTGATGAGATCCGAAGCTTTAGCGTTGGTTCGAACGGAATTTTGGCTCGACGTCGCGGTGGAGTGTTGGTTCGACGTGGTGACAGAGCATTCGGCTCGACTTCGGGACAGAGCGTTGGGCTCGACGTTGCGACGGAGCGTTGGCTCTACATCGTGAGAACTTGCCAGGAGGTCACCCATCCTGGTACTACTCTCGCCCAAGCACGCTTAACTTCGGAGTTCTGATGGGATCTGGTGCTTTAGCATTGGTTCGGACAGAGTTTTGGTTTGACGTCGTGGTGGAGTGTTCGCTCGATGTCGTGACGGAGCGTTCGACTCTACGTTGCGACGGAGCGTTGGCTCGATGTAGTGACGGAGCATTTTGCCCTGACGTCGTGACGGGACGTTTTGCTTTGACGTTCGTGGGATGGAGCGTAGGCCTCGACGTCATGACGGGGCGTTTTGTCTCGACGTCGTGACGGGGCATTTTGCCTCGACGTCCACATGACGGGGTGTCGGGCTCGATGCTACGGGACGGAGTGTCGGCCTCGATGTCATGACGAGTAGTTTTTTCTCGACGTCGTGACGGGGCATTTTGCCTCGACGTCCGCGTGACGGGGCATCGGCCTCGACATCTGCGGGACGGAGCATCGGCCTCGATGTCATGACGAGTAGTTTTTTCCTTCACGTCAGCAGGACGGAGCGTCGGCCTCGACGTCCGTGGGATGGAGCATAGGCCTCGACATCATGACGGGACATTTTGCTTTGATGTCCGCGGGACGGAGCGTCGGCCTCGACGTTCACAGGACGGAGCATCGGCCTCGACGTCTGCGGGACGGGGCGTCGGCCTCGACTTCATGACGAGGAGTTTTGCCTTGACGTCGGTGGGACGGAGCGTCGGCCTCGACGTCCACGAGACGGAGCGTAGGCCTTGACGTCATGACGGGACGTTTTGCTTTGATGTCCGCGGGACGGAGCGTCGGCCTCGACGTTCACGGCACGGAGCGTCGGCCTCGACGCCCGCTGGACGGGACGTCGGCCTTGACGTCATGACGAGGAGTTTTGCCTTGATGTCGGCGGGATGGAGCATCGGCCTCGATGTCCGTGAGACGGAGCATAGGCCTCGACGTCATGACGGGATGTTTTGCTTTGATGTCCGTGGGACGGAGTGTCGGTCTCGACATCCACGGGACGGGGAGTCGGCCTCGATGTCACGACGACAAGTTTTTCCTTGATGTCCATAGGACGGGGCGTTGGCTTCGACGTCTGCTGGACTGAGCGTCGGCCTCGACGTCCATGTGATGGAGCGTCGGCCTCGACGTCATGACAGGGTGTTTTGTCTCGACGTCGTGACGGGGCGTTTTGTCTCGACATCGTGACGAGGCGTTTTGCCTCGATGTCCGTGCGACGGGGCGTCGGCCTCGATGTCATGACGCGGAGTTTTGCCTTGATGTCAGCGGAATGGAGCGTCGGCCTCGACGTCCGCGGGACGGAGCTTAAGCCTCAAGCGGGGCGTTTTGCCTCGAACAGCCTATTTTTTCGTGTCGTACAGGCTGTTTTTTTCGCCTCGTACGGGCTGTTTTTTTGCCTCGAACGAGCCATTTTTTGCCTCGAACGGGCCATTTTTCTGCCTCGAACGGGCCGTTTTCGCTTCCACCTCGACATCGTGATGGGGCATTTTGCCTCGATGTCGTGATGGAGTGTTTTGCCTTGAAGTCATGACAGAGTGTTGGCTCGACGTCGTGACGGAGTGTGGAGCTCGACGTTATGATGGAGACGTCATGACGGAGCATTGACCTTGACGTCATGACGGAGCGTGGAGCTCGACGTCATGACAGAGATGTTGTGACAGAGCGTGGAGCTCGACATCATGACGAAGCGTCGCCTCGACCTCGGTGGGACGGTAAGATAGATTTAGCCCGATGCATCCACGGAGGCGTTGCTCAACATGACGTCAGAGGGATATTCGATGCCGCGGTGGAGCGGCTCAACACCGCAGGTGAGATAGATTTAACTTGACACGTACATGGAGGCGTTGCTCGATGTAATGGCGGAGGGATGCTCGACACCACGGTGGAGCGGCTCAACACCGCGGGTGAGATAGAATTAGCTCGACACATACACGGAGGCGTGGCTTGACGTGACGCTGAAGGGATGCTCGATGCCGCGGGTGAGATAGATGTATCTCGACATGTACACAGAGGCGTTGCTCGACGTGATGGTGGAGGGATGCTCGACGCCGCGGTGGAGCATGCTCCACTTCACGGGTGAGATAGATGTATCTCGACACAGCCACGGAGGCATTGCTCACATGGCAATGGAGGAATGCTCAGCGCCGCGGTGGAGTGTTCTCGACGCCGCGGGTGAGATAGATGTATCTCGACACGGCCACGGAGGCGTTGCTCACGTGGCGGTGGAGGAATGCTCAGCGCCGTGGTGGAGTGTTCTCGACGCTGCGGGTGAGTTAGATGTATGTCGACACGGCCACGGAGGTGTTGCTCATGTGGTGGTGGAGGAATGCTCAGCGCCGCGGTGGAGTGTTCTCGACGCTGCGGGTGAGTTAGATGTATGTCGACACGGCCACGGAGGCGTTGCTCACGTGGCGGTGGAGGAATGCTCAGCGCCGCGGTGGAGTGTTCTCGACGCCGCGGGTGAGTTAGATGTATCTCGACACGGCCACAGAGGCATTGCTCACGTGGCGGTGGAGAAATGCTTAGCGCCGCGGTGGAGTGTTCTCGATGCCGTGGGTGAGTTAGATGTATCTCGACATGGCCACGGAGGTGTTGCTCACGTGGAGGTGGAGGAATGCTCAACGACGCAGTGGAGTGTTCTCGACGCCGCGGGTGAGTTAGATGTATCTCGACACGGCCACGGAGGAGTTGGTCACGTGGCGGTGGAGAAATGCCCAGCGCCGCGGTGGAGTGTTCTCGACGCCGCGGGTGAGTTAGATGTATGTCGACACGGCCACGGAGGCGTTGCTCACATAGCGGTGGAGCGCGATGTTGACGATGAGACCGCTCGATGTCGCCGAGGGTGAGCGTTGAGGGTGATGTCCAAGATGAGCCCCTGGTGTCGCCGAGGAGGGCGCAGAGGACGCCAAGTCCAAGAGCGCAAGCGAGGGCGATGTCGACGACGAGCCCTTGGTGTCGCCGAGGGAGGCGCAGAGGATGCCAAGTCCGAGAACGCAAGTGAGGGCCATGTTGACGAGGAGCCCCTGGTGTCACCGAGTGGGGCGCGACACCAGGTCTGAGAGCGCGAGCGAGGGTGATGTCGATGACGAGCCCCTAGTGTCGCCTAGGAGGGCGCAGAGGATGCCAAATCTGAAAGCGCGAGCGAGGACGATGTTGATGACGAGCCCGCTCAATGTCGCTGAGGGCGAGCGTCGAGGGCTCTATCAACGACAAGCTCCTAGTGTCACCGAGGAGGGCGTATAGAATGCCAAGTCCGAGAGCGCGAGCGAGGGCAACGTCGACGACGAGCCCTTATGCCTGTGTACGGTGTCACAAAAGAGCAAGCACACAAACAAGGTAGAGGCCGCGAGCACGCGTGCGGTGCTCGCGTTGAGGTTATGCGCATCAGAGTTCCCCGACGGAATCCTAGTTGACATGACTTCTTGCCCGGTCCTCATGGACGGCGCCAACTGTCGTAGCTACGGGACTAGGAAGTGTATTTTAGGCACCCCCGATCAGTTACGTCGACCTCCGGGAGTACCAGAGGAGTACGAGCAAGTGTAGTGTCCGTCGAGGAGGAGAGCGCGAGCGAGTCCGACGAGGTGAAACGTGGAACTCTCTCGCTGGGGGAAAGTGAAAACTCTCGTGTTGGGGCGAAGTGAAAACTCTCGTATATATTTCGAAGTTTATGATTTTACATCTCAGAAATTCTGTCCCCTTCTCTCTACCCCTGGGGTCCTATTTATAGAGAATGAGAATGGGGATGGGAGATTACAACTCTACCCCTCGGGTTACACATGCGAAGAGGGGTATTTTGGTCTTTTACAAGGAATCTCGGGGTATAGTCTAATACTCTAGTATTCGAGTACGCACCGCTACGACGATGTATTGGCCTTGATGTCTGTGACGGAACCTCGTTGTTCCGCGACCTCGTCGTGCCGCGACCTCGTTGCGCCGTGACCTCATCATGCCGCGACCTTGTCGTGATGGGGTGTTGCTGCGACCTTGTCATGATGGGGCGTTGCCGTGACCTTATCATGACGGAGCGTTTTGCCTCGATGTCATGATGGACCGTCTTGACATCGAGACGGACCGTCGCCACAACGTCTGTGGGACGGAGCATCGGCCTCGACGTCCGCGAGAAGGAGCGTCAACCTCGGCGTCCGCCGGGACGAAGCATTGCCTCGACGTCGTTGGTGACACCAGCGGAGCCCGTCAACACCAGGCGAAACATGTTGATTAGGGGAGGGGCATCTTGACGCTGTCAAAAAGAAGCCCGTCGGTTCGGGGTAGCACGGGGACCCTTCCCCCAACAAACTTAAAGAAAACATAACACGTTTCAGACGTATCAAGCTTCCTCAAGCTTAAACTCTTACTCATCCTCGAGTAACATCTGTGACTAACATAAAGTTAATTGAGGACTTGAGTTAAAAAAACCATACCGAATTTGTGTATTCATCGACTTTGATTAAGCAATATCAGAAAAATCTAAGTAACAACAATATATCAACCAAAGGCATATGTCCAAATAAGAATTAAAACCACACTAGGACTAAGGTACACTATGAAACTGAAAAGCTAAGATTATAATAAGAATAACAAATATATCTCATTAGTTTTACCACACTAGGCCTAAGTGCTTGAAGTCCCATGTTTCCGATCACTAGAAAACAATGTGGGGGTAGAAAGGCTTAACAAGGAAATAAAGGCTCTTGCAAATAAAAATGATCCCTAAGCATTAGAGATGTCTCAGTTATCGATATTGTAAGAGGAGTAATAATTGCCACATGATGCACAAGTAAAAAGTATATCGCAATAAGGAGATGCTCTCTAGTGATATAAGTAAAGAACATGATTAAAGTGAATGCTCTCAAAAGATATAAGTGAAGCATATCAGCAAAGTGAATGCTCCCTAAAAATATAAGTAAAGCATATGAGTAAAGTGAATGATCTCTAAAAATATAAGTGAAGCATATGAGCAACAATGTTCAGAATGCTACTGCTACTACTAAGAATGAAATACAATGCGTTAGCCTACAAAAGATCATCTCGCATAAAAGATAACAAGAGTTTTAAAGAATGATCGACTCTCGCTTTCTTCTACTATTCCTTTTTCCTTTTTCTTTCTTCTTTCTTCTTTTCTCTTTTCTCTTTTTCTTTTTCATTTTCTTTTTTCTTTTCTCTCTTTCTTTTCAGCCCTACAAGAGTGAGAGAATGGAACCTTACATGAATAAGCGCTTTATAAGACATAGCAAGCGAGAAATATAAAAGGAAGGCTATATGTATAAATGCAAATGGCAAATACTCGATTGGCATATGGAAGTGCCATAATAGATAGATATGATAGACACAAATGACGAAAACAAGAAAGGCTTATTGGAATGTCTCTTTATTTTTTGCACCGTATGTTCTGTTTCGACAGTTTTTATTTGCCACCTTGGCATCATCTTTATTTTTTTTATGAGAGACAAACCACATGGGTTGGATGTACCAGAGAAGTATGTAAGCTATCAATGTGACAAATGCAAGATTGAGTACCGTGGAGGCTAGCAATAAGATGCAGTGAAGTGTTCAGCTGAGGGAACATACTTGACTTAAGCAAAATCATATAAAAAACAGTAGGTTAGCCAAGTTATTACACTAAACTTTTCTTCTTCATTTGCTAGTAACCGGGTACCACCAGACAATGGCCTCCAAATCATTTCAAAGTGACTTCTATGCTATCATTTAAAATTTTAAATAAACATGGCATGATAGGAAGAAAAACATCAAAAGAATAAATCTACCACTCTAAATCATAACCTTAACAATTGAGTAGCAAAGTCACCGATAGAACTAGAGACTAATAACAATTGATGGACAGATTCCTAAGGTTGCTGTAAGTCATTACATAAGATAATTCAGTCATTGCAAAAGAGAAGAATAATCATATCTCAATCAACATGATTACTTTAACATCATCATCAAAGAGAAGGGCACAATTCATCTATCCAATATGTCTAAAATTATAATCATAGTAAAAGACATAGGCATCAAAAACAACTCCAGTAGATAAAGCATGTAACCAAATATAAGTTAGGAACCTCAACAACTCCACGAACTCTCTTTATTCAAAACAGGAAATAAACTAAATATGTTGGTTAAGCCGGCCTACTACGAGCAAGATATCAAGTTATACAATAAAGCAATGCACATAGCAATTATTGAATCAACAAGAATGAAAAGAGAAAGGAACAAAGGAAACTTAGCCAATTAAGGTGATGGTAGCATCCTCAAAGCTTAAAGCATTTGTTGTTTCTTGAACATTCATGGTAAAGATCATCAATTAATTGCTCCTCTTTATTCTCTCAATGGTCTCGTCTGCAAAAACTTTGTTCTTGCATAGCAATACTTAAACAACTGTCCTTTATTAAAAGGATAAACAATTAAACACCATGAGTACTCTAGTAAGAGCTATCTCTCTTCTGTAAGTCTACCAACAAATAGGGAAAGAACACTAATATAATCAGATATCAACAAAGGATCAATTTTAGCACTAAAAGCAGGACAAAATTTAATTAGAGGCTAAACATATACTAAAACAGTGCTGGAATTTTTTTGGAAAAATTATAAACAAATATTACGCAACAGAATGGAGTGCCACGGAAAAGTGTAGAAGCTGGGAGGTCCCAGGGCCCTAGACGGATGGCTAGGGCGGCTGGCCAGCCGCCTCACTAGGCCGTCTGGCCCTTGTGGGCATCCTCTGTCTCTAAATTTTTTTCTGTAGCTTCTTTACTCTCTGTAGATTGTAAATATAAAATTTCTAGGATTTTACGAAGACACCTGAGAGATAGAAAAGAGACAGAGAGATATCTGCAACAATAATTATACATATAAAAGTAAAAAAACTTAACACTTCTTTTTATTAAAAACCTAGACTCAAAAGAAAAATACATTGAAAATGGTTAGCACATTGTCGGAAAGCGCTTAATTTATAGTCTTTTAGCTAGGCTTAGGGCTCATAAGTTCATCAAATTTTATCCCAAGGGATGGAAATTTTAAGTTTAACAAATAATACCTTCAAGCATTGTAGAGAGCACCTACACAAAATGGTTAGCATATGTCAAAGGAATATCCTCTTTCTATGCATTGGCATTATGTAAGAAAATAAATTCTCCCACATTAGTGGAGAGTACAAAAGAACGGTGTCAAGCCAAGACGTATCAAGTACATTAATAAGCAACCTAGGATCATTAGCATCATCAAGCAAGATTTCAACAACATAATAAGGACATTATAGCAAGACTTTTTCCCTTAAGCATGGAGAAAGAATAAAATGATCATCATAATTCACAGCATTGACAATAGAAGGCATGTTACTTAAAGCAAGAATTTCAACATTTAAAGTAGGACCAATATCAATAGCAGCAACAGGACAAGCATTAAAAGTAGTAGCATGACTAACAATCTCAATAGCAGTAGTAAGACTAGTATCAATTTCAGCAAAACAATGAATTTCAACACTCTCATTGGATGAGAGTATATCAAGAATAATTTGTTGATTAACCATTGTTTCAGCAAGCATAGCGGTAATAGGATTAATAGCAATAGTTTCACACACATCAAGCATAAGATCAATAACATAAATTTTAGCACCATTATTAGCAATAGGAGCATCAAGAAACTCAGTAGCATCATCATCTATTTCAGGCATGGATTCATTATTTATGTCTAGCTCATCTTTATTTGGGTCCTCAACAATTAATTCTGAAATTTCAGGACGGTAGTCATCTAATAATTGAGGACTTATTGACATAGCAATATCAAAAGATCACTAGAGCAAGATAAAGCATCATCAAGAGTATCTACTGTGTTTAGAGAGTTACTATCAATGTGACAAGGATGGACGGGTGGTCAATCCAATCTTCCTCCTCTTCTTTTTGTTCTTCATCCTCCATACCCTCATAGTTGGATGCATTAGCTGCTTTCTGCAAAACGTTAGTGCCAGGAGTAGAGTCGAGCTGCTCGTAAAGTTCCATAACCCAAAGATTATCACAAAATAATTCTCTAGCCATGTTTAAAATGAAAACCATCTTATCAATTATAAGCTTCAAATTCTCATCACTAATGAGTCCTTTAAATACAAGCACCTCAATTGTCACATAACAAATAGCATATTCTTTAAGTTTACAAAGGCGAGTATTCGTAGGATTAATCCTACCCCAAGAGTTGCACTATTTCGAAATAATGAGATTTGTACTGTGCTTACAATGGATTCACAAATCAAGTTACTAAGATCGATAACATCATTATACCATGAACAAGCTTGCTTCAAATTGGAAGGTTATGCATTTCACTCCGTTAGTGGAACAAGGTCAGTGTACTGTAGATCATACATCTTCAAAGCACAAGGTCATAGCAATATCTTTGGTATTTTTTCTTTTCAAAAGTAAAAGCAGCTACAACTAATTTTTTTGGGTTTTCAAATAAGAAACTAAAAGAAATAGACAATTAATAAAAAATAAAGAAAGCGTAAAAGATAGAATTAGGGAAACCAATGTTTTGCTTCCTTGGCAAAGGTGCCAGAAAAAAGCATGATAGCTCCCCTAGAAGGGTTCCTGCAAGTGCACATGATCAGTTGTAGCTTTTTCAATGAGAAAAAATGTCAAACTCATAGAGAAGCGTCAACTAGTCGTACACCTTTGGCATGCAAGAGACAATTAAAATAAGCAATTAACGAAGCTAGGTTTAAACGATGAGCTGGAATTATTAAAAACCAAAACAAATAAAACTAAAATGATATTCCAGCCCCTTAATGGGAGAAAAGCCCATTAGCACTGTTATCTTATCCAAATGATATTGCAGCCCCTTATGCGTGCGACCCTATAGGTTCACGTATATTTGGACATTCGCCGAGTACTCCTACTTGGTTAGTAGTCAGTCACGTCCCCTAGCAGGACGTGCCAATTTCCAAGTATACATTAAGATCATATCGGGCGAAGCTGTACAATAGTTATTATGCATTTCCCTTTACCTCATTATTTGGATAGCTCGACCACTCTTTCTCGATCCCATGACTCAGAGTCCCCAAACAAGGTTAACTCCTTAACCATAGCATGGCCATACATTTCTGGATCAGATCACTCGAGAGGCCTAGAGATATCTATCGCACCCTGGTTTTTATTAACCTAAGTAACTAAGTTTAACTACTTAAAAAACCTATTTGCCTTAAGTAGGAACTTATGTGAGTTTGCATTCTTCTCTCGACATTGAAGTTTATTATTTCGTGTGCCAATCTATTGGGTTTTATCAAATTCACATACACTCTTCCCTCTCACAGCCTACTCTATGATCTCAAATGTGAGATGTCCCATTTCTTAAATGTATATATAACCAATATATAATTCTTGTCTTTTCTTTTTTTTTCTTGCTCGATAAAAAGAAATACAAACCTTTCCCACTTCAAATAGTTGGACAAATATTCCTAATAATCTTGGGAATGTCTGTAACCAATTATTAGGATCATTTGGCTTCATTTCAGTGAAAATCTACAAAAGAATTTCATATTTGAACTTTGTACAAATTCAAATCCATTTATTTGAATTTCAACCCTTCATCTTACTTGCCACATGCACTAGTCTTCCTCACCTCCAAAAACCCCAGTAAAATCCTAGAAATATCTTAAGAATATTATGAACCCGTTTCGAAATTTTTTAAGAACTCAAATTCAAATTTGAGGCCGATTTAGGGTTTTTACTGAAACCTACCATTTTAAACCTTTGAAAGTCTAGGAAATTACACAGGACTTATCTATTACCATAGAACCCATTTCTGTTAAACCATAGGTAAATCACATGCGAAGTTTTGGAGAAATCCAGGACAAACATCTTTGCTGCCCTAGCCAAAGATGACACTTTCTTCTCACTTACCCACTTATCGTGCATGACATCAACCCTCCTCTTCTCTCACTTCCAGTTGGCCCTAGGACCAACTGGACAGCTTCTGGTGCACCCCCTTTTGGCAGAACATGACAGGTGCTGCTGACCATGCACGTGCGCCCTTTGGCTTAGCCCAGGCAGTGGCTTGATGCGTCGGACCGCCGTAGCACGCCCACACCCCACGCAGCGAGCCATCACCTCACCGTCGTTGCCCAGGATCACATTGTAAAACAATCGCCTCCCCACCGAAGAGCCTCTGCCCAGCCCCAATCTGTCCATGCCTGCATGTGCTCTGTCCACGCCAAGGTAGTAGCACGGCTCGTCCTGCCACCGTAGAGCGCCCATGCCCCGAGCAGCACACCGTCACCTCGTTGCCCTCGCCAAGACAGTGTTGTCGAACACTCGCCACGCTGCAGCAGAGCCCCAGCCTGGCCTAGGTCCGATCGAGGTGCACCGGCCACTTCGCGCACTGCAGCCAGGGTGCACTGGTGCCTGGGCTACTTAAGGGCCCCCGAGGCCGCACCCTCTTCTCTCACTCCCCCAACTCCAAGAAGCTAGCTTGGGACAACCGCCAATTCGGTCCGAGCGCCCCTTCTTCCCCGACGCTGGGAAAGTACCAGTCGTAGGAAATTTCCAATCGTCGACGCCCCAGCGATCCTCTCCTCAATTCCTTGCACCCGAGCCTTCCTCATCCCCCCTAGACCCTAACCCGAGCTCTAATTTTAGGATTCGAGCGTTGCCAGCGAAACCCCCCTTCTGGGCTTCGCCATCGCTGCCTCGGACCTCACCATCTGGAACCGTTCGGTAAGTAACCAGTGATTGCCTCTTTCTAGCATGCACTAGAAAAAGGCTCCTACAAGTGCGCAGGATCAATTATAGCTATCTTCGATGAGAAAAATATGGAACCCACAAGGAAGTATTAATTGGTCACTTTACCTAATCTGAAATTTACACAAGAAAATATTCAATTACACCTTCAGATGTACGACTACCTTTCTTAAATAGTAGTACACCTTTGGGGTGCAAGTGACAAATAAATAAGTGATTTATGAAGCTAGGGGACTAAAACTATGTACTGTAATAATTAAAAACAGTAAAAAACATAAAACTAAAATAGGGTATGGAGGTGTTCTAATGGATAAAAATGAGGCACGGGTATATGGGCTCACTAGTATCAATTCTCTCACATAAAACTGGGATTATGCAATAATAAAGATCTACTATATGCAATCTCAAGAAACATTGAAAGGCTATTCAAGCTAGCAATAAATAGAGCAAAAAATCTACCATTTGTCCTAACCACCTTGAGCCAACAAAGTGATAAATTAAGGCACCGAAACATCAGGAACAATACTAGCATAAACGACTGGTAATAACATACGAAAATTCACCCAATGGCCGCTCTCACCCCTTCCCCACGCTACATAGACATATGCAGGGTACCAAGTACTCAGTAATGGCCAAGAACCAAGCACACAATCAATAATCTATTGAAAACATAGCACGCATAATAATAATCCCGTCAAAATAACTGGTTATACCGAAGATGGGTTGTAACCACAACAATATTGTTGGCGCAAAGGATGGATAGCCATCACAATAATCATGGGAAGACTACATAGTTACTACAACAATACCCGTAGCCTCGATGGACTACTCACACATTATCCAAATCATTGGAAAACACTAATAGATTGAATTCATAAACATCGTTACCGATGAACACAAACCAATCCAAAGAGTTTCAATGGAGGTTATGAAGTACAAGGAGACTATCTATGGAAGGAGACTACTCATCTTGATGTCGGAGTTGATGGAGATGAGAACTTGCAGTCCGACAGCCTTCCTTCATCTTTCCCGAAGCTCTCTAGAGTTTCTGTATTTCTTCACGTCACCTCTCTCTCGTAATAGATCAATTTTGGGACCTTTAGAGGCATACGAAGCTCCACCCGAAGGGGCGCCGCAGCAGAGACTTAGGGCCTCTAGACGGCTAAGGGGGTGGCTGGTGGGCTGCCCCACCCAGCCGTCTGGGCTGGTGGTGGCCCCAATATTCGCTCTCTTTCTCCCGATGACTTCCCTACTCCTGAAGGTTCCCTAAACATGTAGTTTTCTAATTTTTATAGAATTTTTATCTGCATATTAAAAAGTGGGGGATTGAATAATAGTTTGTCTAGAATTTTAGGGTTTACTAGAAAATAATTAAAAAATTTAATAGAATAATTAATGAAAAGGCATCAATTAACTTAAGAAAACATGATACATTTTAGACGTATCAAGCTCCCTCAAGCTTGAACTCTTACTCGTCCTCGAGTAACATCCGTAAGGAACATAAAGTTGATTGATGAGTTGAGTTAGAGAAATCATACTAGATTGGTGTATTCAACGACTTCAATTTAGCAACATCTGAAAAATCTCAGCAATAACAATATAGCAACCAAAGGCATATGTCCAAAAAAGAATTAATACCACGCTAGGCCTTAGGTGCACTATAAAACTCAAAAGCTAAGATCATAATAGAAATTGCAAAGATATCTCATAAGCATCACTTTCTACCCATACCTAGAAGGAAACAGAATTGTTCAAGGCATAATAGAGAGCAAAAGATTTACGACAATGAATTATTTTCAGAGCTCACCTGCTAGAGGCAAGTCATAAATATTATCTATGTAGCAATGAAAAGCTCCATGCAATAGTTCTTTTGCCTTTGAAAGAATAGAGTTATTTTTTTATTAGAACACTGTTTGTTCTTTTCAATTTATTCACTTAAGTGCTTGAAGTCCCATGTTTCCGATCACTGAAAAATAATGTGTTGTGGGGGGAGGGGGGGTAGAAAGACTCGACATAGGAAATAGAAAGTCTCTTGCAATGCAAAGTGATCACAAGGCACTAGTGATGTCCTGGTTATCGATATTACAAGAGGAGTAGAGATTGTCATATAAATGCACAAGTGAAAATCATATCACATAAATGAGATGCTCTCTAATAATATAAGTGAAGATCATGAGCAAAATGAATGATCTCAAAAAATATAAGCGAAGCATGTGCGCAAAGTGAATGCTCTCTAAAGATATAAGCGAAGCACATGAGCAAAGGATAATGCTCCAAAAGATATAAGTGAAGCATATGAGCAAAGTGAAGGCTCTCTAAAAATATAATTAAAACATAGGAGCAATAATGTTGAGACTTCTGCTGCTACTAGAATGAAATGCAATGCACTACCCTAAAAACGATCATCTCGCTCAAAAGATAACAAGAGCTTTAAAGAACGGTTCACTCTCTCTTTATTCTACTTTTTCTTTTTCTCTTTTTTTTCTTTCTTTTTTCTTTCCTTTTCTTTTTCTTTTCTTTTTTTCTTAGCTTTACAAGAGTGAGAGAATGAAACCTTACATGAATAAGCTGTATTACATAACAAGCGAGGAATATAAAAACAAGACTATATGCATGCACGCAAAGTAAACACAAATAAGTGATAGCATATGATAAATGCAAATGGCAAAATACTCGAATGGCAAAAGAAGTGACATAATAGGTAGATAGGGTGGACACAAATGGTGAAAACAAGAAGGGCTATTGGAATGTCTCTCTTTTTCTTTTACTTTTGTTCCGCATGTTCTGTTTCAACAGTCTTTATTTGCCACTTTTGCGTCATCTTTACTTTTTTTATTAATAGACAAACCATAGGGTTGGATGTACCGTGTGGCGTACCTAGTTTTTAAGGTAAGATAACCCTTGTAATCACTGTACTAGTCCCGTGATCAGTAGCCAGTACACACAAGTTGACTTGAATACCATTGTCATACAGGAATAAACATAGTCTGATACAAGATCGACCGTTATGGTCAATGTCTGACATAATTAGCCTATTGGCTGAATTCAGAAGTCTTGGCAGCGGAAAACAAAGATAAAGTGGCCCAACGATATTCCATATTCCACCAGCAACTGACTGGGATAACACCCTATTCCTCAAAATCACTGTCGTAGTCTTTAGAGTAGAACTCTTTGTCATTTGGCCATATTAATAAGCCAGGTGAGTACATTGAATGTACTCGCAAGCATCCCATAAGGAGGAATATAACGAATATACATACTTGGCATAATTAAAGAGATCTAGAGGTTCTATCTTATGTTGAAGTTGTGCGGAAAGCTAGGTTTGAGTTGCAATAAATAAAGTAATGGAACAAGTAGTTTGGCAATAGATACAAAACCTGAATAGAGCATTAACAACATATATGATGCATAGACGTAGCTACCATCTATCTTCAACAACTCCATTTGCCGGAACATACCACCATGCCGGTCGATAGCCAAGCTAACGACTCTGACATACTCATCATACTGGCTCATACCACCGCCATGTAGTACGACCTGGCCTAGCTCATACTGCACACTATGGGCAATTCATGCTCCACGTCCTTAAACCCATAAACCCCAGTGGCAAAACTAAGTAATAGTCTAACCAATGTGTGGCTTAACCAAGTTATGTTCATGACCGCGAACATGACTATTCGAAAAGATTTTAACACTCTACAGAGGTTGTACGGCTTTACCCACAAGATGTGATTCTCCCTGTTGCCATGGCCTGATGAGTACACTTCACAAGATATACTGGCAGAGATGTCACAACGAGATTGTTCATCTATCTAGTCCTAAAGATGAAACCGTCAGATGGACTTTTATCCCACCTCTACATTGTAATCGTTTATTTGTTACAACTAGAGTGGAAGCCTCTCTTCGTGTCAAGTATGCCTCTCGCGGCTGCAAGGGTGACCTCTCAAAAGGAGCGGTATCTCCATTTTGCACTTATCACCAATCGCCTACGGGTTCAAATGCTAGAACTAAACAGAGTAATATCAAGCCCTTCCTAGTAAGGCATGTGGACATATGATGTGAACTTGGGTGAGCGGCACTAAGGTTCGGTCCTTAAGTGATCCGAGCAAGATTCCACATCTCCACAACAACGCCAAGCACCTGCATGCCTGTTATAACATGCACCTACGTTCTACATCATTTCCTGCACAACCCTTAACTTCTCACCCGGATATGAAATCATTGCCATTTTGTTTTTGACAAACTACCAAAATCTCTATAAAAACATACCTCGGGCAAAACATGGCTCCCGTGACCATTAAATAAAGCATTTTATTTCTAAAGTGGGTCTAAGTCATTGTCAAACCCTGTTTTACCTCCTTGCTTATTTCTTCATCATGTGGCATGACACTGCATTTGGATTTCATTTATCTAGATCTTATTGCGTTCTTACCCTGTCATGCCAGTATCTCATCTCATGTGCATAAAACATCATCACAATATAATAACAACACACACGTAATTAAAGTATATATATATATATATATATGTCAGGAACCCTATGCCACGATCTTACACCCCATCCCCTCTCCCTCTTGCCAACCTCGACTTCAACTCGAGGAGTATATGAGTATATCACTACTACAAAAACCAACATCTAGGATCGGGATCACTAACGGGTAGGCCAAGCCCGTCACTGTACGCCGTCACTGATAGGTTTTCTGGCTACCTATCAGTGATTACTTCACCAGGTCATCAATGTCTGCCCCCGAAGAAGTTATCAATGATGGGTTATAGATAGGCCCATCAATGATGACTATCAAATACGGGTCGTTCAATCGCCTGTCACTGATGAATGAACTTACCAATGACGGGCCACATATCGACTTGTCAATGTTGTCATCAGTGTCGGGTTGTAACTAAGCCCGTTTGAGCCCATCTGTGAGGGATTACTAGGAGTAGCAGCCTCACTGACGGGTTGTGACTTGGCCCATCTAAGTAGTTAGTGAGTAGTACCGAGGAGTCAAATTTATGAGTGCAGGAAATGAGGTGATCACAGATGCGTAATGGACCATCCTATTAACCCCTCTATAATGGTAGCACCTCCTGCTTATCCATCAGTCTCAAAAACCCTCCTGTATCGAAGCTCCCATCTGTTCCAAGCCCCTCGCAGCAACACCTTGAGCCCCTCCTCCCAGAGATCGAAGATGGAGGCTTCCTACGGATTCACACTGGATCTATCATTGGTGATGGCTGATTACCTAGGCTTGGCCTTTGGGAAGACCGACGGCACCCTAATGATGGCCCTAGTGAACCCAGTCGACGCGCACTGCGGGGGCTTTGTTGTGGAGTGTGTCATGCGCAAGAGGTTCCCTCGCTGGCGCTTCTAGGTGGTCAGCCACCACGTGACGGGGAAGTTCATCGTCCCTTGAGATCGGGTCACCTACGTCGAGCAACTCTAAGCGATGTTCTTCAAGTAGGGCGAAGAAAGAGTTAGCTTCTAAAGAGTTAACTCAGTCGCCTGGCTTGAATCAGGCCCTCTTGATCAAGATGTTGAGCTAGAGCAAATTTGATCAAGAGGAGTCTTTTTTTATTTATTTTTTAATTATAGCTTTATGAAATATGAACTATATATTATCTACCTTTGTGTTATTCAGATCTATGTATATTATCTGCCTTTATGTTGTCTCTATTCTGCATTTGTGATCATGTCTTTATTTGGTAGCCTAACACCAAGATAATCCGTTGTCATTTCATTTTGGTCGATCTTCGGAAGCCCCGGTGGCGGGGCTTCATAGCTATAGGCTATCCTTGCATGATAATCCATTGTCATGTCTTTTTATTGGATTTGTGCATCTTGTTATGCAGATGCCGAGAGATAATAAAGCCCTTCCACTGTCTAAAAATATAGTATCTGCCTTACGTAATTCGCGTTTATGTAAATATATTCTTCCATTTCAATCTCTTATTGAAACAAATTACATAAAATAGGTGATCAGTGACAGGTCATTTCTATGCCCGTCACTGATGTGTTTGTCATTAGTGATGGGTAATTTATATGCCTGTCATTGATGATTATCATCAGTGACACGTAATTTCAATGCCCGTCACTGATTTATTTTATCAGTGACGGGCGGTGTTTAGGACCCATCTGTGATGTGTTCTAGCCCGTCTGGCCCAACAAGAAGTGCCTTTATAAGCTAAACCCTACGTTCGACCGATGGTGCCTCTCCTCAAATCGTCCCTTCCTCCTTCATCCTCCTTAGATTCGATCGGCTCCCCTGATGCCGGCGCCTCCCCTTATCTTCAGATCCGCCGTGGCGGCAGGCCACGTGTGGTCGCCACCTCCTCAACTAGAAATGGACCGCCACCCTCCCCTCACCATCGCTCGCAGTCGCTGCGACCTCTCCTCATCCATGCCACTGCCGCCTCCTCCCCAAGTCAATGCAAGTGGCCGCTTCCTCCTCGACTCAACATGGGACGCCGCCTCTGATGCCGGCTGCCTCCTACTCCTCCTCGACATGGGCCACCGTCTCCTCCTTGATGTGGGCCATCGCGTGCCTTCTCAACCGACGCCTGCCACCATTCTCCTCCTCTTCCACGGCAAGGTAATGCCTTCTCCTCTCTCTGTTCTTCCTCACACAATGTAACCAGGGTTCTTGTTTGGTGAGAGTAGTTAGGGTTTTTATTTAGTGAGAGTAGTTAGGGTTCTTGTTTGGTGAGAGTAGTTAGAGTTCTTGGTGCTCTCTGTTTGGGGTTAGCAATATGCTCTCTATTTAGGGTTAGCAATATGCTCTCTATTTAGGGTGCTAGTGATGATAAGACATTGCTATATAATGAGTGTATGCTTTTGCTTTTCTAGTATGAGATAAGGAACAACTAAAAATCTTTACATCATCTTGGAAAAGCAGGCACACATTCTATATATTAAGAGCAAGTTAGAATCTGAGGCCTGTGATAGGCTTGTGATATGCATGGATGCATCTATTTCAATACATTTGAAAATATTGTACTCACTATTTGCATTGTCTATAAAATTTATCATTTATTTCTCATTCAGTAACACTAGAGTGGATTGAATGACACGATATATTATAAGTTTATGACTAGAGCAATCAGACAATACTATATTTAAAAATGTTGAAAATTTAGAACTACATACATAAGGGTTCAAAACAACATCAATGAGAACTAAACGTGATCCTCCGATGAGTTATTCCTTCACTGCATGGCATGGTTGATGCAGAAATTAAGGACTACGATGAAGGCATAATACTCATTGGGATATGATCTATATTTTCCGTTGATCTCGTTTCGAATCTCTTATGAACTATATATGGTTTAAGGCATCTTGTTTAGGGTTTGTGCCAATAATGAAAAAGACCACATAATGGCTAAGTTTGAGGCTATGTTAGTACAAATCTTCTTCTCACCAATTCTATGTCGTCGCCAATTGCTTATCAACAATAGAAGTGTTCCACACAACAACATGAGGAAACACACTCTCCTCAACTAGTATGATTTCCTTCATTGCAGGCATCACACTGATCGGGGAGAACGTGCCTCTTGTGTTGTCGTGTGGAACCTTTTGGTTGTCGACAAGCAATTGGTCACGTATATAGGATCGGTCAGGAGAGATTTGTGCCAATGAATTGTATTTTACAAAATGTCACCGAAATAGTGATACATTATGTGTTTGTTTTGAATACTCTAAATTGGTGGTTTTTTCTTATAAATAGGCCGGTCTACTTCACTACATTTCTGTCGCCTTTGTGACCTCATGGTACACTGCACAAGACACTTTTTTTCGAAAGAGTGTCATGTTCAGTGTCACCAAGTTGTCCCAATGGTGACGATGTTGTATCTCGATAACACTGCACAGGAAAAGTCGATGACACATCCAACGCCTTTCGCAACTGCACAAGATGGGTTCCTTATCCCCAGCAACTATGGATTCTGTACATTCTGAGCTCTCGACCAAAGAAGGCTAGGACGATCAGGAAAGCATCCAAGACCAACAACTTGTAGAAACTGATGCCGTCGACTCTAACCTCATCGGTAGATCTGAGGTCTCAACCAGGTAAAAACCTATCAAACCTCTGTACTTCGTGTCTGATGTTATTGAGCTTCTCATCAAATCGATCTATATTTTTTGGCAAGGTGACGGAGAAGATACATGAAGTTACTAAGGATATTATATATTTTAATTACTTTGTGTGTTATAAAGTGAAGGTGATGGGAATAAGTCAAAATGCATCTATTTCAATACTTTTGTAAAATGAATGTACATGAATTTTCTAAGGCTATTGTATATTTCAATTACATTGTATCTGATATTATGAATGTGATGTGCTAGCTATGAATGAATAATACTTTTGTGTGTGATAGGAAATGTACAAAATCTATCATTTTTTCAGAGGGCGTGCTAGCAAATAGTAAAGCTAGCCAAAAAAAAAGCAAAACCTTGCTTGGGGTAAGTAAACATCACTGACGGGTTACCTACAAGCTCGTCACAAATGAAGTGTCATCAAGGACGTATGAAAGTAGCCCGCCACTGATTGCAGTGTCATCAGTGATGGGTAAAAGACCCTTCATTTATGACAGGAGTCATCACTAACCACTCATCATTGACTGGAAAAAAAACCCCATCTGTGATGTTGGTTTTGACCCGTCAATGATGAGGTGTTCTGTAGTAGTATATATATTATGTATATATGCATGCATGCAACCCTATCTCTATCTACCTCGACGCGGGATCAACCCTAACTCCAACCTTCGATCTTCTCAGTATGGCATGTGGTATACCACCTCATCCTACCCACATGGCAGCCCTAGACTTTTCTCCATAGAAACTACCCTTGACCTCTTTATTCGACCTCTCTTTCTTTTAGAGTTGAAATACCAACTTCCATATCACATGCTCTTCCTTGGCTCCAAAAATTCGAAGAAAATAATTTGGTGAGGACCATTCAAGATGTTGGAATGGATAGGACAGGTTGCATACCAACTGGAGCTACCGCCAGAATTGTTAGAAGTTCATAGTGTCTTCCATGTGTCCAATTAAGGAAGTGCCTTCAACCTCCCACTCAACAAGTGCAGTACCAAGATCTCGACATCGAGAAGGATCTCACATACAGAGAGCAAACCGTTCATATCCTTGACAGTGCAGAATCCGTACCCAAAGCAAAGCCATCAAGTTCCACAATGTCCAATGGAGCATCCACACCGAAGAGGAAGCAACATGAGAACGAGAAAATTATCTGATAGATAAGTACGCATATCTTTTCCAGTCTGTCAAATCTTGAGGACGACCTCCTTGCTTATTTCTTTATCATGTGGCGTGACACTGCATTTGGATTTCATTTATCTGGATCTTATTGCATTCTTAACCTGTCATGCCACTGTGGACCATCTCATCGCATGTGCATAAAACATCGTTGCAATATAATAACAACACACAAATAATTAAAGTGCAAACATATATATATATATATATATATATGTCTGGAACCATATGCCATGATCTTACACCCCATCCCCTCTCCCTCTTACCAACCTCGACCTCACGTCGGGGAGTATATGTGTATATATACTATGTATACATGCATGCATGCAACCCTAGCTCTATCTACCTTGACACAGGATCAACCCTAACTCCAACGTTCGATCTTCTCACCCAATATCAGTATGGCATTTGGTATACCACCTCATCCTACCCCACATGGCAGCCCTAGACCTTTTCTCCACATGAAATGCCCTTGGCCTCTTAATTTTACCTCCTTTTCTTTTAGGGCTGAAATACCAACTTCCATATCACATGCTCTTTATTATCCCCAAAGATTCCAAGAAAATTCTAGGAACATCCTATATCTATCCTCCACCTATTTCTGAAATAATTTGGTGAGGTGCAATAAAAATATTTCAACCAACTTCAAATTCAAATTTGAGGCTGATTTGTGATTTGTACTACATGTCACCTAAATAAATTTCAGAAAAATGGCAAAAATTTCCACAACCTCACTCTTGACTCACAAATCCTAGATATACAAAAATCGCACCATATACAGTAAAAAATCATGGATATTTTCATGAACAGTTCTGCCCAAAACTTCCTTTCTAAGTTTCCATCATTAATATTGCTTGGAAAATTCCTAGTTAATTTGTGGAGCCTCTACTACGTCATAGGAACCCATCCCTATCTTGGACATGTCCCTGAAAAATCTCGAGCATGCTCGACAATTCATCCTTATCTCTTCCTCCACATTGGTTTTGAAGTAGCTGAAGTGTCTGGCCAGTTTTCGGCGCCTGCTGCCACCGCTTGCCTCCCCATGTAGCCTCCTCACTAGTGGAGTGAGCTACCCCCTGGAACGTGCCAGCATGGCCAGGATGAGCACCGCGCCGAACCAAGCACAACACCGGCCACGCCACCCCTCAACACCATCGCCCACGCCACCTCACTAGCCACATCTCGGATAGCTACCTAACACTCCCTGTGCACCGTCTCACCTGGTCATCATGCACAGCAGTCATGCTGACCCACACCACCACGTGCACTCAAACCCGAGCTTGATCTCCACGCCCAACTACTACTCTACCTCCCTGTGATCTTCTCCTAGCACAGGAACCACCAGAGCCTCGCCAGGTCCCGAGATCCCGTCATCTCCTTCGACTCCAACGGGAGCCCTCCATGGTTGCCTTCTGATCCCGGCCGCTCAGCTGCCGTCCCTTTTTCTTGCTCGCTCTGGACACCCTTCAACTTTCCTCTGACTCCCCTATCATATCTCTACAGTGAAGCTTGCCAGAGATACCGCGACCACCGTCGTCTACCCCCGAGATCTAGATGCTACCGTCGCCATTCTAGGAGTCAATGATGACCAGCTACCCCCTCATTCAAACCGCCAACATCCCCGTTGTAAGTTTCGATCGTCGCTGCCGCCTAGGAAGCCGTCGTCCACTGCCGGTGAGTCATCACCGAGCCCCCTCTTGCCCTCTCCCTCCCTCTCTCTCTAGTCGCTCGTGGGGGAAGAGAAAGGTTAAACCATTTTAGAATTTCAGCTAAGCCACTGACAGGTGTGACCCATAGAACGTTAAGTGCAGACACCCACGTGGTTTTACGTTTTCTCTATGGGTAAACATAGTTTTCCCCATTTTCTCTCCGGTTTTTGCCCACGCAACCCGAAGAGGACTCCGCCTAAAACGCAATCGATGTCACCACCGAGTCAGGTCCGGTTCTGGTGTCCAGAACCATTTTTGATCTTGGTTCGACCGGTTCGATATGTTTGTTTTAGGCTGGTTCTCGAGATGAACTCAACAGTTCTAGAACTGTAAAAATATTTCCAAACTTTTGGTTCAAACCAAAATTGGAAACTCAAAAGTGTTTGCACTATAACAGTAAAGGAACATTTAATTTCACTAAAATTAGCTAAACTTTAATATTTAAAGTATTTTTAATATATTTTCTAGAGGAGCGATGAAATTTAGAACCCTCTCTGGACCTTGTTAATAATATGGTTGACTCAAGGTTGGGATGAATATATGACTCCATATATATATATCTGTGTGTGTGTGTGTGTGTGTGTGTGGAACTTATATTTCATATCACATAAGATAAAGGAAACCCTAATCGAAACCCTAAAATATGTTATAAGTCTAGAACCCAATAACCATCATATCATGCTGCATCATATGGTTTATTTGGATTTTACCTGTTTAGTTGTTTATTTGGTGTTATTCCTCATACGTGTAGTTTCCGACATGCCGGAGGAACATGAGTAAAACCCTGAACAACTGCCGTACCAGTATCAAGAAGAAGACTTGCCAGGCAAGCTCCCACTTTGACCATGTTGTGATCCTATATGTCAAAACTTAAATACTTTGTTTGTCAACCATGCATGCTATGTTGATATCTGTGTTGTTTTGTGTTAGACGTAGCTATATGCTATTTGCATGTGATAAGGATGACCTAGCTGTCCGTGTATATTTACCTTGTCACCATAGAGCATTAATCGCTGATTTGTAATGCTAGTGATAACCTAGGTAAACTATACAGTTATACCGATGCTTAGGCCAGCTATTAGGAAATTTAGATTTTGTCGGTTGCTATTGTTCAATTGCTTGCTCATGGAATAAAGTCATGGGAGACTTGGATTGCCCGAGGAGTTCCTTGAAATGTTTTGAGTCAAAATAAATAAAATGGAGGTGTTTGGATCAGGGTAGGAATATATGTGTTGCTTGGAAGATGCGGTGTAATTTCATGCTGCGTCGTGATATAAATCATGCTATGTCATGATGTCTATCATGCTGCATCATGATTTTGGTGTTATGGATTGGAGCCTTGCTCGGATCAGTTAAGGACTGAATCATAGTTCTGCTTATCCAAGTTCACACCGTACATCCACATGCTCTATATAGGAAATGCTGGACCTATAACTTTGTTTAGTGCTAGTGGTTGAACCTGTAGGAGTTAGGGTGATAGTGCAAGGTTGTAGCATCGCTCCCTTGAGAGGTTGCCCTTGCTTCGACAAGGGGAGTACTCAACACAAAGGTTGGATTCCACCCTAATTGTAACAAATAAGCGATTACAAGGTATAGGTGGGCTAGAATCCATCTGATGGGTTTATCGCTAGGGCTAGGCTGAGGAAAAGTCCTGTTGTGTAATCCCTACTGGTACACCTCGTGAAATGTACTCATCAGGCCTTGTCAATAGGGGAGGATCACATCATGTGGGTAAAGCCGTACAACCTCTGTAGAGTGTTAAAAATAATTCAAATAGCCGCGTCCGCGGTCATGGACAAAACTTGGGTAGGCCACACATTGGTTAGACTATGTTTCAAATGTTTACAAATGTGGGCTATGGGTTTAAGGACGTGGAGCATAAGCTACACACAGTGGAGCATAAGCGGTGTAGCAAGAGCTGCCGAATCTTCGCACGATCGTCCCACAAGGACATGGAACGAGTCGATGTCTGTTTGTGCATACCCTAAGTCGGTAGTTCATTCTGGCGTAGGTATGGCCTGTGAGCATCGTCAAGAGGAGTTGACGATAGCTGTTATTGTTAGTGTTCCTACCTATTGTTGATAAGTTTATGTTGGTGCGTTGTCTCTGTTTGCTAAAATGCTTGCCAAATTATTATTGTTATTGTAAATTAAAAACTTACATTTCCGCACAACTGAGACATAGGCTATAACAACTTATTGATATTAGGCAAGAATGTAAATATAACCGTTATATTTCTATCATTGGATGCTTGTGAGTACATTCAATGTACTCACCTTGCTTGTTGATTTGGCTAGAAGGAGAAGGTTTTTGCTCCGACAATGATGATAATGACTTCACCGAGTAGGACGTTACCCCAGTCGGTTGCCTGTGTAGTTAGGCAAATTAGTGGGCTATCTATCGTTGTTAATTTCTGCTGCAAGACTCTTTCTATTTAGCCAAGAGGCTACAATGTATAATAATCGTCATAACGATTGATTTGTATCAGACTTTGTGTAATCGTGTATGACTACGTATCAAGATAACTTGTGCGTACTATCTACAGATCATGGGAATAGTATGGGAAACACAAGTGTTATCCGGTCTTTAAAACCAGGTACGCCATAGCTTAGTATCAGATCCATGCCAACTGTAGGTAAACCTAGTTAGCATAATTGTTAGATAGGAACTAGGATATTTAAACTATTTTCAAAAAAGTAATAATATACCTAAGTTTGGATTCTATTTATTCTCCTCTCTTCCTAGTGTTTTGCCTCCTTATCCTGTTATGGCATTCTGAACATCCTCATTAACTCTATTGTTGTTTTAAAATTTTTGTAGATGGGACAGATTCAGCGTCATGGCAAGACATGTGCTGCTACCACCCCTTGTTTCCCCAAGCTTCTGTGAGACGCCGTTGAGAGGTGCGGAATCGAAGACTGGCTCGAGTACTTTGTCTACAAGCAAGAGGTGGCCAAGAACAAGGTTGACTATTGGGCTAGGGTCACCGTCTTCAGCATGCCTGGAGAGAACCGCCACCCATACTTCTTCACTGGAGCGCAGTAGAGGACCCTGCGAGGCCATCCAGTTGGCAGCCTACAAGGCCCTCGCTCACCTTCACCATTAACGAATAGACCTGGCAGACTATAGAGCTACCCACTTTTCCCTCAACACCCTATCGAGGAGGTCATCAGCTGGTACACACTGACGACGGATGAAGATGATCCTGCAGTATTTCATCTAGCGTGCTACGTCAAGACACAGGACCAGATGACCCGCAAGGTCATCAAGGAGATGGAACAAGTCTGTGACAAGCTGCAATGTGTGTGTGAACTGCTGAAGTTAGCATAGCACCAGAAGCGGAAGGCTACCAGGAGGTCCACGACATTCATGTCATGGGTGAAGAAGGAAACTTACCGCCAAAGAAGTGTTTTGCCTGTTGTAGCAGCCAGGAGTACATCCATCACTTCACCACTGGTATTCTACGCCCCGTTGGTGCAGGACCTGCATGCACTACACAGAGTCCCTGTGAGCCCTCGGTAGTTCCCAAGGAAGGAAACAACGTGGATGACGCGGAAGAATCTGAGGACAACCCAGAAGAAGACCCCAACGAAGTGGAGCTAGCAGCGTCGGCAGAGCCTGACTACATACAGATAGACTAGACCATCCTAGGATAGGTTACTAGAGTTTGTTGTTGCTTTGCACGATAAGCTATGTATCCCTTATGTATCTCGTAGATTGCTTATACTGTATGAAGAACTATG
Organism: Stipa capillata; assembly: GCA_019208055.1. Lineage (NCBI taxonomy): Eukaryota > Viridiplantae > Streptophyta > Magnoliopsida > Poales > Poaceae > Stipa > Stipa capillata. Next base: position 617,037 of record JAGXJF010002947.1, on the reverse strand, counting down.
ATCCTTGTTGTGATGTACTATATCTATGAAGTGCGCTCCCGCTAGTAGGTGCCTGCCGTGTTCACACTGTTGTGTAATATAGCAACTATGGCCTATGGTTTTAATAATGAAGCTCGTGGATCTTTCCAGAAAACCCCAACCCTTGTTGTCTTCTTCAATCTCTCTCCTTTGGTTCAGCCTTATGTCTTATCAGATTGCCAGCAGTGCCCATCTAACACCTTTACTTCTTCCCTATGCCTTTGACCCAACAGGATGGTAGTTTCTCATCCTGTCCAAGGATGATTCTCCTTATCTTTCAGAGTAACTCTGAGTTACACCGAGTTTTTACTCAGTCATTTCTTTGGCTATAAATACCTCCTTTGTTCCACTCCCATTCTTCGGAGAGAAGATCCACTCCCCGTTTTTCCCTTTCTGCTCAACCCCTCTTCCTTGGAGCAATGCCTCATGGTACACCCTATGATGAAACCTTGCCACCGAGTTATCTGGTTTCACAGATATCCTGTGGACCGTAGCCTAGCGAGCTCTTAGAGCAACCCAGCACCCGTAGTATGACGTCTACTAGGAGGAGTCCACCCATGCCCTAAATGTGTACTGGGCAGATGTACACGTCTATCAAGCTGGAGCTGACCAGATTGCTTCATACCACTTCGCTGGGTGGACCATGCCTTCTCCCAACATGGCCATCCAGATGGTTGCATGGAAAGCCATTGCTCACCTTCGTTACAAATTTTTGGGCATGAACTGTTGAGCTTTTCACTGCTTCCCCAACTGTGCCATGTTCGCCAGCACCCAGCAGGAGTAGGATGTGGCTATCATCAACCTCACACACTATCTCGTCACCCAACATGACATGTTTATCCCACTTGCAAACTCCCTGATCTTGTCCCGGAGAGCCATCGCTCTCTTGCACTCCTAGTTTTGATCCAACAACTCTACCGCGACGTCCGCTCGTATCCCCGTCACCAAAGGATAGACTTTGCTTGGGATACCAGTGGCCGATGCAAGCACCACCCATCGCCCCTTGACGGCAGATTACCTCAACATGTTTGCTGCCTACGCAGCTTTGATTTGTGTCGAGCATTGCCGCAGGACCACCACCACCCCTCGAAAGTCTCCAGCTCCCTCAAAGAACAAAAGACCCCCTGATGTAGCTGCTCCAACCCAACCTACCAACTTAAATGTGAACCATGTGGACTAGGCATTTGATTGTGGGATAGCCACCTCGGTGTGTCTAGTCAGTTGTGTGCTAGTGTTGCTTGTAGCAGTGTGTAGCCCCGTGCCCTTGGGCACATGTTTGTCAGTGTGTTGTTGTTACTTCCCATGTATTAGTTGTACCGTGTTTCGGTCTTTGGCCCTAGTTGAAACTATTGCTTGTTGTTCTGTGCTTGTCTTTGTGAGATACTGAAACCTTGATGTAACCCTCTCTTCTTCTACTAATCTTCCCTTAAGCCTGAAGATGTCAAGCTTGGTTACCATTACAGAATCAACATGGGTGGACGACAACCCCATCTTGACCAAGGCAACCTCAAGAAGAAGGCCATGATGTCCATAGGAGCTCCAACCCAGTCAACCTAGAGAAGCCAGGAGCTCAAACACCATCTCACCAAGGAAAGTCCGGAACACAAGAAAGTTCTCAGCATTTCGTGTCATGAGCTAAAGCACCCCATGCCGGCAGGAGATCCTCAGCCCGTGCCGCTAAACAAGGTGGATCCTGATCTATCATAGATCTTGAGCAAGAACAAACAAGTGCTGAGTCTGAGCATTCACTTCCAAACCCGCCACAAGACCATTTGACTTTGGCCCAAATTCTCCTAATGATGGAGAAAAACCGTGAAGCAAGACAGGCCAATCTCCAGCAGATCCTTCAGCAAGGCCTGATGAATTCGTGAGGCAATCACTCCAAACTGTCTGAGTTCCAGAGGACCTCTCCATCAGTTTTCTCCCCTTTAGCTGAACCCCGTGACGACGATGATTGGCTGCACACCATCGAGCGTAAATTCAATGTTGCTCAGTGTGATGACCAGGAAAAGGTTCTGTTTGTCACCCATAATGTACAAGGCCCCGCCGCAGCGTGGTGGGAAGACTTGGTTAATAACCAGCATGAAATTGAGCCAATCACATGGGATATGTTCAAGGAGAAGATCCGTAAGCATCACATACTCGCTGAATTAATTGGAATCAAGAAGCAGGAATTTTGAGCACTAAAGCAAGGGACAATGTCTGTAACGGAATCTGCACAAGTTTACCCAGGTCTCTCGCTATGCATGAGAGGAAATGACCACGGAAGCAGCCAAGAAGGAGAAGTTTAGAGATGGAATGCGACAGATCCTTCAGGGTCAGCTCTCCACTCATGATCTCACCGATCTATAGCACATGGTGAACAAGACACTGATTCTAGAAGATAGGCATCACACCCTCATCAACACTCACAAGCACAAAAATGACAAGCGTTTCAAGTCTGAGAGTCCTCGTCAGTGACTGCGACTTGGGAAATAGCAAGTTTCAAGATTCCCTGCACGTCCTTACAATAGACCAACACCACCGACACCGCAACACAACCCCTAGAGTTTCCAGAACTTCTGGAAGTCAAAGTTTAATAACTTTGCCCTCAAGTTCTAGTAAAAATGTAGCAAAACTCCAATTGCTAGATCTATGGAAAGCCCGGACACTTTGCCAATCAGTGCCTAGGGAAGCAACAAGGTACGCCCTCCCAAGGTTCGACCCTAGCAAATCGACACCAGGCTTGTCCGGTACCAGCTAGAAGCCAAGGATCAAAGGGTACCCAGCACTACACCTGAAGATGTATGAACCATGTTAGTGCTGAAGAAGCTCAAGATGCCCCGAATATGGTGATGGTTATGTTCCCTGTTAATTCAGCAACTGCAAACGATTTTGTTTGATTCTGGAGCATCTCACTGTTTTGCATCAAAAGGTTTTGTTGAGAGAAACCAGTTGGTACTTTTCTTATGGAAAGGCCTATGCTAGTTCATTCGCTTAGGTCAGAGTTTGAGGTTGAATTCTTTTGCAAGGATGTTAGCATCGTCATAAGGGGGGTAGAGTTTCTAGCAGACTTGATAGTCCTAGAATCATAAGGTCTTGACGTGATCCTAGGTAGGGATTGATTATCCAAACACTAAGGTTCCATAGATTGTGCTAGAAAAGCCGTCACCCTCACCATGCTGAAGAGGCCACTGTTGAGTTTACCTCTAACCTCCAAGCCACAAAGGCTAGTGTTCTCAACGATCTGTCCACCCCAGTTTGGAACAAGTACCTATGGTACGGGAATATCGTGATGTATTCCTTGAAGAGTTACTTGGCATGCCACGCGACGGTGACATTGGGTTCATCATTGAATTGGTACCAGGCACCGCCCCGATAGCCAAGAGACCATATCGTATGTCAGCTAACCTACTAGTTGAGTTGAAGAAGCAACTAGAAGAGCTTCAAGCCAAGGGTTTTATCTGACCAAGTTCATCACCATGGGGATCACCCGCTTTGTTTATCGAGAGGAAAGACAAGACTCTTCGCATGTACGTGGACTACAGAGCCCTGAATGAAGTCACCATCAAGAACAAGTACCCATTGCCACGGATCGATGACCTATTTGACCAGATGAATGGGGCCTGAGTTTTCTCTAAGACCGACCTAAGATCAGGCTACCATGCATCAAGTGAAGAACAGGCCAGAAGATATTCCTAAGACTACTTTTTCCACCTGGTATGAATGGTACGAGTACACTGTGATGTCATTTGGCTTAACCAATGCCTCGTCTATTTCATGAATCTCATGAATAAGGTGTTTATGGCGTACCTGGACAAGTTTGTCATAGTCTTTATAGATGACATTCTGATATACTCCAAGTCGAGGAAGAACATGAGCGACACCTAAGGACAGTGTTGGAAAATCTCAGAGAGCATCAGCTATATGCCAAGTTTAGCAAGTGTGAATTTTGGCTGAAGGAAGTAGGATTCCTCGGACATATGATATTCGCAGGAGGCATTGCCGTTGATCAAGATAAAGTCTGAGATGTACTCAATTGGGAACAACCGATGACTATGACGGAAGTCAGAAGATTTTTGGGTATGCCAGGATATTACCGCCGCTTCATCTAAGGTTTCTCAAGCTTGCCCAACCCATGACTCAACTGCTCAAGAAAGACAAGAAGTTTGAATAGACTTCCAAGTGCAAACAAAGTTTCCAAGAACTGAAGAAAAGGCTAACCACAACCCTAGTCCAAACTCTGTCGGACATCCACAAGAGATTTGATGTGTATTGTGACGCATCCCAACAAGGACTCAGATGCATACTCACGTAGGAAGGAAAAGTAGTCACCTACGCCTCTCAGCAATTGTGACCTCATGAATTGAATTACCCGATACATGATTAAGAATTGGCAGCCACAATGCATGCCCTTAAGATTTGGCGTCATTACCTCATCGGTAATCGTTGTGAGATATATACGGATCATAAGAGCCTGAAGTATATGCTTATCCAGTCCAGCCTCTATATGAGGCAATGCAGATGGCTAGAGTGGATTAAGGATTATGACCCTAGAGTACACTATAACCCAAGAAAAGCAAATGTGGTAGCTGACGCTCCTAGCCGGAAACCCCACTCACTCAACGCTACAATTCAAGCAAGCCAACCTCAGTTGCATGATGAGTTTGAGAAGTTCAGTTTGGAATTGGTTAGCCAAGGTTTTGTCGCAAACCTGGAAGTGACCCCATCACTTCTGGATCAGATTAAGGAAGCCCAAAGAGAACATAAGAGCATCAAGGGTATAAGGAAGAAGATGAAGCCTGGAAAAGTCCCTGGATTAGTTGAAGATGACCAAGGCACCTTATGGTTTGAAGGTCGCGTATGTGTTCCCGCTGAAGTGGGACTGAAGGATTTAATCCTGAAAGAAGCCCATGAATCTCGATATTCCATCTACCCCGGAGGAACCAAAATGTATTAGGATTTCAAAGAAAAGTTTTGTTGGCATGGCATGAAATTAGAGATAGCCAGTTTCATCGCCAAATGTGACACTTGCCAATGCGTAAAAGCAGAGCATCAGAAGCCCGCGGGATTGCTTCAACCAATCAAGGTTCTAGAATGGAAATGGGATGAAGTTGGTATGGATTTCATAGTTAGACTCCCAAAGACAAGAAAAGGAAATGACTCCATATGGGTTATTGTCGACCGGCTAACTAAGGCCGCGCATTTCTTACCAGTCAAGACCACCTACCGAGGAGACTAGTTAGCAAAGCTATACCTCGCTCAGATAGTTAGTCTACATGGAGTACCTAGGAGGATCATATCGAATAGAGGTACCCAGTTTACCTCCAGATTTTGGGAAAGCCTTCATGAAGCTATGGGCATAAGACTAGCTTTCAGTACAGCATATCACCCTTAGACAGACGAACAAATAGAAAGAGTGAATCAGATCTTAGAAGATATGCTAAGTGCTTGCATACTAACGTATGGTGAAAGCTGGGAATGTAGCCTGCCCTATGCAGAGTTCTCATACAACAATGCTTAACAAGCAAGTCTGCAAATGTCACTTTTTGAAGCACTCTACAGACGGAAGTGCCGAACACCCCTCAACTTGTTAGAGACTAGAGAAGGAAAGGAACTTTGGTCTCGATTTACTCCGACAAGCTAAGAAGCAAGTCAGATTGATCCAGGACCATTTGAAGGCCACTCAGTCAAGGCAGAAAAGCTATGTCGATCCCTAACGATGAGAAGTCAACTTTAAACCTGATGACTATGTCTATCTTCGCGGCACCCCGCTCAAGGGCCAGCAATGGTTCAGTATTAAAGGCAAGTTAGCTCCACGGTTCATTAGACCATTCAAGATCTTGGAATGGACAGGATAGGTTGCATACCAATTGAGCTACCACCAGAATTGTTAGAAGTTCACAATGTTTTCCATGTGTCCCAGTTAAGGAAGTGCCATCAACCTCCCACTCAACAAGTGCAATACCAAGATCTCGTCATCGGCAAGGATCTCACCTATAGAGAGCAACCCACTCGTATCCTTGACAGTGTAGAACGCTGTACCCGAAGCAAACCATCAAGTTCCACAATGTCCAATGGAGCAACCACACCGAAGAGGAAGCAACGTGGGAACAAGAAGATTATCTGATGGATAAGTACCCATATCTTTTCCAGTCTGTAGAATCTCGGGGACGAAATTCGATTTAGGGGGGTAGGTTTGTCACACCCTGTGTTTTAGCTCCTTGCTTATTTCTTCATATGTGCCATGACACTAAATTTGGATTTCATTTATCTGGATCTTATTGCGTTCTTACCCTGTAATGCCACCATGGACCATCTCATCGCATGTGCATAAAACATCGTCGCAATATAATAACAACACACAACTAATTAAAGTGCAAACATATATATGTATGTATGTATATATATATATATATATATATATATATATAGATTCCCTAATCTACAGCTGAGAGTAGAATAACTAACCTGCGCGCTGGACCACCGACCGAGTCAACCAGCCCAGACCCACCACGTCCCTCCTTGATTCACGTCCACTTCAGTACTGACCGTAAAACTATTCAGTAGATATAGTAAATCTGTCCAACTATATTACTGTCGAACAGATCCCTCACAGTCACGTAAGTTCACATGGAAAATATGGTAATTTTATGTTTGTCGAGTAGTAAAACAACATGTGTCATCGTAAAGTTCAGGCTGTAGTAAATTTTATATAAGGCGTGTCATAAAATTACTATTATGCGTACATGGTATTACGATCTCGCGGCCATCATTTTACTGCATGTCTAATTATTCCATACTAGAAAGGAAATATTTCTTCTGTTTGTTCACAATCACTTGCATAGCCGAGGTGGTCAGTAGAGAAGAGCAACATGCATTAGGTCTAGGGTTCGAATCCCGCTCCGTCCTTATTTTTTCAATTAAAACAAATTAGGGGATTATGTCTTCTATAATAGAAATATTTCTTCTATTTATTCGTAATCACTTGCATAGTCTAGTTGGTTAGAAGAAAAGAGCAACGTGCATGAGGTCCATGGTTCGAATCTCACTACCTCTTTATTTATTGAATTAAAACAGACTGTGCGTGACCGTGGAAGTGCTGCCAAAAAGTCGTAAAACTTAAAAAAAATTTACTGTCGAAATGCGCGCGAGATAGTAAAGTTATGTATAGGATGTCGTAAAATCTATCACAAAATGTAGTAACAAGTCGTCAAACAACTCAGAAGCGTTTTACGGTCGGGATGCACGCGAGGCAGTAAAGTTGTGTACAAGATATAGTAAAATATGTCGCAAAATGTAGTAATTTTGAGTCATACTAAAATCTCAGCAGTAAACTTACCGTTCGACAAACATAAAATTACTGTCAAATTTAGACAGGAGTGGGTTTAGACGCTCGGGTGGCCTGGCTGGCTCGGGTCTGGTGCGTTTCGGCCGGAGCGCAGAATACGCTCACGCGCATATTAGCGCTGCCGTATATATATATATATATATATATATATATATATATATATATATATGTCTGGAATCGTATGCCACAATCTTACACCCCATTGTTCTCCCTCTTACCAACCTCGACCTCACCTCAGGGAGTATATGTGTATATATACTATGTATATATGCATGCATGCAACCTTAGCTCTATCTGCCTCAACGCGGGATCAACCCTAACTCCAACCTTCGATCTTCTCATCCAATATCAGTATGGCATTTGGTATACCACCTCATCCTACCCCACATGTCAGCCCTAGACCTTTTCTCCACATAAAATACCCTCGACCTCTTTATTCTAACATTTTTTTCTTTTAGGGCTGAAATACCAACTTCCATATCACATGCTCTTCCTTGTCCCTAAAAGTTCGAAGAAAATTCTAGTAAAATCCTATATCTATCCTCTACCTATTTCTGAAATAATTTGGTGAGGTGCAATAAAAAATTTTGAACCAACTTTAACTTCAAATTTGAGGCTGATTTGTGATTTTTACTACATGTCACCTAAATAAATTTCAGAAAAATCCTAGGAAATTCCACAACCTCCCTCTTGACTCTTAAAGCCCAGATATATCCCACCTTCTAAAGTACAAAAATCATGGATATATTAATGGACCAATTTCTACCCAAAACTTCATTTCCAAGTTTCCATCATATATATTGCTTTGAAAATTCCCAGTTAATATGTGGAGCCTCTACTACCTCCCAGGAACCCGTCCCTACCCTGGACATGTCCTAGAAAAATCACAAGCACGCTTGGCCAGTTCATCCTCATCTCTTCCTCCACATTGATTTTGACCTAGCTGCAGTGTCTTGCCAGCTTTTGGCGCCAGCTGCCACCGGTTGCCTCTCCATGTAGCCTCCTCACAAGTGCCATGAGTTGTCCCGTTGGAATGCGCCAGCATGGCTAGGATGTGCTACGCGCTGTGCTGAGCACACTTCAGACACGCATTATAGCGCGGACAAAAGCACAGCACCGGCCACGCCACCCCTTCGCGCTGTGCCGAGCTCACTCCGGACACGCACTGCAGCGCCGCCCACGCTACCTCACCAGCCACATCTCAGATAGCCCTAACGCTCCCTGTGCACCGTCCGGGCTAGTCGTCGCACAAAGCCACTACGCTGATCCGCACCGCCATGTGCACTCCAAAACCCGAGCTCGATCTCAAGCTATAAACTCGACGCCAAGCTCCATCTCCACCCAACTACTCCTCTGTCTCCTCATCATCTTCTCCAAGCACTAAAGCCACCAGAGCGTCGCCAAATCCTGAGGTCCTGTCGTCTTCTCCTACTCCGGTGGGAGCCCTCCACGGTTCCCTGCAGATCCCGGCCGCACAGCCGCCGTCCCTTCTCTCCCTGCTCCTCTGAACACCGTTCAACTTCCCTCTGACTCCCCTGCCGTTGCTCTATGGCGAAGCTCACCAGAGACATCGTGACCACCGCTGTCTACCCCTAAGATCTAGCTGCTGCCACCGCCATTCCAGGAGTCGCCGACGACCATCTACCCACTCATCCGAACCGCCATCATCCCCGCTGTTTGTTTCGGTCACCGCCACCACTCGAGGAGCTATCGTCCACTGCCAGTGAGTCATCACCGAGTCTCCACCGTTCGCCCTCTCCCTCCCTCTCTCTGGTCACGTGCGGGGAAGAGAATGGTTAAACCGTTTAAAAATTTCAGCTAGGGCTACCCGGTTTCTACCCACGCAACCCGAAGGCACCTCCTCCGAAACCGCGATCGACATCACCATCGAGCCAAGTCTGGTTCTAGAGTCCAGTTCTTGAGATGAACTCAATGGTTGCAGAACCATAAAAATATTTCCAAACTTTTGGTTCAAACCTGTAAAGACCCATGCGTAATATACCATGTAAAGAGATCAGTGGAGATCATTATGAGTAAAGTATCATGTTTATACCATATAAAGAGATCAGTGGAGATCATTATGAATAAAGTATCGTGTTCATCATCTCATTGCATACATTTAGAATAAATAAAATGGCAAATAAATAAAACCTCAATATATTACCCTAATCTCCACTTAAATGCAAACATGGAACCAACCTCAGTGAATCATCACTCTAATAATTGTTTTAAGCTTCACGTACCTCCAAGAAATGTTCTAAAAATTTCCAACTAAAATTAAGCTCATTTGAATCTTCTAATAATTAGTTATTTAAATAAGTCCTTATATGGCAGAACTGTATAATATTAATTAGAGGGTATTCTAAGTGTCCAAAATTTTTGAAATTTTATATTTGTGTCCAATCCTACCCTCTGGACATGAATATATATTTTTCATAATTTTAGGAACTATATATAACATAGCTACATGCCATTTTGGACTATTATTTAAATAACCGATAAATATGCCTCAAACAAATCTGAGAAAATTCATGGATGTTATATATCCTCTCTGGAGCCTCCATGAATTTTCTAAAATTTAAATCACTTTTTTAAGTCCTCTACACATCCAAAAACTTAAATCAGCACTAGAAAATCGAAAAGATTAAAAACAAAACCCCAAACGTAATCGGGCCGAATCCGGCCCATTTATTTTTCCGCCGGGCTGCAGCCCAGCCTCCCGAGCTCTGTGCCCGCGCCTGGCCTCCTTTCTGTCCTCCCTCTGGCTGGCGCCTCTTCCCCGTCTGCTTCCTCTCTGCAGGACGCTGACGAGTGGGACCCACCTGTCAGGCCGGCCTCGCCACGCGGCGGCCGTGGCCTGACTAGCGCACTCGCCGGCCACTGACACCTTCACCTCGGCTCCACCTCGCTCCTGTCGCTACCATCGCCTCATTTCCTCGCTGCCTTCGCCACTGAGCTCCCTGAGGTCCCGCGCATCCCCCCGAGCTCATTGCAGTCGCCGCCGTCGAGCGCAACTACCTTAACGCCTCCGGCATTGTAGCTCCGGCCGAGCGACGCCGTCGGCACCACCACTGTTCTCCTCTCCAGTAGATCCCCTCCCTCTTCCACCTTGTGTAGTGAAGCAATCTAGAGCTCACCGACGCATTTAATCAGTCTCTCTTACAGTGAAGCAACTGCACGTCACCGTCTTCTCCGGTGACGGCCGAAACAACGCCACAAGCAATTCCTCGTCTTCAGTGAGCCAATCTCCCCATCTTCCGGTCCTTGAGCATCACCTCGACTCCCCGTATCTCCCTGACCCCTCCCTTTTGTTCGCATGCACTGGATCGCCTCGTCATCATGCACCAGATCACCGCTGTGAGCCATCACCACCGATGACCGAGCTCCAGATTTCCTCCCGTGCTCCTGACCCACATAGCGTCTCTACGACATCCCCGTGAAGCTTCTGGTACAAGGAATCGACCCGGAACCCCTCTGCAACAAACCCTCACCAGATCCATCATCTTCTCCAACTCCGGCAATGCCTCTGGTGACCCCTCCATCCATTCCCGCAGCAACTGAGCACGCGAACATCACCGGGGTGAGCTCCTGATCCTTTCCCTGTTCTTATTTCGCTCAATTCAGTGTAGTACCTCAGTCGCCCTCCTTTCTCGATCATGGCCGCCCTCTAGCGAGCCCTTCGTCGGTGATCTAGCCACCCACTGTTGCCCCTGAGCACTGGAATGGGTCGGCAACCTCGCCAGGAACCCAACGCGCGAAACCGTGCTCGATTTGGTGTAGAAATGCGCTCGGAATCATCCTCGTAGCTCAGCGCCGCCGCTCGGGCTGCCAGTGTTTACTCGTTAGTGGACCGGTGGGGCCGGAATGCTTAAACGGTTAAACTGTTACGAGCTGTCACTGACGCGTGGGTCCGAGTGCTTAAAATTCTAATTAAAACGATTTGAAAGTAATGAGTCTATGACCTCTAGACCCCACTTCCTTAACCTGGGTGCAAAAGAAAAATGAAAAGGAAATATAAACCGACAGGAAGGACCCATGTGTCATAGACTGGATCAGTAAAATAAAAATAAAAGAAAAGAAAAAAACTGACATACAGGCCCCACTTATCATTGGCTCAGTAGGAAAAATAAAAAGAAAATAAATATATCTCCTGGACCCCACATGTCATAGACTTGGGGTAGGTTAATCTGAGTAGTAAAAGTTTTTCTCTGATATTTAAATACCAGGAATTTCCAGAAAACCATTTAAATGAGCTAAAACTTGTAAAAATTATAGAAAATTCATACTAACTCCAAAATTAGTGATTCTTGTTGGTAAATTCATCTTTTAATATGTACTATTTAATGATGTAATTTGTTCATATGTTACTTAAGATGAAAATTTCAAATAGTAAAAATGCCACTTTAACCTTAATGTTTAATATGAAAATCAAACAAATTGATAATAAGCTCCAAATGAAACATGCTATATTTGAAAATTCATTTTTTATTATGTACTTAATCATGGCATCATTTTCATATTTTCCTCTATTATTTAATCATGAAAATTAATTGTCATGTCTAAATAACCTTTAAAAATGACATTTAGGCTTTAAAAATTCATATCTTTAATTTTGTAAATCCAAATGAGATGAAACCAATTGCATTAGTTTCATTTTTGCATCCTCTACATTTTATAATGCATTTCATGCATCATATAGCCTCTGATCATACTTGTATTGATTGTTACCTCTCCTTTTCGTTGTTTTCGGCTTTTTGGTGTTTTATCGATAGAACCCGGCAACGAGGAATCGTACGAGACCGAATCTCAGTATGAGTGTGAGCAATACCAGCAAGGCAAGAATACAAAGCTCGTTAATATTCCTTAATTGCTTATGTTATGGTTGGTGCATGAGATATATGCTTGTTTGCATGTCTTTTAGCGATTAATTACGATGGATGAAACACTAGCATGATAGGATGTGATGATTGGATCATGACCAGTGGGTTATAGTGTTTAAATGGACTAATAAAATAAGAAACTTAATAAGTGAGATGTGAGAGTCGGGGTACTGTCATCTACAGATGGATCGATGGGCGAGGTGAACGTATGCACCTTAGTCGTCAAGTCGATGCCGGTGTCATAGGGCTTTACACTTCACCCGCGGTGGAAGTGTGGCTGAGGGAGACCGTTGGCTTTAGTCAGCCACAAATGAACCAACGGTGAATCAGCATACTTACCCTTGTTGAAAGAAAATTGTGTTAAGTCTTGGTTGACTTGGAAAAGTGATGAAATTGAGTCTTGTTTGATTTAATGTGATAACTGGATTAAGATGTTGGTTGGTTTCTAAATTCTTGCTGATCTGAAATGATGATGTTAAATCTGAGATTAATTGATAATCATTCATGTATGTTGGATATTGATTTATCTCATATGTTCATGCTATGCTTTATCATGTTAAGAGGAAACTACATGAGTAGTTGTTAATTTTGAATACTTGTCATGCTTAAGTTAATTAGGATGAGTTTATAAATGCATCTTTCAAGTATGAAAGTACTTAGGGAATTCCACTACCAAATTGTTGCAGGTGGTCCTAGCACTGTAGGTGATCCAAGGCGTTGTAAAATTGCAGCCGTATGTAAAACCTCGTATACTAGTAATGTGATATGTGCTATTTATCATGCTCTTGGGCGACCATCCAAACATTCATTTTCCATGAGAATGCTACTGATGTGATGCAAATTAATCATGTACCTTTGCTGGTCATACATGTTTGATTACCCGCACAAGTCATTCGTGTCTCATCCTATTGTGGTTTCTATTAATTGCAGCAGGATGTCTGGAAATGGTTCAGGGGATGGGCATGATGCCCCACCTCCTCCTTCTCCCTCGTCATTAGCGGATGTGCTCCTCCAAATGGAGTGTAACCATCAAGATTAGAATAGGATCCTTGAGCACCTCGCTTGCAACACCGCCCAAGCTCCGAGCGGGAGTCAAGCAAAAGGGGGTTTTGCTGATTTTCAATGGACTTCGCCTCCTATCTTTGATCACTCGGAGGACCCACTCAATGCCGATGATTTGCTTTGAATCATCGAAAGGAAGTTCACCCTCATCCAATGTACGGACAAGGAAAAGGTGTTGTTCGCCTCCTACCTTTTGGAGGGAGCCGCAAGTGCATGGTGGGAAAATCTTCTCACCGTGCAAGCACTAGGGCATGAGCTGACTTGGGAGGAATTTTGCAAAGCCTTCCGCCGTGCCCACATTCCAGAAGGATTGATGGAGAATAAGCAGGAGGAATTTCTCGCTCTCAAGCAAGGTCAAAGCTTGATCACTGAGTACCTCCATCGCTTCAACAAGCTAGCTCGGTATGCTAAAGATGAGGTCTCCACCAACGACGCCCGTCGTCGGAAATTTATGAGAGGACTCACCGAGAAAATGCAAAAGGAATTGGCTATGCTTGATTGCACTTACTTCAAGTATCTGGTGAACAAGTTACTCATCATGGAGGGTAGGCTAAAGGCACTTGAGACCTCTCGCAAGCGTGAGAGGGAAATCACAAAATCAGGAAGCGGTGCTCAGAAGCCTCGTTTTTGGCCACATCCTCCACCTCGTTTCAATGAACCGTCACATCCAAGGCCTATGGGATATCCACCCCGTCCTCCTACTCCATGTTCCCAGCCAAGGAACACTAGTGGACAGCAAGGGGTGAGTCACAACCTCGCTGAAATCAAGAGTTATAATTGCTGCAGGATGGGCCACAACTCCAACCAATGCCCCCATCCAAACAGGAGCAATGCAAATGTGTCCCCACCACCTCGGGGACCACCAAGGAATGTTCCTCCACCCCCAAGGCAGCCACCAAACAAACCTCAAGGTGCTGGTCGTGGTCGAATTAACCATGTCACAGCCGAGGAAGCACAGGAAGCACTGGATGTTGTCATCAGTACGCTTCCCGTCAACTCAGCACGTGCAAGTGTGCTTTTTGATTCCGGAGCATCGCATTCATTCATATCAAGTGATTTTTTTTATCATCATGGCATTCCATCCAAGCCCATGTGCATTCCTCTCATAGTTCAAACACCCGGCTCGAAAAAGAGGGCCAAGCTCGTATGCGAGGGTGTTAAGATAGATATCAATGGGGTTGAGTTATTGACAACTCTCATCGTCCTCGGATCAGCGAGCATCAATGTAATACTTAGTATGAATTGGCTATCCAAACATGGAGCAAAGATTGATTGTGCCCACAGGACTATCTCCCTCACAAGTCCCTACGACAGAAATCTAGAAATTGCTCCGCAACTCCACAAATCTCGTCTTTGCGCCCTTAGCGGCACGCAAGCCCCAACCCTTGAGGATGTTCTAGTGGTGTGCAATTATCTGGATGTCTTCGCTAATGAATTGTCAGGCATGCCACCTGACCGCGATGTGGAGTTTGTTATCAAACTCGCACCCGAAACTGCTCCTATTTCAAAAAGACCATATCAGATTCCTCCGAATGAATTGGTCGAAATGAAGAAAAAATTAAAGGAGTTGGAAGATAAGGGCTATATTAGAGCAAGTTCCTCTCCCTGGGGCTGCCCCACCATGTTCGTAAAGAAAAAAGACCATTCCCTCCGCATGGTAGTCGACTATCGTCCGTAGAACAAAGTTACTATAAAAAATAAGTACCCTCTTCCTCGGATTGATGATCTTTTTGATCAACTAACTGGAGCCAAGGTCTTCTCCAAGATTGATCTCAGATTAAGCTAACACCAAATAAAAATCAGATCTGAATATATCCCGAAGACGGCCTTTAGTACTCGTTACGGCTCGTACGAGTACACCATCATGTCTTTCGGTCTAACCGATGCTCCTTTCACCTTCATGCAACATATGAATTCGGTTTTCCTGGAGTATTTGGACAAGTTTGTTATCATATTTATTGATGACATCCTTATATATTCTCCAACCAAAGAAGAACACGGCAACCACTTGAGCTTGGTGCTCGAAAAACTCCACGAGCATCGCCTCTATGCAAAATTTTCCAAATATGAATTTTGGAAGAAGCAGGTAGAATTATTGGGTCATGTCCTCTCAGCTGAAGGAGTCACTGTAGACCCAAGTAAAGTCCATTCTGTTCAAGAATGGAGCAACCAAAGTCCGTCACACAAATCCGGAGTTTTCTTGGATTGACGGGTTATTATCGTCGATTCATCGAGGGTTTTTCTTCTCTTGCTAAACTTATGACAGAGTTGCTCAAGAAGGATAAGAAGTTTGTGTGGTCTCCCAAATGTGAAGAGAGTTTGCAATAACTCAAAAAGAGGTTGACCACTCCTCCTATCCTAATTCTCCCGGATATCCATAAAGATTTTGAAATCTTTTGCGATGCCTCCCGTCAAGGTCTTGGGTGTGTACTTATGCAAGAGGGTCAGGTTGTAGCTTATGCAAGAGGGTGTCAACTCCACCCTCATGATCTGGAATTAGCAGCCATGGTCCACACTTTGAAGATATGGCGGCATTATCTCATCGGCAACCGCTGCGAAATCTTTTCGGACCACAAAAGCTTGAAGTATCTCTTCACCCAACCAGATCTGAACTTAAGACAAAGAATATTGTTGGAATTGATCAAAGATTATGACATAGGCCTCAATGATTACCCGATAAAGCTAATGTCATTGCAGACGCTTCAAGCCGGAAGGCCTATTGCAATAACTTGATGATTCGAGAGCAACAACCACTCCTTTGTGAAGAATTTCAGTGGCTCAATCTTGAGATGGTCGAGCAAGGTTTCCTTGCTGCCAATAAGGTGAAACCAACCATTGAGGACCAGATCAAGGCCGCTCAAATCACAAGTGCCGGTATCTAAAAAGTAAAGGAGAAGATGAAAACCGGAACCATTACTTGTTTCTCCAAAGATAAGCATGGAGTCCTATGGTTTGGCAACCGCCTTGTTGTGCCTAAGGATGATGAATTGAAGTCTCCTATTCTTCAAGAAGCTCATGATTCCCCTCTTTCCATCCATCCCGGGAGCACCAAGATGCATCAAGACCTACGACAAAGATTTTAGTGGACCCGGATGAAAAGAGAGATTGCCAAGTTCGTTGCCGAGTGCGACACATGTTGTCGTGTGAAGGCCGAACATCAAAGATTAGTGGGCACACTCCAATCTCTTCCCGTACCCAAATGGAAATGGAAAGAAATTGGTATGGATTTCATTGTTGGATTGCCCAAAACTCAAAAGGGACACGATGCTATTTGGGTAATCGTGGACTGTCTTTCCAAGGTGGCACACTTCATTCCAGTCAAAACCACCTTCAAAGTGAGCCAATTGGTTGACTTATACATCGCTAGAATTGTATGCCTCCACGGAGTCACGAAACGAATCATTTCCGATCGGGGTACCCAATTTGTCAATCAGTTTTGGCAATCATTACATGAAGCCATGGGAACCCGTCTATCTTTTATCACGGCATATCATCCCCAAACTAGAGGTCAAATTGAAAGGACCAATCAAATTCTTGAGGAAATGTTGAGGGCGTGTGTTCTCTCATTCGGTTCAAATTGGGAGAAATGTTTGCCATACGCCGAATTCTCCTACAATAATAGCTATCAAGTGAGCCTCGGTATGGCACCTTTTGAAGTGCTATATGGGAGAAGATATAGTACTCCTCTTAACTGGTCCGAGACTGGAGAACGCCAACTCTTTGGCTCAAACTCGATAAAAGAAGCCGAAGCTCAAGTCCAAGTGGTTCGAGAGCGTCTTCGTGCCGCTCAATCTCGACAAAAGAAGTACACTGATCCAAAGTGTCGAGAAATCATCTTCGAATTTGGTGAGAAGGCATACTTACGGGTTACTCTATTCAAAGGCACTCATCGCTTCAAGGTCACTGGCAAATTAGCTCCCCGATTCATCGGTCCCTTCAAAATTCTTGCCAAACGAGGGACCGTGGCATATGAATTGAAGCTTCCTCCTTCGCTGTCCGGAGTACACAATGTATTCCATGTATCTCAACTGAGGAGATGTGTTCGCCCTCCCGCCACTGAAACCCAATTCGATGACCTCAAGCTCAATGACGATCTTTCTTATCGTGAACACCCGATTCGCATTCTTGACGAAGCCGAGCGTCAAACTCGTCATCGCTCCATCAAGTTCTACAAAGTTCAATGGAGCAATCACATTGAAGATGAAGCAACATGGGAACGTGAAGATCGACTCCGCGCCGAATACCCCTCTCTCTTCTCTAATCGTTAGGAATCTCGGGACGAGATTCTTTTAAGAGGGGTTGGTTTTGTAAAGATCCTTGTGTAATATACCATGTAAAGAGATCGGTGGAGATCAATATGAATAAAGTATCGTGTTCATGATCTAATTTTGTTAAGCTTCACGCACCTCCAAGAAATTTTCTAAATATTTCCAACTAAAATTAAGCTCATTTGAATCCTCTAATAATTAGTTATTTAAATAAGTCCTTATATGGTAGAACTGTATAATATTAAATAGAGGGTATTCTAAGTGTCCAAAATTCTTGAAATTTTATATTTGTGCCCAATTCTACTCTATGGACATGAATATAAATTTTTCATGATTTTAGGAACTATATATAACATAGCTACAGCTCAACCTCATGTAATTGCCATTTTGGGCTATTATTTAAATGACTGACAAATATGCCTCAAACAAATCTGAGAAAATTCATGGATATTATATATCCTCTCTGGAGTCGCCATGAATTTTTCCAAAATTTAAATCACTCGTTTATGTCATCTACACATCCAAAAACTTAAATCAATACTGGAAAATAGAAAAGATTAAAAACAAGACCCTAAACCTAATTGGGCCAAATCCGGCCCATTTCTTTTTCCACCGGGCCGCTGCCCAGCCTCCCCGCTCTGCGCGCGCACCCGGCCTCCTTTTTGTCTTCCCTCTGGGCTGGCGCCTCTTCCCCGTCCGCTTCCTCTCTGTGGGTCGGTGACGAGAGGGACCCACCTATTAGGCCGGCCTCGCCACGTGGCGGCCACGGCCCGACAGCCGCACTCGCCGGCCACCGATGCCTTCACCTCGTCTCCACCTTGCTCCCGTCGCTACCATCACCTCATTTACTCACTGCCTTCACCACCGAGTTGCCTGAGGTCCCGCGCATCCTCCCAAGCTCATTGTAGTCGCCGCTGTCGAGCGCAACCACCGGAACACCTCCGGCATTGCAGCTCCGGTCGAGCGACGCCATCGGCACCACCGCCGTTCTCCTCTTCGGTAGATCCCCTCCCTCTTCCACCTTGTCCAGTAGCTTCGTTGCATCCCCTGGAGCTCACCGATGCATTTAATCGGTCTCTCTTGCAGCGAAGCAACCGCACGTCACCATCTTCTCCAGCGATGGCTGAAACGACACCACGAGCAATTCCTCATCTCCGGTGAGCCAATCTCCGCATCTTCCAGTCCTTGAGCATCATCTCGACTCCCCGTATCTCCCTGACCCCTCCCCTTTACTTCACATGCACTGGATCGCCTCGTCGCCATGCACCAGATCACCGCCGTGAGCCATCACCGTCGACGACCGAGCTCCAGACTTCCTCCCGAGTTCTTGACCCGCGCAGCATGTCTACGACATCCTGTGAAGCTTCTGGTGCAAGGAATCGACCCGGAACCGCTCTACAACAACCCGCTTGGCCAGATCAGTCATCTTCTCCAACTCTAGCAACGCCTCCAGTGACCCCCTCCGTCCACCCCCACAGTAGCTGAGCATGCAAACATCACTGGGGTGAGCTCCTGATCCTTTTCTCGTGCTTATTTCTCTCGATTCAGTGTTGTACCTCGCTCATCCCCTCGTCGGCTCCCAATCATGACCGCTCGCCGGCAAGCCCCTCTTCAGTGATCTAGCCAACCACCGTCACCTCTGAGCACTGGAATGGATCGGCGACCTCGCCAGGAACCCAACATGCGAAACCATGCTTGATGTGGTGTAGAAACATCCTCGTAATCATCCTCGCAGCTTAGTGGTGCCACTCGGGCTGCCGGCGTTTAGTTGCCAGTGGACCTGACCAGTGGGGCTGGAATGCTTAAACGGTTAAACCGTTACAAGGTGTCACTGGCGCGTGGGTCCGAGTACTAAAAATTCTAATTAAAATGATTTGAAAGTAATGAGTCTAAAACTTGTAAAACCATTTAAATGAGCTAAAACTTGTAAAAATTGTAGAAAATTCATACTAACTTCAAAGTTAGTGATTCTTGTTAGTAAATCCATCTTTTCATGTGTACTATTTAATGATGTAATTTGTTCACATGTTACTGTAGATGAAAATTTTGAAATAGTACAGATGCCACTTTAACCTTAATGCTATATATGAAAATTCATGTTTTATTATGTACTTCATCGTGGCATCATTTCCATATTTTACTCTATTATTTAATCATGAAAATTAATTGCCATATCTAAATAACCTTTAAAAATGACATTTAGGCTTTAAAAATTCGTATCTTTAATTCAGTAAATCCAAATGAGATGAAACCAATTGCATTATTTTCATTTTTTCATCCTCTATATTTTAGAATGCATTTCATGTATCATATAGCCTCTGATCATACTAGTATTGATTGTTAACTCTCCTTTTCGTCGTTTTCAGTTTTTCGGTGTTTTATTGATAGAACCCGGCAACGAGGAATCGTACGAGACCGAATCTCAGTATGAGTGTGGTCAATACCAGCAGTAGGCAAGAATGCAAAGCTCATTGAGATTCTTTAATTGCTTATGTTATGGTTGGTGCATGAGATATATGCTTGTTTGCATGTCTTTTAGCGATTAATTGCAATGGATGAAACACTAGCATGATAGGATGTGATGATTGGATCATGACCAATGGGTTATGGTGTTTAAATGGACTAATGAAATATGAAAATTAATAAGTGAGATGTGAGAGCCGGGGTACTGTCACCTACAGATGGATCGATGGACGAGGTGAACGTATGCACCACAGTCGTCCAGTCGATGCCAGTGTCGTAGGGCTTTACCCTTCAGCCGCGGTGGAAGTATGGCTGAGGGAGACCATTGGCTTTAGTCAGCCACTAACGAACCAATGGTGAATCAGCATACTTACCCTTGTTGAAAGAAAATTGTGTTACATCTTGGTTGACTTGGAAAAGTGATGAAATTGAGTCTTGTTTGACTTAATGTGATAAATGAATTAAGATGTTGGTTCGTTTCTAAATTCTTGCTGATCTGAAATGATGATGTTAAATCTGAGATTAATTGATAATGATTCATGTATGTTGGATATTGATTTATCTCATATGTTAATGCTATGCTTTATCATGTTATGAGGAAACTACATGAGTAGTTGTTAATTTTGAATACTTGCCATGCTTAAGTTATTGGGATGAGTATTCCACTCCCAAATTGCTGCAGGTGATCCTAGCGTTGTAGAGTTTTATGATGTTGATAATGCTGGAGTTGATGCGTAGTTGCTTTGTTTATCTTATTCGGTCATGTGTGGGTTAATGTGGTCTTTTGGAGATGGTTGAGGTCACCATCTCGTGTCTTTTAATGTTGTTTCCGCTGCGGGACTCTAAGTCCTTTTGTTTCTTTAACCGTCATTATATGACTATGGTTGTATGAGAGATGTATCCTTGTAATGGATGAATCTTATGTATAATGTAAATCTCTCTTTAGTGTTCAGTTATGATTTCCATTGTTGTTCTCATACATGTTATGCATAGTACGTGTATGATCTTGGAGTGCATAATGTGTACTATGGCACTTGGAATTGTTTTTGGCTTGCTAAATGAATACGCTTTTGTCCGGCTGAACCAACGGTGAATCCATACGATGTTTGGTAAGCGTATGACATGTTTGTTCGGTATCAGACTACCCAACGGTGAACGCATATGACGTGTGGTAATCATATGACATGTTGGGTAGTTGCTCGAGCTTTCAACGATATATCATTTCCCAAGTCGATTTTAATTCCGGGTCCTGCCAAATCAAAATTGGAAATTCAAAAGTGTTTGCACTGTAACAGTAAATGAACATTTAGTTTTAATAAATTTTGCTAAAATTTAATATTTAAAGTCTATTTAATATATTTTCTAGAGGATCTATCAAGTGTAGAACCTTCTCTAGACCTTGTTAATAATATGGTTGACTCAAGGTTGGGATGAATATGTCTCCATATGTATATGTGTATATGTGGAACTTATATTTCATGTCACATGAGATAACGCAAACATTAATCAAAACCCTAAAACATGTTATAAGTCCAAAACCCAATAACCATCATATCATGCTACGTCTCATGGTTTATTTCGATTTTCCATGTTTAGTTGTTTATTTGGTGTTATTCCTCGTACGTGTAGTTTTCGACGTGCTGGAGGAACATGAGGAAAACCCTGAACAGCTGCCATACCAGGATCAAGAAGAAGACTTGCAAGCTCCCAATTTGACTATGTTGTAATCCTATATGTCAAAACTTAAATGCTTTATTTGTCAACCATGCATGCTATGTTGATATCTGTGTTATTTTGTGTTAGACGTAGCTATATCCTATTTGCGTGTGATAAGGACAACTTAGCTGTCCCTGAATATTTACCTTATCACCTTAGAGTATTAATCATTGGTTTGTAATGCTAGTGATAACCTAGGTAAACTATACAGTTATACCGATGCTTAGGCCTGCTATTAGGAAATCTAGATTTTGTCGGTTGGCTATTGTTCGATTGCTCCCTCGTGGAATAAAATCATGAGAGACTTGGATTACCCGAGGAGTTCTTTAAAATGTTTTGAGTCCAAATAAATAAAATAGAGGTCTTTGGATCCGGGTAGGAATATAAATGTTGCTTGAAAGATGTGGTGTTGTTTCACGCTACGTTGTGATATAAATCAGGCTGCATCATGATGTCTATCATGCTGCGTCATGAAGTTGGTGTTGTGGATTGGAGCCTTGCTCAGATCAGTTAACGACCGAATCATAGTGCCGCTCATCCAAGTTCACACCGTACATCTACATGCTCTATATGGGAAGAGCTGGACCTATTACTTTGTTTTGTGCTAGTGGTTGAACATGTAGACATTAGGGTGATAGTGCAAGGTTGTAACACCGCCCCCTTGAGAGGTTGCCTTGCTTTGACAAGAGGTGTACTCAACACAAAGGTTGGATTCTACCCTAATTGTAATAAATAAACGATTACAAGGTAGAGGTGGGCTAGAATCCATCTGACATATTCATAGCTAGGGCTAGGTTGAGGAGAAAACCCGTTGTGTAATCCCTATCGGTACACCTCGTGAAGTGTACTCATCAGACCTAGGTAATAGGAGAGGATCACATCATGTGAGTAAAGCCGTACAACCTCTATAAAGTGATAGAAACTATTCGAATAGCTACGTCCGTGGTCGCTAGGCCACACATTGGTTTGATTATGTTTCAAATGTTTGCAAATGTGGGCTATGGGTTTAAGGACGTGGAGCATAAACTTCCCACAGTGTGTAGTATGATCTACAGATGGTGTAGCGGGAGCTATAGAAGCTTGGCACAGTCGTCCCATAAGGAGATGGAACAAGCCAGTTTATGTTTGTGCATACCCTAAGTTGGTATTTCGTTCTACCGTAGGTATGGCTTATGAGCATCGTCAAAAGGAGTTGACGATAGCTGTTGTTGGTAGCGTTGGTACCTATTGTTAATAAGTTTATGTTGGTAAGTTGTCTCTATTTGCAAAAATGTTTGCCAAATTATTATTATTATTATTGTAAATTAAAAACTTACATTTTCACACAACTGAGACATAGGCTAAAGCTGCTTATTGATATCAGCCAAGCATGTAGATATAGCCGTTATATTTCTTTCATGGGATGCTTGCTAGTACATTCAATGTACTCACCTGGCTTATTAATTGACCAAAAGAAGAAGGTTTCTGCTTCAACGATGATGACAGTGACTTCACCGAGTAGGATGTTACTCACTCAGTTGCCTGTGTAGTTAGGTAAATCAGTGGGCTATTTACCATTGTTAATATTCACTGCAAGACTCTTTCTATTCAGCCGAGAGACTAAAATGTGTAATAATCAGTCATAATAATCGACTTGTATCAGACTGTGTAATCGTGTATTACTATATATCAAGTTAATTTGTTTGTATTGTCTACTAATCATGGGAACAATATAGAAAATACAAGGGTTAACCAGTCTTTAAAACCGTTATTTTCCGTTCTCATACCGTGTAGTTTCTGACGTCCCGAACTTTTGCGACGAAGATCCCGGATTCTCTCCACCGCAAGACTAAGACCAGGACGATAAGCTATCCCACTTTGATCATGTTGAAACCCATATGTGCAAAGTTTGTATTCTTGTTTGCCAACTTTACATTCTATCTGTTTACCTCGATATTTTATGTTAGTATTTACTATAACGTGTAGATGCATGAGATAGGTTTTCGATATGTCCTACCTTGTCGATCTAGAAATGATGTTCGTTAATCATGATAGTATTAGCGATGGTTTATGACAAATCATCTAGTTTGCAACAGTGTAAACAGTGTCCAAGCTTTAATTCTGCAATTATTCAAGCGTGTAAACGTGACTTTAGCAAAGATTATCCAAGCTTGTTGAGATCTCCGTTGCACATATTAGTGTTCCTACTCTTGAGCCTCCGATGCCCATTTGCAGTCCAAGGTAAAAGATTACCAAAATTAATAGCAATATCATCTTCACCTGCTTGATGGCGCTGCATGAATCCATCATAGTCGTCATTGTACAAAGCTCCATTTCGCCTGCCTGTCTTGGTCGGCTACTAGGTGTTCTCTGAGCATTCTTTCCATTACCAACAACATCATCAACACAGTTACCTTCCCGGTCATAGTCATCATTAGTACCCTTCTGCTTGCTTGATTGCCTTCTGTGACTGCTGGGTGTTCGGCTTGTGACTCTTTCATTTTTAAGTGCCTCAACAGGTGCTGGTGTCTTCTTCTAATAGAACAGGCCGAAGCATATCTTTGTCAGCCAAGTGATCTGCTTGTTCAGTGATATTCTGTTTACTATGGTCACAGGCAATTCGTTTTGCAAGATCATCATTCACAGGTTGCATGCTAAATTTGGTTTTAACATAAGGAGGCCGCATATTAGCTGCCCTCTCTGGCACCCTCTGTCCATCTTGCACTGTTTGTCCTAGATCTGCTAAATGTGGTGATCTATCATGCAAGAAACCATTGTTTTCTTCTTTTTTAGCACAATGCTACATTTTCCTTTCACGTGGAGCATCCTCATCCACCTTCTGCTTGTTGGACAAAGGCATTGCCAAGTCAACCTATTTCACTAAATCTTTTTCAAAAAGATCCTAAAGAAAAACATAATCCAAGATGCCAAGTTAAGGATACATGTATGTCCAATCTGTAAATTCATTTGCACATGTTCATGTAAACATACATGTTTAGTTTCTGGTGCAGCCCATAGCTTGATTTCCAATGCCTTGGTATAAAAACCAATTGAGGATTCTTCAGCAATATTTTGCATTACTTGAAACTTTTCCTCGTTATTAAATAACTTACTGTCAAGTTTTCGAGCAAACTGTAGGTACAAGGATTATTAATCAGGTTAAGTAGAACACCACGAAGCTATGCAATGACAGTAAATTAGTGGGAATCTTGCGCACCTCAAGGCTAACAAAACTCTCAAGAAAATTCCCATATCTTTCCGTGAATATATGCCTAAGGTCGCACAGTTCAGGCAAATCTGGAAACCGAGCAGCGGCAAAAATTAGGGTTGACACGGCCTCCCTGGTTTCCAGGGGGCAATCCCTGCTGATGGAAATATAGCAAAAAATATCGTGATCAATTGCACCATCAAGACAATTGAAATTCCATGTTGTTTCACTCCGAAGATACTAATAATGGTTATATTGATTAACTGATTTTCCAAAGTCCAAACACAGAAAATTGTTTTTGCTAGTACTATACTAGACCATCAAAAAAGAATCACATGGATATATATTATGGATTTTGACACTACTGTCCTGCTGATTTAGTTCCTTCAGAAATACAACACGGTGGGTCCCACTAAACACATGATACATTAACAAACTTGGGAGTTTTAAATATATTGCTCCAGCGTCACAATGATTGCTTGTCGTTGACAACAGAAATAGGATAACATCATTTCCTAGTGTTTTACCCTAAATGACAAATTAGGGGAGCAAAATTGAGTTGATCGGAGATACCTCTGTTTCTATAGGCTGTTGAGTTGTTTTCCAATGTAATCACAGTACTGCTCAATCATATCATAGCAAGCAGCATGGTTCATCTCAATTATCAGCCCATCCATCTACATTCCATTCCATATAGGGAAGGAGAAACAGTAAACAAATATTTGCAATTCAGAATTTGACCAGATTCCCTCTACCAAAATAACCAGAATTTGATCACCAATCAGTAAACCTTTGCTACAAAGCCTCAAGATTTCCCGTCGAGAAAGGGGAAAAGAGTGCAACTTTCTCGGATTCGCCTTCAAGCCAAACAATCCTCTGTAGCAGTAGCGCAATGTAATTCGATGAAATGCTGAGCAAGGGAGAGCCCAGATAAACGTACCCGTCCAAAGGCGTGGGTGTCGAGGCCATTGGTGAGGAGGTCGGCTACGTCCTTCTTCAAGAACCGAATCATGGCCTGCTTCTTCCTCCGTATCCGAACAAGCCGCGTCCGGGTGCATTTGAACGCATGCTTACTGCGTCCATTGTTCAAGAAACCAAGTAATTGGTTAACCCAATCCAACAACACAAGATTCTTCTTATGCGGTCAAAAGCATATAAGTGCGACCGAATCGCCAAGAACTTGGAGCTGGAATTCAAGAAAATAAAAGGAAAAGAAAAATCCATCCGAGCCCCAGAAATAAGTAGGTTAAGCAACAGCTTAGGAAACTTGATGCAAGAACCCCGAGCGCTCCCGGCGAACATTTCCCACCATTACGCCGCGGGGATTGGAGTCGCGCAATTCAAGAACCAAGCACAAGAAAAGCATCTAAAAACCCCGGATTCGACTCAAAAGAAGAAGAAAAAAGAACAATCAATCTAGATCATATTTTTGCTATACATCAGGAACATATTCAGGAACATACTCGAACTAGATCATCGAGTATTGGAACAAGAAATGGAGGCAGCAACAAGCCAAGATCTAGTTATGATGTTAGGGGATTTGTAGGGATGCGGCCAAAGATCTGAGACCACGAACTGGAACCGAATAAACAGAAGAAAATTTTCACCTACGGTGATGCTGTTGCTATGGGTATTGCTCGCGCTTGCCCGCGGGATTTGCATGGGGAAGAAGCCGGAGGACAAGGAGGAGGTCGCGAGGGGAAGGCGGTCGCTGGAGGAGGAAGCGAGGCGGTGCTGCCGCCACTTGGCCCGCCACTATGGCTCCCTCCCGTCGCCGCCACCGTAGCTAGGGCTCCGATAGTGGCCGCTGCCGCCGGCAGCTCTCTCCCGTCATCGCTACCGAGCCATGGGCTCCTTCTCCAACTCCCGCTCCTATATCCCCGCCGTCGGCTCGCAGCGCTCTCACCGTCGGCTCTATCCCGTCGCCGCAGCGCTGTCGTTAGGGCTCCCTCTCTCATGGCCAACTCTGGCACTCGCTGTCGAGTCGAGGACGACCCTGACTCATGTCGTTTTTCTTTCTTGGGCTGCAAAGGTCTGTAATTTTTTTCTGTTGTAACTGGCCTAACACCAATGCAAAACGGGTGGATTATAAAAAGAAAACGGGTTTCCAAGCAGTGTTTTGGGCCAAGGGTGAAAAAATTTGCAGGCCCATATCTTACACCGCTAATGGGCTAAAATCCGCCAATCCAAGCAGGCCCTTAGTGGTTAGGGCTGCACCCATCATGCTTTGCCACGCTCTTGCTTTCAGCCTAGCACGGAAAAAGGGTGTCACAAAAATTTTCATGGCTCACACTTTGACGCGCTTTCCTTCCGACAATAACGTGAGGCAGGCGAATTGGTCGGGATGTCGCTGGTTAGGACTAGATAGCGACAGTGATAGCTAGTCGTGTCCCAAGTATAACATGCTGAAATTCTAACATTCTGTATATCATACCGACAAGTTTGTGACATGCTTGAATTATTAATAGTGTAGCAAATTTCTCACTAGATACACATATGTACATGTGTAACCAAGGAAGGTATCTCTTCGTGTTGACAAACATCCATATTTATTGGAGGTAATGATTTCGGTGATCTTTATCTTTACTATTTTTAATATGAGAGTTGATGGTGATGGTACGTCGTAACAAGCTAATTATTTGAGTGTTCTCTTCTTTTTCACCTTCCTAAAAATGTATGTTTAACTACATCGTTGGAGCTCTTCTCGCGTTCATGCGCCGCCTTGAGTCGCTGCTCCTTGTCGCGCTGCCTCTTCACGTGAATAGCCTGGCCGGCCACGATCACGGGGACGGCCGCGGCCTGCGGCCAACACGCGTCCACCATCCTGGGCGGACGGGCTTCGCCTTGGTGTTGTCTGTAGGTACTCCCCTTTCCCATGAGAACGCAGCACCCCCCTGTCAAGATTTTTGAACGCTGACATGTCAGACCCCTCCTTTTATCTTCCTCCGCTCGACTCTCGAGTGGTTTTTTAACGCATCAACTACATCCGATTCTTTCGTCCCTAAACCGATTGATAAAACAAGCTCCAATTCTTTCTCCCGTCAAACCGAATCCTCAAACTGTATCATGTTGTGAGTT
This sequence comes from Stipa capillata, assembly GCA_019208055.1. Classification (NCBI taxonomy): domain Eukaryota; kingdom Viridiplantae; phylum Streptophyta; class Magnoliopsida; order Poales; family Poaceae; genus Stipa; species Stipa capillata. Next base: position 589,035 of record JAGXJF010002947.1, on the reverse strand, counting down.
GTGACAACCACCAGTGGCAAGCACGATCGCGGCTACCATGAGGTGGAGGCGCGCCTGAAGGTCTGATCCGACGCACGCGGCGTGTGAACTGTTGTGACGCCTTCAATCGGGCGCTCCTGCCGCAGCCGGCATGAGCTGAGGGAGGGGGTGCCGTCGGGAGCCCCGAAGATCACGGGATCGACGTCGCTTGGCCGCCCAAGGTTCGCAGCGGACGCACGCATGCCTCCTTCTCGACGAACGGATGCAACGGTACCTCAACATTCCCCGCCAGAGCCCCGTCCCAAAAACTTCCACATACGGGGGCTCACTGGTGCGGTGGTGCCGTCAGCAACGCGAGCACTACTCAGGAGGCCCATCGTCACCACCGAGGACTCTTGGCAGCGAGAGACATCAGCCGTCGTGCCTAGGTGAGGTGTTAGTTGATATGTTATATTCAACTACGTACATGCGTTTATGTTTGCAGTTCACTTTTCCTAATTTTGTGTAACACATCATGCGGTGATTTTTCGCCGTTGGGGGATGAGTTTGCGGTGAACACTAGAGATTAATGCATCTCCGACATCTGGTTGATGAGAAGGATAGCGGGCTGCTGCAGATTTACATGATGAAATGGCTATTGCCGACGATGAGATATTCGTGAAATTAAATCTTCAGGACTACAGAATGGGAGCGGCATTGCTGGCGATCGTCAAGGATGTCACCGAGGTAAGCACGTTTCCTCGTGAGTCCTGCTTTTTTTCTGTGTTGTTTGTATTTTCTGTTTGCAGGCGGCTAGCTGAGATAAATTGAATTTTTGTTATGTGTAGTTTATCAGCAACACACCATTGGTGTACTGCAACAAAGGTGACTGATTGGTGCGTTACATACACCTCTCTTATAACACACATCCACACCACCCTGTCCATCTCGCGTAGAATAGTTTAATTTTGTAGCTATTTTTCCTATAAGAGTACATCAATTATATCGTATTAGAGGTGAAGCAACAATGACTTGCAGTTTTCTACGGTTTCTGGCTTTTCTGTCCTTCAGAAAGGAAAAAAGATGATTAATTCTTGAATGGTTGGAACAATAGCTTGTTGAATGCAAATGTGGTTGCAATTCTACTCGTGCCTGGAGTGTGGAACTAAGATGAATGCATGGCGGAATATATTTTACGTGCATACAATCTGTAAAATAGGTGTTACATGATTGATAGGTACCGACAATCTGATATTGTTTACATGATTGATAGGTACCAACAATCTGATATTGTCACTGCAACATGAGTAACAGTAATATGGTTTCTATAAACACCTATTTTCAGATTACTAGACCGTTGAAAGTTGTGATTTGTGAATCCGAAGTCTGTATAATTCGTACCTTCACTTTATTTTTTGTGCAACATGAAATTTGTAGCTTACTAATGGTGAACTACCGTGTAACACCATGATACGATTTTGTTGGTATTTTGCAACATTGTGCGAGGAATAGTGATAAAAATTGCTTCAAAATTGCTTTTTGGGGGAGTATTTGAGCTTTTGTTATATATATATATTTTTTGTAATAACATTCCTACCGAGCAGGATCGATGGTGAGGGACGGGGAGAAATTAACAATCGTCGCCTAGGCCGAAGATGTCGTGCGTGCCGTTGCGGTGAATTCACGGATAGCGATGAGGAGTGACAGATAGCTTCTTCTTTACCATAGTTGTTTCTTAGATTAGATTGTGCAGCTGAGACTATGCAACTATGATGACTTATCATCAATTACGAGATTATGGAAGTATATATTATCAAGTTTTGCTTAGTCTGGTTGTCACTGCTTAGAACTACGAACGTTATGTACAAACTCATGGTTGCAACCCACGATGCGATTCATTTACTTTTTTTCCATATTATTCTCGACAAACTATTTCATTCACCGCAAGAAAAAATTCCAATTCATGCCGCACTGGAGTGTGTAAGGGTGTGTTTGGTAGAGTGCATCCCTTCATCTATTCTCTTCTCAACCCACTTTTCAGTGTTTGGTAGGATGTATGAGCTCTCTCAGCCATGCCCACCTCAACCCACCAAAGCCTCTCAGCCATGCCCAGGAGAGAACCCACAAGTGGAGGTTCCCTAGTTAGCATGGCTGACCTCAACCCACCAAAATCTCTCAGCAAAGCCTCTCAGCCATGTCTAGACCACAGATACAGCCCACCAAACAAGATCTCAACTCAGCATGTCTCAGCATATACAGGCTACCAAACACTGTGCGGTTGTATGCGTTCAGCATGTCCAGGCTCAGCCTGTATCAGGAGAGATAGCCATGGTAAAGACATACAGGCTACCAAACACACCCTAAATGTATGTGTGAGAAAGGTGGAGCACAACAATAAGACACGAAGGTGGAACCAATGAGGATGACACAGCTGGCCGCTGCTATTGAATGTCGTTGATGTGTTAAATGCGGTGCACAAAATGTAGACGTTGTCTTATGTCTCTCCCTTCTTTATCCTTATTAATATTGACACCGCTAAAAGCGCTACAAGAGGCTAAAGGTTTGTGGGGCACTTAGAGTCTGGAAACATCCATTACAAGTCATAAAAAGAACCTAAAAGAAAGTGATGATAAAAACACGATATATATCCACTGTTGGGAAAGGGCGTCCCCGCGCTACCCAGATTCGACGCTTTTTCATACTTAGGGGAAAATCAACGAACCTCATCATGACTCATCAACATGAAGTCCGTGGCAACGGCAAGTTCATGACAATGCCAAGTTCGTGATAGCAGGAAGTTCGTGGCAACGCCAAGTTCGTGACAACGCCAAGTTCGTGATGGCGGGAAGTTCGTGGTAACGGCAAGTTCGTGGCAAAGGCAAGTTCGTGGCAGTGGGAAGTTTGTGGCGGGTGGAAGCTCGTGACAATTAGAAAACCTATGCCAAGCGGGACCCATGGGATATACCCAGAATATTCCAAGAGGAAAAGATCGGCTCGTCCTCGAGGGCATTAGTACATCTAGGGACAAGATTGTAAATGGCCTAAGGGCATTATTGTAATATATTCTACCCCTCCATTTTCCGTATAAATAGAGGAGACCCACCTCCATTCAAAGGGGCTCCCATTTAAGAAATAAAGCACAAGCTTGCCACACTTCTCCACCTCGAAGTCTCTAGCGGTTCGAGTGTCTTCGCGTCGAGGCGACGATGGACGCGAGAGCGCGTCTCTTGTCGAGTTTCCTGCACATCCCTCGTCGGTCTGCATAACCGTGCGGGGGTGCCCCAAGCTCATTGTCTAGTCTCATTGCTACGACAGTTGGCGCCGTCTGTGGGAACCTAACGAGAAGCTGAGTGACGAAGACCGCAACCGCCACCGAGCGAGTGATGATACCACCGTCAACCAGTGAGACAATCGAGCCATGCCACTCAAGAAGCAAGGAGGAACGAAGCGGAAGGCGTGGCCACAGCCACATCAGGCACGAGAGCGACGACCTGACAGACGGCATGCACCAGAGCGCACGTAGCGAACGATGCGCCCAACTCTTCCACCGACGCACAAGTTGATGGCTCAGAAGCCTCCTCCCAGGTCGCCAATAACAAAGTGGAAATCGAGGCACTGAGGCAGCAAGCCACGGAAGCAAATCAGAAGGTGGAAGAACTGCTAGCCGGGCTAGAAGCGTTCAAAGCCGACGCTTTACACATGGAGATGCTCCTATTCGAAGCGGCTGACTTACACGCGCGACAATCAGCGGCGGTAGCCGTGGCTAGGCCCGCCCCCAACCCGGTGGCGGCAGAGGTCGATGCCCTTCGCCATCAACAAGCACGAGGGTGCGTGGCAGCGATGGAGCAAGTCTAAGCGAACCCTCAGGTCACTAAAGAGCAGTGACATCACTTGCAAGAGACGATCGCACACGCGAGACCTACAAACCCGTCGGGAACCTCGAAAGCGGAAGCGCTACGGGAAGAAATCCAACGCAAATGTGAAGTGGTCCTCACCACCCTTCGCGAGACGGACGCTTTGCTGGACGTAGAGGAAGACGCCCACGAGTACGCCACCACGTCAACTATGCGCACCGCGAGGCATGAAGTCATCAACATCATCGACGACCAAAGTCCCCTCAGCCCCGGGCTCAAAGGAAAGTCGTGGCCAGACAAGTTTTGACTCACTAACCTCTCGAACTGCGCAGGCAACACTGACCCGGCCGAGTTCATCCGCGTGTATGAAGCCGCCATGTCTGCGGTAGGAGGAAACAAGGCCACCATGGCAAAGAGTCTTCTCCTCAAGCTTTCTGGGATAGCACGGTCGTGGTACCTCACACTTTCTGCCATCTCGATATAATCCTGGGAGCAACTTCGGCAGTTGCTAGACTCACGCTTCCAAGGAAACAAAACCAAAGCTGTAACAACTACAGACCACTACGCACTGGTTCAAGAACCATGAGAGACCATTCAAGCATTCCACAAGCGCTTTGCCAACGTGCAGTGCTAGATACATAGCATCACCGACAAAATCGTGTGCTCCGCTGCACGAAGATCCGTCTGGAACCCAGCCTTGTGTGCCAAGCTAAACCGAAGCCCGACAACCACCATCCAAAGGTTGTACGACAACATGGAGAGGTACACGCTTCAAGAAGAAGGGGAACTCTAGCTCCTGTAACAAGGCACCGGCAGCCGTCAGGCATCCCAAGGCAACCCATGACAATCCCCAACAATGTCACCGCGGTGTACACCAAGTGGACGGATACGACGGGCAACAACCTACCCATCCAAATAATGACGGTGACCGTGACCTAGCGCGAGGCCAAGAACGCCATGAGGACAGTGACCATGCGCGTCAAAGCCTCCAACGGGGTGAACGGAACCATGACCGTGGGCGAGAATGTAACAACCAAGGCTGTCAAAGCAATCAATATGCGGCGGGGGGCAACAACTAGGCAAGAAGGTTCTACGAGCTACACCAGTCATGCAACCACTCTACCGCTGAGTGTGACATGGTGCGAAGGGTGCGTGAACTGCTTCCCCATGGCATGGATCCATTAAAAGCAATCAATGTGCACCACATCATCGATGTCATCATAGGAGGCAACGCGCACACCTTCCCGTCCAAACGCAAAAGACGATCATACGCTTGCCAGATAAGCCACATCACCTCCTTCCCACCTACCATGCTCCCCGCTTGGGTGGCCACGCCCGTGACCTTCAGACCAAAAGAAGCCATGGGGGTCACCCTCCCGCATCATGACGCACTTGTCATCACTGCGATGATTTCAGATGCGGAAGTGCATCGCGTCTTTGTTGACGGGGAGAGCTCCACGGACATTATGTTCTCGTTAATCTTCAAATAGATGGGAATACCGTCGTCATTCTTCCAAGCCCCTGGCATCCCCTTATTGGGCTTCAGAGATGAGCCAATCACAGCAATGGGACGCATCGAGCTCCCCGTCACGTTCTACTCAGATGGTTGCTCCTACACCGAGAACAACACCTTTGACGTTGTTGACCTACCATACTAGTACAACGTCATCATGGGGCAGGTGTCCCTCAACAAGTTTGGCATCATACCCCACCACGCATATTTAAGCGTGAAAATCCCAGCGTCACAAGGCGTCATCACAGTGCGTGGGGATCAAAACCTATCCCGAAGGATCGACGAACGAGCCCAAGCCGTCAACTGCTATGTCCACAACGTGCAGCTCAAAGAGGGCATAGCAGGACAAGAGACTCAACCCTTGCCGGGCGCGGGGTGATGGACCACAAAGCCGAAGCCAGATGGGGAGACGCACGCTGTACCCCTGCATGACAATGCGCCGAACAAAACCACGCTCCTCGGGGCGAATCTTGCTCTAGAAGTTTTAGAGGCTATCCTCAAGGTCTTTCGAGACAACACCAACATCTTCACCTGGAAACACGAGGATCTCCCAGGAGTCCCGGTGGAGATCGTTGAGCACAAGTAGTATGTCCGCCCAGACACCCGCCCGGTGAAGCAAAGGATGAAAGGATGTGTGCTGAATGCCAATAGGCGGCCCGCACTACTATAATGAACGTCATCCCGGATCAAGATCACTGACGGGTAAATCACGAGCGTTAGTAGTGTTATCACTTCACTGACGGGTCAACTGAGGACCCGTTCGTGATGACTATGCAATGAGCCTGGTGGCTTTCTCCTAATATTTCATCAGTGACGGGTTGGTGAACTACCCGTTAGTGATGATGTTCAGTGATGGGTAGTTTTTTCACCCGTCCGTGATGAATTGACTCATCAATGACGGGCCAACTTCTAGCCCGTCAGTGACGGTATCAGTGACGGGTAGTTTTTCCACCTGTCCATGATGAATTGACTCATCAGTGACGGACCAACTTCCAGCCCGTCAGAGACGGTATCAATGACGGGTAGTTTTTTTGCCCGTCCGTGATGAAATGACTCATCAGTGATGGGCCAACTTCCAGCCTGTCAGAGACCATGATACATGGAATCAGTAGTGACTGTCCACATTCCGGCCCGTCAGAGTTGGCATCAGCACCCGTTTATTGATCCTGGAACACGAGGAGTCGGCTGTTTTCTGTGCCACCGTCCGGGAACACGAGGAGTCGGCTGTTTTCTGTGCCGCCATCCGTCAATTTATTTGCATTGGAAACGAGGAGTGCGGATGTACATACACATTTATCACCGATCCCGGCTATAAAGGGGCACCTGCTCCCATCCTCTCCGATCGATCCATCTCAAGCCCCGACTACCTTGCTTGCTCCCATATCCATCCTCTCCACTCCCAGCCCTGTAGCTAGCTCTTGCAGGTCCGATCCTCTCCCTCACGAGACGCGAGCAACGTACTCGAGGCTTGAAGATGTCCGGAAGCTCCTACGACTACTCGATCACCCTCGGACGGGCCACCGTAGCTTCGCTGTGCTTGAGCTACGGCTACACCGACGGCACGCTGCTCCTCGCCCAGCTGAACCCGGTCGGTGACCTCTCGGGGGGCTTCGTCGTCGGGTGCATTCTCCAAAAGATGTTCCCGGAAGGCCATTTCCGGGTAGTTGATCACCACGAGCCGGGGAAGTTCCTTGTCCGTTGTGATTACACCTACGTTCGGCGCCTTCACGAGATGTACCTCAAGTGGGGTGACGAGCGAGCTAGCTTCTGGAGAGTTAACAGCATCGGTAGGCTGAAGCCGGATCCAATTGATCTAGCTGTTGAGTTGGAACCATATTGATAAATTTGAGTATTTCTATTTTTAATTAGCTATGAAATATTGTAAGCCCAGCGTTTTAATATATATGAAATGTTCAACTATGTAAGACCAGCGTATTAATTAGTTATGAAATATGGTAAGTCTTTTTAATATGAAACATCCAACGTCTAGGTTTTTTGCACGTCATCATTGACGGGTACGAGACAAGCCCGACACTGATAAGCTATCATCAATGACAGGTGCGCCACAATCCCGTCACTGATGAATATACATGTTTTTCAATTAGCGTTGATGAAGTCATCACGGACAGGTAAACATTTTTAGCCCTCCGTGATAATTGTCATCACGGACGGGCTGCATCTACTCCCGTCCATGATACTTGTCATCACGGATGGGCTAATTTTTGGCCCGTCAGTGATGAGGTGTCCTATGGTGGGAACCTGAAACATTTATCTCTGACGGGAAAATTCTATACCCATCAGGGGGTAGAAGCATTTGGTTGCAGAGCCTCAGCAAGGACCATAGATGGATCCCAGGGGCAGTAAAAAAATTACGCAGAGAATTATTCCTCTTTCAGCGGTGGAAAATTCACAATACATAAATTAAATCTCCAAGCAAAAAAATACAGGAGAAACAAAATTAGTTAGATTGTCATCACAGACGGGCCGCATCTACGCCCGTCTGTGATAATGGTCATCACGGACGGGCTGCATCTACGCCCGTCGGTGATAATTGTCATCACGGACGGGCCACGTCTACGCTCGTCCGTGATAATTGTCATCATGGACGGGCTAATTTTTAGTCCGTCTGTGATGAGGTATCCTGTGGCGGGAACCTGAAACATTTATCTCTAACGGGAAAATTCTATACCCGTCAGAGATGAACCGGTTTAATGTATCAGTGACGGGATAAGTGATGGACCCGTCAGTGAAATGTTTGGAAGATTATATAAGGAAACTCTACTCCCCATTTCTAGCTTTTCTAGGTCTGTTATATCTGTGGCAGCTGCTGCTCGAGAGTGGCGATTTGTGGGTGATTTGGTGAGAGGCGGGCTTGGATTTGGGAGTGTCATACTACATCTTTGAGTTGGAGGTTATTAAACGTTAGTAATTAATTGCTCTCTTTAGTTGTTCACTCTGCTTAATTACTAGCTAGTTGATATATATAGAGGAAGTTAGGGATAATTGTCTCATTTTATATCATATTGATTTGGAGGGTGATCTTTGGTGATTTGGTGGGAGGAGGGCTTGGATTTGGAAGGGTCGTATTAGATCTTTTGTGTTGGATGTTATGAAAGATTAGTAATTGCTCTCTTTAATTACTTGTTCTCTCTACTCAATTAATCGCTCTCTTTAATTCTAGGTAGCAAAAGTTACATAATTGTACATGATCAATAGCTAATAAGTACATAATTTTGTGCTATCATTTATTGAATTATAGGGTTAATGGTTCGAAGTTGGATGTATGGGGATCGTACTACCCGAGAGTACATAGATGCTTTATCCGGGTTTCTTAGAGTTGCCCGGGTTTCTTAGAGTTGCCCGAGAGGATATGCTTGAAGATGCGCTTATGTACGTACGTAGAGATCATAATGAAGGACTAACATATAAAGGAAAAAAGCTAGTCGACAACGACGACGACGATGACTAAAATTCAAGTGAAATTGGGTACTTTGATGTGCATATTGCCAAAAGCTAGTTGTATTTTGTTCCATATGGTCGAAAACAAAGCCAAATTGTAATTAGTGGAAATGTACTTCAATTAATTGATCAAGTAATCTACTTTTTTCTATTTAAAGTGTGAAATTAGTCTGAACTTACTGAATCTGCACAGTAAAATGTAGATTCAGTACGTTCAGACAGTTGAAACTGAAATTACTGAACTTACTGAATCTGCATTCCAATGTGCAGATTCAGACAAGCCACGGACAAGTCATTACGGACGGGCGGAGGGTTTAGCCCGTCTATGCTGACCGTCATCACGGACGGGCCACGTCTATGCCCGTCCGTGCTGACCGTCATCACGGACGGGCCAAATCTACGCCCGTCTGTGATAATCAACTTTTCAAACCGCGGGACATGTCATCACGGACGGGCGTTGGATTTAGCCTGTCCGTGATAACTGTCATCACGAACGGGCCACATCTACGCCCGTCCGTGATGACATGCTCTATATATGTTTGAAGCCGCGGGACTTGTCATTTTCGCCGCGCGTCGAACCCTAGCTTCCTCTTGCGCTTGTGTTCTGACCAGCAGTGGCGCCGTCTCGCCTCCGGAGCAACGTTGCGGCCGCCGCCAACCCTCCTCTTCACCGAAGCACCGTTGCAATGGATGCTTCCCATGTTCGAGACTCCTCCCCAAGCACCGCCACCGCCGACGCTTCCTTCCCCCCATCCGCCACGGCCAACGATGCTTCCCTCTGCCCAAATGCCGCCGCCAACGCTCCCCTCCCCCTATCCGCCGCTGCCAATGACGTTTCCCTCCTCCTCGACAGCGCCGATGCTCCCTTCCCCCCAACAGCTGCCGCCGTAGATTCTCCTCCCCTCAGGTACACAATGTCTAGGGTTGTATCCGTTGATGTGGAGGGAGTGCTCTAGTTGGATTGCTGCTAGGGTTTGTTATTTACTGCTATATGATCTATATTGCTTACATTATATGTGCTGTACTGAGATTCTATGTTGGATGTTTGTGGTGGTTAGCTGAAATTCCTGGACTGGTAAGAGTTGATACGGTTCTAAAGTTTTAATTGCTACGGTTCTTTAGTTGTTCACTCTCCTTATTACTAGCTACTTGATATATATATATATATATATATATATATATATAGGAAGTTAGGGATAATTGTCTCATTTTATATCATATTGATTTGGAGGGTGATCTTTGGTGATTTGGTGGGAGGAGGGCTTGGATTTGGAAGGGTCATATTAGATCTTTTGTGTTGGCTTTTATTAAAGATTAGTAATGGCTCTCTTTAATTAGTTAGTTCTTTTTTTGCAAAGAAGATCGATTTCGGCCGAAGACTCATCTGGCTTGCCCGATCCCCCGGTGGCAACGAAAAGAGTTAGGAAACCAAGAACCGGTAATAAGATGCCTACGCAAAGGCAGGTCATCACAAAGGTCGACCCGATAACAGGGTACCCTTCCCAACCCCCTAAGACGGCATCTAAGTTCAACAGCACGTGTGGGTATCTGGCACGTCAACATGTTCCGATCACAATAGAAGATTGGACTCAAGTGCCCCCTAGCGAGATTCAAAGAATCTTGATGGAGCTGTGGAGCAAATTTGAGATCCCTGAAAGCGACAAGGAGAAAGTAGAACGGGCAGCGTTGGTGATGATGGCTAAGTCTCACCGGAAATTTAGGAGCACACTGAACGTAGAATTTGTTTAGAAAAATCGGTCACCGTTAGAGAGATATCGCCAGATAACTGACCTGATGTGGGAAGAGTTTGTTAAAATGAAATCTACAGGCAATTTCATGGAGAAGAGTTCGAAGAACAAGGAACTCCGCTTGAAGAATAAACACCCCCACCGCCTAGGTAGTCGTGGGTACATTAAGAAGAAGGCCAACTAGGAGAAGGAGGACGACGCACTACGAGAGGCTGGGAAACCAGTTCCTTTCGATGACATCGAGGGTCACGCCCGGGCATGGATCAGGGGCCGCACAAAGACCGACCTGACTACGGGGGCTGTTTCCTTCTCGACCCCCGAAGTTGAGGACGTGTCCAATCGTCTGGTACTACCTTAACCCACCGTGTCAATCTTATATTATATCTTATAGCTCAATAATATATCTTATACTGCTTCTAATGCAGAGGGAATTCAGCTAGCAAGAATCCTCCTCAGAGTCCATTGGGAGCGAGAGGTGGCTAGACCCTCTCGCGAGGGCTCTAGGAAACAATGAGAAATCCGGCCGCGCACGAGGCCTAGGGGTTGCCGCTACATGGACCGTAGTGTTCCCCCAAACCCAAGAGGAGGCTAGGAAAAGGAAGAGAACCAAGTCAGAAAATTTTATTGATGCGATAACAAGGAAGGTAACCGAGAATATGGCCGAGGACATGCTACGGAAGGCGTGAGAGGAGGCACGAAGGGAAGTGGCTTCCCTGTTTGGGGGGGCGGCTGCCACCCTTGCCTCCTAACCGTGTCGAGCCTAGCGTCGCATATGGATGGAGTAGCTGCGCCTCCACCAATGCAACTTTCGACGGGACAACGGTCGCGTTTCCTATCGACAACATCACTGTAAGTTTGATTAGTTGCACGAATGCTTCGTACACAGTTTTGTGGACGTGTAAGTGACTCAAAATTGTTTAACAGGCACCAACAAAGTGCGACATGGCAGTGGTGCTGCCCGATGGTGTGCCCATGACGGTGGCACACGGGCTAGCATATCAACCAACTTTGGGGCACGCATGCACAACATTGAAATACCACCTGACATGGCTAAGGTACAGGTGGATTCCGTAGTGCCCGCGTACAGTGGCGTGTAGTCCCCGTGCCCCCTGAAGATGATGCCACTACTATAGGCCAGTGCGTCAACTGTTTCATCTTGTGGCTGAAGACGGGGCTAATTCTAGATGGTGACACTTCAACCTCTCGTCATCCATCTCCGGCCAACCGCAGTCTGTCGAGCCATTCACCATTGGCCTTGAGCGCAACCGTGAAGCTGACATCATTCTCAATGGGCGGGGGCGATATTGTGAACAGTGTCACGGAGAAGGAGGCCCCACCGGCATTGACAGAAGAACCCGTCGCGACACAGAAGTGGGAACGGCGCTCCAAGAAGGTACAAGACCCCTGCCCAGTGGAGGCCCCGGCGGCAGTGCTGGAGGAGACCGTGGCCATCACCCAACACAATGAGCCCCTGACGGTAGTGACAGAGCAACCCGTGACCCGGCACAAGGAGCCCCTATTGAACGAGGTCTTGAAGGCTGCACTAGAGGACGTTACGCCTAAGGAAACCGAACCAATCATATCACGGCATAGCGATCCGAGTCTGGCCAAGCCTCTGAAGAAAACCCACAGACAACGAGGCCAAGGTGGCAAGGCTGATAGCACTAGTAAGGCCTTATCATATTCATCAACAGAGTACTATCCTCCTGCCCCTCTAGTCCGTCAATACAAATGTGGTGAGCCACTCCTCCCGGAGCATCAACTTACTAATATGGCCCAGCAAGTCAGAATCCTGCATAATTAATACATGCAAGAATCCACGAAGCCTGGTGGTGACAAGTACATCACGGTTAGAGTGCCAGCTGAGTACAATTTCTACAATGAAGTTGGGACTCGTACGTTTGACGCGAACTTTGAAGACCTATTTAGTCTCTATACCCTCAATAGACTCGATGCTAACATGATGAGGGTATGGACACTCTACATGGTCCGAGAAGTCAGGCACTTGAATGCAAACGTTGGATTGATCGATCCATACATATTGAACTAGAGGTTGATTAATGAGAGTCCAGACATGATCACGCACTTCATTTCGGAAGCATGGCTCGCCCAAAGGAGTAAGGATTACATACTCTTTGCCTACAACCCCCCGTAAGTTGTTTAGTACTGTATAAATTATCAATTTACGCACTTAGCTGGGTATTTACATCTCACTTATGACTATGATATCATGTATGCAGCGACTACTGGATCCTTGTGATTATCGTTACACCATGGAACAAGGTCTTTTACTTGGATTCGGCAATGCGAACGAAACGTGACTTCTCGGTGCTCCAAAGGTGCATCGATGATGTGTTCATCGTCTATAAGTCATCGGGAGGGCTTAATTACAAGCAAAAGGGATCTAACAAGCTCACCCGTAGATTTAATTTCCCGTGCAAACAACAACCCGAAGCAACAAACACATGCGGGTTCTACGTATGCGCGCACATGGAGGTGATTGCCCAAGCTTAGTTAGAATGTGGAATACAAAAGGTATTTATCGATCTAACATCTTTATCGACAGTCTATTTAATCGTTAGTTCGTTTCCATATGAAATTAATGTTATTCTAATTATTTCACAGGAATTTAAGATTAACTTGGACAATTATGATGCAAGACAGGACCAATGCCGCATGATATCGTGCTTTGCATATTTTTTCAACAATTTTGTACTACAGCCCACTGGTGAATTCTACGCCGGCCCACCTTCATAAATTTTGTTCATACTATTTTTGTATTGTTCATTTGTGACTAGACTTGTCAAATTTGAGATGTCAAACTTATTTGAGATGTGCTAAATTCTTTCATTAGTTATGCATTGTCGAACCTGTTGTCGATATATATATGTGAACTTGTCAAATTTGGATTGAGATATGGATATATATATATATATATATATATATATATATATATATATGAAATGTCTTGTGGAAATGCCTGTGATTGACCTGTGCAGCTGGGGCTGTGCAGCTCGGGTTTTTCAGAGGGCATGGCTAGCAGACCTGAGGCTAGCCACAGGCAGCAAAAAATAACCTGCCGGCGAAATTCTTAATACCACTGACGGGTAAAACTAGAACCCGTCAGTGTTAAATAATTACCCGTCACTGATAAGTCAGTTATCACTGACGGGTGGTATTTTTACCCGTCCGTGATAAATAATCTAGACGTCGCCTGTGAAAAATATCACGGACAGACTGAACATATACCCATCAGTGATAACATATTCATCACTGACGGGTTAAACATATACCCGTCAGTGATAACATATTCATCACTGACAGGTCAATAATATACCCGTCAGTGATAACTTATTCATCAGTGATGGGTTAATAATTTACCCGTCACTGATAACTTATTCATCACTGATGGGTATTATTTTTACCCGTCTGTGATAATAAATTCCAGAGCTCCCCTGTGAAACATATCACGGACGGTCTACATATATACCCATCAGTGATGAACTGTCATCAGTGACGGGTATATTACCCGTCACTGATAATATGTGTCATCACTGACCTTTAGTTAGTGATGGGCTTCGTACCCGTCACTGATAATTAGGTTTAGCCCGTCAGTGATAACATTTTCTGTGTAGTGTCATGAGCAAGTCAATGAGCTCCTTAAGGCTGGAGTCATCCTGGAAGTTCTACACCCCGAGTGGCTTGCCAACCTCGTACTTGTGAAGAAAGCCAATGGCAAGTGGCGCATGTCTGTCAACTACACAAGCCTCAACAAGGCGTGTCCGAAGTACGAGTTCCCGCTCCCTTGCATCGACCAGCTCATTGATGCCACGTCCGGTTGTGAGCTCATGAGCTTCCTGGACACATTCTCGGCATACCACCAAGTCTGGATGGCCAAAGATGATGAGGAAAGAACGAGGTTCGTCACACCATCCGGGACCTTATGCTATGTGTGCATGGCATTTGGCCTGAAGAACACCGGAGCATACTTTGCCTACCTGGTACAAAAGGCACTGCTCGCCCAGGCCGGCCGCAACATCGAGACCTACGTGGATGACATAGTCGTCAAGAGAACCGTCGCACGTTCTCACGCGCAAGACTTTGAAGAAACATTCGGCAATCTCCACGCGGCAGGGATGAAGCTCAACCCTGAGAAGTGTGTGTTCGAGGTGCAGGCCGAGAAGTTACTAGGCTTCCTTGTGTCCGAGAGGGGAATCGAAGCCAACCCGACCAAGATCGAGGTCGTGTTGGACATGCCTCCGTGCCTGAACATAAAGGAGGTGAAGAAACTCACTGAGCACCTTGCTACGCTCGAGAGGTTTGTGTCCCAGTCCGCCGAGAAGGGACTCCCATTCTTCAAAGCCCTTAGAGGCTCATCAAGCTTCGAGTGGTGTGTCGAGAGCCAGCAAGCGTTCAATGAACTCAAGGCATACTTGACCTCACCTCCCCTGTTACAAAGGCCGATACTGGGAGAGGTTCTGCTCCTATACTTGGCAGCAACACCATGAGCTATCAATGCGGTGCCTGTTAAGGAAAAAGACCTCGTGCAGCACCCGGTTTATTATGTGCCCAAGTCACTCCAAGGCGCAAGAGTGCGCTACACAGAGCCAGAGAAGCTTGCATACGCACTTCTTATGGCATCATGGAAGCTTCGGCATTACTTCCACACGCACTCCATCCAAGTGCCATCCTCGTATCCCATCGGTGAGATGCTTCACAATAAGGAAGCCTCAGGGTGCATCGGGAAGTGGGCAACGGAGCTCGCACAATTCACTATCGAATTCCTCCCTCGCACGGCGATCAAGTCACAGGCCCTCGTAGACTTCATAGCAGAATGGGTCACTTCTGAGCACCCAACATCCCCGGAGCATGCCGAGCCGATATGGACCTTCTGCGCGGATGGCTCGTGGTGCACCGAGGGCACGGGCGCAGGAGCGGTCCTCAAGTCACCAGATGGGGCGCACACATCGTTCGTATCCCGTTTGGAGTTCAAGGCTACCAACAACGTCGTCGAGTACGAAGTTCTACTACTCGGCCTATGCAAGACGCTCGCCGCGGTAGCCCCGTGAGCGTTGGTCAAGAGCGACTCCCAGCTCATCGCAGGGCACATCGACAAGAGCTATCAAGCGAAAGAGCCAGAGATGATCAAGTACTTAGCCATGGCACGGGCGATAGAGAAGCACTTATTGGGCTTCACTGTTTGCCCCATCCTGCGGGGTGAGAATGTGGAGGCGGACATGCTAGCTCAGCAGCGAGCACTTCTGTAGGCATGCCACCGGATGCTTTCTACGAAGTACTCGTGGCTCCTGCAATGAAAGAGCTACCAGAGGTGATTGTCATCACCCCGCAATACTGGAGAACACCAATCATACGGTACCTCGTTGATGAGACTGAGCCCGAAGATCCAGTTGAAGCTTGTCGGCTTAAGGCACGCACGAGAGGCTTTGTCATCCACCTCGACTCTCTATACAAGTGAGGAGTATCTGTGTCATATCTCAAGTGCGTCTCAAAGGAGGAAGGAGCCGAATTGGTACGTGACATACACGAGGGACTGTGCAGATCCCACCTCGCCCCGCAACACCCTAGTCTCCAAGGCGTTCCATCAGGGCTTCTATTGGCCAATGGCGCTATGCGACGCACAAGACTTGGTGAAGCTATGTCCAGCATGCCAATGGATGGGATGAGGCACGAACTCACTAGCTCATGATTTGCAGCCCATCCCGCCCTCGTGGCCACTCGTACGCTGGGGAGTCAACTTGGTCGGCCCCTTCAGGACCATGAGCCATGGCGCCAAGTTTGTAGTCATAGCAGTCGACTACTTCTCCAAGTGGGTAGAGGCAGAACCGCTCATCAAGATCACCTCCACATCCGTGAAGAAGTTTATATGGAATAATTTGATATGTCGCTTCGGTGTCCCGCGCGAGATCACCATCAACAACGGCACCCAATTCGACACCGAGCCATTCCGCAAGTTCTGCGTTTCACTTGGCATCAACCTCTGCTTTGCCTCCGTAGCCAACCCGCGAGTGAATGGCATAGTGGAGTGCGCTAACAGCATCATCCTTCATGGCTTGCGCACGTGCCTCTTCGACCTCCCCCAAGGATGCTGGGCAGACGAGCTCGCCAACGTGTTATGGTTGACTCGCACAGCAGCCAGCAACTTTACCTCATTCAAGCTACTCTTCAGCTATGAGGCCGTCACACCCGAAGAAATCAAACTGGGCTCCTCTCTCACTGAGACACCACCCAAAGACGATACCTTCCAAGTCTCCCTCGATGGCTTGGATGCACTATGGCAGGATGCCACACTCAATATCGAATGCTACCAAGCATCAATGGCGAGGGCGCACAATAAAGCCATTCGCCCGCGTCCCATCTAGGCGGGAGACTTCGTTCTGAAAAACAAGGCTAATATTGAAGCCAACGGGAAGTTGAGCTCCAAGTGGGAAGGGCCAAATGAGGTCGTCAGCCAATCATGCCCAACTTCATTCCGATTGAAGACCCTCGACGGTGAAGAGCTGAAGCACAGTTGGAATACCATCAACTTGAAGAAATATCATGTGTAAAGCCATCAAGAGCTCGGGAAGACCCCACCCCCTTTTGTAGGCCAACTGCGGCCAAAGACCGCTGCGTCAGTCCTAGTATTTTCTTCCACTTTTAAATTTCTCCAAAGTGCTACTGCATCGGCCATCACTAGATTTCCCAAGGAGCGTCGCCCCGTTGTGACCTCTTCATGTTCCTGTAACAAACGCCAAGGTCATATTATGACATGTGTATATATATATGTGACCACCATGATAGGTTCGGACGACAAGATGTGTAATGTATGGAAAGTACTAATTACCCTCATCGCATGTCTGTCCAAAAAAAACCCAAACCTCCTCGTGTGCGCCGGGAAGCCACATCTCCCCCGCATGAGTCGAGCAATGAGCCTCCACGCGTTGGCCCGGAAGAAACATCTCCCCACGTGTAGTCGAGCACCCAAACCTCCTCGTGTGTGCCAGGAAGCCACATCTCCCCCGCACGAGTCGAGCAACAAGCCCTCCTCGCGTTGGCCGGGAAGAAACATCTCCCCCACGTGAGCCGAGCACCCAAACCTCCTCGTGTGTGTCGGAAAGCTACATCTCCCCTGCACGAGTCAAGCAATGAGCCTCCTCATGTTGGCCGGGAAGAAACATCTCCCCCACATGAGTCGAGCACCCAAACCTCCTCTTAAGCATCGGGATGCAACCCATACCGTGCATGAGTTGAGTGAAAAGCCTCCTCACGTCAGCTGGGAAGAAACATCGCCCCCCACGTGAGTCGAGTATTGCCGCTCCCCCGCGTGAGTCACCTTGTATGCCAAAAAAGGCCTGACGCCCACGCTACCATGCGCTAAGCGCTAAGTGTTTCTTTTGTTGGGCAAGGACCCGGTGCGCGCGTTGCCACGCATCGATCCCTTCTTGACATCACTACTTAACTATTTGATACAGCAAGAAAATGCAAAGATAGAAGACAATTACTCGCGTCCCCCGCCACGGCAGGGGACGTGAGGTTTTTTTTGTTGGGAGGCAAGGTATCAAGTACCATGCACAACATTACAAGGGACTCTGCTGCCATCGGGAGGCAAGTTATCAAATACCATGCACAACATTACAAGGGACTCCACCGCCATCTAGAGGCTACATAGCAAGTATCATGCACAACACTACTAGGGACTACGCCGCCAAAGTACCCATGCACTAGCCAACGCGAGTGTCTCCACCAACAATTAGCGATGATGTCACATGAAGCCTGAGACAAACACCATTAAGTCAGTAGTGCCTCTCAACACACACACATCAGCAGGGGACTAGCGTTACGGAGCTGCCCTGCTCTCCATCGTAGGCAAATCCTGCAAGTACCACAACTAAGAAACCTTTAGCTCAAAAGTCAAGACGAAGAAGGGAAAAAAATTTCAAAGCTTTTATAAACCACCACCAAGGCTATATATAAGTGAGGTACAAAAGGCACAACCACGTCGGCACAGCCAAAAAGAAGAGCTCCCTTGCACCAAGCAAAACCGGAAGATCGACACAAAAGTAAACAACCAAAAGAAGCCTGATGCACATAACCAAAAGCTACCACAAAAGCTAAAAGACCTCACTCCTCAGGAGGAGGGTCAGAACCGACGGCCGCGCTCTCAGGAGCCGACATCACGGCCCCCGCCTCGGTAGCACGATGACATCCACCACGACGTTAAGTTATGCCTTGCCGTGCGCTACCCACACAGTAAGGAAGGCACCCGAGTCTGCCTTGACTCCCTCAGGAAGCCCAGAAGGTCGCGATACCGAGGAGCCTTGCGCTGAAGTGGGACAAGCATTCCCGATGAACCAACTCCAACATGCCGAATGCACGAGAGCACAAGATTGGCAGTAGCCAGTGCACAATCCTCATTACACCGACCCTTGCCCCCGACATATAGCGTCGCAAGCTGACGTCACCCACTGCAGCAAACCGGCTGTCTCCCCCTCTCCTTCCCTGAGAAAGGGTCGACCCCGGCCTTGGAGGCCTCACACAAGTCAAGCAGGGCCACGCGCAGGGTTGACGCCTGAGCAAAAACCTCACGCCGTTGAGCCTATTACGCCTCTAGTGAGGTCTGAAAGGAGTCTGCTTGCCTCACGGTCGCAGCCAAGCACATGTTGAGCTCCGCGTTCTCCCGACGCAGTCCATCTAGGAGTGCCTCAGCCTCAGCCTTCGCCTTCTTAGCGTCACGTAGCATGTCCACAACCCATTCCTGGTCAGCACACGCGTGGGACACCCGCTCCACCGTAAGCAATCCCTGTGCCATGGAAAACAACACAAGTTAGATAAAGAAACTCGAACGAGTGCTCGACAAAAGAACAAAACTTATCTTTACCTTCAAAAGGGAAGATTGAGCCGCATCGCACGTCTAACCCACAGTCAACCCCTAGAACACAGTCTCCAATTAATCAACAGCAACCCACTCGGCAGCCTCCTGGTAGAAGCCCGCCTCCACCACGGTGTCGGTGAAGTGCGAACGCCCAGCCAAGCGAAGCACGCTCGCCACCCCAAGAGAGCGCTGTCCCCAGGGACCACCGGGAGCACCGTGGGAGAGTGCATCAAGTGCGAAGTGGAGTCAGGGGCCTAGAGTGCCCTCGTCGGTGTCGGCTCCTCACTGTCCCTCGGTGCCTTAGCCAGAACAGCCGCGACACTCACAATAAGAGGCGAGAGGATGATCACATCATCGTCGAAGTCAAGGTGAAGACCCCCAGGGAGGGCAGCGTGACCTGCGCGTCATGGCCCCTCAGCACTGCCTCAAACTCGCTAGCGTAAGCATCCACCCCTGTGTCGGTCATGGTTCACATCTCCATCACATTATCTATGTCGCCCTCATCGTCATCCAGCGCAGACTCACCATCCCACCTGGTACCGATGGGGGGATGGTGCCAAAAAGGCCCTTTCCAACCCTAGGTCCCAAGCGGGGGAGGACCGGAGTAGCAGCGTCCTCAAGGACGACTTTGACTTGCACAACGACGCCAGAAGCTGTGCCAGCTCAAACTCGCGAAGTCAATGAAGTAGTAGATGAACCAGACTTGTCCACACAGGAGCTAGACATGTGCTTCAAGGAGGAGGCCTTCTCCGCATCGCCGTCCCGGGGACGCTTGGAGATCCCCACATGCATCTCCTCTCAAGTCAGGGGCTTAGAACGCATGGGCACCTCTAGTTCGTAGTATGTGCACCCCCTGTTCTCCCGACCATGGAGCACATTGAGCAATGGCCACTCCCTCAAGATGAGTCGCCCCATGAGCTCTGTCACGGCGTCCTCGGTGTGTCGAAGCCTGACACCTATCACAAGGCAAATGAGGGTGAGAAACCAAAAATATCAAAAAAAGGGGGAAAGAAAGAGAAGTCACGTATCAAAATTGAGGCAAGGAAGACATACCCTCTCGAAGGGGACAGCATCGAAAGGCACACCTACTTGCCCCCACCTTCGAATGGTAGGGAACAAGCTCCAAGTCCCACACCGTGGAGAGCGGCTCAATCCCCAGCAGGCAGAACTCCTCGACAAGGTTGCACATCCCGAACCAGCATGACATTTGCCCAAGCGCCTTGATCCGAGTCTCCTCTGTGCTGGATAGGTCGTCGGGAACCATGTCGCTCACCTGAAAGGAGTCTGAGGAAGGAAGGAACATCTTTTCATCTTCACAAAAGAAGAACCATGCCTTCTCCTAATTACCCCATTGGCCCTTGGACGCTTGGGCTAGGTAGGCAATAGAAAGGCCCCCTCTGTGGCGCGCGCTTCCTGAAGCTCATGGCTCTAGTGCGGGAGAGGAAATCACCCCTCTTCATCTCAAGAAGGGTGGTAGAAACCACTAGCTCATAGAACCAAGCGAAGAGTCGTGGAGTGGCCTTCATATGCATGGTCCTCAACGCCCACTCGAAGACCGCTAGCTTCACGAACATCGAAGGGTGAAGGTCAGAAACCACGACGTGGTAGTACTTCAGGAGGTCGTGGAAGAACTCACACGTCGGGAAGCAAGCCCGGAGTCAAACTGCACAGCGAAGACGACGATATCCCTGCCATCGCAGCTTGCTTGCCTCACGTCTACTGGGGGAACTACGCCCAGGCACTCCTTCTCCTGAGTGCTAGCAGGGAGCTTGCTAGCCCACACCAGGGTGTCGATCAACTCTTGATCAACGGTGGAGCACCCGAGACACGAGGTGTACTTCATCCCCTGACGGACTTGTCCTTGGCCATCGCATCTTGTGTACACAAGTAAAAATGAGAAGATAGCGCTATCACGCTATCAGTAAACTAACAAAGACACGATGCCAAGTGCACAGCAAAGGAGAAAACAGAGGGACACATACGACGGAATCAACCAACGAGTACCTCGCTACGCCGCAGCTGGGGCTCGATGCCCGTCGCTTTGACGGAGCATTGTCGATGATTGGTAAATTGTCGATCTTATGATGATGTGATGAAAGAGTAGGGGATAATTCAACACTGTACGAATCACCACCAAAGATAAGAATTTTTATACAGGTTCAGGCCTCCGGATGGATAACAACCCTATGTCTTGTGTTCTTCTTTATTGATCTCGAGTACGATTACAAAGGGGGTGGTGGCTAGACTAGATGGGATCTATACCTAGCTGGAAGTCGAGGTCTTCCATTCTAATCCACTTGGGCGTGTGTGTCTTTAATGTCTGTTGAGAGCTTGAGACTTGTTACTTGTTCCTCCCTCTCCGTAGGGGCCTCCAGGCTCCATATAAAGACTTGGTGTCGTGTCGCGTATGGACTCCAATCCGAGTAGGACTCCTGTCTTCCTTAAACTTAGGGGTAAGCTTCCTTAGTTTAAGGGACCCTGGATGCTGTGGGTAGCTTCCATATCTCCTAAGTCCCTTCTAAATATGATCGGCTAGCTCCAGGTATTTAGAAGGCCCCTAGGGCATCGTATATGGATACGGTCTTTGTATACAGATACTGTCATAGTATACAGTAGTTATACACTGCTCATTGTCAAGCCCCCCATCAGTACATGAAATGAGGTTGTGACGGGTCAAGAGAAATAACCTAGTCAAGGGTAAAACATCCTGACCGAGCTTCTCTCCGATCTGCACCTTAGGTCCCCGAGTAGGATGAACATCTAATCGGGATCTGAAGGTCATCGGGTCATCTACTTGGGATATTGAGTACATCCTGAGTGGCTCCGTGAGCCGCACGAGAAGGACTCACTAGGAAATCTCGGGTAAAAGATTTCATCCCCGATGTTGGGAGGAAATTGCTCTTCACTCAGTGGGTTTTTCGAGAATTTGAACCGTTACGGCAGAAATTTTGGATAGTGGTGACAGTGAAAACCGCTTTCTTTTCTCACGCAGTCATGATGACGTGGGAGACCTAAAGTGGTTGCATCAGGGTCGTGTGCCTGCCTCCTTTAGGACTCCAAGCCAACTGCCCTCCGCATGCGCCGAAAGCGGACTCGAGCATTAAATGCGATGGGACGTGGGCCTGCACAGAGAACGTGACTCCGAGTAGCCATTTGAACCATTGCGGGGCTAGTTGGGGATCTCGTCGGAAGCCAAGGTAAAAAGGGAATTGATGCCATGTGGAAAAACCTACGCATTCTGAGCTCTTGCTTTCTTCCTCGTTGCGCTCACAACCTCTATCCCAGCCATCAAAAAGCCCTCGCATCCTTAGCCTCCTCCACCATAGTGAAGAAAATTGCGGCGACCAATTCTGGCACCTCCGGCCCCAGTTTCAGTAAAGCCCCCGCCTCCGCGCTCCCTGAGTGGGAGAAGTCAATAATGACGAAAGAGGCGCTAGCACGATTGGAGTAGGATTGGGTGATCCTGCTGAGCGCAATGATCTCTCACCGATCGATGGAGGGAGAGGTGTTACCCGCCCAGACACGCACTGGGTTGTCTTCTTCACAGACTTCTTCAAGTGCGGCTTCCAGCTGCCGCCTTCTGCATTCTTTCTCAGCATCCTGTTGTTTTACGGGGTCGTGTTGGTGTACGTCAACCCTAACTCAATCACCATGCTGGCTGTCTTCGCACATTTGTGCGAGGCTTTCCTGGCCACCCACCCATTCCTCGACGTCTTCAGGTACTTTTACCATCTGAAGAGGTTGCCACAGAAGAACGAAGTTGTCAGAGGCGCCGGCTTCTGACTTCGCGACGGGATGGAGGAGAAATACATTGACATGCCTGCCAAGTCCTCCTGGTTGGGGTGGCACAAGAAGTGGTTTTACTGCTTGCCACCCTCACCCAGAGGCATCACGTACCGTGGGCTACTACCGCACCAAACCAAGGGCTGGTCGGAGCTGCCTGACGTCACTTCCTGGATAAGGACCTACATCTCCGAGATCATGGATCTAAAGGAACGAGGTTTGACGGCATGGGACGTGGCGCAAGATTTCATCACGCGGTACTTGAGACCCCTGCGGTCTCGGGTCTCGACGGCGTGGCAGTACCCGGCAACAACAGACCCGGCACGTGAAGGTGTGGAAGGTACTCTTCTTTCTGAGTAGTTTTAAGTATTCGAGGATAGATTCCTTGTCTTATCTTTTTGAACTTTCTATTACAGACATGTCCCCCTAGACAGTGCATGCGAGGACCAAGTTCCTCTTCGAGTCAGCACCCAGGGAAGGTCGCAACAACATCCCGAGGTCTATTATTTACATGGAGCCCGGGGCCACGCAGGAGCTGATGTCGGTGAGTCACGCGAACCCGATGTTATCTTTTTTCCCAAGTAGTGCATATCGACGGATCTTGTACTCGGGAGAACTGTAGTGTTTGGATCAGCAAGACTTCGACCCGGAGGGCGAGAACGTGGGGATGAACCTGGCCGCAGGGTCTGACGACCTTATGATCCTCGACTCCGAAAACCGATGGCATTGACAGTAGGCAGGGACACCGCCGCCAAGGACCAGCCGGACGGCGGCCATGTCACCTCGACTGAGCCCCCGAGCGTACCTCCAGCTCCCGCAACATCCTCTCCACGGCCTGCTTCTCTGGTAAGCATCTTTTTACCCCTGCTGCCAAATCGTGAACGGGAGCAGGAGCAGGCCAAGGGGAACGAGGTCGTCGACCAGGAGCGCTCGATGATAGAGGCCGAGCCCTGGTTGAAACAAGTAGTTGTCGAAGGCACCCCTCCCCCCTCCCCGATAACCCAGGTAAGAGGGGTGTGCCCTTCGGTGATCTGAAGGTGGTAGGCATGCGTCGCTACAAGAGGCGGTAAGCGCACACCCGTCCACTTCCTTCTCTTTTCTGAGAGTTCTTCTCTCTAACTTGTCGCTTGTAGAAGGACTGATGGCAACCAATTGGCCTTGGTTAATCCTCAACTGGCAGACAAGGCCCCCGACCATGGGCAGTCGAATTGGATGTCAAGGCGCCTGGTTGGAGGGCGTCCGAGTCGAAAGTCGAGGAGCCGACTGCTCTTGCCGTGCCCAGCCAGCCCCCGACTACAGCGGCTGCCAAGCCACCCGAGTCGAGTGAGCCCCTCCATGGAAGTAAGAGCAGATAGGCGGTTAGAGAAAAGAAAATCAAATGCCTTGAAAGAAAAGCAAATGCAGCCCCCGACGGGTTATCTGGGAAGTAAGCGCAGATAGGTAGTCAGAGAAAAGAAAAGCAAATTCCCTGAAAGAAAAGAAAATGCAAAAAATTCATACTGCCCCGTAGTCGTAGACACGTTTTTGTGCCTTATCATCATCCTACTGCAACTTGTCGTGACCTCCGGGTGCGCATGCTAGGTAGAGATACCCGAATAGTGGCTTACCGCTGGGATAAACGTTGTGGTGAGGAAGGAGACAAAAGGGCACAAAGAGATCCATATAATTTCAAGGGCAACACAAACTTTATTAACGAAAATTTATATTGATGTACTTACACATAGAACTTATGAAGTTGATCGATGTTCTAGGAGTTACTAAGGACTCGGCCATCCTTCATAGCTAACCAAAATGACCCGGGGCGAGTGCACTCGACCACCGTATAAGGAACCTCCCACTTTGGAGAAAGCTTGTTGCTATTCCTCTAGTTCTGAACTAGTTGTAGAACCAGGTCTCTGACTTGTAGGGTATATTTCTAGACGTTCTGATCATAGTAGCGCCAGAGTGATTGTTGATACTTGGCAAATCGAATCAGTGCTTTAGTCCTTTTCTCCTCAATGTTGTTGAGGTTGTCCTCTCGTCTAGGGGATTCATCTTTGTCACCGAAGAGCTCGACATGGCAAGATTTGATCTTTAGTTCATAGGGAAGCATGGCTTCTACCCCGTAGACTAGAAAAAATGACATTTCACCCATCGCCCTGCTAGCTGTGGTCCGGAGCACTCAGAGTATAGAGGGCAACTCGTACACCCAGTTTTAGAGTGGGCAGATAAGCGATCGAATACGCGAGTCTTCATGCCTTGTAACATGAGGCCATTAGGATGCCCGACTTGTCCATTACCCTGTGGATAAGCCACAGAAGTGAAGCATATCTTGGTGCCTAGCCCTTCACAGTACTTGATGAAGGCCATGCTTGAGAACTGAGTGCTGTTGTCGGTGATGATTTTGCTCGGGATGACAAATCTTGTCACGACACTTTTCATGATGAACCGCTTGGCAGGTTCCGAGGTGATCTTCACAACTGTCAGCTTCGATCCACTTGGTGAACGTATCAATGGCGACAAAGAGGAACTTGAAGCCCCTGGGCGCTACCGGGAAGGGCCCTAGAATATCCAGCCCCCAAGTCATGAAAGGCCATGACAAGGGCATCGTCTGTAGAGCTTGAGCGGGTTGATGTACACGTCTGCTATGAAATTGGCATGTATGGCAGCGCTTCACCATCTCGCTCGCATCATGGAGAGCCGCAGGCCAGTAGAAACCTTGTTTGAAGCCCTTTTCGACCAGGGTTCGGAAGGAAGCATGAGCTCCGCACACCCCTCCATGGATTTCTTCGAGTAGTTCTCTACCCTGCTTCTGAGAGATGCACCTCATGAGCACTCCGTGGGTCCTCTGCAATAGAGGACGCTGTCGACCAGGGTATACATCCTGGCCCTACGGGCAATCTACTTGAATAGTGCCTCATCCTTGGGTACAACTCGATCCTGAAGGTACAAGCGGATGGGGTCCATCCACGATTCTTCGTATTCGAGCGGAGCCACGAGTTCCCCCACGGCTCCTTTTGGATCATCAATCCCTGGTGACGTCCTGAGTTGGTTGTAGGTCTCTTGGACCACCACTCCTTCGGCCGCATCATCTTCCAATGACACAGACAGCTTCGAAATCTTCTCAACAAAGACCCTGGGTTGTCCTGGAGATCTTGAGGACTCTATTTGAGCGAGGCAGTTATCTTTTCGTGGGATGTATTTTACCTCGAGCCCGATGAACTTCTTCTCTAGCTTCCTCACCTCCGCAAGGTAACCTGCCATGCTCTTGTCCGAGGTTTTGGTACTCCTTGATAACTTGCTTCGCCACCAGCTGTGAGTCCCCACTCATGAGTTAGCGGCGGATACCAAGCGCAGAAGCTACTCAAAGACCTACAAGCAAACCTTCATACTCAGCCGCATTGTTAGTGGCAGGGAAGTCAATCTAAAAATCATATTACAGGCATTCTCCGGTCAGGGAAATAAGAAATATGCCAGCCCCGAGCCCCTGAGCGTTAGTGACCTGTTGAAAAACAAAGTCCATACATCATTCATGTAGTCATAGCTGCTCTGGGGCTGCTCGGGTTCGGACTACTCGGTGAGGAAATCGGTGAGTGCTTGTGATTTGATAGCAGTGCGTGGGACGAAGTGGATGTCGAACTCGCCTAGTTCAACAGCCCACTTCACTATTCTTCCGATGGTGTCTCTGTTGTGGAGGATTTCTCCAAGAGGAAATGTTGATGGTATGGTGATCTTGTGAGCTTGGAAATAATTCCTTAACATGTTGGAAACCATTAGCACCATGTAAAATAGCTTCTACACTTGTGGATAGCGCTCTTTGGGCTCGTGAAGGACCTCGCTGACATAGTAGACTGGTCTCTGGCTTTTCTCCCGCTTGTTGGGCTCTTCTTGGCTCTAGTATCTTCATGCACTGGTAAGTATAGTGCGTGGCGGCCATGAACTTGGTGAGAGTTGGTTGTCCTAGGATGGCATTGTAGACCGTCTCGAAATGGACCACATCAAACAGAACATTTTCTGTTTAGAAGTTGTCGGCTGTCTCGAAGATAACGGAAAGCGTGATCTAGCCAATTGGCGTGGCCGAGGACCTAGGTACAATGCCGTGGAACGATTGTGACACCGGCTTAATTGCAGATCGGGGGACCTGCATCGCATCGAGCGCGCTAGTGAAGAGGATGTTTAGAGAACTCCCCCATCTACGAGCACTCAGGAGACCTTGCAGTTTTTAATGGTGGTATCGACCACGATCGGGAATCGGCCGGCTCGGGCCACCGTCTTGTACTGCCTCCTGGACTCGTAAGACCCCGAGCCCCCGAACATGTGATCGATCGTCCAGTTCCCATCTTGGAAAGCACCTGGGCCCGAGTCGCTGTCAGTACTAGAGTCCCAACCTTGACTCGCAACCTGCTTCCCCTGCAACCTCTCGGCTTCCTCCTTCACGTGCTTCCTGAAGACCCGACACTGGTCGAGGCTGTGGTTGTCGGTTCGATGGATGTTGCACCACATCTTTTCAAAGTGCTCAGTAGAGCTGCTCGGCACGCTAGGCTCGGGGGTCCAGTGTCGAGCCCTCGAGAGCGCCCGACCGACCGCCTCGCGATCCTGTTGCTGCCTCATGTCATGATGGAGCCAGACATGCCCAGTCATGCTGCGACCTCGGTGAGGAAGGTCGTCCCTATCACGTCCGCTCCTCTGCTACTCCAATGGCGAAGACCTCGAAGACTGTCTGCGTCAAACGGGGCTACGATCGACACGGCAAGCCCCATTGTCTTCCACACGTCGTGGCACTTCGCTCCCCTAGCCTGCACACGAGGCCTCGCCAGCGCGCCCTCCACATCGCCCCGAGTGGCCACGGGGGTCTTGAGCGAACGGGACCACGGTCGATATGGCGTGGTCACTGCAACAGGTCCCATCACTATCTCATCGCCGATCAGTCACGACGACGGCAAGCTAGCCGAGGGTAGGATTCACCCGATCTGCTACGCTCCTGTCACGTTTGCTCCTCTACTGCTCCCTTGGTGGAAACCTTGAAGACCGTCCGCATCAAACGGGGCTATGGCCGACACAGCGAGCCCCACCATCTTGAGTGAACGGGACCACGGTCGATACGACACGGTCGCTACGACGGATCCCGTCACTATCTCGTCACCGGTCAGTCACGACGGCTGCAAACTAGGCAGGGACAAAAGTCGCTCAATCTACTGCGCTCCTGCAAAAAAGATCAAACAAGTGTAGAAACAAAAGAGGCATCTCGCGGGACGCTTCACGCCCAGTGACAAAGGTGTTGGGGAACGTGCTACGCAAAACAAAAATTTACCGCGCACAATCCACCCCAAGATCACTATCGAGGTGCAAGCAACGAGATCATACCTTCGACGATCACGTCAATGCAGCAGAGAAGTTGACCGATGTCGATGAAGTCCGCAGACTCCCGCAGCTAGGTTATACCTCCCAGCCGCGAGAGCG
The DNA here is from genome assembly GCA_019208055.1 of Stipa capillata. NCBI lineage: Eukaryota > Viridiplantae > Streptophyta > Magnoliopsida > Poales > Poaceae > Stipa > Stipa capillata. The sequence goes on along the minus strand of JAGXJF010002947.1, from coordinate 560,409 downwards.
ATCTCCTCGCGAATAGTTCGCCCGATCGAACGCCGAGGTATACGACGTCTCCGAGGTATCCACGCGTACCGGATCAGCGACACCACGGTAATGTGTGGACCAGCACACAAGAACAGCGGGGATCTACGAGAAGGAGAAGCAGCAGCGCGCCGGCAGCTGTATTAGATCCAATCTAGAAGAGAGAAAAAGAAGGCTGTGGCCAATCTAGAGATGGCCGGCCTAGGGTTTAGTCCAAGGGACTAGGGCTGCCTCTGGGGCTTCTTTGATGCCCTTTGAGGTGCCCTGCCCCTCTATTTATAGGGGTTGGGGCAACTCTCCCTAGGCAGGTGAAGTCCTACTCCAGCAGGGACACCCTGTTGGAGTTGGAGTCCAACTCCACTAGAACCTTCTAGAACCTTCTAGAACTTCTAGAACCTTCTAGAATTTCTAGAACCTTCCAGAACCTTCTAGAATTTCTCCTTCCAGAACCTTCTAGAATTTCTAGAACCTTCCAGAACCTTCTAGAACCTTCCAATACTTTCCGGAACACTTCCGGACATCACCGGAACCATCCGGGACCTCCCGGAACACTTTCGAGATCATCCGAAACACTTTCGGAACCCTTCTCTCTCGTTCTCCATAAATCGTAGCATTCCTAAATGTCACTAAAACGTTAAGCGTGTGACCCTATAGGTTCGAGTATATGTGGACATGTCCGGGACACCTTCCGGTCAATAATCGTCAGCGGGATCTGGACACCCATAACGACTCCCACATATCATCGAAGATCTTTATCGAGCGAACCTTGTATTGTCGCATACAATTCCTTTTGCCTCACGATACGTTACACAACCCGAGGCGAGACTTTGACGGTATCCCTGTGATCAACTCCTTGATCACCATACCTAGTTATCCTCGTTACCGGTTTGTACTCTTTTCTCGTTTCCGTATTCCGGTATCCCCGTGACTAACATTTTAGTCACAATACCTGGCCAGGCGATGCTGGACACCGTAATACCGAGTGGGCCCAGAGTGTATCTCTCCATCGCCGGATGGGCAAATCCCAGTCTTGACATACCTAGAACCACGATATACTTTCTGGTATACCTGGAAATCACCTTTATAATTACCCAGTTACGGAGTAACGTTTGATGACCCCAAAGCAACCATCCGGTATCCGGGTCTATGATATTCTCATGGTCTAAGGATGCAAGTAAATGTTAACACATCATGAGAAGATACTGACAACATATTGACGAAGTGATCTCGCAGTATCTCATAAGGGGGTCTATCCAACACCATTGTTACCCTAACAATGTGTTCCCATTATTGCCGGCATCCTTGTTACATTAACAATGCCCATGATCAGGAAAACAAGATCATCAACAATACATGAGCTAGTCCAGAGGCCTGACTAGGGATCTGAATGGTGTTTATTATTCCACACATGCAATTAGGTTTTCCTCTGAATCTCATATTCAAGAACCAATGCAATTCTAGCATAGAACATAAACTTAATCATGAACATGAAAATAGAATAATAACAACTTTATTATTGCCTCTAGGGCATATTTCCAACAAAAGGCATATACAAACACGACATCATCGATCGTGCTAAAGGAAGAAAGAGAGCATGGCAATGTGTGAATGTGTCAGCGAGGGATGAGTATAATGATGAGAGCGCAGCACATATAGAAAGAGAATGGCAATGCATTGACGAGTATACATCGCTCAACTCAACTCATACAAGCATGGCAAAAAGCTGGAAAAAGAAAGGGACACCCACATATACGATGACATGCATCTCTCGTATGAACTACCCTGGAGATGGTAGTAATTCATTTACAAAATGTACGATGACAAAGTAAAAAATGCATAGCAATCCATCTACCACCATATACACCAGATCCATCTCATACATAGCGGGGGATTTGATCATATGCCCCAATTTACTTTGCCACTTGCATTATGTGTCACTGACAGGTGGGTCCGGGACCACTTGTCAATGACACAGGAAAGGGCATTTTATCAAAGTGCAAAGTAAGTTGGGGCATATGATCAAATTTACCACATGGCACTACTCACATGCATGGTCGCTGCTCCCATTCGGTGCTCATCAGACCAAGACACGACAAACACTCATACAAGATACAAATGCCACCACAGTGCTATGAAAATGCTAAGTCCATAGGGATGAGCGAGCCGAAATCGTTACCCTTGATGCATGACCGAGCGGCGGTCACGGCCTTAGTGCTGACGGCAGCAAGAGGGGACAGATGGCACGCCCTGAGGACGGATGGCAACCGTAGGCCCCTCGTGGATGCTGCGGAGCCCACGTGGGCGATGTCCCCTCGTCCCCGTGCAGGGGAGCGCTCCTCCAGCAAAGGGCGGTGGTGGCAATCCCCGGAGCCAGCCGACGTACCAGATCGGGGGCGAGCGCCCATCCACGAGATCAAGCTGCCTCCTTTTGGCTCGTCCTCCGGCCTTCATCGGTGGAGGGGTGAGCAGGAGCTACGCTGCGCGGGATCTGTGGAGAAGAAGAAAAAGAGAGAGAGAGCTGGTGGCGGCAGAAGTGAAAAGAAGGGAGAGATCAGGAGTGGCACAGGGGAGGGTGGTTTTATAACCTCAGGCCCTCCCTGGGTGACCTAGCTCAGCCTGGGGCGTGGCCCAATTCGGCCCAGGCGGTGGGTGACCAGCAAGGGCACGGGTAGGGAAAAAGAAAAGAGAAGAGAAAAGAAAGGGGAGAAGAAAAAGAGAAAGAAAGAAAAGAAGAAAAAAAATCTTGTGGGACTGTGCTACAGTATATATTTACTATAGCTATACAAATATAGTTGCTTCCTTTTTGCTAAGAAGGGACTGGGACAATCGCTCCACGCAGGATTCAGATAGGAAAAGGAGATTTGACTCGGTTTTGGCTTCATCGAGCGGGGCACTCAGTCAGGCGGGGGGCTTTGCCCTCGCACCCCCTTGTCTACGAACTCAAAAGACCGTCAATCCAGCCCGTGCGCCAACCCCTCAAGGTTGGAACGCCGACTCAGACGGGCTTACCCAACCACCCAAACCAGCAAGGGACTACTATTGGGAAAGGGGGTCTCCCGCTACCCGGATTCGACGCTTTTTCTTACTTAGGGGAAAATCAATTAACCTCATGACTCGTCAACATGAAGTCCATGGCAACGGCAAGTTCGTGACAATGCCAAGTTCGTGATGGCGGGAAGTTCATGGCAACGGCAAGTTCGTGACAATGCCAAGTTCGTGATGGCGGAAAGTTCGTGGCAATGGCAAGTTCGTGGCAGCGGGAAGTCTGTGGCAGTGGGAAGCTCATGACAATTGGAAGACTTATGCCAAGCGGGACCCACGGGATATTCCCAGAATATTCTCGGACGAAAAGACCGGCTCATCCTTGAGGGCATTAGTACATCTAGGGGCAGGATTTTTAATGGCCTAAAGGCATGATTGTAATCTCCTCTACCCCTCCATTTTCCCTATAAATAGAGGAGACCCCCCTCCATTCAAAGGGGCTCCCATTTGAGAAATAAAGCACAAGCTTGCCACACTTCTCCTCCACCTCGAAGTCTCTAGCGGTTCGAGTGTCTTCGCGTCGAGGCGACGGCGTATGCGAGAGCGCGTCTCCGTGTCGAGTTTCCCACACATCCCTCGTCGGTCCGCGTAACCGTGCGGGAGTGCCTCAAGTTCATTGTCTAGTCTCGTTGCTACGATAACTACTATGTCACAAAACTTTATATCCAAATTCAAACCACATCTCAAGAAACAAAAAAGGACAAATCTAGCTGTGATAATGTTAATGGGCTGAATTCACATCCCAATTTGAATCAGTTGTGCATGATTTTCTATGTCGTTAAACTATTTTTTATGACTTTTATTGGGTATTTCTGGCCGTGGGTGTACCGGGTGCACCACAAGGGTGGAAGTGCTAAATGCAACGCACAAAATGTAGATGTTGTCATATGTCTCTCCCTTCATTATCCTTATTAATATTGACACCACTAAAAGCGCAACAAGAGGCTAGAGGCTTTTGGTGCACCCGAGTGTGAAAATATCCATTACATGTCATAAAAAAACCTGAAAGAAAGTGATGACAGAAACACTATATATATCTTCTATGTCACAAAATTTCATATCCAAATTCAAACCACAACTTGAGAAACAAAAAAGGACAAATCTAGCTATGATAATGTTAGTGGGCTGAATTCACATCCCAATTTGAATGAGTTGTGCATAATTTTTCTATGTCATCATATTATTTTATATTTTTTTCATGACTTTCATTGGTTATGCGCACCGGGTGCACCACAAAGGTGGATGCAGTGGATATGTTCTACACTAGAGACATCAACAACCATGCCAGTTGGACAAGACAAAATGCTTAGGGCATAGACGTTCAACTAGAGGGGGAGGTGGGCTAGAGGGAGAATGGTGGTTGTACGATAGGAAGTGGGAGAAAAAACGTTAGAATTTGTTACGACATGGTTTGAGACTGCATATTTGGTATGCTTGTCGCACACATTTGTGAAATACAATGATCTTTTGATCAATGCCTCTAGACACCAAATTGTTTTTCGGTAGCAAAGTACTAGCTGAGATGAGATGGTTGGGCCCTTGACCAGATAGAATGAGATGACGAAAATAGAAGATGAAAGGAAGTAAGGGTAGCTAGGCGTAATGTGGAACTAGATTTCTAAAGTATTTTTGTTTTGGTGTTCTACAGAGATGCTTTAGGACAAATGTTAGTATTAGAGCGGTCGAAATGGTGGCAAGTCATTGCCATTGAGTATTGTTGGAGTATCGAATAAGGACACAAATTTAGTTTTGCTGTATGCCTCCTCTTCATTATCCATATGATGGTGATGTGCTTAATGGGACGCCATCCATCACTAGAGACGATGGTAACTACCACTGGTATTCGTCGGAGCTAGAGCAGGCGAGCACATCAAGGAGGAGACAATGTGGAGTGGAGTAGAGCGACGGCGTAGCCATGGCAAAGCTGGAGCCAGAGCTGAAAGGTGGACGGAGAGGGATAGAGGGAGAAGGAAGAACAAATTTTGTCTTCTTGTGGGCAGGGTTGGGGGGTAGAGATGGAGATGGGCCATGGGGAGAAAGATAGTCGAAGGGGTGCACGGTGGTTGTCGGATAGGGGAAACTAGGACAAATACACCGGCTTTTGTTGTGACTCGTGAGGAAACGACAGGCGCATCGTACTCGACATGCATGCATGATATAGACCAAATCCTTTGATCAATACTTCCATGTGTTGTCGTGTTGTTCTGTAGCAACGCACAGTTGCTCTACTAGTCTACTAGTGTGTATACAATATTAGTGGAAGAATAAATTTTCATGGCTCACGCTTGACATGCTTTCCTTCTGACAATAATGTGGGACGCTGGGAGTTAGTTGGGACGTTGTTGGTTATGACTAGATAGCGCCGGTCATAGCTAGTCACGTCTCAAGTATAGCATGCTGAAATTCTAACATTGTTTATACTGATGAGTTTGTGATATGCTCAAATTGTTAATAGAGTAGCAAATTTCACGCTGCATACACGTATGGACATATATAATCAAGAAAGGTATCACTGCATACACGTATGGACATATATAATCAAGAAAGGTATCTCTTCTTGTTGACAAACAACTATATTTATTGTGTGTAATGATTTCGGTGGTGTGTATACAATATTAGTGAAACAATAAATTAAAAACAAGTAATTGCACGCTAGACCGTGCAATTTGATGTGTTGACGAGTAGCAGTCAACTTTGACTATGATCTTCAATCATAATATGCTATCAGAAATAATGATAATAAAATATTTTAGAAAAGGAAATTCATAACAAAATCTTACAATATAGTCTGCCTATATATGAAAGTGGTTAGTGTTCAATGTTTCAACCGGTCGACAGGACGGAGACAAGCTATGTTTAAGGATGGAGGGTTGGTCCTGGAGTATCCAGGCTTAGGGGCTGTATATTCCGGACCATGTTACTCTAGATGTGGTTTCATCTCTGGAGTGTGCCGGAGTGTCCAGGAACGCTCTGTGTGTGTAGGTTTATAGTCTTTGGGTGTGCTAGTTGCAGTATTCCGGGTGTGGGCCGGATACTCCGGGTTAGCCAGTGTCCATGAAAAATATAGCCGTTGGAGCAGAAGGCCGGATACTCCGGGCTGAGGCCCGGATACTCTGGATGTGCTGTTTTCAACCAATAGCTAGTTTTTAAGGGATGGATATTTATTCCTGCTCACCCCATAGTTTTGGGCGCTGCTCACTTCATGTTTGAGGAGTCTTTTGGGTCATTTGTTGACCCTCTCCACTTGATCTCTTCCACCAATTCATCCTATAGTGCATGAGTTGATCTTTGTGAGGGGTAGGAAGAGTTGGTGCATTAGTTGCACTTGGCATTGCATTAGTTGCATTGGTTGAGCTCTCAAGACGTTGATTATGTTCAATTGAGAGTCCAAGAGCTTGTTATTTTTGGAGGCCACGGTCTCCTAGACGGCTCGATGGTGGTTGCTCAGTGACCTTTGCAAGGAGATTGTTTGAAGAGGCTCGAGAGATTTGTGAAGAGGTTGAGGAACTCGCCTTCTCCAGAGTTCAGGAAGGATATGAGTTGGCCATAGTGAGAACGGGTACTAGCTTTTGTGCTCACCCATGAGTATTATACTTGAAAGAGAGTCGACTTGTTCGTTGGAACAAGTTACCTCAACAAAGACGTAGGGTGTCAGTGGACACTCGAACTCCAAGATCAACATCTTTTGCCTAACTACAATCATATTCTTGCTTTACTTGTGATATCTTGTGTAGAATTGAATTCCTTATTGTCATCAATAGAATTGCTTATCTCTTATATGACAAAGGGTGTTGGTGTACTTAGTTGAGCCTAGTATTTAGGATTTGCTTTGTGAAAATCTGATTAGTTTAATTTTAAATTTAAACTAGGCCAATAATCCCGATGTGTATATTTAGGATTTGCTTTATTAAAATCCAATTGTTTAATTCCGTATTTAAACTAGGCCAATCATGTGTATATTGTTGCGCTTATCATTTTATTCTTTTATGCGTTGTCTTCAAAATTTGGTGTGGAAACCCAGTAATTGTTGGAATATTAAGCAATTTTTGAATTAAACTAATCCAGGAAAACATGAGAAACGACATGAATATAATTCTAGCAGAATTAACCATCAGGGTATTTCGAAGCAAATTAACCATGCTAGTAGATTTTACCACCAGATAACTTCCAAACAAACTACGGGCCAGTTCTTTTGGCAGATTCTCCCAGAATCTGTCCCTTCCCCAGCTTCCCCCATAATCTGTTCTCCCAAAAATTTTCACAATCTGAACTCCCCAAGATCTTATTAGTTCAGATTGTAAAAAATTTTAGAGAAACAGATTTCATCACACGGGTTTGTTTCATATAAGGTTAATGCAACCAATGATCGATTGTGTTCAAGGGCCATAGCGATCGCGCATACCACATACCCTGTATGGGCGGGGCTGAGCCGAAGTACCTTTGCCCTAGGTTCATACTCCCCTGAGAACGCAAGACCTCGGTAGTGGGATCGGCTACCGGGAAGGTGGTTTGGCCATAGGGCTACCCACAGTTGTTGATGTGGTTCGGCCATAGGGCTGCCCACAATGTGTTCAAGTGGTATTAGCCGCCGGGCTAGCCACAACTTATTGAGCAAGTGGTATTAGTCGCCGGACTAGCCACGTCTTATTTGAAAAGGTGGTATTGACCGTTGGGTTAGCCACGATTGAATTGGGGACCGGTAGTCCTGTATGGACTACGACGCGGAATATGACCGAGCGGGCGGTGAAAAGGCTTTGTGATCGGGGGAATGTGAATGAGCCTTGCAAACTCGGACACATGACCAAGTTCTTTTGTGGGTACAGTTGCGCATCTCTGCAGAGTGTATAGAATTGTGGCTGAGTCACTCCGTGTTCCCGGTTGGAACTGCGAACCCGGCAAGAAAGGGATTCATCGGGAATCCTAGCAGCTTGTGAAACAGGAGATCATTAGTCTCTTTAGATTAAAACTTGACTCTCGTACCTTGCCATAATGCATATCCTTTAGAGAACGTTGTCGTTCTCAGTAGCTAGTGCATCAAACACCTCTTTGCTATTCCTGGACTTGTTGAGTACCTTCTGTACTCATCCCTCTATCTTAATTCCTTTGATTAGACTGTGAGCCGACGGCCGAGCAGGAGATCGTTTACGTCGAGGTCGACGAAGAAGCTCTCGAAGAACAAGCAATGATGAAAGAGGACGAAGGCGTGGACTACTACGTCGAGTTCCGTGACGAGGGCAACGTCGAGTAGAGTAGTAGGTCGTATGAGTGGTTAGGTGTAGATATGACTTTTGCTGTAACCAAACGATAATGGTTTTAAATTTCCCGTACTTTTGGGAATGTGTTGTAATACTTTATGTTGTTCTTCGAGTTTGTAAATTAAGTATTGTAACATATGGACCGCTGCAATGCTTCTGTCGTGCTACTCTGTGTGATATGTACAGTCGAGAAGGCACTTCGTCTGTGCGTATCGCCGCACCCAGCCACGTTGGGTAAAGTTGGTTCTGCCATTGTCGGCCCTGCATGCTCAACTGAGATGTAAAGCGCCTGTTTATTCTTTTCTTGTCCTGCAAGAAAAGCATAAAAGGATGGCATGCCTACAAAGAGCACTTCTCTGCTCTTACAAGCAAGGAATAGGCCTTCTTTGAACTATTTCTATGCATGCATAAAAGGAACACATCACTACCAGAATCTGCAATGGTACCGAGTGCCTAAGAGTTTTCCGAGTATTTTAGGTCGGGCACTCGGGAAACTTTGATATTTCCCAAGTGTTAGAGCGTAGCACTCGGCAAAAACGAAAACACACGGTAGATATTACTATTTTCTCGAGTGTTTTCCTCACGACACTCGGTAGACACTGTAACACTCGGTAGATTACGACCGCGGGCCGATTTAAGCGGAGCCGTAAACGGAGTTCGACAGTTTACCGAGTGTTTTTGTCTGTGGCACTCGGGAAACGTTATACACTCAGGAAAATTTCCATTCGCCGCTCTGTATTTTGGGCCAAAAAAGCCGCGCGCGAGGGAAATATCTGGCCTGGCGCCGCGCGGGAATCCCCTAAGGGCTTGTTTGGTTCTCAGGGATTCAATCCCCTACGGGAATCAATCCAAGGGGGGATTGGGTTGATCCCTTCCCTTCACCCAATCCCCATTGGGATCAATCCCTCCCCCATCTCAATCCCTTCACCACTAGGCTCTCCTTTCAAGATCAAACTCGTCCCGGTGCTCGTCGCGGCTCTGCGGCAGGAGAAGCGCGCGGCGGTGATTCGGTCGGGCGTTTCCAGCATGGGTGTGCGGAAGCGGCCGAGGAATTGGCGGTCGGAGACGAGGCAGCACCGGGAGAACGCCAGTGGACGGAGGGAAGAAGGAGGACGAGGAGAAGTGAGGCTCACCGGGGAGAAGTAGCCGTCCCGCGCCGCCGCGCTCGCCGTCGCTTGCTCGGCCGCCGCGCTCGCCGTCTCTTGCTCGGCCCCCGCGCTCGCCGTCGCTTGCTCGGCCGCCGCGCTCGCCGTCTCTTGCTCGGCCGCCGCGCTCGCCGTCGCTTGCTCGGCCGCCGCTTGCTCGGCCGCCGCACTCGCCGTCTCTTGCTCGGCCGCCGCGCTCGCCGTCGCTTGCTCGCTCGGCAGCCGCTCGCTCGCGTCGCGCTCGCCGTCACGCGCCGCGTGGATTGGTTCCACGGGTGGGGTGGGGAGGTTTTTCTCCCCCGTGGGCCGACGTGGTTTGGGCCGAGAAATTCCTCACCCCGGCCCAAACCAAATGCACAAATGGGCCACCCATGGGAATTCTTCCCGGCCGGGCTGATCCACAGGGATTGGGCCGGGATCCCGGCCGGGATGGGCTAACCAAACAAGCCCTAAGTCCGCCGCCCCCATAAGTCTCTCTGTCCCCCAACCTGCTTCCCCAAATCCCCTAAACAAGTCTCTCCGCTGCTGCCTCACCGTCCTCCCCCGACGCTGCCTCGCTGTCCGCAGACGGAGGTCGGCTTCATCCGCCGCCCCCACCTCGTCGGACGTCGCCCCCGCCCCGCCGGACGTCGCCCCGAGCCCAGCCATTAGTCCCCGCCTCGTCGGACGCCGCCGCCCTACCCTCCCCGGCCTTGGCACCGTGCGCTGGCCGTCGGAGCCGCCGGGTCATCCACGCGCCGTCGCTTGGGCAGGAGGAGGACGTGCCGCCGTCACTGCCCATCGTCGCCCACCCCATCGCCGCCCACCCTGTCGATCTTTGCCGCCCGCCCATCGTCGCCCACCCCATCAATCTTGGCTCGCCCGCCCATCGTCACCCATCCCGTCACCGCCTCCATCCTCACCGTCTGCTCATCGACGCCCACCCTATCGCCGCCTCCATCGTCGGCGGCAACACGAGCTGCAACGCAAACGGCTGCTCATCGACGCCCACCCCCATCGCCACCTCCATCGTCGGCGGCAACACGAGCTGCAACGCAAACGGCTGCTCATCGACGCCCTACCATCGAAATAGACCGCGTCGACCTCGCCAAGTGCCGCGAGCGGGGGATCCGCGTCACCAACACCCCCGACATCTCCTGCGACGACGTCACCGACCTCACCGCGCGCTCTGCAGGATCCCGCAAGTTGACCGCTACACACCCACCACTCGGGTAAAAAGGTTTCCGATGCCTGCATTCTGATTATGCTTTAGATCAATTTTAATCATCTATTGCTGCATAGTGCATACTGCTATTGCTCGATGATTTGCTTGATGATGCTTGTTTTATACAGATCAATTTGTATCATGTATTGCTGCATAGTGCATACTGCTATTGCTTGGTGATGCTTGTTTTATATTGAAACGTTCTTACTGATTGATTAATTGGCAGCCGGCTTCGTTTCATAATATTTGTACACTTTGTTATCTGAGGTCTAGGTTGGTTACAATTTATGTACAGTTGGGTATGTACTTTGGTTTAATCAAAGTGAGTATGACACTGCCTTGATTGGAAGATTAATTAGACAATAGAGCAATGGACATTTCAGCGAAAATGACTGAATGAAAGGAATAGAGGCAATACAGAGAATAACTTGGGTTCAGTTAGGTATTTATTTAATCAAACTTATGTAATTTTGAGTGGATATCTGTTCTTTTGCTATTCGTTGCTTGATTTCGTGAAGATTGCAATGGATGGAATTAAATGAACAAATAATGGATGGAACTAAATAATTGAGTAATAATTGATATTAGGGTCTTGTGAAAAAATATTGTTGCTCATCCAAAGAACCAACAGAGAAGTAGTAGATCAATTAAACAAAACTAGACAAGCTGAAACCTCCTTTGTTTTATTACTGTATGCAGGACAAGGAGCGAGAGGAGACAGTAGTAGCTAAGATTGTACTGGTAAAAGCTCTCAAGTAGCCTGTGTGTGATTCTCCAGCTCTTGCTTCTATAAAAGAGGGTAATTGAGAACATAATGAACACAAACTCCTCTTATCTCCCTCCCAAGTTTTATTTCACTTGTGCTACTGTCATGCCATTCTTCGATCAGAATAAGCTAGAAAATAATAGTACACATTAGTAATCACAAGATATCAGTTATATACTTGTTTACTTCAGAAATAAACTACACCATCATGTAGGAATATATTTGTTTATTTGCTGAATAAATCACTCAACAGAAGATAGAAGTGGTTTGCAGTGGTTATGTTGTGTTAACCATGCAAAATTACAGAGGGAATGGAAGTCATCTTGACCTTTGTTTGATAAAATTCTTGAACACCTTGTCCTTACTCATAGTCATAGTCACCACTAGTCCATCTTTAGTGCATTTGATGTGTAAGTCAATTTTTCTTGCTTTGAATACTTGCTTTGCTGAATGGCACACCTAGGCAAGGCTTGTTTCTTAATTTGGGTCCATAGTAGATCAGTAACATTGACCATTGTATTACTTGTGCTCTGTTTTATTCAGATGTTCCCCTTTGGGATTGTGCATTCATTTTTGGGATACATGATAACACATACATAATTGTCATTCCTTTTGGTATAATACTGCAAAGTGCATGTTTGCAGTCATTCTTTTTACTACTGAATAATGCTCAATATAAATTGTCATTCCTTTTGGTATAATATCATATTAGTGTTATGGAGATACAATTGATTATGTTCCTATTACAGAAGTTTTCTTCTCCTTGCTATTTATATTGAAGTCTTAACCTCCGATTAAAATTAGATGATGATAACTCACCTTATTCCTATTACATTGCATATTTCCCTACCAATGAAAGTTCCTTCACCTTCAAGTGTAGTTAAGTGGTGCATGTTCCTTTAGTCTGCACACTTATGATTTATTTCACTTACCAATCGAAAAGGAACAAAAAAAATGGAAACCCAAGGGACGTATCCACTCTTTGCTCTGTCTTTGGTGGCTAGTAAAACATTAGTGAATATATGTGAATGATCTCATGGTGCACACTTGATCCTTTTGCTGCCAATTCTTTATGCTAGCAGCCATGAATATTTGTGAATAATGTTTTATGCTTGCAGACATGAATATGTGAATGATTTTTTATACTTTGCAACCATGATATGTGTCAATGATCTTTATTCCAAGATTTCCTTAAACTAATCTTAATTTATGCCAAGATTTGATATAGCCTGTCTTCTATTCTTTGTAGCTGTGAATTGATAGTAGCCAATCAGAGGTTAATCTCGTACCTAGACATGTGGCTGCGAACCTTTTGGACCTGAAGGCTTTGGGAAGTTGCGTATTTTGTGAACTGCATCTTGGATTGTGGAACCTGGTTTTATTTGTGAACATTTGCATCTGATTAGCTTGTAGTTTGTGGTATATGTGAGAATGTTACTAGTTGGACTGAACATATATGTGCGGAATTTGTTACAAATTTTGGTGAATTGTAGCTGCTGTGTTGAATTATTGGAATACCATGCTAGGCTAAAATTGCTGTGAAAATGAGCCCTAATTCTAGCTCTTTTGGTTGTGCTAAAATTGCTGAGAACTGGGCTGGTCCAGCTGCGGTAATTGGTTGGTCCAGCAACTAATCTTTCCCGAGTGTTGTCTAAAAGTCACTCGGGACAACCTGCACACGTGGCACAGCTAACTATCCCGAGTGTTTGACACTCGGTACACCTACTGCTGCCGTTTGGACTAACGGCTGCTGGAGTTATTTCACCGAGTGTCAATGCTTTCCCGAGTGTCAACGTAGCACACGGGAAAGTTTACTTTTCCCCAAGGCTGTACGATAGACACTCGGGAAAGCATTATTTCCCGACGTTAAGGTGCCGAGTGCACTTCCCCGAGTGTCAGCCTTCGGGACAGATTTTCCCGAGTGTTTTTCTATGTTCTCCGAGTGTTTCTAGCACTCGGGAAAATAACAAATTCTGGTAGTGCATTCCGCATACCACAAGTTTGAAACATCCTTGATCGAGCGATTTGCTAGAAGTACGACAATTGAAGCACCCATCTAAGGTATGTACCAAAATTTTGACCTAATTAATCTTATCTTCATAATTGCACTGCTAAATTCATCTCTATGATTCTACGAAAAGAGAGATGCTAGTTAATGCTAAAGAAATCTAACTTCTAGAGCCGAATAAACATTTGAGCTTTCTGAAAACCTATTTAAATGTGGTATGCAAAACAAAACATCATAAATCAGTATAGTACTATTACAGTGATGCTATCTAATGCTAAAGATGTACATGCCATTTTTCATTCATGTCAACCAGGGAAGGAGGCAGTTCATGGGGACAGCATCCTATCGGGTAGCTTAATCAAGGCTATCAAATACTGTTTCAGGTATCCATCCACAACCAAGCAGAGGCAAAAATTATTTGTTTTATGTTTTAGCTATATTTGTCGGTTACAAATGGGACATAACATTTTTTCCTTGTATTTTTTTTCATAAATAGAGATCCTTAGGTGTATTTATATTGCTTTTTTGATATTATTTATGGGCCTCATAAATTATTAAACAGGTTTCAATGATATTGATCTTACACTTACAAGTCTCTTAAAAATTTTAAAATATATAATTTATTATTTTAGAAAGAACGAACACGTACTGTAATTGTATAGTTCTTCGAAGTTCCATAATCTCTTTGAATTTGTTTGTTTGGCTTTCCTGAAGTGTTTTAAGATCTGCCATAAGCATTAATACTACCTGTAATTAATGCCTCAAAGCCAAACCAAAACCATCTCTCTCTACTTTTCATCCTCCCTTCGCTTGAAAGGCTGATAACCTGATTTTGTGTAGATGGTTCTGTAGTCATTACTCATTGGATAATCACCTCTTGAGGTGCAATCATCCAAATTTTTTTTGATGATGTAGTATATGGAGTGTTGTAGCACCCTTAAAATTTCAACTTCAAACTCAAAATTTGTCAAAAGAAACAAATAAGATAAGTTTGTTCTGAATAGTACATTTGTCTTTGTCGTTTTCCCCTTTTCCTTATGATTTATCACTTCTCAGAATTCTCATTTGTGTTACTCATAACATAGAATGATTTTGAAACTGAAATTTTTCATGTATAGGTAGAGTAAATCGAGAAGTGAATCTAATTTTTTTTGTTGATGTTGATTTGGTGCCCAACCCAAAAGTGGTTGCACAACTGCATCTAAAGGGTGATTGCACTCGAGATCTCCCCAAATTGTAGATATGTGGGAGTAATCCCAGCACTTCCAGGGCTTGCATGGTCTAACTATCCTGGAGGGGGAAATATTAGGTGCAAATGCACCTAACGGTGCAAATTTGTAAATTTCGAAAAAAACATATGTAGAAGTCTTCAAATATTCTAAAAAAAAATCCACGTATAGGTGAGGGTATGGTCTACATCTCTGCAAAATTTCAACTTCAAATTCGATACCGTTTGTGAGCTACAAAAAAGACAAATCGGATCTGTTTACGTTTCAAACAGTGCAAAACAGTGTTTCGCACTGTTTAACACTTATACAGACCCGATTTGTCTTTTTTGTTGCTCGCAAACGGTTTCGAATTTAAAGTTGAAATTTTGCAGAGATATTGACCATACCCTCACCTATACGTGGATTTTGTTTCGAAATTTTTGAAGACTTCTACATAGGGTTTTCAAAAATAATTTTTACATTTGCACCAAATGTGCCATTTGCACCGGATACGCCCCCATCCTGGAGTGTCACATTGATACCCCCTCAAGGCCATCCTTGTTATTCTTGAGGGGAGAGGGGTTTCCCTATGTAAAAGCTGTTAGCATTATTGTAACAACTAAACTGCGCATATTTAGTCCATAACTTCTATCTTTGCCCTGCCTAAAAAAATACCTTGCACAGGCAAAAAAAGTCCCAAACTTTATGGTTTTTTTTAATATAACTTCTTTTGACCTCTAGAAATCCTATTCATATCTGTTATGTAACACAAAATATCATAAATCAATATAACGCTATTAGTGGGAGAAATATCTGGTGAAAACTAACTTTTGGTGAAAACCTGAAAACTTTCTTTAAAAATCATATTTAGTAGTCAGAAAAAAATTTCAAAAAAAATCCACGTATAGGTGAGGGTATGTTCTACAACCAAGCAAAATTTTAGATTCAAACTCGATCCCGTTTGTGAGTTAAAAAAAAGACAAATCGGGGTTGCTGCAACTATTTGACACTGTTGTAGGCCCAATTTGTCTTTTTTGTAACTCGCAAATGGGATCGAGTTTGAAACTGAAATTTTGTATGAATGTAGATTATACCCTCACCTATATGTGGATTTTTTTTTAGAATTTTTGAGGACCTCTAAATATGATTTTGGAAGGAAATTTTCAGGTTTTCACCAAAACTTAGTTTTCACCTGATATCTCCCCATTATAGTGATGCTATTTAATGGTGATGATGTACAAGTCATGTTTCAGTTATGTCAAATTTATTTCTAATTTTCTGGAACACCAATTTTCAAGCTCCGACAATTCTTGTCTACTTGGATTGCACGTGCATGCTAACTAGCCAAGGAAAAAGTAGGACTTATGACACAATATTCTTACTAACTTGCAACGAAGAATTTTTGTCATTTGCCAAAACCACACTGAAGTATTGCATCATTGCAGCCAGTAGGACGTCAGAGACATAGGAAATCTAATTTGCAATGGAGGGCTTGGTAGAACTACTCAACGAGTGGGAAATCCAGTTGCTTGTGCTCCTCAGCTTCACCCTACAGATATTCCTCTTCTTTACTGGCAACCTCCGACGGCATAGCACCAACGGACTACTCAGGTTTTCCATGTGGATATCATATTTGGGGGCAGATTTGGTACCAGTTTACGCCCTTGGCTTCCTCTCACGGCAGGAGGATGCCACCACTGGACGTCACACATTAAGAGGAATTCGCCAATTGGCTTTCTTTTGGGCACCCTTCCTCCTAATTCATCTTGGTGGGCAGGACACTGTTACTGCTTTTGCCATGGAGGACAACTACTTGTGGCCAAGGCATTTGCTGAATCTGGTGATGCAAGTCTTGGCAGCCTTGTATGTCTTCTGGAAGTCGACGGATCAGCATAATATGCAGCTTCTAGTTCCCGGCATCTTTGTGTTTATTGCTGGAATCATCAAGTATGGAGAGAGGACGTTGGCTCTCATGTACGGGGACCTAAGAAACAACAAGAGCTCCATTAGTGAAGAAAATGAGAAGAAGCATCCACAAGTAAATCGGGATTCTGGCTATTCTTTTGTTGTTTGTTTTGCTTTGCATTCAGCGCCAGTCATCCGAGATTTGTTTGCGGGACGTACCACCTTTGAGATGCAAAACAAGCATGCGGAATTGATTCATCCTGTTGGCAAACTCTATGACGGCCAGCTGCCCAAGTTGTTGGAGATTGAGCTTGCCATGGTGTACGATGATCTGTACACCAAGGCTATGGTGCTTCGGACAAGGATAGGCATCATACTTCGATGTGTCTCTCAACTATCTATGGTAGTTGCTGTCGTGCTCTTCCTTCTAACCAATAAACAACCATATAGTAGAGTTGACGTTGCAATCACCTATACATTATTTGTTGGAGGTTTTATTTTGGAAGGTTTTGCAATGTTTATGACTGTCATGGTGTCACCTTGGACTTGGGCATGGTTGGAGGCTCGAAAGTGCAGTAGGCTCGCTCGCATGTTCTGGCTTCTTTTCTCTAGTAATATTGGTTGGGCGGAGAAAAAGTCGTTGTGGTCAAATTCCATGGGACAGTACAATTTATTGAGCTACATGGGCTGTGAGCAGTCAAGGCTGTCAGAACGAGTGATGAGCATGATCAGGAAGATGGGGAGCATAGTTGGTGTCAGAAAGGAGAAGTTCTTGTGGATGAGCAAGCTATTAGACACAGAGCATGTCGAGGTGAACCAGAAGATCATAGAGGGTGTTGTGCAGGGAGTGTCTCGTTTGTATGACTTGGTCCAAACCAGAAACTTTCCGGAAGTCCTCGGTGAACGAAGCACGGCCCGGCAATGGCCAAATCTTCATCTATTGTTGAAGCACTTTCTAGAGAAGGGTGCTGACCTGCCTCTTGGTCTCCAGATTGTCGCCATGCATATATTCACAGCGGTACACTTGAGCAGATATCCTCCTCCTTCGGACATGGATGTTATGGTCGGCGTCTGCCGGAAATTGTCCAACTACATGCTCTACCTTTTGGTTACCAACCCTTCCACGTTACAGCTCACTGGCGCTATAGAAGATACCCTAGATTACTTTCTTAAGGAGGGAATTCTTACGGAGAAGGGCGGCAAGGACGCCATTCTGCATAGGGCCCGTGAGGAATTCGCAAATCAGTGGGGGTTCCCTGAGCCCCTGCCGTGCGCAGAAACACTGCAGGAGATCCAAGACATGTGGACAGGTCTCCTCCTCTACGCCGCCGGCAAGACCCGGGCGGAGATGCACGCGGCGCAGCTGGGCAGAGGTGGGGAACTCATCACCTTTGCCTGGTTGCTTATGGCCCACAAAACACTCGGGGATTCCGGGAGCAATAGGATTCAACTTGGTGATGTATTCGGTATTCCATGAGCTGGCCACACTCGAGTCTTAATAATGGTTGTTTAAGTAGTACTTCCGCCGTTCTTTTTTATTTGGTATGAGAAATATAAGGCGCTCATGCTTTCCAAGATTTATCTTTAATTAACAATATACAGATTATGTGATACAAAAATGATACCATTGAGAAGTGTACGCATATTGTTTAACTAATTGTTGGTCAAAAATAAATCTTAGAAAGTGTGTGTGCCTTATATTTCCCAATAGACGGAGTATTTTCGAGTGGAAAAGTGTTCCTTTTTATTTGATGTTATAGCATTTCAGGAAGATATATAGCCATCTCTTCTTATTATTCCCTCATTAAATTGCCCATATCTTATTTAGTGTACTAGACAACTTCCCACGCGATTGCGCGATGCTAAGGGCCTGTTTGGTTGGACTGTGACTGTTGACAAAGCTGTGGTTGACTATCTGTTTGGAAAAGCTGTTGTAGCTGTTGGAAAGTGAAATTATGGCTTTTGGTCTAATCCAAACCATCTACAATATTTCCTAAGCACATCAACTAGCAAATACGGTGCACCCCTCTTAATAGAATAGCAAACCTATTACTCGACAAAATGCAAAACTCATGCATAAGAATAAAATTACGTCACCGTCCTCTTTTCATCATTTTTAGGGGTTGCCAAAGCCCGTTGAAACTTATCATGGAGACTAAGACCTGTTCATATCTTCAATAAACACATTAATCCCTTAATCACTTATCGACAATCATCAAAACCCACTACGGGGGCCTAGATGCACTTTCAATGCCAGCCCACGATGGTTGTTTGGTTGGTGGGTAAGAGCCAATATGCTGGGCTTGTCGAGCGTACGCCTTGCGCTGCCTTTTGGATGAAAAACTGTGAGCGCTGCCTCGAGAGCGATAGCTGCTGTTGCTTAGCAATATTTGCTGGTGAAGCCTTGCACGGTAGTGGTGGTGGCAGAGCTGGAGCGGCCCATGGAGGTTCTTGGTTGCGTCGAGGTTGTTGTTCCCTTGCATTTGGACGTTGTTGGCGGAATCGTGTGAGCACATTACATTCAGTGGTGGAGTGACTATGTGTATGATATACATCGCAATACTTTGGCTGCCTTTCACCATTGTTGCCCCTTTACGGTTGGTTTCACCCAACTTGGTTGCCTTGCCCCCTTTCGTTTTAACTGCGGTAGTCCCACCCTTGATATACTTGGTGTGCCCTGGATGGTGCCATGTCATGTGCGTACCCTTGGTTTGTGCCATGCCTAGGACTTGTCCCTTCGTCACGCGCGCGTGAACAGTTGTCATCGCATTCACGGCATCAGTCTTCTTCGCGGCTTGTCTAGTGCGTGGCATGCGTTCTCGTCACTTGAGATGTGGTAGATGTCTCGTCGGTACTGCTTGTTGTTTTTGATCTTGTCACCGCCTCGTTCGGGCATTGCACCAGACACTCACGCTTCCGCCTTTCTTATGAGTTGTGCTTCCTTAACGCGAGCATATACCTGCATGATATCATATAGATGTTGAAATTTGCTCGGCCGCTTTTTCTCCAACTTGTCTGCTAAGTCCTCATTGATGATGGCTCGACGGGCTGCTTTACATATTGTTTGCTCCGTTACACCCTTGACTTGGCATTGTATCCTAGAGAAGCGCTTCTGAAATACCCGAATAGTTTCACCCGGCCACTACTTGAGGTTGTTCAAGTCTGTCAACATCATTTCTTTGTTCCTACTTCCTTGAAAGGCGTTGTGGAGCATGTCACAGATTTGTTCTCACGAGTACACAATATGTGGCTCCAGCCCCAAATACCATGCTTGCGCTACTCCTGCCAATGCAAGGAGTAGACTCTTAGCCATGATAGTTGCATTGCCTCCTTGTGTCATGACCGCCGCTTCATATACTCGCATGTATTGGACCGGATCTGTGTCTCCGGAGTACTTTGGGAGGTCGACGGCGTGAAACTTGGCTGGGTATGGTATGGCCAAGATCCCTGGACTCAGCGAACTTGTGTTGTTGGTGAGGTCGATGACATTCGGTGCTTGGCGCTGTATGTCGAAAGAAGTTTGGGCGGGACGTGTTTGCAGCATGTAGGACGGTTGGCTATTGACTCCTTGATTGCTTGTTCTGGCACCCATACCGTGCAACGTTCCATGCGCGAGGTCAAGATCCCACTGGAGAGATGCGTGAAGGGTCGTGGCTTCCTGCGCCATTTGTGCCTCTTCAGGAGTCTTGGGTGGGAGGACGACGGGTCGCATGAGCTCTCGTTGCATTGCAGCACTCGTGTCGGGGCCGTAAAGTTGTGTATACGCGGCCTCGCGGTTTTCTTGTATTATCAAGCGGGGGGTTGTGGCGTCTTGTGCCATTTGTGCTTCTTCGGGTGTCGGTGCGGGTATTGCGGCGGCACATATGTTTTCCCTCTGTGTGCAGTAGAGGTCAAGAGCCTCACGGATGTCATTTTGTGACACCCTCAGCTGTTCACGCATCTTGTCCACTTGCCGAGCAGATTCTTCCGCTTGTCGTCGTAGCCGCATTACCTCGTCTTCATCTTGCTCCGCTGCTTGGGCGTGGGTGGGTGGGTTGTCTTCAGCTGTTGCCGTGGGCGTGCTTCACTTTGTGTTCGCTTCTATGGCAGGGGCATCATTGTGGCGTGACGTGCTGGTGGTGGAACGGGTGGCCATCCTCCGTGTGTCATGCCCACCGTCCTCTTGCAAAGTGACATCCGTGCCCGCGGTCGCATCGCTCGCAGCTTTCCTCTTGGTTGTCTTCTTCTTCGGCTTGATTGCTCACGCGCAAGACCTTACAGGTGTTGTTCTTGAGACAATCATGGCCGCCTTCTACTTGACTTGTCGGCCTTCTCATAGTAGTCGTGCGTGAGTGCGTGCGGTTCGAGCGACGTTCGCATTCATTCACGACATAGCTTCTTGTTGCATTACCCACGGATGGCGCCAACTTAATCAAGTTTGATCTCGGACAATGAACTTGTGGCACCCCTGGTTGACTACGGGATCACCCAAGTGTGCTTAGAGAACATGTCATGTTGACGACCCCACGTACATCACCAAAACACACAACGACACAAACGTATGTGAGCAAAGGGAATGGCAAGAAAGCGTAACTCTATTGATTTTTTCCCTCAAAAATCCCTCCAATGATAGGGGTGCCTTCCTATTTATAAGGGATGTGTGGCAAGGTGCATTTACATCTCTACCTGTAGGCAGTTTACGGTATTGCCCCTAAGTTTATAACATTGCTGAGGGTATTTCAGTCATTTCCACGCTACCCCTGGGGGAATAATCTACAGCATCTTCTCTTGATCTTCCAACGGATCGCGCCTCCACGACAACACCGTGGGCGCAGAGGCACTTCCCAAACCTTCTTGCGGATGAAGAGCCCGTAATACAGATGTTGGATTTGTAATATGGGTGCTGAGGTCGTCGCGGATGAAGAATCCGTAATACGGATGCTGGATCTGTAATACGGGTGTTGAGGTCATCGCGGATGAAGTGTTCGTAATACGGATGCTGGATCCATAATCTTGGGGGCTTGGCTTGGATGTGCGGTCCATCTCCTTGGGGGTACATCTTGTGCTAAGTCCCTTGAGGCTTGTCCCGGTGCCTTGAGCCACGATACGGATGACAGACCTGTTACGGACGGAGGTTCCGGGCCACCTCGCCCTATGGGTTTACCAACATCGCACAAGTGTTAGTGTTTAAAGAAATAGACAAGGGAGTGAACGGTTACCCAGGCATTTGTGTTGATTTAGGATGGGCGGTGACCCTTTCCACAATAGTGCTCCTCTCCTCCAAACAGGAGGTCTTCTCTTTCTCCATTAGCGACTGGTGTTGATTGGTTATAGCAAGGATGAGCACATGACATACTCCACAAGTGTGCAGGAGAATGCAACAGATTTATAGATGCAAGGCATTTTCCAAAGGAAGGCTTTTGGCTTATATTTGTAATAAACAGCAGTTGGTTTACAATAACATACTAGATCAAAAGCATATTTGAAAGACGTATAGTAAATACAGTAATCAAGGGGCATAAAGACACTACGCTTAAACCATATTCATACCACAGAGCTCCCAACCCAAGCGTGTAATTCGAGGTGTTTTACTATATCCTGGTGAAATCTCCGAGCATGTCCATGACCGCAGACATAGCTATTCGAATAGGTTATCAACATTTTGCAGAGGCTGTACATCTTTTCCCACATGACATGATCCTGTCTGATTGCTATTGCTGAGACATACCTACCCCATTGCACACTTCCTATGTTGTGTCAGCGGGGAATCATGACAAGACTTTTCAGTAGTGCCAACGACTGGGACTCTTGTTCCGATGGCCGATCTTGCAATTTGTTTATTGCGGAGAATCAAAGTCTACAACACCGATATCTAAGAGAATAAAATAGAATGAGGATTCTATTGATCTTGTATTAGTACAGAATGTGTGCAAAAATATGTCTACTTGTTTATCATACATTATGTCCGTGAAATGGTGCGCAGGCCAAGACCTTATACACTATATCTACTATTGGCGGTTCATGTGTTTGGCGCCAACCGTCGTGTCGCCTTGAACCATCGCATATCCTAGAACCGTCAAACCCATCGAAATGTTGCCACGTCATGTTTTCGTGATCCGATGGTAGTTGCTCTCCACGTGGGATTTAGTCTATCCACATGTGGGTAACCGCTTCCATGACATTCTGGGGGGTCATGGAGTAGGAGGTTAACTAGGTTTGGTGGTCCGTAGGTGGCCCCAGAAGAGACTCGTACAAAAACCACAATAGACACCGGTCTATCACTGTCGGTTCAAGAAAAATCGAAAGTGATAAAATATCACTGTCGATTATAACGGTCCACCGGGCTGAGATGGTTGATCAGGCAAAAAACCGACAGTGATAACGCAATATCACTGTCGGTCTCTGTCGGTTTTTTCTAAAACCGACAGTGATAGTTATATTATCACTGCCGGTGTTTTTTAAAAACCGACAGAGATACTTTTAGTAGCGGTGTTTAAAGAAAACAGACAGAGATATTGCGAAGTATCTCTGTCGGTTTTTTATAAACCGGCAGTGATACGTTTTACTGCCGGTTTGTAGTAAAATCCGGCAGTGATAATTCACTTTATATATATGAGTAGGTAGATAGTGTACATACCATCTTCTTCTACCCGAGCTTAGAAAAGAAGCTTATGTTTCTAGAGGCGATTTGGGGCAATTTTGTGAAATTTGGTGCTTTGATGCTTCAAAATTGGGAGGGATCCACGTGGTAGGTGCTACAAAGGTTAGTAACTTGTTGTACCAGTGAATTGCGCTCTAGTTTATCTGTTAATTTGCTGTTGGTTATTTTTTTTCATCCAATTCATATTTGTGAGGCGATTTGAGGCAATTTTATGAAATTTGGTGCTTTGATGCTTCAAAATTGGGAGGGATGCATGTGCTAGGTGCTACAAAGGTTAGTAATTTGTTGTACCGGTGAATTGCGCTCTAGTTTGTCTGTTAATTTGTTGTTGGTTATTTTTTTCATTCCAATTCATATAATTTTTTCGTGGAGAGTTCATGTATATATTAATGGTGGATGAGTCCATATGGTTTTTTTTACTTCTTAGTTTGCTCTAGTTTTTGCCAGATCAAGGTTATTTATTTTTATGGATGGTTCATGTTCATATATTAATGGTGGATGAGCTCGATCATATGGTGTATTTTCGTGGATGGTTTATATATATATTCATGGTGGATGAGCCCACGTGGTGTTTTTTAACTTGTCAATTTGCTCTAGGTCTTGCTAGCTCTCGGTAATTGTTTTTCATGATTGTTTCATGTTCGTAGATGAGGTAATATGGTGTTTTTTCATGGAGGGTTCATATATTCATGGTGGATGAGGCCATATGGTGTTTTATTACTTGATAATTTGCTTTAGGTTTACTTGATAATTTTGTTGATGGATTAAATTAATTGATATTATTTCAATGAACATTATAGATTGTAGATGGACCGAAGATGGATGTACAATGAGGATCGTTGTGGACTAGCGTATGTTAACGGGCTGAACGATTTTTTACGAACCGCCCAGGAGGACAAGTCAATTAAGAATGCGGGACATATATATTGTCCGTGCATTGATTGCAAGAATGAGAAGATGTTTTCTGGCATAGAACTGATCCGTACGCACTTGATTCGAAGGGATTTTAAGCCTAGCTATACATGTTGGACCAAACACGGGGAAGAGGAGATTATACAGGAAGGTCATAATATTGTCGATGACAGAGACAGCGATACGGAGGATGGCGACGGAGATGGTTCTGAAGCAGATAGGTTGGTCGTAGATAATGAAAATGGATTAGACCAGATGTTGTGTGATGCAGAAGTGGACACCCCGAGTGAAAGCCAGTATGGAAAATTCCAGTGTTTGATTTAGGACTCCGAGAAACCATTGTTCCCGGGCTGCAAGGAGGAATACACAAAGTTGAATAGCATGCTTATACTGTTGGAATTGAAGGTGAGCAGTGGTTGGTCCGACAAGAGCTTCACGCGGCTGTTACATCACCTAGCGGACATGTTTCCAGAGGGGAACGTGTTGCCTAAAAGCACGTACCAGGCCAAGAAGGTTGTTTGTCCATTGGGATTGGAGGTAGAAAAAATACATGCATGTCCGAACGACTGTGTCTTGTATCGCAAAGAGTATGCGGAGATGCATGTCTGCCCGGTGTACAAAGCATCGCGGTACAAGCGCAAGGATGATGATGACTCCAACGATAATGAAGGCCACGTGGTGAAGAAAAGACCTCCCCCTAAGGTGGTGTGGTATTTGCCAATTATCCCTCATTTGAAGCGTTTCTTTTCAAACAAAAAGTACGCCAAATTGCTGCGATGGCACGCGGAAGAGCGTAAGAGAGATCGGATGCTTAGAGACCCTGCTGATTCTTCCCAGTGGAGGAACATCAATGGAAAATTTAAAGAGCACTCTGCATATGACATGAGGAATATAAGGTTTGCGTTGAGTACAGATGGAATGAATCCGTTCGGCAACATGAGCAGTCATCATAGCACTCGGCCCGTGACTCTATGTATCTACAACCTTTCTCCTTGGTTGTGTATGAAGCGAAAGTTCATTATGATGCCACTACTCATCCAAGGGCCGAGGCAACCTGGCAACGATATCGATGTGTATCTGAAACCATTGGTGGAAGATCTCGTAATATTGTGGACCGATGGTGTACAGGTATGGGATGAGTACAAACGAGAGATCTTCACCCTACGAGCAATGTTGTTTGTAACCATCAATGATTTACTTGCCCTTGCTAACCTGTCAGGCCAGACTGTAAAGGGAGGCAACAACTGCGTGCAGTGCCTTGATGAAATCGAGAGCATGTGGCTCACTAACTCGAAGAAAACTGTGTACATGCGTCATCGTAGGTTTCTTCACAGGAATCACCCGTACTGCAATATGAAGAAAGAGTTTGATGGGACAAAGGAGGTCGGGTTAGCTCCAAGGCATCGTAGTGGGACAGAGGTGTATGATATGGTTAAGGTTCTTAACGTTATCCTTGGAAAGGGGCCGGGTAGTACATCTGCATCCAGTTCCCATACCACGAAGCCTTTTTTCAAAAAGAAATCAATTTTTTGGGACTTACCATACTGAAAGGACTTAGAAGTTCGACACTGCATCGACGTCATGCATCTAGAGAAGAACATATGTGACAGCTTGATTGGTATCTTACTAAACATGCCTAGCAAAACAAAAGATGGGCTCAATGCACGGAAGGACCTGCAAGCTATGAATATCGGGAGTAGCTCTATCCGGTAGATAAAGGGAATGGCTGACATTACCTTCCTGCAGCTTGCTACACTCTTAGCAAGGCAGAGAGAACTAGGCTGTGTGAGTGCTTGCATGGTGTCAAAGTTCTGTCTGGTTACTCTGCCAACATAAAGAGGCTAGTATCGACGCAAGATTTGAAATTACTTGACATGAAGTCTCATGATTGTCATGTGATGCTGACACAGATGCTTCCTATTGCAATTAGAGGTATTTTGCCAGAGAAGGTCCGAGCCACAATCACGAGGTTGTGTTCATTCTTCAACACGATTGCACAAAAGGTCATCGATCCAACAAAACTACAGTAGCTCTAGGATGAGGTGGTCTAGACTCTATGCCAGCTTGAGCTGTGTTCTTGATAGCACCTAGGGTGTCAATGGGTGTCCCGATCTTTCGATGAGAACGTCTTTCGATGAGAACGATAACTATCGATTTGTGGAGACGACGTTGACGATCCGACTATACCGTACGACCACGATGCACCTTAGCAATCGCTACACCAACTCCGGACTGTTATTGACGATGCCGGAAGCACGGTCAACCTGAACACGAGGTTCTAATCCCTGCAAGCAATCGAAGAACAAGCAAGAATTATGATAAAGCAATCTGAAATTGCGGATATAGAATAAGAACATGATAGGTTGGGGTTCCGTAGATGCGTAATCCAAGTGGTCTAGCCGACACACGTGTTTACAACGAAGAGTAGCAATGGCTAAAACTCAAATCAAACAAAACCCGATGTTTACAGAGGCGGCCAGGGGGTATTTATAGGTGGAAAAGAACCCCTAGGCCGAAACGGACTCGAAAACCCTAAAGTCGGTTTGGTTGGTTTAAACCGGCTAGGGGCGGTTTAAACCGGCCACGTAGAAAATTGGTGTCTTCGTCTTGGTCTCCGTCTCATCAATAGCTTCGTTTTGAGTGGTCGTGGAGTCAAAACGGAGTCCGTATGAGAAAGTTATGGCTGTTTTACTAAACAGTGCTTTTATTCTCCTGTGACTTGACCGAAGCTTCAATGGATCTTCAAGTAGGTTTCTCCAGTCATCATCATCATGTCGCCATGGAGGCTTCAGAGTTTTGAAGTCTTCATTTATCGTCCCTCCTCCTCCCGAGAGCTTGAACTTGAATCCCCTCCGGCTCTTGACGTTCTTTCTGAACCTCCTCTTGTTCTTCTTAGCACGAGCCGGTGGTAAAGTAGACGTAGAGGTGGACATAGTGGAAGTGGAGATAGCAGTGGTTGTATCCATGCGGGTACTGGTCTCATCATCCTCCCTTCCTTGAAAACAAAACCGTCCTCGCTTTGCATAACCTGAAAACCATCAAAGAGCCAAGAAAACATGTACAGAGCATATATGTATTTATCGATCATGGTTAGCTCTTCGAGGTTAGCAAGTATATCCAAACCATAATTAAAATTGCAACTCGATTTGCAAATATAAGTGAAGCTTTTTAAAGAATAACCATCATTGCATTGCTCAATTATTTGTGAACTGAAATCATGAGAAAACACATTCAAAGAATTGAAAGAATCATCACAAGCATGCTGAAATTCAGAACATGAAGATATAGAAAATTTTGTCTCAGCATGTAACATAATTCTTTGAATCAAATTCTCACATTGCAAAGGTGATGAAATGAATAATTGCAAGTGGTTATCATCGGAACGAGTAAGTTTATCAACAATTTCAGCACGTGTAATGCAAAAAAAATGCACCAAAATTCCACAATCTACACTATACTCTCCAATTACATTAACTCTAAAGCACGGAGTGTAGATGGAATTCCAAGAATGAAAACTTACAAGTTCAGAAACCTTTTCTAGAGCATGTGATAATTGCATAGGTGTATCAAGCTTAATATAGCACAACAAATCAGAGAAAATGTCATCAATCTGTTTTTCAGATGCTACTAACTCATCACAACCTATCTCAGAATTATTCAATTCACATAACCCACTTTTAGGTGCTTCAAGACTAACAAAACAATCAATTTCAGCATGTGAAGCACTAATTTCAGCATGAACATATGTTTCTAAAACACAAGTAACATGTTCATCCTCTAGTTGTGGCATAAATATAAGTGAAGCATTATCACACAACTCTTCTTTATCACAAGGAGCATCAATTAAGTCATTACAATTAGTAATCTCAACTTGTGGCAAAGGCAAGATAACAATTGGTTTCACTTTAGGTTGCTCTAAAATAGCATGGGTAGTGGACAAATAAAGTTCATCATGCACACACAAATCTAGAATTTTAGAATTCAAGTCATGTGTAACAATACTGTGTGCACCCAAATCAGTAGGTAAAGTAGGAGTTTCACATGAGTCACTATCATCAACAATTAAATCAACTGAAGCATCCAAATCAAATGGAGAATTAAATTCAGCAGTAGGTGTACTCAAAACAGCAATCATGTCACGTGCTTCATAGATTGGAATGTTTAAATTAGATAGTAGTCTAGCAGTATCACATAATGTACAAAAGTCTTCAGTTAATTCATCGATTTGGTCACAAGATGTAAAATAATTCATGTGGATTGGAGGAGCGACCAAATCAGCAGGCAGTTCATTTAACTCAACACATGGAGCATTTAATTCAGCAGGGTAATTATCAATCTCATGTGGAGTAACGGGAGTAGTACCTTTATTTTTACCTTGCAGACTCGAATCAGATGATGTAGGTACTGTCGTGGGAGAGGATGGATCCTTCTTTTGTATGGAAGCACTGAAGTTGGTGAAACTAGCACGGCTGTCCAAAAGCATCTCCCTGATGTCGTCCTTTGGGAGAGCATAGCTTGCCTCATGGACTCGTCTCTGTATCTCCTGTTCAGCTTTGCAAGCAAGACGAAACAAACGATGCAAAGAAAAGCATTCTTTATGCACAAGTAGATCCTGAATATCACTATTTAATCCTCTCAAAAATCTATTCATGGTAGCCTTTTCACTCTCTTCTATTTCAGAACAAAACCAAGTAATTTCAAATTCATTATAATACTCCTCCACAGTGGCACTACCCTGTTGTAAGTTATGCAATTTTCGACGCATGTTACGTGTATAATGTTTTGGGATAAATCTGTATCTCATAGCAAGTTTTAAATCTTCCCAAGTGGCAGGTACGTAATCAGGGTATAACCAACAATATTCATCCCACCAAATAGAAGCCAAGTCAGTAAATGTGCTAATAGCAGCCCTTACTTTATTTTGCTCAGAAAAAACATGGCTAGCAAATATTTCTTCGACTTCTAATTCCCAATCAAGATAGCAAACAGGCTCATCATAACCCTCAAATATTGGCATAGAAAGCGAAATAGGGTCACCTAACCTTTCATGTTGGGATACCTTTTGTGGTGGTTGTCGTAGTTTCCGTGGTGGCGGTGAAGGTGTACTTGGCTCAACGTATGGCTCATCTACCACGGCAATAGTGTCAACCCAAGATTTGCGAGCTCGAGAACCTGTCATGGTTAGTAGAAAACAAGAAACAAAAGCACAGGTATAATGTTCCTATCAACTACTAGGATGTGGCTACAAGGCACTCGACACTCAAGCCAAATCAAAATTCTTACAAGTTCTTACCATGCAGTAGGTGGTGACCGGCAACTAGCGGTGTCAAATACCTCCAAAGATTGAATATAGCGATTGCCAGGAGGTCGTAAATCTGCACGGTGTAGGATATGTGGAGCTTGGAAGACTTTGTGAGTAGCAAGAATACGCAAATAATCAAAATAGCAATGCAAGTTGAAAAGTTACTCAAAAATACTAGCCCTAGTTGCTGGACTTCGACTAGTACGATCTAAATTCAACCTAAGCCTAGATACTGAAATTATGGAATGGAGAAAGTGATGAAAGAGAGAAAAACACAGAAAAATAGTAAAGACAAATGGCGGCGGTCAGACCGGAGCTGGGGGTCGGTCAGACCGAGAATGGGAGGAACTGTAGCTAGGGCAATGCTGCGGGCACGGTCAGACCGGATGGGAGGAGCGGTCAGACCGGATGAGAGCAGCGGTCAAACCGGATTGCAGGAGCGGTCATACCGACTGTGCGCGAATTTTTTTTCTTTTTTTTCTCTTTCTCTTTTTTTCTTTTTTTTCTTTCTCTCCTTTTTTTCCTTTTTTTTCTCCCCCTTTTTTTCTCCTTTTTTCTCCTTTTTTTTTGACGCGCGGACTGTGGCGGCCGGTCAGACCGGGCTTGGTGGCCAGTCAGTCCGACTTGGCGAGTCGGACTCGGATCCGACTTCGAGTTGATTTCCGACTCGACTCCTTATTTTTCTCGGTCTCTTCCGTCCGGATCTCGCCCGAATACGTGCTGGACTCCTTCTTCTTCCCTCTATTATGGACGTAGATGGATTATTTTAATCGAGATGCCGGCGGTGATTGTGGCAACTACGACGGTGGTGCCGGCTATGGTAGAAGTCTGCGGTGATGGCGACGTGGTTGGCATGGCGACGGAGGAGACGATATCGGCGAGGAAGACAGCAAAGGTGGCCTCGAAAAACCACGGTGCCCGAAAACGTACACGCGCGGTCAGACCGACGGGTGGAGGCGGTCTGACCGGCGAAACTCTGATGGATGATCTGCAGCGGAAAACAGCGAAGAACACACAAAGACGACGAGCACAAATTTTTTTTTGATTTTTCTCGAAAGAACAGAACGACAAAAGTGGTATGATCTAGTAGGAAAATTCTAACACGAACCAATCTAGGACCAGCAACTCGGCACGATTAATGCAGCAAAAATTCAACGATGCAAAGTACTAGATTGAAAATTGCAGGCTCAGATTGGTTTGGACAAAGAGAAACTAATCTACTATTTTTTGTAGGCTTTTTCTGGACTTTAGGATGAAACAATCTAAACTAAGATAAACTGAAAATTTCTCACCGAGCAATCTGGCGCTCTGATACCACCTGATAGCACCTAGGGTGTCAATGGGTGTCCCGATCTTTCGATGAGGACGATAACTATCGATTTGTGGAGACGACGTTGACGATCCGACTACACCGTACGACCACGATGCGCCTTAGCAATCGCTACACCAACTCCAGACTGTTATTGACGATGCCGGAAGCACGGTCAACCTGAACACGAGGTTCTAATCCCTGCAAGCAATCGAAGAACAAGCAAGAATTATGATAAAGCAATCTGAAATTGCGGATATAGAATAAGAACACGATAGGTTGGGGTTCCGTAGATGCGTAATCCAAGTGGTCTAGCCGACACACGTGTTTACAACGAAGAGTAGCGATGGCTAAAACTCAAATCAAACAAAACCCGATGTTTACAGAGGCGGCCAGGGGGTATTTATAGGTGGAAAAGAACCCCTGGGCCGAAACGGACTCGAAAACCCTAAAGTCGGTTCGGTCGGTTTAAACCGGCCTGGCGCGGTTTAAACCGGCCACGGTCGGTTTAAACCATCTAGGGGCGGTTTAAACCGGCCACGTAGAAAATTGGTGTCTTCGTCTTGGTCTCCGTCTCGTCAATAGCTTCGTTTTGAGTGGTCGTGGAGCCAAAACGGAGTCTGTATGAGAAAGTTATGGCTGTTTTACTAAACTGTGCTTTTATTCTCCTGCGACTTGACCGAAGCTTCAATGGATCTTCAAGTAGGTTTCTCCGGTCATCATCATCATGTCGCCATGGAGGCTTCAGAGTTCTGAAGTGTTCATTTATCGTCCCTCCTCCTCCCGAGAGCTTGAACTTGAATCCCCTCCGGCTCTTGACGGTCTTTCTGAACCTCCTCTTGTTCTTCTTAGCACGAGCCGGTGGTAAAGTAGACGTAGAGGTGGACGTAGTGGAAGTGGAGATAGCAGTGGTTGTATCCATGCGGGTACTGGTCTCATCCCCCTCCATCATTTTTTGATTTCATGGTCCATCTCATTGTTCACATTGTGAAAGAGATATAGATACTTGGCCCCGTGTTCCTGCATCAGATGTACCCCTTCAAGAGGTACATGGGAGTTCTCAAGAACGTACGTAATAGATATCGGCTGAAGGGAAGCATCATAGAAGGCTATGGAACCGAGGAGGTCGTTGAGTTCTGCATCGACTACATGCCTCAAGTCAAACTGATTGGTGTGCCTGTATCTTGCCATGAGGGAAGGCTAGAGGGGAAAGGGACATTGGGCAAGAAAGCAATCCTTCCTCCTGATCGCGTTTCGTTCAAACAAGCCCATTTCACAGTTTTGTCACAATCAAAAGAAGTGGATCCGTATATCGAAATGAACCTGAATATGCTACGAAGAGAAAACGTAGGGAGGTCAGAGGTTTGGATCACCAGGGAGCACAACCGTCAGTTCGGTGATTGGTTGGGCAAGCATATGATGAGTAGGCCGACAGAGTCTATTCAATTGAAGTGGTTAGCAAAAGGGCCATCAAGTATAATTCTGACATTCCAAGGATATGGCATTAATGGGTATATGTTTTATACGAAAGGACAAGATAACAAGAGCACTAACCAGAATAGCGGTGTCCATATAGATGCCTATGACAACACTGGCAATAGGAGCACCTACTATGGATTCATAGAGGAGATTTGGGAACTCGACTATATAGTCATGAAGGTCCCTGTGTTTCGATGCCGTTGGGTCAAACTCCCAGGGGGCGTGAAGGTCGACAAGTACGGATTCACTACCGTGGACCTCGAACATGTCGGATACCTAGATGAAACATTCGTACTTGCTAACCAAGTAGCGCAAGTCTTCTATGTAAAGGACCCAACAGATAAACAACGATGCGTGGCTCTTCAGGGAAAGAGATGGATTGTCGGAGTGGAGAATGTCGTCGATGAGGAAGAGTACAATCAATTTGACGAGATCCCTCCTTTTGGAAATGGCATGGACATAAGGCTCATGCAAGGTAGCGCGAAGGAAGCTACGTATGCTCGTGTTGATCATGACGAAGGGCTCATTGTTAGAGAAAAATAGCAAGCCAAATATATTTATGGGAAATTTCGTTCCTTTTCCTGTACTTCTTCGAAATGATATGTAAATTTAGTTTTTATATTAGCGATATGCATTAATTTCTCAGTCGCCAAAATGTATATACATGGAGTTAATGAGGAAAAACTTGAGCCGATATTATAAATGAAAATTGACATTTACAAAAGTAAATATAGTAAATGGAAAATATGAAGTAAATAAAAAATTTCCTCAAGAAATGATTGAAAAAGGAATTGACAACATTATTTTTATGGAAAATAGAAGTGAACAAATGATAAGGTTTCGGCAAATAAAAATTTTATTAAAAAAACTTAGGGGCACACCAGCCTATCCCAAGCACAGCAAAATGTATATACATGGAGTTAATGAGGAAAAACTTGAGCCGATATTATGAATGAAATTGACATTTACAAAAGTAAATATAGTAAATGGAAAATATGAAGTAAATAAAAAATTTCCTCAAGAAATGATTGAAAAAGGAATTGAAAACATTATTTCTATGGAAAATAGAAGTGAACAAATGATAAGGTTTCGACAAATAAAAATTTTATTAAAAAAATTAGGGGCACACCAGCCTATCCCAAGCACAGCAAAATGTATATACATGGAGTTAACGAGGAAAAACTTGAGCCAATATTATGAATGAAAATTGGCATTTACAAAAGTAAATATAGTAAATGGAAAATATGAAGTAAATAAAAAATTTCCTTAAGAAATGATTGAAAAAGGAATTGACAACATTATTTTTATGGAAAATAGAAGTGAACAAATGATAAGGTTTCGACAAATAAAAATTTTATTAAAAAAATTAGGGGCACACCAGCCTATTCCAAGCACAGCGCACAGGCCCGCGAGCCCAGGCCGCGCAAGGGACCAGCTAGAGGCCTATCCCGAGCACAGCGCCCCCGGCCCACGAGCCCGGCCCGCGCAAGGGACCAGCTGCGGCTCGAAGGATCAATGATGGTTGTAAGGAGCTCGAACGACTCGTGCGCAGCTGCCCTTTTAAGCTGGTGCGCGTGCTGCTCGCTCGGCGAAGTGGGACTAAACTCCCACTCCTGCCTATATCACTGTCGGTTTGTATTATAAAACCGACAGTGATAGTTATCATTGTCGGTTTTAGAATAAAACCGACAATGATAACTTGAGCCGATATGATTGAAAAAGGAATTGACAATATTATTTTTATGGAAAATAGAAAGTAAAAAAATTTCGTGAACAAATGATAAGGTTTCGGCAAATAAAAATTTTATTAAAAAAATTTGGGGCACACACCAGCCTATCCCGAGCACAGCGCCCAGGCCCACAAGCCAAGGCCGCGCAAGGGACCAGCCAGAGGCCTATCCCGAACACAACGCCCAGGCCCACGAGCCAGGCAGCGCAAGGGACCAGCGGCAGCCCGAAGGATCAATGATGGTTGTAAGGAGTTCGGACGACTCGTGCACAGTTAACCTTTTAAGCTGGTGCGCCTGTTGCTCGCTCGACGAGGTGGGATTAAACTCCCCCTCCTGCCCTTTTAACTATATCACTGTCAGTTTGTATTATAAAACCGGCAGTGATAGTTATCACTGCCGGTTTTATTTAAAACCCGACAGTGATATAGATTTCATCTCCCGCGCTTCTACATATATCTTTTCCCGTGGCCACATTGATTGCAAAACGCTCTCCTCCCACGCCGTCAACCACCACCGGCTGCCACCTTGACGCCCTCCTCCCCACGCCGTCGACCACCGTCGGCCGGCTACCATCCCCGTCGCCCTCCTCCGCACGCCGTGGACCATGCCATCTCCTCCCCACGCCATCGACCACCACCGGCTGCCAACTATCGTGGACCATCTCCAGCTGTCGGACGTCGTACACCGCCTCCAACCACAAGCTGCTCGACGCCGTCGACCACCGCCAGCCGCCAGCCGCCATCCCCAACACCCTCCTTCCCACGGCCCGAACCCCTCGGAGCTGCAAAGTTAGGTTTTCCCCGCAATTTCTTAGATTTCCCCAGCCGGCCAAGTTAGGAGATGGAGCTGATATTCCTGTTGTTTATATTAGATATATATATCTCTGATTTTTTTTTATTGTAACCAAAGAGAAGTGATGGAGCAGTAGCCTTTTTGTATTTTCTCTGATTTCTGTGTGTGCTATATTGAGGGTTTATACTTGATACAATGACAACGCAGCAGAGGTTTTTTTGAGTTCCACATGATGCTAGGTAGCCAGGAACCATCTGCAATTATATACATTGTTGGCGAATGATTTTCATTAGAAAGAATAATTTGACGAATATGATCAATTTTTTGTGGTACATATACAAACTGTACTGTCATCTTTTAGATACTGCTTGTTTGTTGAAGTTCATTTTATCC
This sequence comes from Stipa capillata, assembly GCA_019208055.1. Classification (NCBI taxonomy): domain Eukaryota; kingdom Viridiplantae; phylum Streptophyta; class Magnoliopsida; order Poales; family Poaceae; genus Stipa; species Stipa capillata. The sequence continues at coordinate 525,301 of JAGXJF010002947.1, read as the reverse complement.
GAAAACAAAGAAACTTGACATGTTTGATGAAGCTGGAACATCATTTTTATAGTACATTAGCAATGCAATGTTGAGCTTTGTATGTCCATCAGAAAGAATGTTCTGCTATTTTGCAAAGTGATGATGCTAAAACTGTTGCAATGCTTTCTTTCAAATGGACAGAACATTGAAATGAGTGGTCAATTTTCCTGTGCACAAAATACAAACGCAAGATGAAATACCTATTCTAGGCCCAACAAATAGAGATTCGCTAACAGTCTGACTTGTTACCTGTTCTAGGCCCAACAAGAAGGTTTGATTGTGGGGAATAAGGAGATTTTTGATTATGCTACTAACTTTTATAAGCACCTTTTGGTGAAGTAGATCAAATTCCTTGTTCTTTTGCTATTCCTTTGGATAATGTTTTAGAAGACATAGACATATATGCAGCTTCACATATGTGTACAATAGATCTTTTAGTATATAATAGATCTTAGGTAAAATTCCTAAATTGCAATTAGCACGGCTTCATTTAGGGATATATAGGGATGGCACCGCCAACCTCTGGTCGTCGCCCAAGGACGCGGCAACATCCAGATGGGCTCTATGACGACCTGCGCCTAGCCAACCTGAGCCGTAGCCCGAGCCCGAGCAGCTACCTCAACATCCACCAAACTGAGACGATTATATCAATTTCCATTGGCCTTTTTTAATTAGTTACCTAAATTATTTTTGGTTTTTTCTTATGTGAAGATGGCGCTGCCTAATCCATCCGAGGCTCCGGCTAATCCTTTCGATACTCTGGCTATTCCTTCAGAGGGTCTGCCGACCGACAAACCGAAGCGACGTGGTGGCCGAGGTCCGAGCAAAAAGCCTTCAAGCCGATTCATTGTGACGGAGGTCTCGAAAACCAGGGAGCCTCTCTCACCCCACAATTCAGTGGCTCCGTACAAGACAGCCTGCGGGGTAATTATCAGGGATAAAGTGCCTGTCACCTATCGGAGATGGAAGGATGTGCCCGACATCCTAAAGGATGATCTATGGACTGAGCTAATGGAAAGCTTCGAATTCCGGAAGGATCCCATGAGCATGTAAAGCACGATGCGTTGATGATCATGGACAATTCGTGGAAGAATTTGAAGACCACACTGAACCACCATTACGTGAAGAAGGGTGTAACGCCGGACTTCGTCAAACTCGGTCTCCCAAGGTTGGAACAATAATGGGATGCTTTTGTGGAGATGAAGCAATCGGCGGAAGTTCTAAGGTCAAGTGAGCAGCACGCAGCTATCTCAAAACAAAATAAGTACCTCACAGACTGGGCACGGCTAGTTATAAGGGAAAAATCCCTCAATGGGAGAGGCAGGAGGAAGAGTTAATCCATAGCGGAGTCACACCGATAACGGTCGAGTGGGCTCCACGTTCGAAGCATTGGGTACTAGGGAGGGCTACTGCCTCGTCTGATGGTAGCTTATCCTACAAGAACCCCCGGGACCAAGAAGTGTACCAAAGAATTGCGGACAAACACGTAGAGTCTTTAGAAGGCTCTTTCCAGGCAGATAGGGAGAACAACGAACTAACCGTTGCCCTGGGAAACAAGGAGCATCCTGGTCGCACGCGAGGCGTTGGTGCCAGGGTTGGATGGGGTCAGGCATTCCTAGAGGATGCTTACAAATATAGGAAACAGAAGATCAGTAGAGTCGACCGTGACGAGCAGATGAGGCAAGAAATGCTTGCAGCAGTAGAGCACAGGGTGCAGCTCTGAATGGATGAATAACAGCTCCGAATAAATGAACAAGTACAACAAATGGTACAATTAGCCCTTAGCCAGCAAGCACAACATGTCAACACTGCAGTCCCCAGCCCACCTGGACGTCGGAGTAGCTGCGTGTCCACGCCCCTCCTGCAAGTGGCAGATCAAGGCCATTATCCTGTCAATGACATCACGATTGCTACACCGTGCAAGCTACATCGAGGCAGCCGTGGGCATGGCTTATCCATGTGAGGAAGGGATGGTTTTGCACAACCGCCTGTTAGTGCCGGGCTACGCCAAGGTTCAGGTGGACATGGTACATCCCAACTTCGTCGGCATCGAGCTGGACATGCCCCAAGACAACGAGGTTATGACTCTCGGACAAGCCCTACACTGTTTCATCCAGTGGCGCAAGCGTGACATAACCCTAGACCCTGCAGAGTCATCCTCTCCACATCTACAACTCCAGCGGTCGTCACCGCTACGTTCAACAACTCCCACACCACCCCCTAAGGATATCAATGCCAGTGTGACATCATTCTTTACTGCTTCAAAACGGAGCCGTGAGAAATGTGTGAACTCTCCGTCCAAGCAAGCACAAGAGTTTTTTATTGGCATGGCAAATAGAAACCTGGCAGCGAAATCATGTGAATAGGTATCGGACTACGATCGCATCTTGAAGAAGCTATACATGAAGGATGCGTCATACATCAAGGAGTCATGTAGGCCGGCATCTAAAGGCCAAGACCCAAAAGGATCAGATACCGAGTTTAGATTGAGGTTCCAGATGGGCCAATCGTTGCTCCCTCCTTCAATGTTAAAGAAGCTGACAACTCAGATGCAACACTTACATAGCTGGTACATGGAGCAGTCCAACCAGAAAATACTGTCAACAATTCTGACCGTCAGATTCAAAGAGGAGTATTTTCACCATCCGGAGGACGTATTTTACATAGAATTTAGACTATTGCAGGACCTGTTCTAACAAAACGCCCTCGACGTTCAACTAATGAAATGCTGGACACTGTAAGTATCCTTTATTCAATCATGGTGTACATTCCTGTAATATCGATAAATTTTATGTCTAACTTATTTCTCATCCAGGATGGAGTCATCAGCATACTCTAGAAGTGTGAGGCATGCCAGATAATGGAAAAATCCATCCATGTGCCGGTCTCGATGCTCAAAAACATCCCAATCAGTGCAAATCAGTGACAAATTAGTGCAGGAATCAGTGGCCTGATCTCTGAAGTACTATGAACATTATTCTTTCTCTCGTTCAAAGTTCATGGATGCTTTAGGTTTGGTCGAGTGAATTATGACAACCCAAACCTCAACATTGGTTTGCCCATGTTGACCATCCATGGCAACCATGATGGTCCTGTAGGAGTGGTATATATGGAATCATATAATTCTTTTTTGTTTACATTCTGGGTTATATGGATTCTATGCTCATGCTAGGATCTTAAATTCATTATATTGTTAAACATCTACTGTGTATATTTTATTCCAACACATAACTTTCATTGCACTCACGAGACAACTTTTCTATTGACCAGGAATGGTACTAATGCTTCTCTGTTTCTTTTCCTTTGCTAGAATATTGGTTGTATTCTAGAAGACTTTGGAGTGATAAAGATATTTGAGAAGACCTTAGAATAAATCAAGGATAAGAATTGTGGAGATATTTTAGAGAACTCTAGAATTGGAGAAATTCTAGAGCAAGATGTTTTAGGTGTAGTATCTAGAATAGTTATGAGGTTAAAAAAATCTAATAATTGGATAATATTATAGAAAACTCTAAAATAAGATATTTATAGGGAGTTTCCTAGAATTATGTTGTAGGTCTTGGATTGTGCCACACGGCACCAATCCAATGGTCATGTAATCCTACAAATAGGGGTGACACCCCTACCCTCATGTAAACAACTGAGAGAAGAGCTACCGAGTGTAAGTGTCTTAGGGATCGCCATGAGAAGGCCATAGTGGAGTGGTAGGGTAGCCACTAAGAAGACTGTTATATGTATTAGTGAATAAAGAGTTGAGTTATTCCTCTTGTGTAGGTGTGGTCTCCTAGATAGTGTAACGTGAGTAAATACTAAGGGTCACCTCGAGTCATTTCAAACAAATGAGAAAGGATGATTTTATCATGCCATTCTTTGCTCCAAAATTGGCATTGCACATCTAGTACAAAAGAGTTCATCCATCCATATGGTCGCAAGCATTGTACGAAATCATATTCAAGAATAAGAAAGTCAAAAAGTTCCAATAGAAGGCTGTCCCGATCTCTTCTTTTGACATATTGGACTTTGATAAAACACTTTTATTGTATAAAAGATCTACTTTCCTCTTATATACACAATATAGAACTGGAGACTGCGATGAGGAAGCGGACCTATCCACCGCAGGCGAGGGTGGAGATTGAATTTTCACCCTGTCTAGTAGCCGCATGAATTCGTCGGCCATCTATAACTAGATGGCCAAGATCTTCTGAGTCTAGAATACAATCAATGCATCATACTTTTCTAGGGTAGTAGCAATTTCTTTGTGGATGTCTTCTGGCACCTTCTCTAGTGATTCGGAAAGCAGAGCTCTCATGCAAGGAATGTGCAGCAATATAGGTGACTCTAAGGCCACCGCTCTCGATGTTGAGGCAACAACATTGCAGGTGCTCTTCCTGCTCTTAGACTAAAAAGGGGCACAGATATGTTGTAGTCATGTTAGAGGATGTTGACACTAGTAGGATGAATGGTTTTATAGTTGATGATCTGTACTTATCTCGAGCTTGTCGTATACTGTCTTGCCATCATGGGTGCGCTTAGCTGCCTTTGCCAGCTTCTTCACCTTATTTTTGTTATAATGGATGATTCGAGGAGTGACGAAGGCATCGCGCATGGTTAGTGGGCTCTACAGGTTGTCCAAGTAATATATCTGTTGGGTAGAATCTCACAGTTAGACAATTAGGATTTTACAAGTTTTTTACATAATTAGATCAATAATGATACGACTTTACTATATAATGAGTATGTCTTTTACTTTTCCAGTATGAGGTAAGAAACGACTAAAAATCTTACATCATCATAGAAAAGCAGGCATATATTCGATATATTAAGAGCAAGTTAAAATCTGAGAGCTATGATATGCATGGATGCATCTATCGCAGTACATTAGAATGGTCACTTTAAATACAATACTCTATATTTGTGTTGTTCATAAAATTTATAATCAATTGTCTCATTTATTCGCAATGATGTCTCCTTTCATGTGAAACGTTGATGGTCAGTTGTACGTTAATTTTTTCATGAAAGATGTCACCATTGTGGATTGAAGGACACAATATATTATAATTTTTTTACGAACAATGCAGTCCGAGATTATGTGCTATGATGATAGTTGTATATGTGATACAATTTGCTATCTCAAAAGGTATGACTAGCAAATCTTGAGGCTAGTCAAAAAGAGGAAAAATCCTGCCTGGAGTAAGCAACCATCACTGAGGGGTTGTCCCACGAACACATATCATCAGTGATGAGTTATTAGCAACCTATCACTGATGCTATGTGTCGCGGGGTTGTTCGCGGCAATATCCATTTGTAGTAGGTTTGGGGAAGCGCGAGAGGAAAATCCAAGCGGTGCACACAAGAATTTACCCAGGTTCAGGCCCTCTAATGACAGAGGTAATACCCTACTCCTGCTGTCTGTATTAGGTATCTTGCGTGAAAGAATTACAGGAGGTTGAAGAAGGAGTTTGTAATGAACCGAGAATCTAGAGCCCCTTCTGCATGGGGGGCTCGGCCTTATATAGGCCTGTACCTCAGCCGACTCGGCCAGTCGGCTGAGCTGCCGTTACAGTATAAATTGAGGGGGACAATGAAGACAGAGTAACTGTCCGAGTAACTCCAGTCTTCATTGTTGGACGAAACGCTTGTCTTAATGAACCGTAACGCTTGTCTTGATGGCACCCGGACGTTGCACTGTAGCAGGCTTTTCCCTGGGCCTTCATCCGAGTGGACCTACTCAAGCTTGTTGGGCCGGCTCGTGGTGTTGGGCCTACCCGGTTGGGCTTCCCTCATCACTATGTCATTAGGGACGAGTTATCTTAGCAGCCAATCAATATTGATGGACGTACTCAACTATCCATCAGTGATGAGTACTTAAGTCATCATTGACCACTCATCGCTGATGGACCTAGAATCCGCCACTGATGAAAGATTTTATTCATCAACCATGTAGTGATATGTAGCAATGATAATAGATTGATTTATAGTTTAAGGCACGTGTACAATCTTTATGTATACCTCTAAAGCTCGAGCAATACAATAAGCAATCGTTCTATTTCTCTCTCATCTATTTCTCTTCCTTTAAGGCCAAAAGAAAGAAGCCATCGGCAAAGTAAAATATCTCCATTTTGTCAACTAGATGTAAAGTCATCTGCTTCAAACCAACAAAGTCGATTTAGTGGTGGAGTGTTTGGTTTGAATGCCCCTGCTATTTTTATGTAATACGTATCTCATCATGGGAAGGTGCGAGCTCTAGCTCCTCAAGGTTCTCTAACTGTCGCCCCCATCTCCCTCGTCTCTGGTGGTGGTGCCCTTGGATTTGCCGCGTCATTGCTATCCCCACTCTCTTTTCATTCTGTTGCGAGTAAACTGCCATGGGCAGTTGCTCATTTGTGAGCAATCACACCAACTGCAACAACGGTTGCTAATAAGCAACTGCAAACAACCGCTCTGATGTAATCTCTATATAAGCCTCATTTCATCAATAAAGAAAGAACGCTCAAACTTACTGTTCATTGCAAGTTTGAGTTCCAACACGTTATCAGCCTTTCGTTCTACCGCGAGCAACAAAAGCAAGAACAGAGCAAAGAAGAAGAAGAAGAACCAAGCAAGAGGTAGGGTTCGCCATGCCTTGGGCCTTCTTCTCGCTGTTCCTTCGCTTTCTCCGAGTGGCGCAGCCGCCCCGCTAGTCGCCACATTCGCCACGGTCACCGCGCCGCCAGCGGCCCGCCGTTGGCCGCCCCCGCCGTGGCCCGCCCCCGCCATGGCCCGCCCCGCCGTGGCCCGCCCCCGCCATGGCCCGCCCCGCCGTTGGCCGCCGCTGGGGCCTCCGCGCCACCTCCGGGTCTCCGCGCCGCGCGCCATGGAGCCGCCGCCGCGGCCTCCTCTACCGCGCCGCCGCCGCGCGTCGCAGGCGCCGCTGCCGGGCCTCCAGCCGCCGCGCGCCACGGGCGCCCCGCCCCCGTGCAGTCCCTCCTCCGAGGACGTGGCCGGGGGCCCAGCCGCTCCGCCCGGTCGCCGCCCCTTCGGCAGCCGCTGGCCCCCGCGCCGTCGCGGACCTCCGGTCGCCACTGCCGCTGGCCTCCGCGCCGCCGTGGCTGGCCCTGCCCCGGCCACCCGCCTTGGCCGCCTGCCGTGGCCGCCGCCGTCGCGCATGGCCGCCGCCGCGCGTGGCCGCCGCGCGTCCCGCCGACGCCGCCTTGGCCGCCCGCCTACGCCGGCCCTCCGCGCCGCCCGCCGGCCCCTCCGGGCCGGCTCCCCGCGCCGGCTTCGCCGCCGCCACCGCCCTCCGGTCCGCCGCCGCCGCCGCCGGGTGCATTTGGGGATCGGGTTAGGGATCCAATTCCCTAACCGCCCCCCCATCCCTTTGTACAGCCCGCGCGCGCCCTGGCCTGGGCCGGCCGAAAGGCCTCCGCGGCCTAGGCCCAGGTCGTCTGGCCTTCACGGCCCAGGCGGTCAGACCGGCCCTCTGGTCGGCTTAAACCGGGCCTGGCCGGTCAAACCGCCCCCCAGGCCGGTTTAAACCGGCCGCCCATTTTTTTGTGAATAAACCCCTGCACTTTTGTTTTTTCACAATTTAATCCTTTTAATTGAGTTCTAGCAGGATTTTCTTCTGTTTTAGACCCCGTACATTACTGTATTTCCATATCAGTACTGTATTTTTGTTGAATACCCTATATTCTAGAACAAGTGCGATGCAATATATTTCCATGTTATTCTACATGTTGAGATTAATTGTGTCCTAATTTGCAATCGAAATTTTAATTTCTTGCAAATAAACATTGATTCACCTTAATTAAGTCCTTCCGACTTAATACGAGCAGGAATCAATTTGTAAAATTCCACGTGATTTTCTTCAAATCAAGCAATGACATACGGCGTTAGGTATATGAGTGTCTACTGATATTCATCAGATTACACTTGAGTATTTACTGATTTATATCAGATTATACTCCCTAAAGCGCCATATGACATTAGGTATACAAGTATCTACTGATTTTATATCAGATTATACTTGAGTATCTACTGATTTCATCAGATTATACTCCCTAATACTGCGAGATCTACTCTCGACAACATGTCATACTTAGCAAATTTGAGATTCACTCCAACGGTTTCAAGCCAATTTCTTGAAACTTCTATTAATTTTGCAAAGTTCATTACAACATTAACCATGACGGTTCTTAATTTACCGAACGTAAATTAATTATCTCTGGTTTGCCCTCGTAGGTTCACAATGACCGCACAAGAATTTGAGGCGCTTGCCCTCAATGGTCACAACTACCCTACATGGGCCATGGGACATCAAGATCAGTCTCGCGTCCCGTGGGATAGTGCGTGCAATCCAAGACCCGAACACTCCTGTTCCGGATGGAGAAACACCACTGACAGAAGCACAGAAATATGCCGCCTTATACATCATAAGGCACCATATTCACCCAGATCTCAAGTATGAGTATTTACAGGAGGAATCTCCTCGTACTCTGTTTCTGGCCCTCAAAATGAGGTATGAACAGCAGAAGACAGTAGTCCTGCCCGAAGCACTCCACGATTGGACTCATCTCCGTCTTCTGGATTTCAAATCCATCGGAGAGTACAATCACGAGGTTCATAAGATTTGTTCCAAACTACGCTTTTGCGATAAGGAACCTACCGATGCGGAGAAGATAGAAAAGACTCTATCCGCTATGCTCCCCGCAGATAGGATCCTCCAGCAGCAATACCGCGCTCGCAACTACACCGTCTATTCCGACCTCATTCATATCTTACTTCAGGCTGAAAAGCATGATGAGCTACTCTCTAAGAATGGCTCTCAGCGCCCAGTTGGTGCACAACCTTTACCTGAAGTTCATATGAATATTGCGATATGGACAGCGCAAGCGCAAGCGCAGTAGGAACAAGAAGCCCAGAAACTCGGACAAGGGGTCAGGCACTGCAAAGCCTAAGTATGACAAAACTAAGCTTTGCGACAAATGTGGATGCTACACGCACCCCACTGACAAGTGCAAAACCCCAAAGCATCTGGCTGTTCTGTACCAACAATCTCAAGGACGCATAGCACCTCAAGGGGAAAGGTTTGAAGCCAACTTCAACCTTCATCCGAATAAAGCCAATGGAGATGGAAGTTCGCTCGATGTTCCTCCCGGTCCGAGCAACGCCATGCCTCTCCATCAGCCAGAGGACCCTACCGACACGGAGAACATGATGGTTGAGTATGCCTCAACCGACATGTTTGGAGACTTCGATTAGTCTCTCAACCTCCTCTATGATCTATTTATTTATGTCCATTTCTAATGTTGTACTAAGAACATAAGTATTGTTGTCGCTTTTATATTGTATCAGCACATATGATATAATTAGATTGTCTACTATGTATTTACATGAGATTTCCTTCACGAAAATTCTCTTATATATAGTTCTCTACGAGGACAATCCGATGGAAGAGGAATTATGCCTTGTGGACAGTGCTACCACAAACTCCATACTAAGGGAGTTAAAATATTTCCAAATCTAAAACAGATGAATGAGATATTTTAACAATCGCTGGACGCGATACGGTAATTATCGGCACTGGACGTGCCATATTTACCCTCCCAGGGAGTACATAAGTGACAATTGCGGATGCTTTGCTGTATCCCGACTCGTCACGTACTCTAATCAGTTATGGAGATATCCGTAAAAATGGTTCTTCTCATTGAAAACCATGACGACAACAATGAGGAGTATCTACTCTTCACCAAAGATTACAGATATGGCAAGCAAGTACTTGAAAGAATTCCTTCTCTATCGTCCGGCTTGTACTATACGTACATCAAGCCCGTAGAACATGTTGCGTACAAAATAATTTTCCAGAATGTCGTCACATTCCAAACTTGGCTTACTTGCCTCGGCCATCCCGGCATAGGGATGAAGTGAAAAATTACTTGCAATTCCATTGGTCATACTTTGCTTGAGTCCAATTTTTCCTCAATCATCAGACTTCGTGTGCACATCCTGTGCCACAGGGAAGCTAATTTTGAGGCCCTTGCACCTCAAAATACAAGCTGAACCACTTCAGTTCCTTGAACGCATTCAAGGAGACATTTGTGGTCTCATCCAACCATTTTCTGGACCTTCTAGGTATTTCATGGTCCTCCTCGACGCATCTACACGATGGTCACACGTGTGCCTTCTGTCCACACGGAACCATGTATTTGCCAAGATAATGCGGCAAGTCATTAAGTTGCAAGCCCATTATCCAGAAAGTCGAATTAAGACAATTCGCATGGACAACGCTGCAGAATTCTCCTCACGCGCTTTCAATGATTATTGCATGGCCCTGGGGATTGAAGTTCAGCACTATGGTCCATATGTCCATATACAAAATGGTTTGGCTAAATCACTGATTAAGAAGATCATACTCATTGCAAGATCTTTGTTGATGAATTGCAGCTTACCAACTTCACGTTGGGGTCATGCAGATTTACACGCTCATGACCAAACTGCATAATATTATTCTCCTCTACCTTTGATACGTGGAAATCTACCAAGTATTTTCCATCTGCGATAATTCGGTTACACACCGATATCACCACCCCGACATACCTCATTGGCCCCTCACCATGTATTTGGGATCCATGTGAGGAATAACTGTATTTCCGTCAATACCTCAAGCTCCTCACAGGGGGAGTTATTTCAAGGCCAGTATGCTGATTCAACGAGGGATATTTCCAGGCATTAGGGGGAGATTTCAAGTACCATGAAGAATGCCAGGAAATTAGTTGGAATGTCCATGACATTTCCGCCTCGCCTCCACGTACTCAAAGAACTGAACCCACGTTCAGTATATTTGCAACTCATCGCAAATAACCTGCCAAATTCATTTACTGACTATACAGGTGTCACAAAATCCTATAATCCTGCAGAAATGTGCCGGAAAGAGTGGAGGTACCAACAAAAATCACTCAACTCCCCGTTCAGTGTAACAGGGGGAGAAATACGACCACATATCAGGATTCTGCTTCCTGCAAGCAATAAAGGATATCGAGGCCTCCGAATCAGTAAATGCAAGTCAACTCCACGTTGACAAGACACCTAATGGGTTGTATACGCCCGGTGGATGGGGCAACCTCCACCAACCCAGCTCATAGCGCACACAATGACTGGTACATCGGAATACCCTGACTCAACCGCATTGGGAAATCGCGAACAGTCACGAAGGGTAATGATATTTCCATCAAACTATATTCATATATTCTGGAAAAACATATAACCGGTAGTCTACAATTGTCGACATACATTTCTCAACTAGATTGCAAACAACCTTTCATATGATTCAGATCCAAAGACCATGGCCATGGTAAAGTGTGAACAACACTCGGACTGAACTCAAGCAAAGGGTGCAATCCAAGCAGAAATAATCTTGCTCAATAAAAGGAAGGTATTCACAAAAGCAATATCTACACCAGTTTTCTTCCTAAAACGGAATGAGAACAAGAAGGTGGTGAGACATAGAGCGAGTATTGTAGCACAAGGGTTCACGCAGATACCCGAAACATATTCTCTAGAGATGGAATCTCTTTCCGATACTTTATCTTAATGGCAGTACAAATCATCTATCTTTGCAGTTGATAGATGTAGTGACCGTATCTCTTTATGTGTCACTTGATTCAGACATAAAGGTTCCTCATGGAATCACAATGTTGAATCCAAACACAAAACGCAACATATATTGTGTAAAATCAAAGGTCATTACATGGCTTAAATTAGTCGGAATATATTTGGTACAACCGACTTGGTGAGTTCCTTATACAAAGGATTACTCCTACAATGATGATCGTCCACGCGTGTTCATCATGCAATCCTCTACAGGACTTTGCATTATCTTAGGCAACGCACAAGATATTGACGATGCACGTGATCATCTAAAGACGAAATTTAAGATGAAGGATTTGGATAACACCAAACTTTGTTTGGGATTACAACTCAAGCACCTTCACTCATGTGTTGTGGTACACCAAGTTGTCTATATCCAGAATTTATTGGAGAAATTCAATATGGACAAGATTTATCCATCCAAAACTCTCCTGGTTGTTCGATCTCTAGACGTAGAGAACGATCATTTTAGACCATGAGACGATGGTGGGACTCAAGGTTCCATGTCCTAATGCCAAACCCACCAAACACAATTGGTTGGGAGTCAAGAATGTCTTTCGACATCTCTAAGACATCAAAATATCTTGTCATGTTCTTTCAGTTTCAGAGAAATCTGAACGCCAATATCATCGGATATATTGATCAGATCCTTACTATGTAAGATCACAGACAAGCTTTGTGTTCCTACTTGGTGTGATAGCCATCCTATGGAAGTCTTCGAAACAGACTCTAGTGGCTATATCCACCAATCATCCTAAAGTACGATACATCACTTGTATTCTTGTAGCTTCGCAGGATGGTAAACCACATACAACAATCATGTGGAATTGATTTTATCGAATCGCTTACCATTATCTCAAAGATAATGCTGCTTATGATTGCCCGGATGCAAACAGGTTACGTAATAAGCAATATCATCATATTGCCCATCTTGCAGAACTAAATCATGCGACAATCTCGCTGATTTATTCACGAAGTCTCTACCAACTTCTATATTTCAGAAATATGTTCATGAAATTGGTATGCGACGACTTCGGGATTTGCGAGAATCAGGGGGAGCGTCTTCCTGAACTATTCCTGTTCAAAGCATCATATTACACTCTTTTTCCCTTTATGAGTTTACTTTACGGGTTCTCATCAAGGTTTTTAATGAGGTAACATCAACATAAGATCATATGTCATATTTTCTGTTTTCCCCACCGGGGTTTTTAGGAAAGTATATACGACATATTTATTGCTCTCTAAACTCTATGAGTCTTCTCGTATTGAGTTCAACGAGACAATAATCATAATATGCTGTCGCATTTTCTCCTTATTTTCCCATTGGGTTTACAGGAGTTTTAACAGCATACCAAACTCTATACTCCTCATATTTTTCCCACAGGGTTTTTTGGAGGAGTCATATTTCAAGATAATCTTTATTGCAAGGATGAGATTGCTCAAGGGGGAGTGTTGCGAGTAAACTGCCATGGGCAGTTGCTCATTTGTGAGCAATCACACCAACTGCAACAACGGTTGCTAATAAGCAACTGCAAACAACCGCTCTGATGTAATCTCTATATAAGCCTCATTTCATCAATAAAGAAAGAACGCTCGAACTTACTGTTCATTGTAAGTTTGAGTTCCAACACATTCTTCACTCTTATTGATGATTTATTCTTGCGGCCACCTATTGCTCGACACCACTGCCTCCCCTCTCCCAACCTTAATCAGTGAATATGAACCTAACCATGCTGTGGGAGACAACGACGATAGAAAGCACAAGGAGGACAAACTCACCAGGCATGAATCTAACCAGAACGCATGTAGGAAATTTGACTGAATTTGTAACAAAAAGAATCGTCGTGTGAATGGCAAATCCATATTCAAAACATAACTTCGTGTGTATCCTATATTTTCGAGACAACGCCAAAATCGGATCACTAACCAACTGATAATACAAAATATTGATAGTATTTTACCCTTTTTTTAATAAATAGGAAGTGTTCCCACCGGGTTTGTCGAAGAGAAAACCAAAAATCGGTACAGCGCACCTAGGCTTCGATCCAAACAGCCCCTCGTTCTCCACGACACAAGGATGACGTGGCAATTGGCAAGATAGTCATTTGTAGCAATAAATTAGGGTGTATAGTATTTCTAAAATATTAGAAAGGGGAAGCTTAGTAGTAGAAGTTAGTCCGGCTGCTCCATACTCATTTATTCTCCACATAGGCATGGATGCATGTTGTTTCATCTCCCCAGTTTCCCCCATTGTTAAGCATACCAACATTCACACTGCAGACAAGCATTTCCATTTGGGGACAGCCGTGGCACTTGCTTGAAAAATTCTACTGAACTAACTCTTTTCCTTTCACTATACTCTCATAATCTCCTCCTCCGCCTCACTACTGTATACCCCAAATCCCATTCCGGAGAAGCCACCGAGGAGCGTTAGGTAACCACTCTTCTTCTTCTTCCCTGCGATTTTATTACAGATTTTTATTAGAAAACATCTGTGTATGCACTGATCGATTCCTGTAGGCTAACTATGCTTTATTTAGATTTACATGCTCACTGATTGTAATTTAGAACTTACTATAGCACTCGTTGGTTGTTGAAATTCGCTAGTTAGTTGTTAATGTGATGGAAATTGGAATCGTGGAGACAGGATCCTTGGGGTGGAGGATATTTGATGGATTTCAGTTAGGATTTGGGAAAGTAATATCTGGGTGAGGAGAGGGGAAATTTTTTGCTACTGTGGAGATATAATGGGAGGGGGAAGGTTGGCAAAAATAATGGGAGGGGGAATTTGTGTACGTCAGATAATCTCGGCATCGATCACATACCCACAGACCTGCAGGGAAGTTAAGATCCTAGTATATTACAATCCTAACTCTCCTCAAACAAGAAATCCTAAATCTACATACCAATACTAGCACCGCCTACTTTGTCATACACAATTTAGACTAGATGCGTGCCTCTTATAGGTCAATCTTGTTTACATGTTTTCAGCCAAAGTAAACACCCTTTTTCTTTTGGTAGATGCCTCTTATCCTATTTGGAGTAGGATTAGAACCTACAGAAGTTCGAGCCTAACAATAGTTGGCGTGTGTTTTCTACTTCTACTTCAATTATAAACCCAAGGAATGTAGGCTTACAAGTCATCGAATCGGCCAAAGCTAATCCAATTAAATCCCATCCAAGCATATTAGAAGTAATAGGAACATAGGAGAAGCTAGGTTTCATCGAATCGGCCAAAGCTAATCCAATTAAATCCCATCCAAGCATATTAGAAGTAATAGGAACATAGGAGAAGAGTATGAGGCATCAAAAGAATGGAAGGTGGAAAATAGACAATTCCTCGTACTCCTTCTGAAGTTGGGCTTACATAATTTGTTCTTATGTTCGCCAAATTATTCTCTCTTGTTGTGTTTACTTTGCCGCCAGTGCAGCTAGATGATGGAGCAAGTGAAACATATATAGCGTAGTTTCAGGAAATATTGTCATTATATTGTTTTTCAGCTAGTTGTATTGAACTTGTTGGACATCAGTTGGGGTTGGGAACTTGTAACCTTATCCACATGACACTCCATGAAGTGGCATATACACATTTAGTGAACATCAGACTCCAAGCATGACAGTATGTGGATTTGAACAGTTGTTTCTCTTACATTTGTTTTTTATCTTGTTCGTCATGGTCATTGTGTGCTAATTCTTTAGCTATCTTTCTTCGCTACCTGTTGAATTGCATACATGGTATTTACAATGGTATCTTTTAGAAAATAAAAAACACAACATACATATTTTAATATGTCTTTCCACTTTATAGTAATATAATTATTTTAATGCTTGTGTATCTGTATTGAAGAGATTGTGGGTAGCTGCTGGAGGGAAGCTTTCGAATTTTTTTTATGGTCAAGGACATTTGAGATTGTGCTTGTTAAGCACTAGACATAATAGCCTCTTTATTTCCAAAACTCTCCCTGAGTTTTCCTTGGCTAAAACTCTTTTGTGTCTGAGATTGTGGTAGGAACGGCCACATTTTTAATAACGGAACAGATGACTTTAAAATCTAATAGATGCTCAAGGAGATCTATAAAGAATATGCTTTTATGCCAGAAGAAGAAATTCACGCCATCAGTAACAGAAAAATGGATTCATCCTCGAGCTTGAGTTCGCTGGCCTTCGATAATGTTCTTTCTGTTCCTGCTTCAAAAGATGATTGCCATTTGTATAAACGGAGGAAGATGGATGAGGAACATAATTTTCTTCTGACGAATGGAAATGCTAGAGAGGGTACAACTAGAAGCTTCACAACTTTTGGAGATAACTCATCCCCAATACAAAATGGTGATGGCAAATCGCTTTCCATTCCTTCAAATGTAGAAGTTTCAAAGTCTGAAATGGACATTGTTGAATATACAACAGAATATAAAGAGCATGCAAAAGCTTCTAAGGGAAGTATTTTGAGAAACTCATCGGGGTCACATTCAAATGTGGATGATAGGAAGTCATTATTCATATCAAGCATGCCATCTGATATCAATCACAAGATAAAAGATGCTGGGGAGTGTTCATTGCTTGATATGAATGCTACAAAACCAATTACGGAGTTAACATCATCAAGGAAGCTTTGCATATCCATGCTCAAAAGAGATATTTTCCCAATCAAAGAATCAGAACCGAGCAGGGCATCAACTACTATAGGCCATGATGATTATGAAAGCAACCCTTTATTTGCATGCAAGAGCTGTGGGTCTTTGGAAGATCCATCCCACTTGTTAATTTGTGATCATTGTGAAGGAGCATTCCATTTGCATTGCTGCTACCGTCGCATCAAGAAAATACCAACTAAAGAGTGGTATTGCCTGGATTGTTCAAGAAAGAAACCTAAGAGGCAGTGTAAGAAGTTGTTGATTACGAAAGATGGATCACCCAAGCACATTCAAAGACCTCGCCGAGGTCTTGGTTCGATAGGAGATATGTTGGTGGATGCTGAACCATATGAAACTAAAGTGAGGATCGGTAGAGACTTTCAAGCAGAAGTTCCAGAATGGTCTGGTCCATTTTCTGGGTATGCTCATTCTTGATGAAATTTTACTTTAAGCTTGCCATTACTACAGTGATAGGAGGGGCATCTTCAACTTCGATCTATGAAAAATGGTAATTCATGTAGGACTAACGAAATTTTGCCTTTCCCGTGGGTTAGTGAATATCATCTAAAGGAAGGTTGTCTTTCCCGTGGGGTAGTAAATATATTTTTTCAAATGGAGTGACACATTTGACTTGCAGCACTTGCCCATCCTACTATAAGGATTGAATAGTTAACTAAGAGCACAATGATTGTTGCGTTATGGAAGATTTAAAGATCTGTCTCATGTTTCTGGGTTATATGTTGCTCAGTCAGTATGTTGTACCATTCCTAGAGAAGAATTGCGCTTTATTGAGTCCCTTAACATACTGATCTCCATAAGAAGATAAGCTGTGATATGTATATGGACATTTCTTTGCTTCTTTTTCATGTGTTGATCCTCTTGAACAGAAATTGCTGGAGTTGCTCCGTGAAAGATTTTCCAACTTTAATTTTTGTTACCGAATTTTCGTAATAATGTATAAATTATACACCAAAGATTTTAAATCCTAAAACTACATGCATATTTAACTTTTATGCCAAACTGCAGTTTTATTTGTGTTGTTCTTTCTTGCAACTTTGACCTTATCAATTAAATTTTCTAATGGTAACTCCCCGTTCTTTATGCAGCAGAGACAATCATTTTGTTGAGCCCTCTGAACTTGATACCACGGAAATGACAACTCAGGGTGTAGGTCTCATCACAATTTGAACCTGTTTAATGATATTTGATAGAAAATTTCCTTAATGGTATTTCCAGCCATGCTTCCTGAGACTGTGCTTTACTTGCAGTGGTTACAAAGGTCTAAGGACAAGAAAAACAGCGTTGGTAACTGGATTCAATGCCAAGAAGTCTTAGACACAGGAGTTGTTTGTGGCAAGTGGCGGAGGTAACACACCACACCCCAAATCTCTCTCTGTGCGTGCACACATGGGGTGTTCATGGATGGGTCCATGAAGACGGGGGGTACATTCTACAGTATGTAACACCAGCATTGTAGCCTACTCAATCGTGTTAGACTGCTAATTGTTAACACATTTTACTTCCTGCACGGCAACGTTTAAATAGGAGAAAAAGAAGTCCTCTATGTTGTGTTAGAATGCTCTTCCATGTTGTGCTTTTTTTGTTAACAACTATCATTAAGATATGCGTTCATGCTTTTGTTATCTCATGGGACCTTTTGCAGGGCACCACTGTTTGTTGTTCAGTCGAGCAATTGGGATTGTTCGAGTTCAGTTCTTTGGGATCCAATTCATGCTGATTGTGCTGTTCCGCAGGTACGTTTCTGTTATATTTGCCTGTGATGTGCTTGTGTTTTTGTAGTGGCCTTATAGGAAGGCACATTATTGTCTTACTTCAATTGTTAACTGCATTACGCCTTAGGCAAGCTCTTCATAAATGATTGTACATATGTGGGTTGGCTATATTTATATTATCTGTTGTTTTCCCTTCTTTCGGATCTTTGGATGTATTATGCATGTGCATCCATATATCTAAAGTAATATTTGAACTTCTGTGTAATAACACTCTTAATTCTACCTTATTGTTTGCACCATTCAGTAGTTAAAACCACTATTATTTATAAAAATCTTATTTCTAGATTATCTTCTCCATTGTAGGAATTGGAGACTGATAAAGTGCTTCAGCAACTGACGTACATAAGTAAGGTGTGTTCACCTGATCCTTGAAAGTGAGTACAATCAGTGTTCATTAACCGCATTTAGATTTTCATGCCGCAACAATATTTGTGTGCATAGGAATTAATTTTTAGGGCGTTATGGAAGAACGCCTGATCATCATAGCCTTGCTCCCCTGTGCTCAGACACTCAATCAAACTTATAACAACTGTATTTACTAGAATTTTTTCCATGTAACACTGTTTGAATCCAGGCTGATTGGTTTTATCTGTGTAGCTGAAGAAACGTCTGGATGGTCGCAAGCAGATACACTAAAAAATGTACAACCGTCAGAAGTGAGTTGCACATTTTCAGATACTACCTCCAGTTAGCTTCTTGTTTCGGCCTATTGCTCCCCATGAAGTTTGATGGATCTATTTCATCTTCTCATTGCAGATTTTGTCTACAGAGAAACATACAGAGAGGGAACCATTGTACCGGCTCCTTTACATGCAGCCATTGATACTCAATGCTCTTGCTCAATTTTTCCCAAGTGACCTTGGAATGCGAAGAGGTATTGTGTACACCAGAAGCTCCTCCCAACAGCCAGCAGTCTGCGACATGAATTTTAGCTGCTTCTTGTAATGAGAAGAAAACAATTGCTGCTCGCGGGTTAGCAGTGAGATCAAGACTGAACACTTTTTTTGGATCAAAACTGAAGGTTATATCATTCGAGTCTGAATTCATCAGGCTGTGTTTACAATTTTGTCACCTTCACTCCTGGGTTTTGGAGTCTCAAGTAAAACCGCAATGGAATGTTTTTTATCGAAACTGAAGGCTATGTCATGCAAGTCTGAACTCACCAAGCTGTGTTTGCAATTTTATCATCTTTGCTCCTGGAATTCCTGAATCTCAAGTGAGATCGCAATGGGATCTTTTAGTGCGTAGATTGACTGGAATAGTTGTTATGCAGTGGGTCTAGCAGCACAGTTTCCGGGATTGAGATGCACAATATATACGCACGTTTGACGCTGCGGCGGTGGCGCTCCCAGCGCCATATGGAAGGCAATGCGCGGAAGCAGACGTGGGAGAGCAGCCGGCCTCGTCGCGCCTGTGGGCTGCCCTGCCTTGCCTGTCTCTAACGAGATAGCTCTGGATGTTTTGAGGTCGAGACCGCAAAGCAACGCACTCTTGGACACGGCTTGCAAATTGCGACCGTGGCTGCGCTCTGAACTAAACATTTAGCCCTGGCCACGTCTGGTTGGATCAGATGATCATCCAGTTGAAGAGCAGATTTATTTTTCTTTAGATAATAGAAGATATCTTCGGGTCTCTACATCTGAAAACACACAGCCATAGTAACTTTTTACAAAGTTACCAAGTGCAATACCGAAACAAATTGGCCACAAAGGAAGCAAGTTACCGACACGAATCGGGTAATAAACATAAAAGTCTACGAAAGTAAGTTCTGAAAATATGCAGATCACCCCAATCTTCTACATGACCCCAAACCAGCATTGAGAAAAGCTCGATGACGACCAACTCCAGCTTATTGCTTCCATCCAATTCACCAAAGTCCCTTGGCCTCTATCTTATGCAACACAGTTCGGGAACGCATCAAGTTGGCACAAACGAAGAACACCTGATTTGAATGATGACCAATCTTTTCTATAAAAAAATAACATCACTACGAGTTAACCAAATAATTTAATACATATTCATAACCCCCACAAGGATTTGTGACCATAAGTTTATACTTAACCCCGACACTTAGGCTCAAACATGAGATACACTGTGTGATAGTAGCAACTTGAAAACAACATAGACAAGGCGCCTGGTATAATGGGCTACATGGCAATAGTAAAAATAATAATTTGAACCGATTCCTTCTTGTTTTGAAAAACAACATAGCTTGATTCCTTGCCAATTACGTTTTCTCAAATTATCTTTAGTGAGTATTACCTACCTAAGTACCAAACGAAAATCTTACTTTCCAATAGAACCCGCAATTTCCACAGATATGAATGTCTAAATTAAACTTGAGAATTTATAAGGACTTTATACATTGGACTGGACTGAAAAAACCTCACTACAATGTATGACAAGACTAACGCGCGCGCACAAGAATATTGATCGGAGTAGTGGGTACAAGCCTCCTTTGTAACGGTGCAGTTGTAGTTGTACGTACGATTCCATGCACCAGGATTTGAATCCTAGTTACGTCTCAGCAGGAATTCTACTGATCTTACAGATTTTCTCCGTCAGTCTAAGTTTGTGCTTAGAAGGAACACCCGCGTAAAGATGTTCATGTGCGACGGCTTTTTAATCGGGAAAAAGAAATAGCAGACCCTGGCATCATGATCACTGGTACCCCGCACGGGACGGCCGTTAACCTCTCCGGCGGATCGGCACGGCGACACACCCGCCGCCCACACCTCCAGCTCAAACACCTCCAGCAAAGCCGAAACCGAAGCCGAGGCCAACGCCTCCCCGCGCGTTGTGGACGAGCATCAGCAGACCACCGAAG
The DNA here is from genome assembly GCA_019208055.1 of Stipa capillata. Classification (NCBI taxonomy): domain Eukaryota; kingdom Viridiplantae; phylum Streptophyta; class Magnoliopsida; order Poales; family Poaceae; genus Stipa; species Stipa capillata. The sequence continues at coordinate 504,401 of JAGXJF010002947.1, read as the reverse complement.
TATCCGGGCATGCACGCACAACAAAAAAGAACCTGCCCACCAACGCGCGCGCACCACCCCCTCCCCTCCATTTCCCCCCGCCAAACTTGGCACACCCGCTGGTTGATCTCGATCACCATCGTCGTCCGCGCGTGGCGTGCACGGCTGCTGCGGGCACGGCGGGGCCGGCATGGGGTCCGGCACCTGGCGCAAGGCCTACGGCGCGCTCAAGGATTCCACCAAGGTTGGCCTCGCCAACTTCAACAGCGAGTACAAGGTCAGCTTCTGATATCCGTCATGTGATCTCCCGGCATTTTTCCATCTCGTCGGTCGCCGGCACGCACGTGCATTTTCAGATACAGCCTCCAGATTGATGAACGCTCCCGTTGCGATTTGTTTGTGTGTTTTCTGTTCTTTGCAGGATTTGGACATCGCCATTGTGAAGGCGACGAACCATGAGGAGTGCCCGCCGAAGGAGCGGCACCTCAGGAGTGCGTGGTTTCTCTTCTTGATGATATATGCGCAACCGACCTCTAATTGGTTGGGATGTAAAATTTTTATCTCCTATCCTGTTTCAACAAGAAAGCACTTCTAGGTTTTGTTCTTTGCTGGCTGCAGGGATACTCTATGCGACCTCCGTAAATCGCCCGCGAGCGGATGTCGCCTACTCCATATGTACATTGGCGAGGAGATTGTCCAAGACCAAGAATTGGATCGTGGGTTTTGTTCCTTGCGTTTGTTTATGTTAATGATCTTTGATTCAATCGTATATATCCCACTTATCTCTTGGTTCTCCTAATTTCCCCCTTTTTCTCCTCGTGAGATGAATGAATGGCTTGTGAGAAATATGCATTTGGTGCATAAAAAAGGGTAAATTTTGACCAATATCTTGGCTACAGGTTGCATTGAAAACATTGATAGTGATACATAGATTGTTAAGAGAAGGTGATGGCACATTCAAAGACGACTTCTTGACCTATTCCTATAGAGGAAATATTTTGCAGATTCCACAATTCAAGGATGATTCGAGCCCATTAGGTCTGTCCAGTGTGCATTGTTCTGAAAATTGAAGCAACCAAGGAAGCTCTCTCTGTTCCAGTTTGATACCTGAACCAATGCTTTCTGTCCTCCTTTTGTCAGCTTGGGATTGCTCTGCTTGGGTTCGCCTGTACGCGCTTTACCTAGATGAACGGGTCGAGTGCTTTAGGGTTCTAAAATACGACGTCGAAGCCGATCGTCTGGTGAGATTACCCCAGGCTTCTGGCAAGGTGATATCAGCTCTGTAAGCTGGATACTGATTGTCGTACAGCCTTCACACCAATGTGATTTACTGATTTGGTTGTCATGATTGTAATGTTGCAATGTCGACAAACTTATTCCAGGCACACAGTAGAACAAGAACCCTTCCATGCGCAGATCTTTTAGATCAGTTGCCTGCATTACAGAAACTACTCGTCAGGCTTATTTCCTGCCAGGTTTGATTTTAGTAAACTCTCATACACGTCACTGATATTATTCTTTCATTCCGTTCATCTTCTTCATTATCACAGCCCGAAGGTGCAGCCTGCACAACTTACCTTGTACAATATGCATTAGCCCTTGTAAGTTCCAAACTTCTTGCAATTTGTGATAAAGCCTTTCTTCCTCCTGCTAATTCACAAAATAGTGTGTGTTTCTTACTGATCTTATGGAGGTTTTATGGGCCTCAGGTTTTGAAGGAGAGTTTCAAAATATACTGTTCAATCAACGATGGTATCATCAATCTTGTTGATATGGTACACTAACAGCTCTTCCAGATATTATCCTATGTGTTCCCCATTTGTCCATAATCAATTCGTGAACATAAGAAATTCTTATTTCTCTTGTCTGCATAGTATTTTGAGATGCCAAAATTTGATGCTATCAAGGCCCTTGAAATTTATAAAAGAGCAGGCCAGCAGGTATAAAATGCCAGAAATTCTAGTTTTCTACATTACAAGTTGAAGAGAACATATTTGGTTCAACTAACTGGGTTTTGGGATTCCATGGTGTGATTTTACCTATTTCACAGGCAGAAAGCCTTTCTGCTTTTTATGACTACTGTAAACGTCTTGAGCTGGCCAGGACTTTCCAGTTTCCTACTTTGAGGCAGGTATGCTCATTCATTGACTCACACATGTCTTAATCCAACACTTCTTCCTGATCTTGAGTTCAATAGCCTAAGGGTAAATTTCATTACCCTGATTATGCCAGAACTAGTGTATCTGTGTAAATATGGCAGTTAATAGGTGCCAATTGATAATGACCTACAGTTGTCCTTACAAATTATTATTATTTTGGCTATTTTGTCCACTGAATCCGGTTACAATGATGTAGAAATTTAGTGATATGTTGATGGGTTACCAATATGCAGCCACCTCCTTCATTCGTGGTAACAATGGAAGAGTACATCAGAGAAGCACCCCGTGCCAGCAACACGAGTAAGAGTTTGGTGAGTGCGTTCACTGTCAGTAAAACTGTAAAGAAAAACAAAATCAAGAGACTGAATGAGAAACTACCATTGTTTTGTTCATTCTTGCTGTTGCTACTTGCTAAACCAGGAAAACGAGGAGCAAAGTCTACCTAGTGACAACGAAGATGAAGCTCCACAGGAAACCGAGGAACCAGTGGAAGAGGAGAAACAAGAGCCTGCAGAGCCTGAAGAAGAGCCACAGTCGACTGCTGAGTTCTCAGAAGAAGAGGAAGCCGAGCTATTGGCAACCACTGGGGATCTATTAGTAATTCTGATCTATCTTAATTCCAAATCAGTGATTGTTTCTTTGAATCTTACACGCTTACTCCTATGGTACTTGCAGAACTTGGATGAAGAATTAAACCCCATGATCGCAGATCTTGAACAAAGCAATGCGCTAGCTCTTGCTATTGTGGGACCAGGTATGTAACCTCCAGTTAGTCATTCCAGTTAACTGGTTAAGCAAAAGCGCACAAGTAGCCGTTCTATTGACAAGGACAACGCCTCATGATCCAATAAGTTTCATCTGCATCAGTGCTATTTTGTTTCTCGAGAATGCTTCTAGTCTATAAAGGTTGTATCTGCTGCTTGCATTATGAGTAATGTAGGGAGTGAGAACAAGGCCTCAACTTCTCAAGACTTGTTTGCCATGGACAAATCTGGGTGGGAATTGGCACTGGTTACTGCACCAAGTAACCATACAGGTCAACCAGCTGACAGCCAATTGGTATGTGTATCTTGCTATCTTTAGATTCAATCTGTTTATATGATTTCAGACAGCTCATTACTAGTAGTAAAAAAGATGGTCCAGACTACAAGCGAATGCAAGTAAAAGTAGTCAGAGCTGAATAACTCATCTGCATTTGTTCAACAGGCTGGAGGGTTTGACAAGCTGTTGCTAGATAGCCTATATGAAGATGAGGCAAGGAGGCAGCAAATAGCCAGTGTGACCTACACCGGCAGCCTTGCGGCGAACCCATTCGATCCCAATGATCCGTTCACCATGTCCAATACCTTCGCGCCGCCATCAAATGTGCAGTTAGCTATGATGGAACAGCAGCAGCAGCAGTATTACCAGGCACAGCAGCAGCAGTACTTTCAGGTTCAGCAACAACAGCAAATGGTGATGATGCCACCCCAGACATACCACCACCAGCAGCAGCAGGCTCAGTATTCTGCTCATGCTGGATTATCCAATCCATTTGGCGATCCGTTCAGTGGTCTCATTGCAATGGCTAATCCACCAAAGCAAAGCAATTCAAATTAGCCTGAATTATGCATCCTTTGCTGTATCTCCCTCCGATTTTGATCAGTTTTGAGGAGCAACATGTATATTTAAAAATAAAATAAAATGATACTGTATATTGATGACGCATTGTGATACATCTGGAAACTGATATGATCATTTGAATGTCAATATGTTACACAATTTTGCTTATTGTGCACATATCTTCTGCTAAATGAATGGCAGCGCTTCTGCCGGTTCTTTCAAAATAAAGGAGCATGTCTAACATCATACAATGTAAAAGAAAAGGTTATAGTTATGATCATCTCTTCAACTCATCAAACAGGTCAGACAAATCACAAAAAATGGTGTTCCAAGAAACGGTATTATTGGTCTCTTTATATATTGATGAGTCTTACATATAATTAGAAGATGACATGAATTCAGTATGTTCTAATTTCCACATAATAGCTCATGAATTCATGGGTTCTACATTTGTACAAACAGCAGAAAACAATAGGCAAACATGAAACAGGCCTTTCTTGATACCCCAGTTCCTCCAGTACAAAGAACTAGTCCCTCCCATTTATTCCTCTTCAGCTGGATCCCCATCCTGTCTTGAACCCTCCACTTCATCAGGAAAGCGGCCTGCGTAATCATTAAGCCACAGGTGAGCCACAGATTTAAGTAAGGATGCAAGTAAGTAAAAGAACACGGTATGATAATAGAGTTTACACTACAAAACGAGGAAGCCGCATTGCTTGCATTGCAGAACAGCAGAGCAAACATTAGGTCACAAAGTTGTTCTGAATCCTAGCAGTTGTTGTGCAATTTGTGCGTTTCTTGAGGTGTTTCAGAATTAGACAGCAAGAGCAAGAGGGGGGAAGGGGGAAATGGAGATCTCGGATTCTCACCATCGATGAAGTAGGTCGAGCAGGGGTACCCGCGGGAGGCGGAGGCGACGGCGCGCACCTCGTCGTCGGAGAGTGCGCGCAGCCCCATCATGCCGCCGCGGGTGACGAGCTCGAGGAGACCGAGGGCGGCGCCGGCGGGCCGGGGCGGCGCGTAGTAGGAGGTCCCGGGCCGGAACGGCGCCCACTCGGGCTCGGACATCCGGGCCATGGCGCCGTCGATGGCCTCCTCCAGCCGCCGCCTCATCGCGCCGGCGCCCTCCGCGGACGTCGAAGCACCCGCCCCCTCGACCTCGAGCACCTCCGCCGCCGCAGCCGCGGCGCCCGGCCGGCGCGTGTGGTGGCCCCGGCGACCGAGGAGGAACCCCCCGGGCTGGGACGCCCCGAGGCGGCGCGCCAGGCCCGTCGCCGTCCGGGAGAGCACGCGCGCCATGCAAGCCGTCACGTCACGCCGCGGTGGCCGGAGCTCTCAACCTGGAAGCAGCGCAGCACGTGTGAGCTGGTGTGTGGGAGGGAGACTCGGCGTGGTGGTGTCGCGAAGGTTTGGGAGGGAGGTGGGCGGGGGAGCCGGAGGTAAATATAGCGGTCGGATAGGGGCTTCTCCGCAAAAAGGACGGTCGGTGCAGTGGACGGTTCCGTCTTGGGCTGGAACTGGTTAATTTCGTAGGACGGCTTCGCCCCCCGCAAAGAGACCGAAACCGCAGGCTGCCTCCGCCAGTTTTCCCCCAGGGACCTCTTCGTAATAACAGTCATATCCAAGGGGTTAACAGAGAAAAAGTTCTACTTCTCTACCACGCAACGCGAGCACGGCGGCGGCGCGAAATAGTATCGGAGGATTTGCGAGAGCGGAGAAGCGGATCTAGGGTTTCGGCGGTTTGGGTTGCGGCCGCGAGGGAGATGTCGGCGTACGACGAGGTGGAGATCGAGGACATGGAGTGGAGCGCGGAGCTGGGGGCGTACACGTACCCGTGCCCCTGCGGGGACCTCTTCCAGATCACGCTCGCCGACCTCCGCCTCGGGGAGGAGATCGCGCGGTGCCCGTCCTGCTCGCTCTTCCTCACCGTTGTCTACAGCGCCGAGGACTTCGCCGATGCCAAGGAGCCGCCGCACAAGCCAGCCCCGCGCCCCGTCGCCGTCGCCTGAGGCGGCCCCCGGTGCTCGGCGAGACGGACGGTAAGGTTTTTGCGCCATTGGATTTCGTAGGTTCCGGTGAAGTTTGCTTTTTGAGGTTGGAAACTTGGAATTTGTAGGTGTAGTTTGGGCTCGCTATTCTGTAATATTCTTAATTTCTTCGCAATATGTATGACTTTGGATTCAGTTATTTAATTGTGGTGGTATTTTATCTTTGAAGGCCGCCGGCTGTATGTTTCATTTCGGTCAAGTGGGAACTATGAACTATGAAGTTATTGGTATTGACATGCGATTACCAGTGTGTACCTGCAATAGCTTGGTTTATTATACTTTGGTTCGTCATGTGTTAGCTGTTGTGTATTTGTGATTTGGTAGCTTTCTTGGTTATTTATTATCAGTCTATGTGCAGTAAGGTTAGAGGTTTCAAAATTCAGCATGGAACTTATCTATGGAAGTCTTGAATTTTGTTTCTGTAAGTGTAAGGCAGGGTTGATTGATCGCTTTTCTGTGTGGACTATTTTGATTGGTGGAGGAAGGAGTGGAAGAATTTAATGCTGAGGGTTGTGTACAAACCATAGAATTTACTTCCTCAGTGTACTATACATCATTTTGTGTTGATAGCTTAGGTTAGGTTAAATGGAGGTGAGATTTTGTAAGTTTATTACCAATTTGGACCTTGAATTTTCGTAAGTTCCAACCTTAAAATGTCATTTTGCAGCGTTGGCTCAGAAAATAAGTAGAATGACATTATAAGGTGGGGACTCTGATTATAAGTGGTGGGTACATGGTGGCGAGGTCAGGAGTTTCCATCAGCTGATTGGTTGGTGAGCTTTGGGGTTTAATTTTTTGCTTGGTTGTTTGCTAATTGACGAATTCTGCTGATCGGTGTGGAATATTAGGTTTTCCTGTTTTGCTATGTGTGATAGAAGTATTAGCTTTATTCAGTAGTTATCCTGTCCTGTCAGGTCCTTCAGAATTGGAATAACCGATTTAGGTCAGCAGCTTTGAGTTTGTCTATGACAAGGAAGTTTGTGCAAGTTCAGATTTTAGCCACTTCGCAGTCGCAGTTGTATAAGCCTTGTGTTACCTAGGAGGATGAGTTTTTATTAGCTACAATACAGTGAGCCTAATATCCTTAACAATCCTGTAGGAACTTAATACTTTTGTTCTATTATGGTTTCCCAATGGATCCATCTGACTGGGAGCTTATATATGGACCTTCTGTTGTTTATCTACAATTGCATACTGGGCTTAGGTTTTGTATAGCCAGGAGACTATGTCATTATCCCTTGCATGCTTCCAAAATTACTAAGAGGTGTAGAATCTGTTCCAGCTACTGTATCCAATGAGCATGCTGGGTCGGGGGATCATGCTGCTGTGATCCACTCGGTGGGCTTTGGGCTGTGTCCTTTGTGTGTTGCTGTTGTGGCAGGCTGTGTAGTGGGGATGTGTCGTGGGGGTGATGCTCTGCTGCTGGCTCCGTTGGTGCTGGAGAGCCTATGGCTGGTCACCTGTCGTTTTTTGTTTTGGGAGTTGGGGGTTCCTATTTGAAAACACTGGCCGTTTGTTACCAATTGCTTTCTTCTTAATTGAATAGGCAGAGCTCCTGCTGGTTTTCCCTTAAAAAAAGAATCTGTCTAGTTTGATTTATACCATGAACTTCAGTAGCTCTTCTCAAGTGGTTTGGTTAGCACGAAATTCAGTATTCACTATGTATGCTCTCCTCTTCAATGCATTTGCAACCTTTGTTGCATTAATAGTCTGTCGATGTCATCACATCTTACAAGCATGTTTTATCTTGCAATCATTTGTGTGGTGTTGAACTTATAATCCATTGCTTGCAGGACGATGGAATCAGGCTCGTAGCTGGGAAAGGAATGAGAGTGCTTTTTGGACATACACGGGAGCATTTGTACTTGTAGGATGAGAAACTCGAGGCATCATATCAATCTTTGGTTGTTGAATTAACTTATCTGTATGGGCTGCCTCATTTGTTACAAAGGCATCAATGAGTACTATTGCTTCGAAATTTTGCTGTCAAATTTTTCTGGCGCCGCAACTAGCCCCTACCGAATTATAATACCAGTGGTTATTTCATGATCTTGTGTGCTTTCTTTTGCCTCAAAAATTTCGGTGCCTTCTTGTTATATCTTGATGAAGCTACCCACTTTTCATAAACCTGTTTCATTCCCCGTCCAGGATGAGAGAACAACTGAACAAGTATCACTCTCTAGTTAACTGGTTCTGTGTATAACTTCACAATAGGTTTATTAGGAGATCTGAAAAACTTTACTTCCTACAAAAGATATCTTTGATTGGTGAAGTGAAAGTAGTATCATTAGATTTATCATGAAAAATGTTTTCGATATACAAATTTTCATAACTTTTGTTAACATATACATATACAAAATCACAGTCAAAGATGTATATTAAAAACTGAGTCAATATCTAAAATGACAACTATTTACAAGTGGAGGGAGTATTCGGCTATTGCAGGGAGACTCCCTTGCTGCCGATGTCCATCCTTGCGCTTTCCTGAAGGCTTCAGATTCCATCTGCCATAGACGCTGAGATCAGTGCCCCAGCAAAGACTTTTTCTTCCCCCAAAGAATCTGTTCCAGCCAATTACTGAATCCATTGACAAATAGTATGTGTAGCCACTGTAGGATCAGAAGGTAACACCTGAGGGGCACAGGCAGCGTTACTTGTTTTCTAGATAGACCAAACCAATGGCAGCAGCGCCCACCAGCATGAAGTTACGCGTTTTTGGTGAATCCGCAAGCAGCTGTATGCACATCAGATGGTACAGAATCAAGCCCAAAAGACAGCACTGTCATTGCATATTCACATGATCAGCAATCAACTATCTTCTATTGCTCCGATTCTCAAAACAAGAAACAGAAAGGACATTAATTAAGGAGAGACTTTGCAAATCCATTGTTGGGTCAGGTACTCAGGTGGCACCAAGCAAAGCAAATATAGAATCGGACGTCCAGCTTCACTTCTTTTAAAGCCAGCCATGATTTGTTCAAATATACAGTTATGATTTTATCAGCTTACATGGATCATGCACAATCTATGTACCAAGCACTTGGAGGGCTTATACGTTGTTCTTTTGCTACAACAAATCCAATGACAAACGGCAAGTGAAAATTGTATTAAAAAGCTATACAAACCTATATGTGAAAGAGATGATATGCTGTACTAGTTAGAATCAGCAGCTAGTTAGACATGACATAAAAGATCACTGATCTTCTTGAGTTCTTCAAGAGCGGATAGCGCCTTAGCTTGCTCTGTGCTTCGAGGAACATTTTCCCCTGATTTGTACACTGAGGTGAAGTGTAAATTTGGTCGAAAGAATAATTCAATGACCTGTAAATAAACGTGCAAATAAGTCAAATAACACTTCCTTTCCATAGTGATATCATGATGTGAGCTTAAGGTTTATATACCTGACAACAGATAACAGTTCTTTTACCCTCATAGGAAAAAAGATACAGTTATCTTTTTGTTCTTTTTTACCTTCTTAGACAAAAAAGGGGAGACTCGATGGAGTTATACATGGGAATTACGACTATACTGTTAAAATGACTCCATCTAGTATCTGGAATTAGCAGAATATATGATCTATAGCAACACCAACATAAAGTAGGAGCTTTAGCAAAAACGCCAATTAAGTAAGAACTGTATATGCCACTGTTTTTTTTTATAATAACGGCGTATGTATTGCAATAAGTTACTTTCAAGTGGCAATAACAGTTTTCTGCTTTAATTCATGATCAGCAGCTTCTGTCAAGCATGGTTACCTGAATGTTTTCAACCATTGATTCACCAAGAGACCTTAATGTTCCGATCAACTCTTTATCAGCCACATTTGAACTTGAGCCTATGTCAAATGTTTCCTTGTGACCACCTTCACACACAGAGGAATTTTGGTGATCTTTTATCTTCGATTTCCCATCAACAAAACATAGTCTATGCTGTTGAATCGGTTGATAATCCACCAATCCAAATGCTTGATTTGTGACTGTTGCTTCATCAATCTTGCCATTTCTCTGATGGGATTCATCAATTTTACCATTATGCAGAGAGAGTGGATCAGGCTCATTAACCACCTTGTCATCATGGGAAACACATGGTTCTTCCGCATGATGGGTATCATGGTCATAATCAGTACCACATGACAATGAGGTACTGCTGTTCCTCGATAAATACCCACTAGCTGCTACAAGAGGATCTCTAATTTCACCAGAAGTTGAGCAGTAACCATCATGCTGGCCTACCTCCCATACACTGTTTGAGTTACTCCTAATGATCTCTGCGGCAACTTGATCAACACGATCCTTCCGCTCTTCTATAGGCATGGGTGGTAAACTCTTTCTCAATTTTACGGGAACTATATCGGCATCGTGAAGCTCATCAACAATAGACTGACTAGTTGAAGTCAAATCGCTGCTTTCAAAATTAGCATCCTTGGTTCTGGAAACATTTGATTCCGTGTTAGACACAGTTCTTCTTAACAATCCCCTTCCTTTGATCCTAGTAACCAGACCACTGCTTCTTTTCTCTTCTGACATCTGGAGCGTCTTCCATGTCTCTTCCCAATAGTTGGGTGGAGTCAAGGGAGATTTTCCTCTCAGAGGAGATGAAGGAAGATTTGCTTCTAGAGCAAAAGATTGCAGTAACTTGGCTTTCTCAATCAAATTCTTTAAGTCAATATCTTCAGGAAAATTTAACAGTCTCACCAGGCAAGAAGTTGCATGTTCACTTCCAAGCAAGGAGGATCTGAGATGAAGCATCATTGAGACTGCCATTGACAAAATCAGGGCACCGCGGGGAGAACATAAAACCTTTAACTGATAGTCTCCTTGAGTCTTTATGTCTGTCGAATATGAATGGTTGGGAGAAGAGAAGATCTCATCCCAAATAATCAGAAGATTGTCGAGTGAAAATTCACGACCGAATAGGACTCGAAGCCATCGTAGCGCAAAGTACTGAGGTTCTACTCCCAACTCCATGAGATGACTGTGAAGAGAGGAATCCACACAAGCAAGCAAGTGATATATTGCAGATGATGCCTCCCTTATGGGTGTTAAACCTGTGCTTGATTCTGGTGCAGGACTGAGGGAATAAAAGTCTGTGATAGCAACCACACCTTGTGCACCATTCATCAAATTCTCAAACATACAATAGGCATCATGCTCCATAAACTTTTCAGATAATATAATACCCAGCTCACCCTCTGCTCCATATGCATCATTTATCAAGAGGAGGTCCCTAGTATCAGGATCAAGATCGTCCAAACTTCTAACTTTAGCTGCACTACCCTTGAGATTGTTTGTTCTGTCACTCCTGTTCAGCTTTAACCTATCTGGAAATGTTTGGCCATCAAAATCGTCACCGAAAAGCTCTTCATGAAGCTCCCTGACTTGTTTGAAGTGCTCCACATCAACGTGAAGGACATAAAGCAGAGGAGCTAAGAGTTCATGCATTCCTGTAGGTGGGAAGTTATTTATGTTGTCAAATGTGCAACAAGAATAGATGGATGTTACTGCAATTAAAAGAAAGAAAAAAGCATGACGAACTCCTAGTAAGTTAAAACATTTTCTAGCAGCTAAAATAGCATATTGAGTTCCACATGTGGTGGGGAAGATGTGTACCTACACCTATATTACCTATATGGCAGAACTAATGCTAGTTAGTTTAATAAACTAACTATTTGACAAACATTTTGTGGTTGCAAAATACTCCATATGTCCAAAAATGTAAGGCGCACGCGCTTTCCAAATTTTATTTTTGACCAAAAATTTGTTCAATAATATGTGGATTACATGATACAAAATTGATAAAATTGAAAAGTATTTTTTAATACGAAACCAACGATATGAATTTTGTATCATGTAATCCACATATTATTAAACAAATTCTTGGTCAAAGATAAATTTTGGGAAACGTGTGCGCCTTACATTTCTGGATAGAGAGAGCATCTTGCAATAGAATGGCTCCACAGCAAATATAGAATAAATATGAGCACTAGGAACCAATTCTCCTAGGCACGCCGTATTGCAGGCTTTCAGCCTTAGTTGGGTTCCACCACTGTTAGGTCAGATGAGCAGTGCACAATAGCTGAATACACATCAATGACTTACCTTGTTTATATCCAAACTCTGGATACCTAAGGCTCCACACTAACAGTATACGCCCAAGCATGGACTGACATGTGGTTGTTTGGAAGAAGTCTCCCAGTTCAGGATAGAGCCTGGACAGATCTTGGTTCAGCGTTTTCTCTAGTTCTGCATTCCTGAAAAATTGACCCCAAGTGCTTTCTGCATTCATGATGTACAGAATAATTAGAGCAAAAAAAAAGATAATGCAAGCATTTCAGGAAATATGTCACTTTCATGCATTGCCATAGGATACATGCCAAATCAAGAAAATGTCTGACTGCTGAGAAAAATAACAGCATGTTCTGCTGGTTGTAACCAGTCTGAGGGCTGAGATTATGTTGCAGTGAGACATAATTGTTGGCAACTCAGAAAAATTGCCTATCTGAATTAACATCTCACCACTTTATCTTCCCTATCCCGCCCTACCTATCCTAAGTCATTCTAGCACCAACCATATAACCAAACCGTTGGTAGCAGATTTTTTAGCAATTTCATCAGTATAAATCTATGAGAATTTAAGTGAAAGCTTTTCAAGTGAATGCCTGATATTGCAAGGAATGACAACTAAGACAGCATGTATTTGAAGCAAAAGCTAACCCACCTGGGTTCTGTGATAATGGATTCTCCACAACAAGGTCGGGAGCACCTTCTTCATCCTTCGAAAGATGTGGATCTATTAAGAGCCGCCGCCGCAAATTAGCATATCTACAACAAACCAATCCAAGACTCAAAATCCTCAAACCCAAGAAATTTGCATCTTTTGCCCCCATACTAACAAGTAAAGTGAATCATAATTCATAAATACCATGAAACATCTACTATAAAATTGAATGTTTGAAAGAAATGTAACTTCACACGGCGATTAGCATGTACAAAGCATACATTAACATTTAACCGAAACAAACACTAACACTAGATAGCTATATTATTAACATTTAACCGGAACAAACACTAACACTAGATAGGAATAAGACCATTTCAAGAAACCGGGGCCATGGTGTCAATGCCTAACAAAATTCGGACATTTTTCAACGCACCTATCAGAGTAAAATTCGCATGATCTAACACAACATGCGTTGCAAACACTCTCTGCATAGCTAAATTCAAGAAACGGCAGCTTCGCCGGGACCAAAGCATTACAAGAAACGGAGTTGTCCGGAGAGCTGACCTGCGGCGGGAGTCCGCGGCGGCGCGGCGGAGCTCGTTGGTGGAGACGGCGGCGGAGCCGGGGAGGACGCTGAGATCGGCGCGCCACCGGGCGCCGCGGAGGCCGGAGAAGCGCTGCCTCGCCGGTGGCTCCGGCATTGCCGCCTTGTCTCCAGCGTCCAAACAGGGATCAAACACCCGCAACAAAGGAGAGGAGGAAGCAGATCCAACCAGATGTATGATGAGTCGATCTGCGATCACGGGGAGAGCCGAGCGAGGAGGGATCGGGATGGGATCGAGGAGGACTGGGAGACCTTGGCGAGACCGCCTGAGGAGATGGGATGGGAAAGGGGAAGGGAACAAAGGGTAAAGCGAGGGAGAAAACGTCTCGGTGGGCTTGGTGTTGCAACAGTCGTTGGGATGCAGAAGGATTTTCGAAACCTGTTTCCTCGGGCAAATGTCCGTCGTGTTTGCGGTTCGCCTTGGTTTCATCTCAATTTGTTCTTCATCGATGCAGAAGGATTTTTGATTCGCGGGGTTCTTAAAATATATTAGTACGTTATCTCAAAATCTATAGGATTGAGACGATATTTAATTACTCAGAGAAAAAACACCAGAATCTTTTCAAAAGAGATTGGTGTTAATGGAAAATTTTATATAAAATATAGTGCAAATGGATCCCAAAAAATGTTATATAAACTGTAATCCTATAAATCAAACAAGGAAAACTTTCTAAGAACCAAAGTCCTCCAAAAGTTCTTCTATTTCTTTGAATTAAAAAGGCCCTAAAAAATCTTTTGCACAATCTCTCCCATCCGATCCCCTTAGACAATGCATTTGGTTATGGTGCTCATTCTTAAGACTCATCAGTCGAGAGATCATGAAGTCCAATCTTAGAATTCAATAGCATATCCACCGTTAGTCTCAATCACTCGTTGTCTTTAGCTACCAGATATGGGCACGATGCTACTTAATTTGACCATCTTATATATTTAGAAGTTATTTTAGAGGCTTTATTATGTACTCAAGCTCTCACTTGTCAACTTTTGGCACCATTGATTGTGTGCCATGTGGTTGCTCCTCTTCATCTTCAACCTCCCGCCACCTCCACGATAATCATACATATATTTTTTTCAAATTTGGACCAAGGCTACAACTTTCATTTAGTAAGATTCACACCACCAAATTCGTGAGAATCTTAACCAAAAATAAAAAAAGAAATTTAAAAAATCTTTGGTTTCAGGCAATCCCTACCGGTGGTTGTGGCAACATGGTTTGGCATGGCTCTAGCAATGGCAGCAGCGAGGCGGACTTCTGCATCAGTGGTGGAAATGAGGGCTCAGAATGCGGGGACTGTGTGAGAGGTGGCCCTCGTAGGCAGAAGGCGTTGGATTGGGTGCGGCGTTGGGCACTAGATGAGAGAGCGCAAAGGAAGGGGAATGGTGCAGGGCGTCGCTGGCCACAACATGCCTCCATATGTCAATGACACTTAGGTCATGCTTGCCTTCTTTTGGTGATGTCACGTATGATTTTTTTTGCTACTTTTGGGGAGAGAGCCAGCAAAGCGAAGGTTTATGCACTAACATCAAGATATACAAGAGGCATCAACATTAAATATCATTCTCTGCCATTATAGTATTGCAACCTTTTTCTCTTTTTGCGGGAGCATTGCAATATTTTGTTCCTTCCTTTGATGACATGGAGTACATGAGAAGTCAACCTTCTCTGCCATTGCACATGCCCTTAGCATTTTCATTTTTTAGGCATTGTTAGGACATGTACAATAGTGTGATGTCAACAACTTGTAAGATGTGCTACTTAGGATTTTTATGTGGTGGAGGTGGAAGGAAGAAAGATAAAGAGGATGTCTGTTATTTTATTTATAGATAGCATTTTATTATATAAATATTGTTTGTATCCTACATCCACAAATTATGACTATATATAGACTACTTATATGTAGATTATTGTGTGGACTATACCCCTAGGAAACTAGGGTTTCCCTACCTCCCGTGGCCACCCTGCAGGAGTACACCAAAAACCAATCTATTTCGGATTCGTCTCCGTTCTAGTGTCGATCTTGTGAGAGAGAGAGGGGATTAAAGCTGAAGGATCAAAGATGTCGACTAGAGGGGGGGTGAATAGGCAACTACAAATTTTAGCCTTTTATCAGTTGCTTTTAGAGAAGTGCGGAAGTATAAATTCTCTACATGTGCAACTAAATGAATCAACCTATACGTCAAGATACAATTAACTCAAAGACAACACAAGATAAACAAGCTATCATAAACAAATACAAAGTAGAGATTTGGGAACGAAATAACCAAAAATTAGAGACGAAGATTTATCCCCAAGTTCACAACCTTGGGAGGGGTGCTAATCTCCGTTGGAGAGGCGGAGGCCAAACAAAGCACCTCGCGACACCAAGTCTCGCCTTCTTCTCCTTTGAGCTTCGGCAAACCAAGCCCGAGCTCAAATCACTAGTGGTATACCTTGAGGCAGCCTCCAAACCTTCACAAACAATCCCTG
This sequence comes from Stipa capillata, assembly GCA_019208055.1. Taxonomy (NCBI): domain Eukaryota; kingdom Viridiplantae; phylum Streptophyta; class Magnoliopsida; order Poales; family Poaceae; genus Stipa; species Stipa capillata. The sequence continues at coordinate 488,822 of JAGXJF010002947.1, read as the reverse complement.
AGCGCAAATCCAAAACTTGGAGGCTTCCGGGCAACACCAGGCGGCTAGGAATTCCCAAAATCCCAAGAGTAACAAGCAACGCAATGAACTCAAGGGGGATTCAAATTTGGCTTGGTGGAATCGTAGATCTAGGGCTCCTCTTTCTTTTCCCTCAAAGGCTTGATGGGATTTGAGCACTAGGGGAGGAGCTTCTCAAGCTTTGAGATTCAAAAATGGTGGAGGAGAGAGATTTTCAACGAGCTCAGGCCGGTACCCCTTGGGGAAGAAGGGGTGGGCCTTTTATAGGCCCACCGAAATCTGCCTGTTGGGGTGCAGCGCGCACGGTCCGGAAGTCCATCCAGAACTTTCGGGCCAAACTTCCGGACCACCCGGATTCTGGGATGCCTTCCGAGCCAGTCCAGGAGCTACTGGTGAAAGGACCGAAGGTGCCGACTAGAGGGGGGTGAATGGGAGGCTAATTAAAACTACTTCTTTTAACTTTGTTGAATAGATTAAGCCTTAGCTAGTTGCAGAGTGAGCTAACTGTGTAACAGGTGAACAGCACAGGCAAGATATTATGTATGATTTAACAAGTAGCTGTCACACAGGTGGCTAACGCAGGTGAGCTAAAGACAGAAATAATGTGTAACCTGACTGGCTGTGTAACAGGTAGCTAACACAGGTAAGAGATATAATCAATAGCAACTGAGACACAGCTAAGATAGCACAGGTAAAAAGGTGATCTACAACAGATGAACAGAATAAGTCTAAGATCACACAAGCATGCAAGAATAGTAAATATTATAAGTAATGCAGTAAGTACTCAGAGACAAGGTGTTTTTCATCGAAGTTCTCTGCTCTTCTCAGAGAGGTACGTCTCTGTTGGAGAGGCTACTTCGAAGAGATCGCCAATACTGAATCGTGTTTGTTCTCCGAGTACCTGACGATCAGGCCTCTTGCTTTGCTTGTGAAAGTCCTTTTGCCTTGCAGCAGGTAGACTTCAGATCACCTTCACAAACTACTGGTTCAGCCCACACAAGCTTGGGTGATACCAGCAACTCCTACGCCCGTTTAGGAGTAGACATTCCAAGAGTAATAGATTCAACAACAACGAATCTTGGAGGAACCAAATGCTCTTCTGCTCAAAGACTCTAACTCTCTTAGGAAGGTTTGCTTTTGTTCCGAGTAAAAGAGGCTTGCAACGGTCGAATATGCTTTACTGGTTTGAGCTAGCTTGGATGGTTGAGGTCGAAGACCTCCCCTGGTCCCCTATATATAGGGTTCGCAAGAACCCGACCGTTACACTTTGCCATGTAGGATTAAGTGAGCCACCGGTGACAGGCACCGGTGACACAGTTACTCACTACGCCCAACCTATAACCGGCTCGGGTAGACCGACACCTGTGTCACCGGAGGCTGACACAGGTGAACCCTTAACTGACGTAGCAGCACTACTCAGCCCAGTCTTGGCACATGACATGCCCTCAGCATACAACTACTCTGATCCCTAATAAGGAGAGAACCTCCGACAGTCTTCTGACTCAGCAGACAAACCATCGCAGTGCAGGTCCCTTAGCATTTACAAGCTTTCCCCTGGTACAGAGATGTACCTGAGTCATAGAGCGCTAGACCACCTGTGACACAACTGTGTCACACCGGTGACTCTAACCCTAGGGTTTTCTACTGCTAGCACTGCAGAGTGCTAACAAAAACCAGTTTCATACTTGTGCAAAACTGTTGACACAGGGCCATTGACCTCAAAGCATCAGTGCCACTGTCCAACACCCTGAGCATTGAACAAAAGATCCTCCACAGATTATTACTACTTCATCCCTCTTGATAGTACGGGTGTTTCCTATAGACTCAAAGAAACTAGCAAATCTAGGCTTTACCTGCCACCAACTGTATTCACTTCCCTTGACGCATCAAGCCACCATCACCTTGCTTGTAACTCCTTGCACAGCATCGGCTTCTTCACAGCTGTGACACAGCTGTCTAGCACAGCTATTCCCTTATCCTGGAAACCACCTTTGTACTTTTTGGGTGGTCATCATTCCCTTGATGACCCTTCTTTCTGGAATCTATTTAACCTGCTTACACTCATTGTAAACATTAGATCCCAGATTGAGTTGCCATTAACCATCAAAACCACTTAGAGGCCTAGATGCTCTTTCAACTGGATTGGTCCGGAATTCCACCCGGAAAACCATCCGGATTCCGGGAATCTCGGAAGTCCAGTCCGGAACCTCCGAACCAAGACTCTGGGTGCACACAGGATTCCGGGCAATCTTTCGAGCCAGTCCAGGAGCTACTGGATTGGTCTGGAATTCCATCTGAAAAACCATCCGGATTCCGGGTAGCACGGAGGTCTAGTCCGAAACCTCCGGACCAAGACTCCGGGTGCACACAGAGAGCAAACAGTAGGGTATAAAATGAGGCTTCTCACTTGCTCTCTCTTGAGGTTTTTCTCGAACATGGGTTCTGGATGTAAGATCTCATAGGATATATGTTTCCACTCTCTTGTTCATCACTTTGCCCCTATTAATAGTCCGGCTTTCCTATGACTCAAGCATAAGATCAGATGCATATTTTAAATATGTCGTCTTCTTCTCTCTTTTTTGCTTAGGGGGTCTCCGACCACCTTTGCTTATCAGCCATTGGACTAACACCTGTTCATACACTTAGTAAACGTAGTTAGTCACCTAATCATTTGTCATTTACACCAAAACCCACTTAGGGGCTTAGATGTCCTTTCAAAAGCACACGGGATCGCCTTGTCTCTCATGGCAAGCTCTCGAGTGCTTCCATGGCAGAGTTCAAAAGGCATGGCCAACAGTGTGCTGCAGGGAGAATCTCTAGAGGACCTGCTTCACTACTTGAATCTTAAGGAGGAGGAAGATGAGGACATAGTCTTGGAGGAGGGTTTGTAGAAGATGTGATTGGTGCAGCATTCGCTTGCGTTGGCTAGGATTTACTCGGCTCAAAAGTTTAGCTACATGGCTTTCTACTCGACGATAAGATTTTTTTGGGGATTGGCGAAGGAGGTCGGAGCACTTGGTAATGACATGTTCATCGTGTGCTTCCATTTCTTAGGTGATTGGAGAAAGGCTATGTAGGATGGCCATGGATTTTTCGTGCGAACATTGTAATACTCGAGGAGTATGATGGATTCTACAAACCTTTGGAATACATTCTTGAGAGGTTCCTAGTTTGGGTGTGCGCGTCCATGATTTGCCAGAGGAACTTCGTACAAATAGTATTGTGAAACAGCTTGGCCACTAGATTGGTGAGGTCTTGACTGTGGAGACAGATGCGGCTCGAACTATTGGGAATTTCCTTCGCATTAGGGTAAGTTGGACGTCAACAAATTGATGACCTAGGTTCTCCATATTGCTTTGTGCAAGGGTGGAGTGAGAAACACGTTCCGCATAAAGTACGAGTGATGGCCTTGCTTTTGTGCGGTTTGTGGCTTGGTTGGACATGAGTATATGGAGTGTGGAGATGGAGTGCATGAACTGAAAGATTTCTAGTATGGTGATTGGCTCCTCGCTTTCACAGAGCATCAGGAGCATCCGGAGCAGACACGAGGGGGGCGTGGCTTTGGTCGTGCGGGATACCGTGGCGGTGATTAAGGACGGGATCTAAGGCATGGGTAAGATAGCAATGACATGGATGAAGAAGAGGATGCCAAGCTCAAAGACACACTAGTACAAGCCTGGAAAAGGATAGAGGAATTGTCCCTGTTCACACGGAGAAGCAGGCTCTTAAGCGCTTGATTATTAAGGATCCTGAAACTCCAAAGCATAGTCCTTTCAAGGATAGGCCCCTGGTTCGGGGACTTTGTGCAACAGGCTGATGAGGTTGCTCCAAACATGATAGGTGAGAACATTGGTGGTCACAAACCTAGTCATGATCAGAATAGGCAAAAGAAGAGTGGTGATTCAAACATGTACTCAACATCGTCGGACTCCTTTGGGGAGTACTACCAGGAGCAATGAGTATCCTAAGTTGGAACTGCCGAGGGGTGGGGTGCCCTTGGACAGTTCAGGACCTAGTCCGCCTAGTGCAGACCAATAACCTCAAGCTTGTGTTCTTGTTGGGGACTAGACAGGAATGTGAGCGTGTGTGTAATCTCCGTTGGAGGTTGGGTATGAAGCATTGTTTTGTTGTCAAGGGAGAAGGAAACAATGGGATTGATCTCTTGCTGTATAGCAGTGTCGTTCTTTCCACAGGGATTGAAGTATAGTTATTAAACAGGTTCTCAAAGCTAAACTAAACAGGACAGTTTTGATGATATTTCCTAGGCCTAACAATAAATCTGACAATGTAACAAGCAACTGACTAGGATTGGGAAAGAAGCAAGATTCAGCAAAGAAAGCAAGGAAACAAGACTGGGAAAGAAATGTTCTCAGATTACATGTCACAGCAAAGGAAGCAAGGAAACAAGACTGGGAAAGAAATGTTCTCAGATTACATGTCACAGCAAGGAAGCAAGGAAACAAGACTGGGAAAGAAATGTTCTCAGATTACATGTCACAGCAAGGAAGCAAGGAAACAAGACTGGAAAAGAAATGTTCTCAGTTTACAGCAAGGATCGGAGAGAGGTTGATGAAGCTCAGCAGCAATCCAGCAGGAGAAGCAAGGTGTTTTAGACTGGGAAGATCTATCTCTAGCCGAGCTTTCTTCCTTTCCTCTCCCTTCGTTCCCCTCCCCCGTACCAGCCTCCGAAAACCCCCCTATTGAATCTGGAGACCTTCTTTTATATCCTGGGTACTTTGCTCTTTACCCCTTCAAGTTCTTTTCTTTTACTACTGGTTGCCTCCGTACCTGTCTCTCTCTTTTATTGAAGCTCTGCGTCACCTGCCTGTGACACAGCTGGTTGGGAAAGTTGTGAACTTGGCGATCTGAAGCACGGCTGTGTCAGCTGGCTGTGACATAGGTGAATGAAGCAGCTGGTGAAGTGGCTCCTGTGTCAGCTGGCTGTGACACAGGTGACTAGGGCAGTTGTGGACTTGCAATCTGAGGCATGGCTGTGTCAGCTGGCTGTGACACAGCTAATTGAGACAGCTGCGGACTTGCTTAAGCTGGGTCAGCCAGCTGTGGCATAGCTAGTAGACACAGCTTCTGCTTCAAGTTCTTTAAAGCCTCCCGTTTGCTGTCCTTTGTCGAAGAATTGTGCGCCTAGTCGCGCATATCTGCAAAATTGTGATGCAGCCTGTAAAAGTATTCATGTGAAGATATTTTGCTATTTAGTGACAAGATTGGGCCAAAAGCAATCAAAATTGATGATGATAAACAACTGAAATAGCCTAGGAAAATGATACAAATATAGTGTTTATCAGGGATCTAGCGCTTTTTTGGAGGAGGGCATGTAGGTTACCCTACTTTCATATGGATTGCGTCACATTGATGTCCATGTTCGTGAAGGGGATGGTGGTGTCATGTGGCATGGAACTTTTGTATATGGGTAACCGAAGACTCAGGATTGGCACCACATGTGGACTTTAATGAGGTGACTCAAACCTCGTAGCTCGGAACTGTGGCTTATGATTGGTGACTTCAATGAGGCGATGTGGCAGGGTGAGCACTTCTTGCACATGAGATGGGGTGAGTGCCAAATGATGGATTTTCGTGAGGTACTATCACACTATGATCTACATTCTATTGGCTCTGTTGTGAACATATGATAACAGGCAGGACAACGACCACAATGTAAAAGTCCGATTGGATAGGGTGGGGACACTGGCATGGTCGAACTATTTCCCTCATGCTCAGCTACACCATCTGGTTTCTTCACGATCTGATCACTATCCACTTCTCTCGAACTTACATCTGGTCGGGGCTGCTAAAAAGAAGGGGAACATCAGAATGTAAGAAATATTCTAGGAAAGAGAGGAGGTTTAGGATTGAAAGAACCTTAATGACTAAGATGTTGCCTAGAGGGGGTGAATAGGCTTTTAAAAATCACTTACGGATTTGGCTTAATCCTAATGCGAAATTATACTAGTCGAATTTTCGCAAGCTCAAATCCTAATATGCTAGTCTTTCATGTAAGCATAAACACCCTATGTGAATATATCAAGGTTTGCAATCCTAGGGTAACAAGCAAGCAATTCAACTTCTATAAGAGATATACAAGTAAACTATTGCAAGTATGAAATGTGATAAGTAAAAGAGACAAGAGACAAACGATGTATGACCGAGAGTTCGGATATCCACCGATATCCTACGTCTTCGTTTGAGGACCCGATCACGATTGATTAAAGGTGGGCTCTCATTCAAGCCGCTTCCTCTCGAGGACTCTCCGGAGTCTCCCCGATCACTATGGTTAGCTCTTTCTTCCACTCTCGGAGATGGCGAGCTCCACAACCACTTCAAAATCTCTCAGGTCCCATCACAAGCTTCTTGAGGAGATCACCAAGCCACCACGACTTATCCATCTAGGAGTCGGTGGCGTCCAAGAGTAGTAGACTATCGGACTCTCACTTGAACACAATCGATGGCGAATGCTCAACCTATACAACTTATGCACACACCTTATGCAACTTATGCACAAAGGCTTCCCTCACACCTCACAAAATGGCTTCTCATACACAAGAGGCTTTAGAGAGGGAGGAAACTACTAGAGATGATCACAAATGAAGTTTGGAGCAAGAAACTCATCACCCAAGCCAACCCAAGATGGAGGTTATATATAGCTAACCTTGAAAAACTAGCCATTGGAAAGGAATCTGGGCAAATCCGAACTGTCTGGATTTGACCCAGACCCTCTGGGTTCACACCAACGGTAAGAAAAATGAACGTTGGAACTTCCGGACCCTTGACTCGGACCCTCCGGGTTGAGGTCCGGGTTGTCCAATACAAATCCAGACCCTCACCCGAACCCTCAGGGTGACACTCCAGAAACCTTCTGTATAACCCGGACCCTTGCCCGGATCCTCCGGGTTCAACCCGGACCCTAACCTAGATCCTAGCCTGGAGGGTCTGGATTTTCTAGGATAGAAACTCTTGTGGAGCACTTTATGAACTCGGTCACTTCGGAACAAACCCGAAACACCTTAGGGGCTAGCCTTAGGTCATACACTCCGAAAATGGATCTCCCGGAGTCTACGAACCTAGCCGATCAACTAAACCACTTAGATCGGTAGGATCGCACACGCATAGACACCAAGTCTAGGGACACGCAACACTAAACTATGCCTGAAGCCTCTGAGCATGCATAGCTCGAGCTAGAACATCGAGTTCTAGCACCTCCACCACAAAGGAAACACGATGATATGCAACACATGTAATAGTTCGAGCACTTGAAACGCAACATGATCAAACTACTCGTCCGATAGCCCATCTTGATAGTACAGCTATCTAATCTATAATCTGGTCTCTCTCCAAACTCCTTGAGACCAGTCAAACTAGGAAAACCTAGTCTAGGCATACCTTTGCCTTGCACATTTAACTTGAGCTCGACGATGTCCATCTTCCTTACTCCAAGCAGAATCACCTTGATCATCGTCACCTTTATGAAGTCTTCTTCATATAGCTCCCCCTAATTCTTATGGGGAAGTTTTCTCATGAAATCATCTTCACTTGATGACCCACAAGCCTCAAGTATATGTCTTCGCATGATGTCAATCTTGAGCTTGTCATGATGACAATTAACTTATAATGTCATCCTCTCATAGACACATGCAATCAATCTCTCGATGCTTGCCCACGAGTGCTACCTAACCCTCAACATATACATAGCACATAACACATAAGGTTAGTTCATATAATGCAATACACAATTGCTTATCTTCACTTGATCATATGAAGCCACCATTAGTGTTCTTCTCTTGAACTCCTAGCTTCATATCTTGATCACCATGGCTCAACACATGAACCCACTCTTGACCATCTTGGGTTCAACACGTAAAATTTTTCATCTTGTTCAACTTCACTCTTATACTAGAACTTCATCTTGATCCAATGTGGTTCATTCTTTGAACCCATATCTTGATCTTCGAAGTTTACTTCTTGATTACTTAATGCTTCACATGATTAGATAGACTTCAACACATGAATCTATCTCTCAATCATCGCATGCATTATCGATCTTGGGCTTCACGGGCTTGTAGGTTCATCCTCTTGATGTAACCCTACAAAGTGGTACCTAACCCATACACATTCCTACACTCAAGGAAAATGGTTAGTCCACAAAACCCGTTTGTCATTAATCACTAAAACCACACCTATATTGGATTAACTCTCAATCCACCCTAAACCACACAAAGGGCTAGGTGTACTTTTAGTGATGAAACTAAGGAGGGATGCGAGGGACGCATGGTACTCCATCTTTGAGACATGGCGGGCAGCCTGAAATAGGTGATGGGCTCCTGGCACTCTTGGGGCCGGGAGTGCATTGGTTCCATTCCATGGCGACTTGAGGTGGGCCAAAAAATATTGGATCAAGTACTGGCGATTCGAACGAAGAAGAGTGAGCAGGAAGCCAGAATGTTACATGCAAAGCTTGATGAACTCTTGTACAAGGAGGAGATGTTATGGGCACATCGTTCACGTGTGGCATAGCTAAAAGAAGGAGATCATAACACAAAAATTTTCATCAGAAAGCTTCTTGGCAAGCAAAGAAGAATAGAATTGAGAACCTAAGGTATTCAAATAGGGAGTGGGTGGACAGGGCAGAAGATTTGGATACTTTAACCATAGAATTCTTCAAAGCTCTGTACACGAAAGATGTAGATCTTGCACTATTGGCCAATCTATATCACCCGTTCATTTTGGCAGAGATGAATGAAGCACTTTGTTGACCTTTCTCAGGTGATGAAATTGGAGACACACTATTCCAAATCGGGCCACTAAAGGCGTCGAGGCCCGATGGGTTTCCGGCATAGTATGTTATCCTTGGTCAAATGAGGTGAACATGCATCAAGGAAAAGATTTGTCTCTTGTTGTAAAAAAATTTCTCTAGCCTTTATCATGGGTCCAACAAGTATAGGAGGTGCACTTGAGCTTGTGGTACTTGTTGGAGGGCTTGGTGTAGTGGTGTCTATGGTGATATCCATGCCAATGTCCGCATCACTTCCCTCTTCTTGAAAAGGAGTCGACATCGACTCCAACTCTTCATCGCCATGAAAGGTTGATAGATCAGAGACACTAAAGGTGTTGCTCACTAAGTACTTGTCCAATGAAATATTGATCTTCTAGGCATTATCGCCAATGTGTTGCAGCACTTGAAAAGGACCATCTCTGTAAGGCATGAGCTTGGACTTGCATTCTTCTGAGAATCGTTTCATGTGCAGATGAAACCACACGAGATCGTCGGGTTCGAACACCATATTCTTCTTCTTCTTGTTGGCCTAATCGTCTTGTTGACGAACTTGTTTCTCAATTATATCTCTTATATTCTCATGGATCTTCTTCATGAAGTCGGCTCACTTGGAGGCATCCATGTTCATCTGCTCTTGCATTGGTAGAGGAAGGAGATCAGTGGTATAGAGGGGTTGAATCCATACACCACCTCGAACGAACTCATGTTTGTAGTGGAATGCACCATGTGGTTGTAGACGAACTTCATGTGAGGTAGACATTCCCCCCACTTCCTCAAGTTCTTCTTGATCATGATTCAGAGGAGTGTTGACAAGGTGCAGTTGACGATCTCGGTTTGTGGGTGGCAAGTCGTGGAGAAGAGAAGCTTGACTCCCAACTTGCCCACAATCTCTTCCAAAAGTAACATATGAACTTGACGTCACGGTCGGAGACGATTGTCTTGGGCACCACGTGAAGCCACATAATTTCTTTGAAAAACCATGTAGCAATATGTGAAACATCCTCGGTCTTATGATATGGAATAAAATGAGCCATCTTGGAAAATCTATCCACGACCACAAAAATCCCTCTCCGTTTTTGTCCTCATAGTGCCCAATTGTTGGGTCACCTCATTCTTCCAATTCTTGGTGGTGTCATAGAGACTCTACTGGAGAGGGCCAAGTGTTGGCCTCGTGTCATGTACTTTTCATTTCCATTAGCTCCGTGTGATCCATCCCTAGACATGGTTAGGATATGCAAGTGCAGAGTATATGGATGTGGAATTTGGATTTTCTACTCTCCCTCACCTTAGCACCAAATTCTTTCCTTCTTCCCTTAGATTTTGAATTGGTGGTCTATCGATGGAACAAGGAACTCAAGGTGTAGTTGACGAGAGTTCAATCTCCAAAGTGCTAGCACAACCAAAACTTATGTGGATCTTGGAAAGGGTTAGTACAACACACTAAGTAAATGAAATTCAAGATATTGCAATAGCAGGTAGTGAATCATAATAGAAAGCAAAGCAATACAAGTTGATCTCAAAGATATAAGTGAAGTACAAGATAACTCACTCTCAACGATAATGGGAATTGCACAACCAAAACAATGAGCTAATATACAAGATGTTCATAGCGAAGACTATAAGCTCATGTTGTACAAGTTCAAGGAAATACGCTAGCTTGATTGCACGTTTTGGCGAGCTACGGATTTGCACACTTGACTACTCATCCTACTTGTTTCTCCTTCGAGCTTGTGTTTTCCCTACAAGATATTCAAGGCACTTGCTTGTTTCTTTCTTTTTTATTTTTTTATTTTTTCCTTTTTTTATTTGTTTTCTTTGTGACAAGATCTTACAAAACTAACGCTTACAAATTGCTCAAAAAAATATATTCTACATAGCACAAGTGTACAAAGCCTAAGAAATCATCAAAGAGCTAGTCTTGATAAGTGTAAAGTTTTCACAAAGGTAGAATGGCTCACAAAGAAATGCAAAGAAGGAAAGTTTTATCAAAGAATATTACCTTTCTCTAAAGACTTTACCTTTCTTGTGGGGTTCCGCCTTGCTTCCAAAATTGGTATCAAACATATGAAGGGGATTCCACTATGGTGAACCAGAGCTTGCTGATAGCTTCCAAACGAGTCCAAGTTCATTGAAAAGGGAGTCCGGATGCAAAAATTACTACCAAAATGTTGAAGTTGTTGCAGGCTATTTTTGCATACATGTAGTATCCAGGATGGTGCCGGATACTCCGGCCGTGGTTGTCCGGATAGTTGAGAGATACCCGAATACTTCGAGCTGAAACAGGAGGGAGGAAGTTTCAAATCTGACACACGGACCAAAAACCACGAAATTGGAGGGGGAAAAGATGAAAACGGTCGAACAAAGATCTAGTGGATCAAAACCTTCCAAAGCTCACTCAAAACTCCAAATCGGATCAAGATCTCAAATCAAACTCTTTTTGTAGGATTTCTGAAAGAGGCAAGAAAAATCAAAGAAAAGCTCGCAAAAGATGGGGGAAAGAGAGAATACAAGTTCCAACCATGGCAACCCTGAGCTCCAATATCAAATTGATACAGTAGGGCTCCCGATCTTCATGATAGGAATGATAACTACTAAAGCTTACTCAAGAACAACTCCCAACTACACCCAGCAATGCGATAGCCTTTGGAAAATTGAACTCAAATCAATTACACTCTTGATGAATTCCTAGTCTCAACTCAATTGGAGCCATTGAGTCTTACAAATCCACAAGAGAAAAGAAGTAGGGACAAGGTGGAGGAACTCCTAATCTTTGGGTGCTTAGGAGCTAACACTAGGAAGGAGCGAACCTCAACTTAGATCTAAACTCAAGTCTAACTCTGGCTAGGTGATGGCGAAGGGATATTTATAGTCTAGCCTCCCAACACCACTTAAGTGACTTGGTCCAAAACCCTTAAGCGCAGACAGTTACCCGGAGACTCCAATGGGATACCCGGAGTATCTGGATAACATAGTTCATAGGTGGAAATCCGAAGATTCCAGGCGTAAGAGTCCAAAAAAATAAATTATCTGTTTGGTGTTCGAAGTATCCAGGCAAAAGTTCAGAGTATTCGGATATCTTCTTAGTAAACGTCCAGAGGGTCTGAAGTAGTAGCCAATAGGGATCAAGGGTATTCGGATGTTGGCGCGGAGCATCCGGTTGGAATTTGAATTGATAGTTAAAGCTTCTTTCATGGCTCCCTTATTCTCTATATTGAATGGTTCTTCATATATAGGCACGCATGAGATGAACATGTCAAAGAAAAGATTCACCTTTTGTTGCGAAATTTTTGCTCAAACCCTTGTCATGCGTCTAAAAAAAATAGAAGGTGTAATTGATCTTGAAGATTTGTTAGAAGTCTAGTGTGATGATGTCTACGATGATGTCCGTATCAACGTCTCACCCGAAGTCCACGGCGCACCTGTTTAACGTCCCAGCCCTAGGGATCGAGTGCACGCTGATTTTTGTACTAGTCCAAACTCCATAGACGTGACAACACGACTGCGTATCGCCGTCCGTGCATTCGGTAACCAACTCACATGCCATATGCCTGAGCCGCTGCGCGCAGGAGTGGGCGCGCCGGTCTTGGCGACGGATCCACGAGCACTACGGCCGGGTCTCGCTCAGTCGCTGCCGGCACGGAGACAAGCACAAATCAGAAAAGCACGCAAGCAGGGAACATGGATTCTCTATAATCCTATCGAACCCGCGCGCATCTCGAGGCGGGCAGACTGCACGGGACGCACCAATCACACCGTCTCGAGGCGCGTAGTACGCTAATGCTCTTCGCTTCGCTATCTGTGGTTGCGGTTGCTTCTGGTGGTCCTTGTGTCCCCTAGATTAATGGCTACGTTGTCTGTCCCTAGATTAATCGCTACGTCGTCGTGAGATTGAGTCGTCGAGGTTAATTTCTTCCACCGACCCTTGGTTTCTTGGTTCCATGGGATATGGGATGGCGAAGTGTTTGGGGTTTAAATCTGCAAGTACAATGTTCACGAATGCAGATATTTCGTGTGTGGGTAGAATCTTCCATAAGGATTACATGTGTAAAAGTACGGATTTATAGGGTCAATTGCCCGGACGTGTATAAATTGATTCAGCTGTATGTCTGACAATTTGGGGTTTTCTATCGGAAAAGGGGATAATTTAGGATTTTGCAAGGTGCTCTTTTGCTATGGTAGAACATGTTGCGCAAGTGGTTTTCTCTGTGATTTGTACATGTCGAACTAGTATTGATTCTGGCGTCCAGGTGACAGAACAGATATTAGTAAAAAGAAAAAAAATCTGATTTTTGTGTGCACAGTAACTGATGCAGAACTGGTGGAAATTAGAAGATGCGAGATCGTGTACAGCATAATTAGTGAACTCCAATACATCTGTTTTTCAGTGGCATGTAAAATGAGGAAGAAATCTTTGCTGGAAACTACTACCGGATGCAAGCGTGCAACTATTCAAAAACATTTATTTAAGCTTGGTTTGTTCTTCCCAATTTGGGGAATGCTTGATTATGCAGGGGGTTGTTGAGTGAATTATCTTATTTCCTTTTCCTGTCATGGGTATGGAACATTTGATGAGTGCTGAGAATCCTCCATCAGGTTCGGCAAGCTTTCCTTTTTACGATATATTTTCAGTGTACGAGAAACTGTGACTGACTGCTTGTACATGGGTTACATCTTACAAAGGTCTCGAATGTCACGGTTATGGAACAATGAAGGAAATGAAAGCGCTACAAAAGCAGAGGACAGAAACAATGATGGAAACCTGCCAAAGCATAGAAAGCAGGAATGGAGCGATCAAATGTACAATACCACGCAAAAGCGGCAGGTCTACTTTCATTCTCTCATCAACTATCAACTAGTTTTTACTATGGTTCTTAATCTGAATTCTGTCTCCATTAATCAATAGTTATAGAAAACGTCCAGCAACCCTGAATATGCATTTATATGAAATTACCAAATTCAGCTGATCTCAATGACTATTGTTGCCTTAAATCATTTGGATCGTCTAACTTTTGTCTGAGCATGTTGTTATTTGCATTTTACATGGACTATAGTATGATCAATTTAACTATCAATGCACTCTGCTCTGATCTGGAATTTACATATCTTATTGTACTTCTAAAGATTTGCAGAATCGGTCAGATATTCATTTATAAGTTCCAATGTTTTGATGCTTAACTAGACTCATGATCTATTTTGCTATTCAGGGCGTATAGGGAGTATGATTTTAAAACTGCAGAAGATCTCTGATTTCGTCGTGAGCAAGGTTAGTTTCTCTACAAACAGAATTCCCAGGTGATAGCACACTATTTGGTGTTCTGAAAGGTGCTTCCTCTGTTCCGTTCATAATCTATCACATTTTTTTAGTAAAACTTTCTTCTCCCCCCCCCCTCCTGAGGTGGTGTTTTGAGTAAATTTTTAGCACAGGTAAAAAAGAATTTCCAACCTTGTCATTCAATCAAGTTGCTATTAGTAAGCTAGACGGTTTGACAATCTGCAGGCTTCCCCTCCATACTTTATGGGATCCCCGCCAGTTCGAGCAAGCAATCCTCTGGTCCGTGATACAGAGTTCTGTGCATGGAAAGTGCAAAGCGTCGATCAGTCACTAGGCATTCCTATACCAACCAAGGGTTACAGTGTTCGCTATTGCGTCAGGGAAGGATCTGTTACAAGGGCTTGAAGCTACATTTATCAGTTTCATGCCCGTTCAGAGACCTGCTGCGAAGTTGTAGTTGTGACTCCGGTGGAGTACAAGGCTAAATTGTACATATGAGTTCGAGTTTTTGTGTCGTGTCATTAGCAGTGCTCTACATATCTTTTTTGAGTTTTTTTTACCATACCTCTGTACTTCCTAAGAAGGGTGGGAGTAGCAATCAAATCCAACCCTCCATTGACAGGAGTAGTTTTGAACTTTTCTCCTTTCTAATGATAAGGGTACAATCCTCAATCTAATTCCCTTGATCGAACCTTCACGTGAGCACACCTGCCGCCTCATCCCCATCGTGCAATCGACGGCTCATCTGACACGTAAGTCTGAGTTAGCAGATAACCTAAGACGCTTCTTCTAATCTGATCCCTGGCAGCAGCACGAGCCGATTGGCATGGAGCACCGTCAAGTTCATAATTAGTGACAAAGAAAGAGGTGACAAAGAAAGAGTAGATAGATTCTCGAAGAGAGAGAGAGAGAGAGAGTAGATCGACCTCTGCCATGGTTCAGTGTAGGCGTCTCTGTAATGTGGGTACGTGCTTGTTGAGTTTGACATCACCGGCTAATCATCACCATTAATGATGAGAAAAGATCCGTTGTGATTGGTTTGGCATTAATTGTCCAGTGCATGCTTTGTATCATTGTGATGTACGTTCGCTGACACTGTCGTGGAGGTCGAGCCGTGTTGCTGCTACCACCACCGTTGAGGAAGACGAGCATTGAGATGCTCGAGGGCCGGGACCAAGTTGATTGTCCTCCACGGTTACAATTTTACCCTTTAGACCATGGTACTCCCTGATATTTGATGGTGGTATTTTCCTACATATATTTTGGAATATAGATTGATTTTACCCATTAGACGACTAGAAATAGACAATCTGTATTAATCTTTGAGATACCGTAAAAGAACTCCCGTCTTTTTAGTTTGTGGGCAGCGAGGCTAGTTTTGGTGAATAAAATAGCCAAACTCTGTTGTTGAGAAATGATATAACCTGAACGAAAGTGACTGCATTTCTTTAGTTTTTTAACGCCATGTCGAACTGTGCTGGAAGTGTCATTGGATGTTTTGGTCCTTCTACTGTTCTGCGAGCTGTATAATACTTCTGAAACCACATTAGTCTATCACTCTTGTTGAGGGGCCACTTCATGGTCGACTAGATTTTTTCTGAGCTTTACTGAAACATTTTGAAGAAGACAGTACAAAACATCGACTGTCTTTTGCTCTCCAACCAACTGTTGTAACATTTGCTTCATTTCCTATTTGAGTCTTGACCTACCGAATCTTGATCGATGGTATAAATTATAAACACATGCACCATATTACTTTGTCTTCTGTACACATTGTTTGACCTTCTTTGTCTGTTGAATTGCTGATCTTTCTTCTGATGTCCACCATCGAACTTCAGTGGGACGATCTGTTTGATGTATGAGGCCTCCGGGAAATTCCTCATTTCCTTCGCGAGTAATCGGAGCTCTGGTAACCAGTATGCAACATATTCGTTGTCGGGATCGTACGTCTTGGCCTACAGAGGAATGTTCACTCATGGTCACAGACGTCGAGGTATGTGTAGTGTAGACCGCCGTGCTCTAACGTTAACATCTTAAGCTTATGAAGTGACCAGTTGATGCATAAAACCTACAATTTCGCAGCATTCTTGCTATACTCACTTTCTAGTATGCTAACTATGATACTTTATGGTAGTCTGGTTAACTGATAAGAGTTCGGATGTCAGTATTTAGTCTTGATGCTTACTTGCTTCGGTATACTGAAGTATCGGTCTTCTCGTGGAGCATTACCAACCTCTGTCAGAGTGTAGCCAGTTCAAGTCTTTCAGAACATGTACACGAGCTTCCACTTTTTCTTGCATTCAGTATTTGCTTGGATCATACTACGTTATCAAGTGGAGTAGCAAGGATTTAGTCGTGGGACATAAGTACACTAACCTGCTCCATATGTCCAATTACCATAATCCAGTAGGCATGTTTCAAACCATTCAGCTCCCATTCGCCAATCGATACCCATGTCTCGGACCAAAAATGAGCAGACAATCTGCATATAAGCAATGTGAGAGATTAATAATGCGAAATATGTACACATGGCCTGCATTGTTAAACCGCCACATATTCACGCTGCCGATCTGATAGGATGTCAAAGGTTACCTGAAGGCCACGGTTGGACATGAAACCAGTAACTAAAAGCTCCTTCATGTTGGCATCAATAAGAGGGTACCTGGTATTCACCATGACATAATTCAGAAGGTATGACAAGCTGCAGCAAGATGGAACAATGTGGAGTATACCGTACCCAGTTCGGCCATCTCTCCAAGATTCAAACAATGCCGTATCTTGACTCCACTTGGACAGTACTTTCCTTGGACCTCCTACAACATTTCCGAAAGGATTATGCTCTTGCACCGGCCAAATGCAACATTCATTTTTTTTCCTAGATGAAATAGTTGTGCAGTCTTTTCATGATAGATGAGGAAGGAAAAATTCAAAATGATACCTTTTCACAATATGGAATCTTAGATCGTGAGAGACAATTGGATCTTTACCTAGGTGAAAACTGGAGTTCCTATATTTTGCTGAAAGAAATCTGAAGTAATCTCTCCATATCAGCTCAAATAAAACCCTGAAAACACTGCTATATCAAGAAAGACATTCCAATCCATATGAATTTGAGCTGCCTTACAACAACTTCACCATGAAATTAGGTCAGAAAGGCACACTAACCAGTATGTGGAATCATTTGCTACTCTCTGCTTCTCATATCTCTTTACCTACATCCTCAGAGAAAGCTAAATAATGTGTGCAGGAAACCATGAAATCTTTGCCTCCTCACAAATATAACGTCGTGAAAGACTGCCAGAAGCAAGCCAAGGAGAGCACTTGGTCGAGTAGTCTGGACCTAGCATGCCATTCCTAGTCTCTTTGTAGACTTTCAACTGATCCTTCTTCCAGAACTATTCATGAACTCTTCCCAGAGCTGCACTCTCTCCTCCTATGACTACAGAAAGAAGCAAACAGTACGACTGTAACAAATTTCCGAAGCATATCTACCAAGCTCCAGTGGAGTACTGGAAGTTAGCACATCACAGTTAACTGAACCTGCCTTTGTCACGCTTAGACCCACTGACTCCAGTGTTGGTACTGTTCCCCACCCTCTAATCTCATCCAGGACGGAACTAGGGGCCGGCCCGAGCGAAGGTGGCAAATTGCAGCAGTTCTGAACTGAGGATTTCAATTCGACTGTCTGGTGGAAGCGTTGCATCAACAATATCCATAAGCCTATAATTTACGAAAACAGTCAAGATGAGGAAAATTCCTACCTTTCTGAACTGTGTGTATACGTCTGGCAAGTTGCTCACAGGGAACGGGAGATCATCAATATGATACATTGTTGTTCCCCAGATGAGCTGAAGTTTGGGGCTCAGAGGTTTCTTCTGGTTAGATGCTCCTCCTTGGAGAATCACTACTTGCTCCAAGCCTTAGCGCACGAGGCGTTCGACGAGGAGTTCGTCACTGCAGGTTTCCTTATGAGCATAGACCTGGAGGCTGGAGATACACTCCTTACTGTCTTAATCTTAGGTGCCTAACATGAATTTAGTACTCCAAGACCCGGAACTTGCATATCAAACTGTATTAATTGGTTCAGGGATATGATTGTGCAGATGTACTCACTGTGTGTGCACTGACAGCCTTTGCAACTGAAGGAAGGATGTCTTCAGGCTTGCCGTGCCGGACAAGCAAGTCGAGACCTCGCAGATTCTGCTTCAGGTCTCCCAAACACTCTTATCAAGAATTGTGCCCTCAATTATGAAACCATAAATCGGATCAAATGCCATTACTTACAACCCATCAATTAGACACCCAGAAGAGCACCAAACACATCTACATAGAGCAACTAATTCCCCAATTAGGAAAAGTTCCAGCTTAGCACCGCAGGGGCAAGAAATTGGTGTACTCTTCAGCGAACTCCAATCCCAAATGCAGCAGGAGGCCCAATTTCATGAGCTCTCACCTCCAGTCTTGGGGAACCCGAAGCAGTGCGTGACGCCGCCAAAGATCCGGGGATTGACGCAGTACACCGGAAGGACCGCCTCGGAGGTCCCCCACGCGCGAACCAGCGCCTCGTTGTCGAGCACCCGGAGGTCGCTCCTGAACCACACGATGGCCTCGCCGGCGCCGCCCCTCCGCAGACCCGGCGAGATGCGCCTCCGGAATGCCTCGTCGGCCGCCGCGCCGGTCTCGTCGGCGCCAAGGGAAGGCAGCGCCGCCGCACTGCACCGCGCGGGACGGAGCGCGTCGGAGCTCGAGCTCGAGGGGCCGCTCATGGCGAGGAGGAAGCGGAGCTCGGTGGCTGGTTTGGGGAGGAGGAGAGGAAGTGGAGCATTTTTGGATCAGGAGTTGAGGTTTTTGAGAGTTGAGGGGGCGATTTGGAAAATGGGGCAGCAGGGAGGGAGGAAGGTGGAGGGAACAGTGGGGGTGCCACGTGTGGTGATTCGAGGGGTGTTACGTGGCTATACTTTAGCCTGTGGACACGGGGTTGTGGATTTTGTGGGCCAGGGATAGCAATAGCATATGCTGGTGGACCCGGATGTCAGTGTACTGTCATTTTAGGGATGGAAATTGTCTCCTAAATGGTATAGCAGAAGTTATGAATTAGGTGTGTGTTTATTATGGTACATGGTGATTTAAATCTAAAGGCTTAATTGCAACGCAGTTTCCACATAAAATTAGGAAAATCTCCACATTCCAAACGTAATTGATTTGTGGGGCAAAAAACATGTAGCTTATGCATGGGCCATGAATATTTTCACATGATCATAAATCCAATAACTCTGTCTAATACAGTTCACCATCCCTCAGACAATCAGAATATATGCACAACATAAAGGAAAAGTATACATGCCAGAATCCGTAATAACGGATGCACCGTCTAGTTAGTAGCCAAAAATAATTAAAAGATTATAAAGATATGTGGTACTTCTCAGTTATCTCTGTCTACAAAAAGAATGAATCATATAATAACAGCTCGGCATATTGACAAAAATCTGTTCTCCAAGAACCAGCAACTAATGAGGCTAAGAAAGTGAGGAAAGGGGGGTGAAGGACTAGAGGAAATATACAGAAAGCAAAATAGGTTACATCGAGGGCAGTGTCATTGCTGTAAATATCGCCGCAGCCCTACCCATGGACTGAACTATAAGCCGTCGCAATTGCTGTAGCAACAACCTGTCTCTCAAGGCCCAGATCCGTGTCACAAAGCTAAGTAATGATTGATTTCACAATTTACATGAAGACAAAAACGTGCTCCTGGGAATTGAAACCATATGTTGAGGGCAAAGAATCAGGTTGAAGTCAAACAGATGTGTAACTGGTGAATATCTTCAGCAGGTTGTCAAGAGTTTCAGGGTAGAATTTTCTAGCAAAAAGGTAGCATGGTCTCTTCGATCCATTCCACAAACATGGCTTCTGCGTCACAAGTTTCTGCAAGGGGAAGAAAACCACATATCAGTATTCGGTCGTAAAACCACACGTCAGTATTTGGTAGGTGTTAAGGCATGACTGTTTTTATAGAAGAGAAGGCACAGCTGTTTAAAGTTGGAACTTTCATTGTTTTATCTATTCATAGCACCAATAACAAGTTCATCTTTCCCCGGAAAAGAAAAAATAACTATGAGTTTGTGTTAAACATGAAAGTGTCACAGAAGATATTATTATTTTAAAATGTAACACATAATCCACCATAAAGTAAACAGGCAAGATCTAACATGAAAAATTTGTTGTTCTTTGACAGTCAATATTGATGACAAATTCTGTGCTTACCTTGTCATCACTCGTTACATGGATATTCTCATCAACGGCCTGCACAACAGTAACATACACCAGAATATCAATGTAAAGGTTATGCAGTACCAGAAAACCACGTGAAGCTTATCTCGGAAAAAGGTCAAGCAAGCAAAAAGACCTACTGTTATATTCTTCAGAAGATCATAGGTGACATCAGCAGCTCTGTATGACCTTGGATGCCATTTCGCTTCAGACCAATCAACATGTGTAACCGACCAATTAGATATTCCACCAGGATCTACCATCTGAAGTTATATAAAAGGACTTAGCAAGAAACTCAAAGAATAAGACGCAAATGCCACTCTAATAGATTGTGAATACTGACATTGAATAGGGTTGGCAAATAATGCTCGTCAGCAATACAGTTGCGCCCATCTGCTGGCTGCAAATCACAGGAGAAAGGTAATTCCTTTTCCAAAAACAACTTACCAGAAAAAAAATTCAAAAAAAAACTAAAATGTGAAAATCCTCAGCTTTGGTTCAGACTTCAGAAATGATGACTTGCAGCATCTTAGGAGGTAGTAGCTTACATCAGAAGGAATGTATGCAGTGCATCCCATGCCAATTAAGCTTATTTAGCATGTTTTAATATTGCTAAGGAAAGAAAAAGAAAACTTTGCAACAGATTTTACACATTTTACAATGTTTAAGGAAGTAGTTATCAGAACTGCTCTTCAGTTCATTATGGCTTATTTTGAGAGGCAGTTGGAGCCTTGGAGAGGGATTGGTTGAAATACCATTTTGCATTTTTACCAATTAGAGGTGATTGCTGAATTTCTGTACTAAAGTTTCATGACATACAGATCTCACCACTCAACTTTACAGTGAAACAAAAATATGAATTCAGTTCTCATTGTATGCATATCCCCTTTTTATTTTATTTTTAGGATTATGCATTTTTCCTATTGAGATACTGGTATACATCTATTTTATTAAACCAAATATAGTTTAGAAAAGCAACACACCTTGCAATATAGCTTGAACTTCTTGTAGTAAAGGCTATCCGCCAGAATCATTAAAGCATGTCTCCGCGTAATTGCAAACCACTATAACAAGAACAACAATTTACACAAGAAAGCATGTGAGATTAGAATACGATACTCAATCACCGATTCTGAACATGCCACTTTTATATGATTGAAAATTTTAAACAAATGATATGCCACTAAAAGAATGAACTTTGCAGCCCGCAGGTATTCTACAAACCTAGCAAACAACTATAGCAAAAACTGTACCTGGGCACCCTTTCTGAAGTCTCTCTCCTCTATTTCAGGAAGCATCTCAGGAGAATACCTTCCATTCCCATGTGGACCAGGATCCAGGAAGCTGAGAATATGATAAGAAGGCAGATAAAAATCAAAATACATGGACATGGACATCTTCAGGCGATAACCCAAAACTAATCAATGACATCCTTTTGTATCAATCACATGCCAACACCACTTGATTCACTAATTCCCCTTTACTTCCCTTCTTTCTCAAAATGTAACGAAATATGAGTTCCAGTGTTCTTACCAATCAACGAAACTAATGTTTGTACCCATCAGGTAATTATAGATATAGTCAAATGAATGCAGTGGAACACAGCTGCGACACAAAGGAAATATTGGTTCAATATGGTGAAAGAAATGATTGAAAAGGAAGTTATCCATAATCAGGAGTTCAAACCTATCAGAAAGCAAGACAAAAAATTGGTTGTCAGCATCTTCCAGTGCATTCGCTAATAGTCTCTTCTCTGCATCAATCATTGAAATCTTTCCCCACACTACCTGCATAGCAATTTTACTCCATTCAAATTTAACAAACACAGATGTGCAACACAAATTAATAGAGAAGCCCTTCAATTTGCAAGTAGATTAAAAAAAATTAGGCATCTCAATTCAAACTGCTAGTGGTGGCCTTCTTAGAATAGCTGGACCTCACAATACTAGTAATGACCTTTAAATAACACATGATGAAACAAACTTCTGTCAAAAGAACCTTATGTTGGCACAGAACCTACTAAAGCACGACCTATCTCTAACATAACACCTCATGGGATATTGGGAATGGCACTAAAACTCTTCATGCAAGCAATCTTTACCAAGTTATGTGCTCATTAAGTCAATATGAACTCACTGCTATGTGCCTATCTCCTGTGGTGCGTAACAAATGTTTAGCCATTGCTGGTTGCTGCTACCTAGAGTACACACCCTAATAAAAACAGAAGTTTCTAATGGCACAATATCTACCATTTAGTAATTAGCACATTCATCACCCATTGAGAGAGAGAATTTTCTTCTAAACATAAGCTTTGAAAATATAATAGACAGATTTTACCAGTCAATCCCTGATAAAGCACATAAGTTTAGATAAAGAATCAATAACAAAACCTACGAAAATTATTACCGCGTCGCTGTGAATATCTCGGCCAACAAACAGAGAACTAGAATGCACAGGCTTTTCACGTGACGCATGCACATAGATGGAGTACCGTCCCTCATGACCCTGTGTAGAGAAGTCTCAGTGATTTTTCTTAAATTGACATGCAGAGATAGTAACAAGGAGGAGAGTTAGTGACTAGAACATATTAGCACGATAATATTATTGGCTTGGTCAAATAGATTGGTTTAACCTATTTATGCAGGTAAAGATAATTGGATAAATCCCTCAACATTCTACCATTCAAATGTGTATGAAGATCCTATGCTAAGATGTTAGTTAAAGCACTAGCTAGAAAATGAAAAGGAGTGCATTCAGTAACTCAGTTCAACTTGTATTGCTTTGACATATTGCTCATAGTACTACACTAGAGAATCAATACCACTAGGTACAGTAATTTCATAAAGAACGCAAAAATATTGGTCCATTGTCATCTTTCAATAATGTGCATTTACTGAAAAATATTGTAAAGTATTAGCCAGTAAATTGTTTCAGCAGCCCACTTGGTTATTGCTATATATTTGTATTGAAAAAGACTGATGATGCCTTAGCACTTTGCAGTTAAGGGAAACACAAAGAACCCTCGGAAGACTTATACTCCTTAAATGGCGAAAGACAAAATGCGAATATGTATCAGACAAACCTGTAAAAATTTCTCCCACAATTTCTCAAAGGGCAAGAACCAGGTGTCAAGAACATAAGGGCGATCTTTGGATTCTTTGATACGGACATGGGCATTGCAAGGATATCCCTAATTACTACGGCTGAAATAATCTCCTCATCAGTTCGCTCCCGGCGGCCTATTGACGGGAGCCAATCCTTGAAAGGTGTACACGCAACAGAACGTCTAGAAGTAAAGAGGTAGCATTGCGAGTAGTGCGGTGGTGGGAACACATATGCCCCAATCAACACAACACAACCAGGCACAAAAGCACGATTATCCACATGGGCTTCTTGGCAGCAGCCCGATGACGCAGAGGCGGCATGACAGTCATGTCCTTGCTGCCCCACTGCCACACTCTAGGTACTTTTACCTCCTCTCCATCTTCAGATCATCTAAAGGTCATCACCATCAAACTCCAGTAATTTTGGTGTGAAGCTACTACACCAGGGTCTTATGAAATTTCAGCAACTGACACCTTCCTGCATTTGCAATACAAGGTAAGCACATTTGAATTTTCAGACAATCCAAGAAATCATGATAAAGTAACAATCAAGAAAGCTCCTACATATAAGCTTCTCTTCTGACATATTCTAAGGCAATTTACCAAGATTCGGTCTACAAACAAGCACTCCAGTTAGCTGATGGCTGTTCTAGCACAAATTCCAATGCATACACATGTGATTCAGACATTCAGTTACGACCAATTCTGAAGCAAGCTACAGAGACTAAACAAACACCCCACCAAAGCCTACCCAAACTCTTCGAAGATGCTAGCTAGCTGTGCAATTGGTTCGGAGTAGGTGATCTACACGTCCAAATCAGGTGAATTCCGCAAAAGGCAGCGCATCTGAAGTCCACGAAGGCAGCTCGCGAAAAGTCAAACTCTGACCAAATCACACCCGATCCCAATCGCCAGGCCCCCCGCCGCATTACCACCTCGATCCAATCCCCGCCACCCACACCACCAAAACACACGCCAAATCACCAGAATTCGCCCACAGGGCTCATGTAAAAATCGAAGCTCCGCACCGAGAGCAGCAGGAGAAACACGTTGAATCGCACGGAGAACCCCAGCAACCAAGCATCCCAACGCGAGGAGCAGCGCAGGGGAGGACCTCCGAACCCAGCCCGAACGGCGCGCGACGAAACTGGCACCGGGTTGGAGAGCGCGGGGAGGCGAGTCCGGCGAGGGGGTTACCTCAGGAAGCTTGGAGGCGGCCGGGGAGGTGGATCTGGAGCCCGCGGGGGTGAGATCGGATTGGGAGTCAGCAGAGGTGGTGGAGGAGGAGATGAGGAGGGAGGGAGGAGAGAGACGAGGGAGATATAAACAGAAGAGGATTAGCTAAGCTAGAAGTGGTTAATTGTGAGGTAAGGTGCTTGGGTTAAAAACTCGGAGCTTCCTTTTGCTTTTCCAAATGGATGCAAGAAGAAGAATGGTGATGTTTGGGTTGGACGTGTGCGTTTTTTGCACTCGGCACCCCAAAATTTTGTTCTTTTAAAGGTGTCGTGGACTAGTTTTACTTTGCTTAGACCTAGGCACGGTTCTACTGTTCTTCAAACCGGGATAGCTGCCTAGGTTTGCCGACGACACAACGATATATCTTAGATGAAATTATATGGTGATCTACATGGAAAAGTAGTATTCTAGACATTTTGGCTTGTGGTTTTTCTAGACTTCGAAAATTTTCTAGGTACGCCACTACTTAAAGTCTATAGTTCCACTATGTTTATTATATTCGGTACAATATGTAATGGCATTTTCCATTTCGCTCTGCTTGGTAACAAGAGCTCTCTCTGTCCGAATATGCAAGACATAATTTGATTGTTTAAGTTCAAGTTTTAATCAATAACCAATCTAATAATATATTGGTTATGTGACACAGATTTAATACTATTGAATTTGTATTCAAAAGTACTTTTATATGATTTTTATTTTGTAACTACTAAAATACCGTTAAAGAAATTTATAGCCAAAGTTTAATTTTTAGATAGTCAAAACATGCCTTATATAGTGAGTATTTAACATGACATTTTTTCTATTTTTGACGCGGAACACATTGATTCCATTAAACTTGGCACACGGTCAGATCACTGGCTATCATACCAGCTACAGAGTGTGGAATGTGATCAAACCACAACTCGCCCTCGCAATCACTAGTGGCACCCAACGCTGCAAGAGCATGCGTTACCATATTACAAGAACGTGGAGCAGATCACATGCACAACATCACACATGAAGTACCTCTTGTCTATTAAGATTGTAGTAATATAAAAAGTTTGAGCTGATATTACATATTATGTGTTATTGTCCGGTACAGCGCAATGACCTGTAACGGAATGAACAAGTATATTTGCTAGAGTTTTACTTCTGGTTTTTTTATTGTAGAGATTGCTCGTTATTGCGAGATATTACATAATCTAATTATCTAAGGTGCTTTCAAAAATACCTCTATTATCGTCAATTATTTTTTATAAAAGAACGTTATCCTCAGATTTGTACTTGATAACTTTGCCTAGAATCCAAAAGATTAATGCCTTTGCTTGACTTTAACCACCTTTGGTACAAAAGTACACATGCCTGGTGATGGTGAGTACAGTAAAGTACAAAAGCGGTAGATGCAGAAGAATATTCGCACGGCGGAAAGAACACCTGGCCTAGTTAGGGGTCGTCATTTCACACATGATTGTATTCAAATCAGATTCACTCTAAAATGGAAAAATATAAACCATTCACATCTACCTAGCAAAAACAATGATTTCACCTCAACACAAAACAAAAACTAATGCTTCTAGCTCACGCATTGTGCAGAACATCCTCAACGGAAAACGAAAGTGGTTTCAGGCTGTTCCATGAGCAAGCAAGCGTCCAAACAAACAAGGACATAGACAATGGTAGGTAGGCTGGCCTGGTCGGTGTGCGGATTTGTGCTGCTGCTTCCATCTCTGCACCCTCCATACTTCCAAGAGGATCTCATGCATCTGCATGCTTCCAAGATGTCCATCAATGATAGTGCAGATATGATAACGCAGATATTCCTTGCCTTGTCTCTGATGATTGCACGGCTCCTCTCCTCGCATGTAAAAGTTACATGTACTTTGTCCACAACCCTTCGCGTGGATGAACTCGAATAATCACCCGTCCTGTTTCAACTTTCAAACCACACCATCATCCACCATAATCGAAGTAGCACACCCACCGGTACAAAATCGTTAAACTGGTACGCCATGACGGCTGGTGATACATAACTCACAGAAAACTAATGGCAAACAAATATAGACACGATTGATGTTCAAGTAGATGGACATCGTGCTTATTCAACTATGGACACGTCCACCAGGAGTCCAGGATCTTACAATAAATAATGGTACACGGAAAAAAAATGTGTGCATTGAGCACTGGGGACCAAACAAGGTAATAATGAAAAAACAACAGTGTCGTCGCAAAAAAAAAGACTCTTGAGACGTAATTCACATCTACAACCTCCGGTGAAGCAAAGCAAATTGCTCCCAAGTCATTCACAACATTTGGTACCCCTTATTGTTTACTTGACATACGCAATTCTTTACCTAGCTTCATCTTCTAGGTTGCGGAAGCCAGTGGTAAGATCATCGTACAATTTCTGAAATTTTGCAACTAAAGCATCTCGCCTTCAGCAGGGTCCTCAAACTTTTGGGACCTGTTGTATACAAAAAGTAAAGCTATCACTAAGTATCTGGAAAGAAATCACCACGTAAGTATGATTTTGAATATGAAATTGAAATACTTACACAAGACGATAAAATAGATCGCCCATACGGCTCTTTACAACACTGTAGGTTATCTTATGCCCATCAGCATTAGCTGCTCGCTCCACAGCCTGCAAGACAGACATAAGTATATTAAGCAAACTCCATTTTTTTTGTTTATTTCCTACATGACGAATTCAAATGAACTAGCTTCACGGATTCGCCTATTAATTCTAGAAATTTAATTTTACTGTAAATAAACATGGTTTATATATCAGATGGGTCTAAAATAGTTTATATATCAGATGTAAAATAAAGGATGTAGCATGTATTCGCTACTCACTAATTCAAAATTAGTAATCCAGGTCTTTACCTGGCAATGTACTTTATTTCCTTTCGTGCATGATATATACGTCTTACATTGATAACGTTCAAGTTCCAGCTCATTGCCAGGCTAGCCAGTGCTAATATTTTATTTGAGTAAATTAAACTTATCACTGGGTGTTTTTGCAGCAATTACCAAAAAACACATGTAAGCCAAAGTTATGCGTGAGTTAACCATAGTGCTTTTGGCATAAGTGGTTTACTTAACCCCAGTCTGTTAAGACTTATTGCTGACTTGTTGAGGTGTCCTGCCATAACGCTGACACTGAGGTGTTAGCATGCTGAGGCATCCAAGTCCAACGAGTGAGCCACGGAAGACAGATCAAATGGACTTGTGGTTAAGTGAACCATTTGTTATAAAAACACTGTAATTAAGTGAAACTTTTGCTTGATAGAATATTTTTTACTGGAACCATGGAAACATCGAATTATTAATCATTTCTACAGTAAGCCCCTAGATTAAGATTACGGAACATCAACCTTTACAGCAAAAGGGTAACCTTCTCAATGTCATAAAAAGAAATCATTCAAAGGTCCGTACTTCATCAAAGTTCAAAGGTCTAAGCTACTTGTGCAACCAAGCTTCAAGGCCAAAAAGGTTACAGTAAGTGGGGTTACCTGATTCGCTAATGTATTGAAATGAATAATGTTGCGCATCATCCAAACAGATTTGTAGAACGGACAATACTTGTCATATCTGTTTCGACAAGTAATCATAGTCAGAATTAAAATGGTTAGGCATTTACAAGATAATTATATATATCACACTAGCTAGGGTTTCACTCACGGGGTAAATGCATTCTGTGCCAAATAATCTTCCCTCAGGAGCTTGGCCGTCTCCAGGGTAATTTTGTCAGATTCTCCCAGTGCATCTTTACCAACAAGCTGAAAATTTGGCAAATATTACTCCAATGATGTGCATGTTGGCAGCAATCACATTATGCAAAGTACAAAAGCACCAATTTGATATTTCTATATATGGAATTTTTCAAAATTTACAGTAGCACTAAAGTAAAATTGAAGAGTTTAAGTAATTCAAAGTCTATCAAAAAACATGACTGAATCAACAGAACCAGGGTAGTCTCAGAAAACGACCCAGGAAACAAATGCACCACATGTTTCAACATATGATAAATTATAAATTTATAAGTGAGACACAAGGTGAAAATAAATACCTGGACAATTTCGTTTAGATCATCCTCTCTCTGCAACACTTCACGTGCTTTTGTTCTCATATCAATAAAGTCAGGATCAAATTTTTCATAAAAGGATTCCAAAGCCTACAGTGCAGAAGATAGTATGTTAGTATAACATAAATATCTCATGTCATGTGGAGTTAGGGCTACCAACACCGCCGTCCCGCAAAAGCGGCCCTAGCTGTGCTGCTAACAGGATAGGAATAAGATCTCCAAGTTATCTTTTAAATTCAGCAAGTTCTTTGAGATCAAGTTTGCTAGGCAAGTAAAGATTATGTTAGATTGGTTTGGTAGGGGTAGAACCTGATTATATAAGGGCTACCGCACCATCCAGATTAAGCAAGCAAGCAATTAGTCTCTTCTCTCACCCCTAATGCTCTCCTCTCAAACCTGCAACCCAGTCCATGCACCCTCTTTGGCATCACGGGCTCATGGCAACATAACCTCATGGAAGGAAGCCAGCCAAGCCTCAGCCGGTCACCTCCCACAGCTACCAGTTATGGTCCCAATCCCTGGACCGTAACAACTCATAAATAAACATCATTTTAATGACACGTAAACACGTGATGGAAGGGAGAAAAACTTTACGGGAAACAAACTTCAACATATAAGCATAATGGCAGCTAAATATGTGCACAGGAGAAATACAATGAAGGTGTTTGAGTCTCCTGCCTACTCGTTCGCCAAGTAACAATATGTTTGCATTTGTTGCACTATATTCGTGTAGATGTACCATAAATACAGGATGTGAACACGGTGCCAGACTGCCAGAAATCAGTCAGATGTCAAATCTCACAGACGTACAAGATCTAAAAGAGACAAAATCATCTAAAATCCCAATTGCCATTCCAGTGAACCTACTAAATCATCATGTATAACTTCAGTTAACACATAAAAAATTTGTTATACATCATTTGGAGTTCATCTGATCTGTCCTAAGAAGCTCAATATGTAAGTGTTGAAAATATACTCTATATGATCGGTTTCTTTCTTCTGATTTGTGTTTTATCGTAGAGAATTCAGAGAAGACAGTAATTGCATTAACATCCTAGGCAAATTAGGGAATAACCTTGGAGTATTTTGAGTAAGAAATGAGCCAATTAACAGATGGGAAATGCTTTCTTTGAGCCAGCTTCTTATCTAATCCCCAGAAGACCTGCAATTCAGAGCAGTTAATACTGTAACAAAGCAATGAAGATGCTGTCAGTAAGGTTAGGCCTAAGCCCTAAAAGTTGGGTGTAACCTAACGGTTTTCCTTACCTGCACAATACTAAGGGTTGCGGAGGTAACAGGATCTGAAAAATCACCTCCAGGAGGAGAGACAGCACCAACAATTGTGACACTGCCTGTCCGATCTGGACTGCCAAGACATTTCACCTTACCAGCACGTTCATAAAAGGAGGCCAAACGTGAAGCCAAATACGCGGGGTAACCACTATCTGCAGGCATTTCAGCCTGGAGCATATTGAGCACACCATTAGTTTAAAAAATCACATTAGTATGCAGCAAGGCAGTAATCAACACATATGTGCAGGAGTAACTTTACTCCAAATAATTCCTAATAGTTAGTATTTCATGTAATTCAACAAATTTGTTCTGCCATCTGCAATGCTATTCTTGAAACTGAAGAGTACTATCAACTACCAATGGATTCCTTAATAACAATAAGCTTAGTAAAGGGGAAAAAACAAACAGTACTAGTCATAATCCTGGATCAAGACAATGGAGTAAAAATTAAACCCCAATAGTGAATGGTGTAGTCAGGAACTTGATAAATCATTAAAAAGGATTTTTTGTTTAGCATAAGACAATTGTATAGAGCAGTCAACATAAGTTAAAAAAAGGCAACGAAAGGGAAATTGGTAACTGGGGAGGGAAGCATCATACCAAACGTCCTGATATCTCACGCAATGCTTCAGCCCATCGAGACGTGGAATCAGCCATCATACTAACATTATAGCCCATGTCACGGAAGTATTCAGCAATTGTAATTCCTGGGTGACCGAAAAAAACCACATGATTGTATTGTTGATAGATAAAACATCAGTTGTAAAGCCTGAAAAAGCAATGACTCTTTTTAGCGAATTAGCAGGAAACTAAGATAGGCTGGACAACTTTGATGAGGATAAACTGGACTACAAGTCTATAACATAGTTGATAAATCACATCAAACAATGTTATAAAGATGCATATATCCACAATGTTCTACCTTCTACTAAAATTTAACTGTGACCCGCATATAGAACAGTGACACGCATATACAGATGTTAGGGATATGTCCAAAGATGCCTATCTCTACCTGTGCTAGTGTGTTTGCTCCTTTTACTTTTCTCATGTGGTGTGCTTTTCCAATTTGTGCCATTCAGCCTCAGTAGTACATAGATAGATCACAAATGGGCAAGCCACAAGCTTGCAACAATTCCATGCTATGATGACTTTTAGATAAGTATGATTTCTAGTAAAGCAAGCAACATAATCTTGTTGACAAAAAGGAACTGCAGAAGATGGAAAGTCGTGCCTGTACTAGGAATGCAAATCTGAAAACATCAATATATGCGTGGTATACCTGTATAAATGGAGGCTTCACGAGCAGCGACAGGCATGTTGGAGGTGTTAGCCACAAGTGTTGTTCTTTTCATGACTGACTCTTCACGCCCATCCGGCAATGTCATTGTCAATTGTGGGAAGTCCATAAGGACCTCAGCCATCTCATTTCCTCTTTCCCCACAGCCCACATAAACCACAGTGTCAGAATTGGAGTACTGTATGAGGTAACTTGAGTCAGCAAAAGTCACAGAGTTGAGTCATTTAAAAGGCCAATATCCACAGCTGGACAAAAAATAGCAGTTATGAAACAAGAGCAGAATAGCCATAAGACCTTTGAGAGTGCCTGACTAATGACAGTTTTTCCACAACCAAATGCTCCAGGAATAGCACATGTTCCTCCAAGCACCGACGGAAACAGTGCATCCAGTACACGCTGAAACCAATTCACAGTACATGTGAGATACATCAAGATTTGATTAACACAGGAAACATCACTTCATGATGTTTGGTGCATTCAGCGAATAAATCTTGACAGTTAAGACTAATACAAAACGCTTATTTTATGGAGGACATGGCTTTGAGTAGCTAGCTCCATGTACCTGTCCTGTTAGAAGAGGCGTATCAGCAGCAAGTTTTGATGCAACAGGCCTTGGCGACCGCACAGGCCATGTCTACGCAGCAGAAATATGACATTATTGTTCAGAAGCACAGAACCATGATAAATTCAAACTTAGATGCTTAATAAAGGGGAAATGCTTTACATGGAGCATAGTAAATTCTTTTTTGATGCCCTGAAACTCCAATTCCAGCACTTTATCCTGCATAAATAGCAATTGGGTGTCAAATACAGTTAAGAAGAAGAAAAAACGAAGTGCAGAAGCAGCAGGCCTTTAAGTAACATCTACTAACCTGCAAACTGTACTGACCAGCAGGGGCAATGTAACTTATTTTTCCCATAGAACCAGGAGGAAGCGCAACATGGTGTTGCATCAGTGTATTCTCAAATACAGTCTGCAAGACAGTAAAACTATATAAGGATGCATATAAAAGTTAACAACACGCATCCACAGATTGCAGAGCAAGAAAAACCTTGGGCAAGGACACAAGATAGTAAAATTATAGAAAAGGAGAATTATATATCTTGCTAACTCACAGCATATAGATCTCCATTCGTGATGGCATCTCCAACACCTGAAACAAATGACCTAAATTATTGATATTATGTAAAGGACAACAGTTGAAAAGAGGCACGTCAACACTATGCTTATCTTAGCCTGTTCTCACACACATTACCTAGTTTGTTTGGCTGAAATTCCCACAGCTGATCTTTATCAAGGGCAGGGACTGAAACACCACGTGGTATGTAGACATCTCCGGATTTAATAGCAATAGTTTTCAGAGGTCGCTGCAGCGAGAAGATTCAAAAGTCATACCATCAGTATAAAAATTCTCTTGGGTAAGCGTAATAAATGTGTGCTTGTTGCATTTATCTTACCTGGATTCCATCAAAAATGTTTCCAAGAATGCCAGGTCCCAATTCAACTGAAAGAGGCTGCAATAAAATACCATGATGCATTAAAATGGTGAACAAAACAAAATTCATTTGCGAGATGCACAAGGAAACACACTGCACCTTTTTTGTTCTCAACACCGGATCATTAACCATTAGCCCAGCTGTTTCCTCATAAACTGCAGACAGTAGTGACAGATAAAATTTGTGAGATCTTAGTTGCACATGTCCTTAGGGGGAAAACTCGACATGAATATGTGAGGCAGAATTGGACTGTACCATACCTTGGATTGTAGCTGAATCGCCCTCAAGACGAATAATTTCCCCAATCAGGCTATCATGACCAACACGAACAAGTTCATACATGGCAGCACCACCCATTCCATCAGCCACAACCACAGGTCCAGAGACCTAGAACAACGCAATATAAAGGTGAAATATTGCATCATGACCCGATAAGAAGACACCATTACATCATAAGAGACTGCAGTACAAACTAAACTAATGATCAACACATCGGCTTATCAGACTAAGCCCAAGCACAACCACTCGGTTCCAATCTCCGCGACGGAGCACAATTTCACGACCGAAACCAACTTGACCACACCAGTTCCAGGCCATGCGTGCTAGCTGAGAACAGCACATCAACGCACAGGTTTCCGCACCATCGATCCACAACGTAATTACACCTCTCATGGCCCAAATATCATCAGAAACCTAAAATAAACCGCCCAATTCAACGAATCTCCGATCATCCAACTCTCCCGAACATCAGCAGAGTCGCATGACAAGTACGGAAAGCACAGTCCCGTGTTCTCACGATCGAGGCAACAATAAAATCCACAGAGAGCAACCGCGCACTCCACTGATCTAGAAACACCCTAATTTCAAACCGAGGCAACCGCATCTACGCATCCGAGATCACAGGAAACGAGAAACACGGTCCCGTGATCCAATCCGCGCGGGGGAGGAGGAGGCAGACCTTGCGGACGTAGCCATACTCGCTCTCCCTCTCGTTCTCCTCGAAGGTCGTCATGCGGTCGCCATGCGCCATGGTCGCCGGCGGCTAGGGGTCGTCGGCCGGCCGGCGTCAGATCACGGGGAGAGAGAGAAAGGAAGATGGGGTCTCGCTCGATCTGGGCTGTGTCACTGTGTGAGGCCTGGACTCGGTAAGAGGCGATGGAGAAGGGGGCCACGATTTCAGCGAAGGATATTTCTTCTGCACGGTGGGCCCTACTCACATAATTGTTTTCTCGATCCCCAAACCAACCGAGCGATGTCAGCCATTCATCGGCCAGATTATATCGATTTGCTTTCAAATTTTGATCTGCATTCAAAATTTATCACAATTTGCTTCAGAATCGCATCGACTTTCTTACAAATTCACGCGGACTGACTTCCGAATTTGTACTTATTTGGCTTTGAATTTGGCTTGTTGATTTGCCTTGCATTCACATATTGGTTTTAAAAAATATGTGCTTCCGGCGACATCTCTTGTTATTTCTTAGTATTACTGCTTTCTTTGGTGAGTTATGCCTCTTGTGGATGCCCCTTATACCTCCAACTTGGGAGGCCCGGTCACCAGTTCCTAGCATCGATGGGTTTTATGGCCACTTGCTGTGCTAGCCGCAGGCGCCTCTTCTCCAGGAGGCTGTAGCAGTGCGGTGAATCGTCAGAGTGGCACAACAGAAGTATCGCAGCTGTCCATATATTACAAACTGAAGTTACAACTTGCATCAAAATACAAAGTCTTACAAACTGATTCCCAAAAATACGGAGAATTTAAAACCGTTATCGTCTGGCTATAGCAAAAGTCTTTCATACAACTCTCAACTCACCCGTTCTATTATTCTACTCAGTGGAATTCTCGTCACGGAACTCGACGTAGTAGTCAATGCATTCGTCCTCCTTCTTCGGCGCTTGTTCTTCAGGAACTTCCTCGTCCACTTCAATGTATACCACTTCCATCTCCGCCGTCGGCTCACAGTCTAATCAAAGGAATTAGAGTAAAGGGATGAGTACAGAAGGTACTCAACAAGTCCAGGAATAGCAAAGAGGTGTTTAATGCACTATCTACTGAGGGCGGCAACGTTCTTCAAAAGCAGTGCAGTTTTGAAAGGTAAGAGAATCAGGTTTTAATTTAAGAGTCTAATGATCTCCTGTTTAACAAGCCGCTAGGATTCCTGATGAATCCCTTTATTGCCGGGTTCGCAGTTCCAACCAGGAACATGGAGTGACAATGCCACGATTCAATACACTCTGCAGAGGTGCACAACTGTACCCACAAACGACTACAGTCGTATCTCTGAGGTGGCCAAACCTCATCTACACTCCTGAGTCACAGAGCCGTTTCACCGCCCGCTCGGTTATACCACACGTCGTAGTCCGTATAGGACTACCGGTCTCAATCATAATGTGAGCAGCCCGGTGGCCAATATCACATTAACAAGAAGTGGGTAGCCCGACGGCCAATATCACTTTAATAAGATGTGGGTAGCCCGACAGCCAATACCAACTTCCCGGTAGTCGATCCCACTACCGAGGCCTTGCGTTCTCAGGGGATATAGACCTAGGCCAAAGGTACTTTGGCTCAGCCCCGTCCATACAGGGTATGTGGTTTGCGCGATCACTAAGGCCCTTGAACAGATTTGATCATTGGTTACTTTAACCTTATATGAAATAATCCCGTGTGATGAAATCCGCCTTCCGATGTGTCCTCGTCACCTTTCCAGGATTTCACCACTCACCATGATCACGCCTAAAAAAATCGGCGATCAAAATAAAACAACAGTTGATTCATTTTTAGAAAATAGATTTTCCTTTTGTGCATGCTATAGACAAGAGGGAAATTTTGTAAATCATTCTCAACGGACATGAACAAGAAACTGGACTTGCCTGGTAACGAGTAGGTAGTGGAGTTCGACTAGTCTGCTTACTGAACTCTGCTTTCTGAAGAAAGAAAAACAGTATAGTCTGATAAGGACTAATTTGAAAGATTCCAAATGTGAATGCAATGGCATGGCATCGAATGCATGGGAATCGCATTTTGAAATGCAATAACTAACGTAAGCCATTCCTTGATGCATTATATATGTATAAATCCTAATTATTAGTTGAACTTTGATTCCCTTTTATGATTGTGATTACGATCAAACGGAACACTAATTGATTTAATTCCTACTTTAACTAGGGCTAAGACTACCACTAGCTATACTTAAAATTGTTTAAGTTAGTAATTTAGAAAATTTTCAATTAAACAAGTGATCTAGGCATTTACTTTATTTCATCTTTCTTCTAAATGAAAAAGGAGAAATAACTAACTTAAGTGATAAGTCTAAAAATTCTTTTGACTTCTTGCCTTTTGACAGATTCATGTATTTATAGATAAACTTTTTCTTTTTAAAGGATTAGATTAATTAGGTTTCCTATTTTTGTTTTTATTTTCCTTAAGAAAAATTTTATTTTATTTAAATTAATTGGTCCACTCGGTTCTTTTAATGGGCCTTTAAGCCCACTTGGCTTCTCCCCATAGCGTACCCGACCTCACTCAGTCTTCTCTCTCCCTCACTTCTCATCCCCCTTCACTTACCCAGGTGCTGCACCCGACCGGTCCTCTCCGAGGCCCCATGGTGCCACCGCCCTCTCAATCCGGCACCCTCGACGCCCCCCTAGCGCCACTGCCTCCTCCGTTTCTCCCCGTGGCCTCTCCTCCGCCTCCAGGCGTACGCCGCCGTTTCCCGTGGCTCCGGGTGCTGCTGCTTGACCCGCCTTACCTCGGGACGGTCCCACCTCGGTCGCTCCGCTCACAGCCGCTCCACTCGGCCGCCCCACTCGGCCGCTCCTGCCGGGCCCGCTCCGGTCCACTCGGGTTGCCTCGCCTCCCGATTCTAGGGTTCGGAACCCTATCTGTCCTGTTGCTTGGGATGTCAGGCTAAGCCTCGACGCATCCCCCGTGTAATTGCCGCTTCCGATGATTCGGTCGCCTCATTGGCTCCTCTCGGTGCCACCCGGGATAGCCGTGGCCGGTGTCGCAGCCCGGTGACCCCGCCGGTGGTGCCCTGGGCGGCCACAACTTCCACCGCCTCTTTCCCAGGTAGGTATCCGGTTTTCCTCTTTCTTTTTCCTCTATTCCCCTTATTGATGCTAGGGTTTCTTCTTATGAAGCTTGGTCACGGTGGTTTCTTATGCTTGATCTGAGTTATTAAGTCAATGTCTTGCCTTCATCCACATGGATTGCCCTCATTCACTTGATTAAACTGATTAACATATGCCAACCTTGACTTGGTTTACTCTGAACTGAAGCTCTGGTTGAATACCAGGGTTGCTATTTTAACAATTAGTTTAAGAAAAAGAATGCTAAACTGATCTTAGTTGTTTTCTGATTCCTCCCGTATGTGTACATGTACATCAGTTGTCAAACCGAGGGATAGGTACTAGTTTGTCTAATTCAGTTACTGTTGTGGTATTTTTGTTTGAGAAAGGTTTTGGAAATAGTTATCAATTTTAGATAAGAACATACGCTACACTTGGTTCTAGCTGGTTAGCAATAATATTTACTGTGTGAGGTACATAACATATATATGTTAAAACACACGCGTTTTATGCGCTGGTAAAGACAGACTTACTACACTAGATTTATATCATTTTTATGGTGATTATTTCTTTATCTGGGATAACTCCAAGAAGGTACAATTGATAAGAACAGATGTAGTACTTGATTTTAGTCGTTTTCTGTTTTCTGGTAATTGATATATATATATACATACATGGTACAAAATATATTATAGATGAAATTACAATAAGAGATTTATCTATGATAAACGATGAAATGATTATTGGTCTAAGATTTTTACAACAATCAGTACAGACTACAATCATACATGAACAAGGAATTACATTTATCCCATATCAAGACAATATTCCATATATTTCAGAAGTACGGAAACGTGGTGGAACCCTACAGCCCCAAAACTTAAAAATTTCTGGTCGCGAAAGTATAAATAATAATATGAATCATGAAAGAGACATAAAGTATGAGCTTAGTGCAAATATAGAAGAATATTATATGACAAATACTTGCATAGAATGCATTGGACTACAGTCATTATCACCAAATTGGTATAGAGATATAAATTCTAAAAAGGATATAGAAAGGATTGTCCAGAGACTAGAAGATATCTAAATAATTGGAGAAATACCTATGAAATATTGGGACAAAAACTCTATCATCTGCAAGATAAATATTATAAACCTAGACTATATAATCAAGACATGCCCAATAGAGGCCACCCCAAAAGACATAGAAGAATTTAAAATGCACATTGAAGAATTATTAAAACTAGGAGCAATAAGAGAAAGTAGAAGCCCACATAGATCTGCAGCTTTCATAGTAAGAAATCATTCTGAAATAGCTAGAGGAAAATCAAGAATGGTTATTAATTACAAAAGACTTAATGATAATACCATAGATGATGCATACAATATTCCAAATAAACAGGAATAGATTAATAGAATACAAGGTAGCAAATATTTCTCAAAATTTGACTTAAAGGCTAGCTTCTGGCAAGTAAAAATGGCAGAAGAGTCTATAGAATGGACAGCATTTGCATGTCCTCAAGGTCATTTTGAATGGCTTGTAATGCCCTTTGGACTAAAAAATGCTCCTGCTTTATTTCAAAGAAAAATGCAAAATATATTTAATGAAAAGCAGGGTTTTATACTAGTATATATAGATGATGTGCTAATATTCTCAAAATCCTATAAGGAGCATATTGCTCACTTAGAAGTCTTCTTTAGAAAGGTAGAGCAAAACGGGTTAATATTATCTAAAAAGAAAATAGAAATTTGCAAAGAAAAAATTAATTTCCTTGGTCATGAAGTAGGTGAAGGAAAGATTTATTTACAAGAACATATTGCGAAAAAGATTTTACAATTTCCTGATACTATGAATGATAAGAAGGTGTTACAGCAATTTTTAGGAATAGTGAATTACGCTAGAAACTACATAGAAAATTTAGCAAAGCTTGCTGGGCCGCTATATGCAAAGTTAAGAAAGAATGGCCAAAAGTACTTCAATTCGGAAGATATTAAGTTAGTAAGACTAATAAAAGAAAAGGTTAAAGGATTAAAGCCACTAGAATTACCACTAGAAGATTGCTATCTAATTATTGAAACTGATGCTTCTCCATTAGGATGGGGAGCTATACTAAAACAAAGACCAAACAAATACTCAGCTAAAACAGAAGAAAAAATATGTAGATATGCCTCTGGAAGCTATAAATTAAAAACCGTAAATAACACTGACAGGGAAATTCTAGCCATAATCAATGCTATAAATTCTTTCCGTTTATATTTAGGATTTAAAGAATTCACAGTTAGAACAGACTGTGAAGCTATATGCAAATATTACAATCAAGTTAATAGCAAGAAGAGTTCTACTAGAAGATGGGTTTTATTTGAAGATATTATCACTAGAAATGGATACAAAGTTATATTCGAGCATATTAAAGGAAAGGAGAACATATTGCCTGACTTATTTTCTCGTTCATCTATTTTGCAGAAATGAAGCGAATGATGGGCTTTAATGGAGTTGAATCATTCAGCTTTGGAGCTGAGAATAAGCTAAGAATATTCCCGCCGAACTCATATAAATTCAAGCCAAAAGATCATATTGTGCTAGATGATGTTCAAGAATGCATTTTAGATAATTTTTGGTACCAATATAATAATAGGCGTGAAGACAAAGGGTATGTGCTATCAATATTAAATAGCCTTGCGGAATACTTCAATAATCTAAATACTTCAATGCCTATGACAGAAAGTCCAGAAGTTATGGAACATATAGAGCAAAAACCCTTATATGTGGTGTTTGAAGGCCAATTACCAGGTATATACATATCATTTGAGGAAATAGTTTCCCAGAAAATAGACGCGAAAATATCTGGAGGAATTTCATGGAAGAAATATACTAATATTGATGAAGCCTTAGCTCAAGCTAGGAAAATATTAGGGGTAAATTATCATATGGAACCTGCAGCAAAGGAATATATCCAGAAATTTAAGAGAGCAAGAAATAAGAAAGCACCAGCCACACCATATCTAGAAGTTCTAAAAAAAAGATAATGCTCCAAAGTTCACAACGTATAAAGAGTGTCTGGTGAATGGAGTAGATCCCTTAGACGGGGAATATATAGATTGGAAGATAGAAGAAAAATTTGAGAAAATAACCCCCCAATGGAAAAAAGAAATCAAAGAAGACATTTTGAAGGATTTAAAAAAGGAAATGGATGAAAAATTTGAAGATATGAAGAAAATATATGAAGAAAAGTACGATATATCATTTTCTGATGAAGATATTATGGATATTGCCGGACATGAGCAAAATCCAAAAACAGAAATAAATTGAAACCTATGCGGAAGAATATGAGCTAAATAATATTGATAATGTATTATCAATCATTCGGGCGTGGCAGACCCGTGGCAAAAAGAGAAAGATGTGATATATAATAAAGCTGAAGATAGACACGAAGCAGCTGGGTGCAGGAATAAAGCTGAAGATAGACACGAAGCAGCTGAGTTGTACCCGTAAAGAAAAAAGAATCCAGAAGGACAGCCACACATGAAGTCTACAAAGGCCACTAAGCCTAGGCATCCAGGTGGACGGTCATGCGTGAAGCGTACAAAAGGCTACAAAGCCTATAATTATTAAATAATGGAGAGGAGCTCTTCGTGCGCGGCTATAAAAGGAGGTTGCAGCCAAGCTCAAAGGGCATCAGAAAAATCATCTGCAAAGGCAATCATACATAGCTAGAGCAAGAGAGAGCACTCCACTCCACTTCTTCTTTAGTTTCAACTCCACTCCACATCCTCTTTAGTAGCCACTCTTCCCTTGTAACATAGTCGCTACTCGAGGTTTGTAATATTAAGAAGGTAATTTTTCTTTTCTGTTTGTAAGCTGTTTGGGGGTTCCCGAAAGGGAAAACCATATATAAACTAGTTTATGGAAATGAAGTAGTTCTGTTTTGAAAATCCCTTGGTGTTTTTAGCTTTAGTTCTATGAGACGGGTTTTTATACTAAGGATCCTATAGGAGAAACCTCTGCGGTAGTTCTCAGTTGAAGCCCTGCACATGGCATAGGGTATAGAGGACTCGGTTTTCGCTAGAGAAGTGTTCCCTTCGGGTGGAACTGCCTGGGAAGACGATATAAAACCCATCCCATATGGTTGCAGCCAGAAGTATCCGGGGAAAGCTTAGCTACTTCTGAAGTAAATTAGTGACAAATATGGTGAGTACCGAGTAGGATTTCTACAATTGATAAGCACACACCCGGCTGTCTTGTTGGTCTCGCCAACCCACAAGATCCTACAAGAACGCTAGCACTGAATATTAACCATAATCAGTAGTGAAGAATTTAAATAGTTTTGGATAGTATCGTAGTACCTGAATAGTGTTTCAAATTTTGAATAATAAAAGTAAATAGTAAATACTATTTTTGAACAGTAAAAATGAATAGTAAAAGTGAATAGTGTTTCAAATACTGTCTGAATAGTCTAGTAGTCTCATCGTGTCTAGGTATGCAGTCTTCGAGATATGCTATTCAGACACGATGATTATATTCTAACTTAGAGACACGATGTCTTCGAGATATGCTATTCAGACACGATGATTATATTCTAACTTAGAGACACGATGAGACTACTAGACTATTCAGACAGTATTCGAAACACTATTCACTTTTACTATTTACTTTTACTATTCACTTTTACTGTTCAAAAACAGTATTTACTATTCACTTTTACTATTCAAAATTTGAAACACTATTTACGATACTATTCAGGTACTACGATACTATCCAAAACTATTTAAATTCTTCACTACTGATTATGGTTAATATTCAGTGCTAGCGTTCTTGCAGGATCTTGTGGGTTGGTGAGACCAACAAGACAGCCGGGTGTGTGCTTATCAGTTGTAGAAATCCTACTCGGTACTCACCATATTTGTCACTAATTTACTTCAGAAGTAGCTAAGCTTTCCCCGGATACTTCTGGCTGCAACCATATGGGATGGGTTTTATATCGTCTTCCCAGGCAGTTCCACCCGAAGGGAACACTTCTCTAGCGAAAACCGAGTCCTCTATACCCTATGCCATGTGCAGGGCTTCAACTGAGAACTACCGCAGAGGTTTCTCCTATAGGATCCTTAGTATAAAAACTCGTCTCATAGAACTGAAGCTAAAAACACCAAGGGATTTTCAAAACAGAACTACTTCATTTCCATAAACTAGTTTACATATGGTTTTCCCTTTCGGGAACCCCCAAACAACTTACAAACAGAAAAGAGAAATTACCTTCTTAATATTACAAACCTTGGAAATAGTTATCAATTTTAGATAAGAACATACGCTACACTTGGTTCTAGCTGGTTAGCAATAATATTTGCTGTGCGAGGTACATAACATATATATGTTAAAACACACGCGTTTTATGCACTGGTAAAGACAGACTTACTACACTAGATTTATATCATTTTTATGGTGATTATTTCTTTATCTAGGATAACTCCAAGAAGGTATAATTGATAAGAACAAATGTGGTACTTAATTTTAGTCGTTTTCTGTTTTCTGGTAATTGATATATATATATATATATACACATATATATATATATATATACATATATATATATATGTATGTATGTCTATGCCGATTCATTGAGCTGAAGAACAGATACTTCTTCGTGGTTCCTTCTTTGTATGTTGGTTCACTTAAACTGGGAGAACAGATTCTTGCACTTGGTCTTGACCGACTTAGTTGACAATGCTTTTGCATCCAAGTATCTAGCATAAGGGCACATGTATATGTGATTTATGTGTACCTGCTTCTAGAACTGGTAAGAACATGTGGTGTGCTTGATCCTTAGCTGATTGCTTTTTGGGTTCTCCCAGATATATACATGCATATCTATTTATATATCAGTTCATTAGACTGAAGAACAGATACTATGCATGTTGCCTATTAGATGCCTTGATATATGCCTATGTGTGATGATTATCTAAGAAGAATATGAGGAAAAGGATGATAGGAATCTGATAAGAACAGAAACTACTATGTTGCCTATTAGTTGTCTTTAAAACCCTGTGATGCAAGTCTATCCTGAGGATTTTTGTTTGAGGACCCTATAGTGTCAAATTGATAAGAACAGATGCTATTTAAACTCTCCTACAAAATTTCTGTGATGAGAAAATAGATGCTGAGGGTTCTATTAACATGCTACACGCATGTGTATATGGGTTATGAGCTTCCAAAGAGTTTTACCTTGTGCTAGTTGGGACAATGTTAAGTTGGCTGATTTTGTCCTGGCTGATCCTCCTTATGGCCGCAGCCTATTGCCTTCAACACTCCTCTTCTCGGCTGGTTCCTCTCCTGAGACTTCCTCTAGTGCTTGACTACGGTTCCCTGGTCAGCTCCTGGAATTGGTGATCTCTTTCCGGCTATACTCTGCTCTCGGAGAGAACGATGCCTGAATGATCTGCACTGCAATGCTAGTGCTACTCGGCTGCCTGGTTACTATTTCTATCGAGACTTCCTAGGCCTCTCCGGTGGAAATTTTTTTATTGTCACCTCGTGCTGCCTTAGCTACTTGGGGGCATTACCGAAATGATTACCTTGGCACTCCACTTGGACCTAGTTGCCTTGCCGGTTAAGGAATTTGGCTAAAATCCAACTTTGTGAGTACCGATGAATGACTTTGGATGGGTTGATATTTATCTCAGGTTTTAATTTTTATAAATTCTTTTTAAAACAAAAATTATGGAGGCATTTTAGATTAGGAAAATAAAAATTATTTTTAAATATTCCTCACCTCTTTTCTCTATATATATGTATATTGTAGATTCGTCCAAATAAGGGTCTTAGCCATGTGGCCCTCGGACATTTAAAAAATATATATTTTCAAAGGCTATTTTTCAAAACTAAAACTATTTAGGTCATCGGCACTATTTTGCCCTCGCAGCTAACCTTGCGGACGTCGGCGAAACTGTGCCGATGGCCATTTGTATTTCACAACTCCGTTTTCGAAAACCTGCCTCTTACAGCAACGGCGTAAATCCAACGGTCTCGAGTGCCCATACTCGACGACCTCGGATGTCGCCAACATTTCTCAAAGGCTTCCCTCCTCCGACTCTCGGCACTTCACCACTACAGCTCAAGACTCGAATGTTAGGGTTTAGCATTGATGTATAGGTAGAATCTTGATCATGTAATTTTCTTTTCTTCTTCATTTATTCATTTTGTAACAATGTTGTATAACAATCTTTGTAATATTCTATTGATCAATAAAGTTAGATTTTCAAGCATATTTCTCATGTATGAATGCAATGATCTACATGTACGCCATGAATGATGAAAATGCACTACCATTTCCCCCTCTCTCACTCTATCTCTCGACGTAGCTCGATAGATTCGGGTCAACTCAGTAACGCAAGTTGACCTGACATTCACCTCACGCCTCTTCCGACTATCCCGAAACTAGGGTTCTCACAAGCAGTCTCGTGGAGAACTGGCTATTCAAGTGACAAGGTTTCGACCGACTAATGTTTATTGCCCGCAATTCTAGCACCAATTAGTTCATCTTCTTCCTCCTGCTCTACAATGAGCTCTAAAAGGGGTAGTTCAAGCTCGACGACAATTGTGGCGGCGTGGTCGCAGGCCACGTGTTCTTGAGGGTAGTCATGTAATTTCACTTGTATGAATGTCCAATGTTTATCAAGGGTTGTACTTCTCTGGAGTTTATTTGGATATACTAGATAGGAGTAGAAATAAACTCGAAACTCATAAGCTAAACGAGCAGTCCAAAAAGTCGTCTCAAACTTGTCCCTTAATAAGTAGAGTCGAGTTGGGCTTTGAACTTGTTAATATAACGAGTTCAATGAGCCAAGTTACTTGAGTTACTCATTAAGCTAGGTCTAACCCATGAGCCGGTGTTAATATATATTATGGATCACCGTTGTCTTGTACTTGTTGACAACGACATACATGTAGATTGGTTATTTTAATTTTATTTTTGTTAAGAAGCAGAGTACTAATTCAAATTTTACTTAATTTTATATATACTCAGATCGAATGTATAAAGGTCACTTTTGTGACGAGCTTAGCAAATTTTAACGGGTTAACTTGAGTTTTT
The DNA here is from genome assembly GCA_019208055.1 of Stipa capillata. NCBI lineage: Eukaryota > Viridiplantae > Streptophyta > Magnoliopsida > Poales > Poaceae > Stipa > Stipa capillata. The sequence continues at coordinate 443,835 of JAGXJF010002947.1, read as the reverse complement.
ACCGAGTAGGAGTTTGAACTCACGACAAAGACAAATGGAGCCAACTCATTATCCTAACGAGCTTTATCAAGTCCTGCCAAGTCAAATCGAATTGGCTCGTTATCCAGCCTGATATCAGGGTATTTGTTTAAAAAAAAATTATGCTCAGTTTTCTTGCGTGTCTCTTCCAACTTGCTCTCAGATTTATAGTGCTTCGCTCTTGCGTTGCTACTTGGATTAACCTGTTTCCAAATCTTGACAGTTTTGCATCGACTCAAAATTGAATGGCCGAGTACACTATATTTTCGGACTGTGGGCCGCAAGGAGACGTGGGGTGAACGGGAGAGCCTGCACGACAGGGAACAGATGCGTGACTATAATCGGCGAAGCAGGTGAGCGTACAGATCAGCATGGGAGACGATCGTGCCAGTTGAGTGGCTCATAGTGCTCGGCCGGACCGGGGTTGCAAGGATAAGAACATGAACGGGTCCTACACGATGTAGAACAGATATCCTAGCTGCCTGTGTGTCAGTGTGTCACGGCCTTAGACATCGTGCCGAGGATTAACCAAACAAGCGCCCTCGCAGAAAATGAGTTTCCGAAATATATATTTTTGTAAATTCTCCTACTGCTGATCGAAATGCGAACCCTGCGAGATTCATATGAAGCTTATTCAATTCCACGGAAATTTTAGTTCCGAAATTCTAGTCTGCCGGTTCGACTTGTTCTGGCTATGAACAGAATTAATGGAGATACGTACTGTGTATTTTATACCAAGAAATATATCAGCAAAAGATCATGCATTCGTATTTTGTACCGACAAATATATCAACAAAGGTTATGTACTATTTTGTACCAAGAAATATATCAATAAAGCAGACATACATCTCTAGATCTTACTATATTAATTATTACTTTTGTGTGTGAATTGATCTGACTATGTATATTTTGTACTATATTAATTAATTATGCTGGCATTAAGCCACGGTTCTCTCCTTCCATTTGGAAAATCTGTGTCCCTTCAGGAATACATGTGTTTCTCTGACTAGGGATAATCTTAACAAAAGAAGATCTGTAGATGACCAAACTTGTGTTTTCTGTTCTGAATCAGAAACAGTTCAAACACCTTTTCTTTGATTGTGTGATTGCTCAATTAGTGTGGCAACCTATTTCTGACATCTTTCATTGTCAACTTGGCACTGATTCAGCCTCACTTGGTCAATACTGGATTCGTCATGGTGATGTTGCTCTAAATATTGTGTCCTCCGCTGCACTTTGGAGCTTATGGTGTACTCGCAATGATTTGTGTTTTCAGGGTTCGCAGTGGACAAGCATCAAGATGATCTGGGCCAGAATGATTGCTACTCTTCACCACTGGAAGATTCTGCAAACCTACACAGTCAGCGTTGCTGGACCGACTTATACTGCTGTTGGTACTCCGGGTTGCTTGGATCTGAAGATGTTATCGTCATCGCTAAGAACGTAGTCTCAATCTGACACTGTACTCGCAATGTTTGTGTTTTCAGGGTGCGCAATGGACAAGCATCAAGATGATTTGGGCCAGAATGACTGCTACTCTTCACCACTGGAAGATTCTGCAAACATACAGAGTCAGCGTTGCTGGACCGATGTATACTGCTATTGGAGCGCGTGTGCAGACAAGCAGTGGCAGACCCAAGAATGACCAATAGAGTGTGCTGGACTGCGACAAAGGGTGTTGTACTGCTTGTGGTTCAGTATTTGAGGACAAACAATACATATCTACTTCTCTGTGTGTTTAGGCCCGACCGAGGTTATAGCCCTCACCGAGCCTAGGCCCGCCTCTGCAGAGAGGTACTCCGGATTGCTTGGACCTAGAGATGTCATCGTCATGCTATCTGAAGAAGGATGCAGTCTCATTCTGAAACTGTACACCCACTGGGCTGCTGATCTCCAATCCCCACTTTTCCAAAGCTCGGGTGATGCTAGGTCACAAACGCATGGCAGTCTACCAGGAAGACGGGCTACACGACTAGTTCTCATTTTGTTTGTCTACCCCTTGCTTTGGTTCCTGTTCTGCTACATTATCGGGAATTTGTTATCACCTGGTGCTTTTATTCAGTCTGTACCTGGATCCTGTACTGACTTTGTTTCATTGTTAATGCAATGGAACGGGGGGGTCTTCCCCTTTTCATAAGAAAAAAAATGAACATGAAAGCGTGGCCCCTGTTCTCCTGACAATCAACTTCCACACGTATGCCACCCTATAGCGGCGCACGGGGGATTGGCTATCAACAATGGCGAGCGCACGGCGGGTGCGCGTGGGCTAATGCATCCGTTTCCAAGAGCGAATTCAGGATAAAATGTCGCCGGTGTCAAGATTGAGTTTGCCAACTTGTTGTTGCCTCGTTGGATCGACCTGGGCAATGCCTAAGTAGACTACAACACTTTGTATTGGACGCTTGGATGCTGTTGAGTTGGAATCAAATCAACTTTCTTCTGGGGTTATTTTGTTTCTGAGCTGTGGGTATACGGGTTTGGGCCAGAGGCGTCGGTGTTCATTGACACCATCCCAACACCTTAGCTTCGTCCCTGTCCGCTCCGTTTCTGCGGGCCTTATCTCATTGTCATAATCACGCCTTTTATATGTCAATTAGAGTTAGAACACCTTTTTATAGATGTTCATTAGTAAGTTAAAATGAACATCTCCTTTATTTTTTGCCCTCGCTGCTGGTCGTCAATCTGGCCATTAATGACTATCGACGACGACTTCTATGGTACGTACTTATTGGCTAATATGTAATCGCCGTCCTAATTCTCTGAGCCTGTGCATGTATGACTTGCATGCACTACTTATTTTTTTGAGTGCGTGTATGTTACAAGCTGATGAAAATGGCAGGGCTGGCGCAGCCGGCCGGCGCACTTCTCGCCGATCTAATTCGGGACGGCCAACATCTTCGCCGCCATCACCGGAGTGGTCGGCGCTGCGGCAGCACTTCCAGGGTTCCACCATGTCTGGGCGTGGAGCGATGAGAGCTTGCCGGGGGCGGGCTGGCAGCCTCCTCCGGGTCCATGGCCTGGATGCTCACCCTACTTACAATGGAGTACATATATAAACACGAGACAACTTGATTCGACCAGTCCCGCGTAAAAAAAATGCATGTATATACAGCAGCTACTAGTTATCACTTGTGCGTTTTTTTTTGATTATGTTATCACTTGTGCGTTACCACTTACTAGTAGCATAGTACAATTCCCACAGCGTAACTCGACCGCTACCTTTCTGTAGCTGAAACCAAACAAGTGCCTGTTTTCCTTCATCCCGTTTACAGTGCCGGTGTAATCGCATTCCCTTTTATGTTTACATTGGTTCCAAGGATATGCGGAACAATTTAAATAGTTGTTGTCCGCAATATCTTCTCACGTTATTTATAGACAACTCTACAAATAACACATATAATCATTTATCTATAAAGTGTCTATAAAAAACTTCATATTTTGTGGCTAAAAGAAATGTGATATACGTACACCTCGCATATAACAGTAAAAATATTGTGTGTAAGCTGTCTATTAGACAATCTATAAAATAATAGACAATCTCATATTCTCTGATCTTTCTCTATCTTTCAACATCATAAAAGAAATCGTATGTAATATTTTGTTTTTGAGACGTATGTAATATTTTTTAGAGACAGCTGATGTTATTCATTCGTACGTGCTCTAACCAAACACCACCACATTTTTTAAGGGTCCGTGAGATCGGCCAGCCCATCTCACAACCAGGCAACCTGCCCAGGCACGTGACTGGCTCTGCAGATGCGGGCCATTCAAGCCCACGACGCACAAGCCCATGGGAACAGGCTACGACGAAACCCATCAAGAGGCCCGGAAAGCCACCTCGCCGGCCCCCGGCCAGAGCCGGAGCGTCCCGGCTGCGGCTGCGGCACCGTCTCCGCCCCCGCCCTTCGTCTCTCCCGGCCCACTCGCGACGGCGACGACGCCCTGGTCGTATCGGAGCTGGGTGGCGACTCCACTCCACCATGGTGCCGGCACGAGGCTCGCGACGGCTCCGTGGGGGGCGGCCACGAGAGGTCGAGGCTCGAGAGAGGTATGCATGCTGCTTGCTTCTCGCTCCTCCTTAGGCTCCAAGCCTCACTAGGATTTGTGCTGTGCTGTTGTCGGAAAATCATGCCATCCCCACGAAATGGATGCAGGATGTATACCTGTGAATCTACAGTACAGGTTGCTACTACTTGTGGGGACTGGTAGCGAGGGAAATCAGTAAGGGCATCGCAAATAGTAATAATTCATAGACATTGTCTTGGTGAGTTGTTATAAAACAGCCGCGTTACAGATTTCTCAGATTATTCATAGTTCAGTTATCTTACAGATTTGAGCAATCTATGATTTTGCTACGGTTTGATTAGTTGTACATAGCTATCCAGATATCATCCACCGTGTAGCATTGATTTTGTGTGATTTTTTTCGGGTTTTTTTATGACCATTTGCAATTCGAGTAATTATGAGCATTGATCGGTAACGAAACAACAAGTACAGATAGAACAGAGGAGAGTCGAGTTCGAAGTTCTACCAGAAAACCCGCTAATCGATCTCAAGCTATGGGGCAAAAAAACTGGGAGCACCTAGAATTTTGTTTTTGCAACCACTATCTTATTACGAGCTGGTCTCAGCCATAACATGATAGTTTGAAGAGAAGTAATCATGAGACTTGATGGTCTATGGTTTTAGGTTAAAAGAGCAATTGAAGATTTCATGTGTGTTAGTTTTAATTAGAGGTGGAAAACTGAAAATTAGTTCATTGAACTTGGACCGACACCATGGAAATTAATTTTGACTGATGGTGTATTTCCATGTCAGTCAGTTAGTTACATGGTGCCCTTGCAGGTCTCTTTATCCTTTATTTGCTTACGGTGTTCAGCATGGCTCATTATGCCTATAAGTGATATATCCACTCAGTTGCCAGCATTCTTTCATTTATCCACATTTTCAGCTTGGGGTGTGCCTATATGCATAAAGATGAACAAACTCTAATGCCATTTGCAGGTTTACAGCACCTCACCTCAATGGCGCATCCAACTCTGAACATGCTTCCATCAGTTAAAATGATTAATCAAGCTAAATCATCTCTTGACAGTTATGTATGAACCAATATATCACCTTCACAGCTAAAATAAGACAATCAGGATATCATTAATCCCATCCATATATCCTTAATGTATAATGGTAGTGCATGCGACATGCATGACCTGAAGCTAAAGGTAAACCATGCAACAGCCTCACGTGAGAGAAAAAGAACAAGATGTAGCCAAGGACAACTTGCCGGGAAATGTCACCATGAATTCAAAGCAGGGATGCATATGCTACCTTCAAACATGCATGTGCATATTCGGCAAGTCATCCTTGGCTGCATTCCGCTCTCTATCTCGTTTCACGTATGGCTATTGACAGCCATAACACAGAACTGTTATTGGGTGGCAACAAGCACTGAAATAAACTTCTCTAGGATGCACACTGCTAGAGGGATGAGGCGTGTATATATGCATGCAAATTCACTGCTGCTGCTTGCTATGGGGGATGTTCAGTTATATGTATGTGTGTCTTGTCTGACTGATTGATCTTTGTAGCTTGCTATTTATAGACTTCCAAAAGAATACTCTCAAGATATGGTTTCCCCTTTTGTTATGAAACTTTGTCAAAGGCGATGCCTGATTCTTTTGGATGGAGGTGTTAGGTTTGATATGGATAGCTATTCTGTCCACTTCCATGCAGAGTAATGTGATTTTACTGATATCACGCATTGTGTTGTAGGCGTGCGCAAGTTAATTTCTCTATTTGAGCACTGGAGAAAATTTCACTTTCACATTGTTTGAATTGGACTTAGCCTTTGTCAGGCATTAGTTTCTTCTTATGTTATGTGTGAATGCAGGATAGAATTAGAAAAATTCAGAAGTGATGGAATCTTTTATGAATTCTTAGACTTGATAATATTCCCTAAATTGTAAAAGAAGACTTAAGCTTCCATAATAATATTAAAAACATAATTAGTTAAATAGTTTCAGAAAGTAAAAATAAATCAAAGCCATCCAAGTGATAGTGAAATTTTGATGATTTAAAGATTTTTCCAAGAATTTTTGTGGAGTGTAGATCTGTATATCTACATCCCATATTGTGTTCCTGGATACACATAAGACAAATTAAAGCCTAACATGCACATAGCCGCAATAAGAACTTTCATGCATACAGCTACAACAAAGTCAAATTCTCTTCTCACTAAAAGAATAATAATCAGATTTGCTTTTACTAGGACAACAATTTAGCAGGAAACCTGGAAAGATTCAGCAGCACACCAGCAAGATTGTATGCCTCTCTCCTTCCAATGTGTCCTGTATCCTGATTGATAAATAGTATTACATGCTGATGCCTATGTTCCTGTCAGGCTGTCATGAATTCATAATTCACAAGTTCGTTTTTTCTGTCGCCAATTGATTGGGTGAGAGGCAGTGAGAGTATGTATCCCTTTTGTCTTTTTCAACTTTGGATTAATCTCATTCTGAGAGAACATTTCCTTCATCCCTGGATTCATCAGTCACGATGTGGTGGGGAACATTCTGGATTGCCCTACCAGTTAATTTTTAAAGTTGTGCTCATCATTGGTTTTAATTCGATTGGGCCAAGTTGCATATGTATGATTTTAGAGAATACAATATAGAAGATATCTTTGACCTACTTCAGACAAGAGACTGCATAAGTGCATAACATTGTTGACTCACAGCATTACGTTTGTCAAAGGACCACAGGTGCAGCACTAGCAAGATGTTCCATTAGATTGTAGGGGACCAGACAAAAATTCTGTGGCCTAAATGCATGAATGAAATTTTGACATGTTTGAGCAATGTCATACCTTTTCTTCGGAAAAATAGAGAATAATATCATCATACCCTTTTGGTGGGGGAAAAGGTGCTGCAATGGGTGCCCCTTGGCCACTCCAGAGGCAACCTCACTTTTCAGAGATTTTTGTCCGGTCAACCCTTTCCATCTGATTCTTTTCACTCTTATTGTTCCATTATTTGCATGTTTTCAGAGGGCCCAGGATATGCTTTGAATTGGAATAACAGTGGAAGTGAACAATATGTGGGGGGCAAAAGTATTCGATGTAGAAAGTAGAAACATTGCTTTTTACGACACGTTGTAACGTGTATGGAATCCCTCCTCAAACTACTGCCCCCTTTACAGCTTTCTAGATGTCTCAAAACCTTTATAAAATGTAAGTAGTAACAATACCTAAAGGCTTACATTTCCAGTAGAACTGCACCTCTTTTGTATCTTACCATTATATTGCAGGCCCTGTCCAAAGTAACAAAGACGATCCTGAATCTGTTAGAGATAATGGTGCAAATCCACCATATGGTGCGTTTTCGATCAAATAGTCGGTAAATTTTACTATTATTTTAATAAAAAATTCCTTGTTTCTTCTGTGACATAATCATCTCACCGAACTGGAGTGGATCCTGAGCACCGCTCCATATTTCACAATCTTTATGGAAACTAGGGGTCATTTTTCTCAAACGGTTTACACCGTTTTCCATTACTTGAAAATTAGTTGTTATTTGGATGACTACCAGAACATTTGATTTACATCCGTACTCTGCTTTCGCAGCTTTGTACAAACATAAGCTCTTTTCCCGCCAGAAGCTGAGTGTGATCAAGGAAGAGGTTTGCATCATTTCCTATTTGCCGTCAAAACTGCCAAAGGATGGTATTTTTCACACTGATGCAGTACATCATAGCTACATCAAGGAACTAAATAATGGATGCATAGTAAAGCTTCCTGTAGAACTATGGAACAAAGCAATCTGTAATGGACCAAAGACACTAGTGACTAGAGGTGACCACATTGTGCTTCTTCTATCAATCAAGTTTTGATCAGATGGATCCAATTGGTTGGAGATGAACCGCAATGCATATATTCACCAGTACACAAAGCACAGAACGATTTCACTCCCTTCAGATTTTAGTTCCTTTGCAGTTATTACTTTACATGAAGGTCCTCTTTGGGGGTGAATCTCAAGGCCACATGTCAGCCGCACAGCTGGTCACCTCGCTGGACACCTGGTTATCCTGGCTCTCTAGAGTTACGGTGCTTTGTACCGTTGAGTTCTGAACTTGTGGACCTGGCAAATCCAACCCTGTGACCGTGAGCACATCCAAGGCTTGGCACATCTTGGTGGAATTCAGAAATGGTGCCAACCCGAGGTGTCCTAGGCCGCAGGGCATTGCACTTCTAGCTACCATATCCTCTGCCATTTTTACCTGTAAAACCCAATTTCAGAGATTTACAAGACTGATGATGATCATTCAAGAGTGGCAATTTATATTAGAGAACTGGTTACCTTGACTCTTAAGGTCTCCACATCTGATTTGAGGATTCTGTTGTCCGCGACCGCAGTGGTGAAATGCTGGTTGGCCTCTGTAAGTTGCTTGAATAGGGATGCACTTTCACTTCTAAGTTGTTTGACCTGCTCAGGAGGGCACATGTAGATATAAGCTCAAAATAAACTTGCGTTATCACAAGTACAATAAGAAGGCCTTAGTGAGCTAAGTGTACTGGGCACTACACATTTGTCAAAATCATGGAAGTGATCTAACTACGGGGCCATCTATCAGAGAGCATTGGGCACAACTACTGCACTGCCATAGTGTTATAACAGAAAACAAGGCTATAGAGAGGGAATTTTCTTTTGATAAAGCTGCAGCAAGTGCATCAAAGAATATACCTGCGATTCGAGGTCACTTAATTGTGCATGCTTTCTCCTCCTGGACCGGCTAGCAGACTCCCTGTTGGAAACAATCCTGAAATTTGCACAGGCAATCCATCACCATTGACGAAACTGTAAGCTCCTTGCTCAAAATTTAGCAGAAATTTACAGAATTTGAAGACAAGCTTGATCTCATTATACCTTCTTATTTGCTTCGTCTCCATGGATTTGGTGCCTCGCTTGCATGGACCTCCCTCCATGTCTAGTACAGACTCGCTATCTGAACCTGATTCACTATCAAGAGCACGATTCCCTGAGGTGGTTGACCTGGGGCTAGCTGCGACCAAAACAATATAGCAGGTGAGATATACTTCCAGTGTGCCTAAATTGGGTATAATCAAACTCTAAACCAATGTGGTTCTCTGTTCTCATGTTCAATTAGGGCGGAAGGTCGGAAGTTCTTAGGAATTTGGGAGCAAAGGAAACATCCACCCACAGATGAATAGGTGATGCTTCCTTTTGCTCAAAATTCCCATGAAATTCAGTGTGGTTCACATGTCTAATTTTTCGAACTGGGCTTCCCCCCTTTCCATTACATAGAACCGGAAGTGGTTCACATGTCTAATTGCTCACAATTAATCTATGCTCTATATGTACATAACCTAGAACATTGCACATAGATTAAAAAACCTGACTTTGTTGTGCATTGAAGGTATACTTGTCACGTACCGGAGATGGACGCTGTTCGTGACCCAGTCATTTCCGAGACGGCGGGGTGCGGTGTACGGACGCTGTCGGACCACCACAAGTGGTTGGCATTGCTCCCATCCAGTTCCAGGGCGTTCTGTCGAGCACAGGAGGAAGCTCGGTCAAAGCATGTACAGCAAACGCTGAGATAAACTGGTTGGATCCTGGCAACGCTCACCGAGTCGCTGAAACCGAGGCCGGGCATGCTACCGGGGGAGAGCACACCGGTGCTGGCGCCTCCTCGCCCGGGCTCGTCGAACCCGCCGGCGTCTGATCCGTGGCCGGGTTTGCTCCGCTCAACGGCAGCGGCAGCGAGGTGTTGCCGTATAAAAGCCTCCAGCTCCAGCTCCGATGAGCACTGCTTCATCGTGCCTCCCCGGTCGGCCAACACGCAGCGCAGCAGCCGCGACGTGCCTGTGTGCGTACGGTGGCGCTGTCTGTCTGTCTCGTTAGGCCTCCGGGGGAAGCTGCATTGCCGGCGACGGCTTTTAAGGGGTGGAGCGGGCGCGGAACAAATCTCGGGACGTGGAAAGCTCGTTTGGGCGATAACAGCTTCGGTGAATGGACAGTGACGCTGGCTGACTCGGATCCTCGTCGGCCTGAGGCAACATACAAGGCAGACGTGCGTAGCCGCGTCCGGCGGTTGAGTCAGGCCCAGATTTGCTGCCAGAGTCGTGAGGATTTTATCAGATTTTTAAGTTTAGATATATTACTAAATTGTATGTTTTATAATACTAGTAGCTATTCTCTCGCACTCCGGCTTGGTTGGTGGTTAACGTGTCATGCTTATTGTTGAAGTTGTTGTGAGAACTCCACTACTATGCTTGATTAGTTATACTTTCTCCATCCACAAATATACTTAGGTTGTTCTGGCCATGTGTACAAATTAATTAAAGGACAACATTAAACGACGATCATGTACTTTCCTTGTTCCGTTTTTTTTTACCATACGACCAACAATGGCACGTACTTTCCTTGTTCCTAGTTGGTCTCATTATTTTCTCTCGTTATGCAGCAGCAGTAGGAAGGGCAATCACTTATTTACGACAGTAACAGTCAATTTGCTAAATAAGATTATCATAAATCCAATACAGTGTCAGAGCCCTCGTCTCGTATCTTGCCGAGCACGATAATATATGTGTGATCGCAAGTTGGCAACTTTGTTATTACGAAAAATCAACTAGCCAGGCAGGCATTAGTAAAATCGGCTAAGATTACCATCACATGGCATGGGGACTGGGGAGTGATGAGTGGCCACGAGCAGCCCCCGCGAGGCGCGCGTGCAGATTGCGACGAAAGCGAGGCGGTCCGAGTCAGCACACGGGCTCGATCGGGATGTTTTTCCGAGTTCTGGGCGGTGTCGGCGACTCGCGGGTGGGGCCATGCGATCTGAGGATGGATGCGCCCTGACGTCGCCGGTTTGACCTGACTTTCTCTGCGTGGTTGGTGTGTGTCGCCATGGGGGAGCGCGTGCTGACGAGGCTGCTGCAGCCGGATCGGTGGTGGAGAACGGGAGATGTCGCTGCCTGCGATCGCGCGCGCGCGCGTGGAGCTGCGTCGGACGCGACAGCGGCTGCCTGGCTTCTCGAAGCGGGATAAGGGTTGCGACTTGTACGCTCTTCTATGGCGGATTGGCGGGACATTCTTTTGGGTCGTGATTGTTCTTCTTAAATACGGTCGATTGTTTAAACTGTTAGATTTAAAATTCAACAGTCCATGCTTCTTCATCTTTTTTAGTCTTGTTTTCTCTTGTCACAATCGTTATCTTCTCAATCCAACCTCGTCTCCGTCAATACTATCGCTGCTGCATCATTGTCGCCTCTTGCTCGTCGTGTTCGGTGGCTATTATCGCCGAATCAAATCCTCCCTCTAAACTTCCCTGGTTCCGGTGAACCCCCACCCTAACCTCTAACCACTCTGGTGAGGTCTCATCCCTCATCTCCACCACCGTCACTACTTTCGTGTCGCCGGCGGCTCTGTCTCACGATCCTAAACACCCCTGTGTGATCTCCACCCTCGGCTCTGCTATTGTCGTTGCTCACACGTCATCAGTGGCTCTACCTCGCGTCCCTAATTGCTTTGGCAAATAGCAAATGCGGCATTTTTCCAAACAACCAACATGAATACTGGCTATTCACTAAAACTAAAAAGATAATATTACAAAGTATGATTCATGTTTTTAGGTAGAACATATTGAAAACCACATATGTTCGACCGTGCAAAAAGCAACTGCCCTCTAGTTGATGTCTGCAACGGCCAATATAGCCACCTCATGGTAGGCTAGCCTCTACCTCCTATTCAAGTTCTTATAGACATTCCACGGAACATACAAGAGACGGTCGTCACATTTGTGTTTCGGATCTTTTGCTGGTGAGAACAACTTGCCATCCCACCAATCATTCACTGTTGTGAAAGAAGCCGCCGATCACCTGCCCAAGAACATAGAAGGTTCCAAATCGCACGTGTGAAAGAACAGTTCGTGCAGACAAGTCCAAGTGATTTGGTGGACAACCAAAATGAGTACATCTCAATTTAGAAGGGTAGAACTATAAATAATTTACACAATATTATGTACTATAATAAAAAATTATTGTAACATCAATATTTATTTTATAATATGTAAATATAAAATGTTATACTCCCTCCATCCCATAATGTGAGGCGTATTTTGATCATTAAGACAAGATTTTCCCCATCAATTACTCTATTAATATGTGGCGACGTACGTGATATAAATTCATAATCATAAGTAAGTTCTTTTGAATACAAATCTACTGATATCAATTTTATGTCACATAAACCACATACTAATGGAGTAATTGATGGTTAAAATCTTCTCTTAACCAATTAAAGTACGCCTTACGTTATGAGACGGAGAGTATATCATAGTAGATGTATTATATCGTGGATACCTATACTACCTATATCATATTATTTATCATATATACAATTATATGTAATTGTACGTACGTATATTCATGAGTGTTTGTAATTATTCTGAATCAAACGAATTTTGGAATTGACTTAGATATGGTGTCATCCAAACACTTTGAATTAAAATTGATTTCCAATTTTTATTCCTAAGGAATTGAGATTAGTAGTTAAATTCTAACTAACGATTCCGATAATGCCACCAAACGTTTCTAGACCTTGAGAATCTATATATATATATATATATATATATATATATATATATATATATATATACACGCAGTGTTCCATGTATTTTAAAGTCAGCTGTGTCTAGCTCCATCCTTCGTATCTCGGTGTTCCTTAAAGCATCTAATAAAAAAAGGTAAAAGATAAATTTGTACAAGCTATATTAATCTCAAAGATTTTGAAAAGCCGTAGGAGCCGCCCACCTCAATAGGTGAGAACCTAAAACCGTTGAACATACTGTGGCTAAGGACACACCCTTCATAAGAAATATTGTCGAATCGTTGCTTCATCGCTGGACCGCTGTGGAAGAACACTAAGAGCATGAAAGAACGAAACAGGAGAACTAGAAACCAAAACAAACTCAGCACCACTAACGCCGTCACCACCGCCAAGCCAAGCCGAGATGCAGGAAAAAAATCCGCCAGATCAGGAGCCGTCCATCCGCAATACCATAACACTACTAGCTCTCTAGCATCGGCCGCAATAGCCATGTAAAAATGGGGATATAGTTGGGAGTGAGACCTTTATTATGTACGACACTGTCTCCACCATCGGAAAGCTGCCATCAAGAACATACAAACCTAACATAGAAGACACCTAATCTAACGTCAAATGTTGATCCGGTGCTCCTACTATTGCCGTTGTTGGAAATTACTTAGAGAGAAGTGGACTGTGTTGTATACAGGCAAAGTATTGAGAGTATCCAATAAGTAAAATGGTGTGAGCGACGACCGTGATGATGGGTGTCGATCACTAATATGAGTGATACGACAATGTTCTTTTAAACTTGGTTTGGCCTCGAGGAGGCATAGTCCCATTGAGGGGCATGATTTTAGTTCTTCGGATCCTCGACTAAGATAGCATCTTTGGACTTAGGGTTTATCTTGCACCTATGAACGGCCCCTTGGACACTTGAGAGACCTATCGAGAAACAGCGGCCACATCTAGAAGAGGTGAGAGCTCATATTTCAAATGAGAGATTAGTTAGAAACGATTCATGTGGTGCCTTCTGTAGCCCAAGGAATGGGGGCAAAACACCCCTAATATTGTTCGGAGAAGGAAACGTAAAGATAATTTAGTCTTGTTTGGTTTATAAACTTGGTCATGAGAGTTAGAGGTCTTAGTCCATAATCCATAGTAGAATATGAGCTCGGTGGGCTTTTCTTCCTCATAGATCTTCTTTCTTGGTGGTTTGAATTTGACGTTATCCTTGACTTCTATTTTAATCTTCTATTTTCTCCCCTCCTTTCTCAACTTTCTACGGTGTTAATACTGTTAAAGAGGAGCCCCACTTATGGACATTCAGATTATTGTTAGAATACCCGTGCTTCTTGACATCGGATCAGCTGCTAAAGACGAGGAGAATCAGGGAGGACATTGGTGGAAGAAACCAGGAGTGGTGGTGGCCTCTCGTTCGCCTAACCCGGCGGCTACAGTTTTCTCCGTAACGCTGGTTGCATATTCCGCAGTGCTACTAGCTAATTTTGTCTTTAGCAACAACCTCCTGTTTTGTTCAGTGCACTGCACTGCACTGCTTGCAAGCTGGGCCGGGCTGACCAAACTGCTCATCAGCCTGTGCTATGATAAACGGTGACCACTTTGGGCAGAATGGGCTATTCTGAAAATCATTCATACACTGATACATCTCATTAACTTTCTAAATCCTCTTAAAAAAGTTTCTAAAAAATGCCCTAAAATATTCTACGAAAATAAAAACTAATTTCACACAAAGAAGAAAAAAACCTTTCAAAAAAGTCGGTCTAAATTTACAAGATGTAGAGTTCACTAATCACGCTGGCAGTCTGGCAAAAGAAAGTGTCCTTTATTCATAGCTTCGTGTACGCGACTCCTTCCTACGCTGACCACTACACTACTTTATTCTCACAACAATTTCTGTATATTTTCCCTGTAACAACATCTGTGCACGCCAAAGGAAAAGCAAAAAATCGGACGGCCTTATTCTCACACGAACGATCACCTACGACAAACATCACCACAACCCCTCCCCTTTCTTCAACGAATCTAACGATTTTTTTTTACACGCACCGAGACTCTCACACGTTTACAGACCCTGACGACATGCACCGAAAAGGCTCTCACACATTTACACAAGAATTGCTGTTGTTTCTAAGTGGAGTGGGAGTGCGCGTCGCCGTGCCGCGACGAGGCCGCCTCGCCGGCGCCGTCGCTGAGGTAGGACGAGGCGGTGCTGCTGTCGTCGGGTTCCCGCTCCCGGAGCTCCTCGATTCGGGCGAGGGCCTCCCCGAGGTCCCAGCGCGCGCCGACGTCGGACTCGCAGCAGCCTAGCCCGACCTTGAGCAGCTTCACCATCTCGCCCTCGCCGCTACGGGTGCCGCGCATCTCCTTGTCGAACACCTCGCCGGTCCATTCCTCCCGCACCACCGAGTGCACCCACCCGGCCAGGTCCGTGCCCTCCCGCCCTTGCCGGAGGTAGTTCGCCGGGAACTTGCCCGTGAGGACCTCCAGTATCAGGATCCCCAGGCTCCACACGTCGCTCTTCTTGCTCGGCCGCCCTTGTACCGCGCACTCCGGCGACTTGTACGCGACCATCACCTGAAGATCAATCAATCACCCCGTGTGTACGTCAGTGTTGCATGATCATATTATTGATCAACCAATGCAGAATTGCAGATCGATTTTGCATGTTTCGGTGTCGAGACCTGCGAAGCGTGCTGCGGCGTGATGACGGGGACGAGGGCGTAGTCGCTGAGGATGGGCTCGAAGGCGGCGTCGAGGAGGACGTTCGAGGACTTGAGGTGGCCGTGCGGCACGGTGAGCATCGGGAGCTCGTCGTACAGGTGCGCCAGACCGCGCGCTACGCCCTTGATGATCTTGAGCCGCTTCGGCCAGTCCAGCTGCGGCAGGTTCGACCTCGTTCCTGCATGCAGCAAAGATCGATCACATCGAGCAAAAAGTGGCTTCAAAATGTACGTGGCTAGTCGTCAATTCTTGAGAATTTTGGTGCTTACCGCCATGGAGCAGGTGAGCCAAGCTGCCATTGACCATGTGCTCGGTGACGAACAGCTTCTCCTCCTTCTTGTAGAGGTAGGCGACGACGGGGAGGAGGTTGGGGTGGACGAGCCGGCCGAGCCGCCGCATGTGCTCGCTGAAGTCCTCCCGCCCGACGCCGTTCATCTCCTTGAACCGCTTCACCACCATGGACCTCCCGTCCAGCAGGGTCGCCTTGTACGACGCGCCGAAGTTGCCGCTCCCGAGCACCTCCGCGGACGACCGGAGCAGGTCCTCCAGCTCGAACCGCTGCCGCCCCTCCTGGATGAACACCAGCCGCCCGTGGTCCTCGCGCCGGCCCCCACGCTTCGCCGGCACGACCGTCGCCACCCCGTGCTGCTCGACGTCACGCTGTGCCGGACCGGACCGGAAGCACGTACGTAAATGAATGTCAGTGTCTGTCACCGCTACTGCAAAAGTTTTGCTTAACCGCGCATGGCATGGCATGGCCATGCGATGCGCGTTGAAGAGCTAGCTGCATGACGCTCACCTGCTCGATCTTGATGGACGGATCGGCGGTGGTCTGCATCCTGGCCGCGGTCGTGCCGCCGCCGCCGAGTGTCTCGTTGGCGACCTGGCGGCGGGGCTCGTCGTTGCGGCGGGCGAGGACCGCCGTGACCACACCCGCGACAGCGAGGAGGCCGCCGATCGCGACCACCACGATGGCGATGATCATGAGGATCTTCAAGCTGCCTGACGACGCCGACGATGGCGGCGAAGGTGACGACGAGCCGAGAGGCGCTGGTGGGCACGGAACGTTGAGCGGCGGGCCGCAGAGATCCTTGTTGCCTGAAGATTCCCACGGCACGCTTGGATCAGAGTTTGTATACTTGTCGGGTCAAAGAGAGTGTATATACTTTGCGGCAATATCAAAGCAATCAGGGTTTTGGAGTACATTATAAATCTCAATTTGTTATAGTTGATATGGTGTTGAAATGCGAATTTATTTTCCTTCTGAACGAAAACTTGCCTGTCATTCCCAACATGATCAGGTTAAATCGAATTTAAGTCAAATTGCAAAAAGAATGTTACATGCACTAAGTACTACGTCAATTACTAAATGCTGTTATGTTCAGCTTTATGTGCTCTAGGTTTTGTCCTTGTTTTTTTTTCCCATTTGCTAATACAGTTAGCCAGCAGCTCTTCGATCTGCTGGAGGTTTAAAAAGGCTACATCAACTACTGCAATTTTTCATTTCAGCATGCGCCATAGTCTTACACATCTGTATTAGGAAAAGAAGATCACTACAATTCAACGACAGGAATTTATTAAAACAGTAGAAAAAGAAATCACCATGTTAGTCCACTTAGACTAAATTATCTACTATGTTGATCGTGTTGGTGAGTCCTACTTATAACGATTGACATTTAAAAGTACATATACAAAATTTGTGTTCTCCTTTAAAACAACAGCGAAAAAAAACAACCAAGATCAATAAGCCCCTAGAGCATCCGTGTAGGGCCAGAATTGCACGTGATGACATCATCATTGATGTCAGCAAGTCAACATGCTAACTTACGCCTCTTCGCTTAATATCTTCTCCATCCGGACCACACGTATTAGATAAACGGAATTGCTATTTCTCAGGCGATTGAGAATTTGTTATTTCTCAGTCGCCTGAGTTGCATAAAAAAAGTGCAACTTAGATATAGAAAATGTGCAACTGCTCAATTCTGTTTAGTTACACATCTCTAGATCGTAAGTTACACATGATTTCTAAAATGTGCAACTACCCCATTAACCATTGGATCAAGAATCAACGTTTAGGATTATTGACTTAGAAATAGTTATTTCTAAGTTGACTTAGAAATAGACACTCCCTTAGATAAAACATACGTCCGTTTCGACCGCCTCAATGAGCCAGACACGATGGTAATATCCAAATTGGCATTTAATAAGATCCACTATAGCGAATTTTCCCAATTAATCACTTTGAAGGCTTTTTTCTAGCATTTTCTATAAATGTTTGCAAAAATTAATGTATATAATAACATATGCCTTACATATGAGGGTCTAAACATCTACAACCCACATCATAGGAGTTAATTTGGAGAGTCATGAGAATGCCATTGGAGAGTCATGAGAATGCCACCACTGAGAACTCCCGTTGAACTTAGGGGTTTTTCACGGTGATTGAAAAGTTGAAATTGGACAAGCAAAAGAAGAGCAGGTGAGCCAGGGCAGCGAGTAGAGCCGTTTCAGTGACAACCACCAATGAGATATGTCATTTAAGGAGGTCAATGGGGGAGGGGGGAATAGCTGAGGTGAAGACGAGAGAGGATTGGGTGAGATGAGAGAGTACAGAAAAAACTACGTCCATATGTGGTGGAGTTCACACAAAATGACCAATAGGGGAATAAAATAAAGACGGGTTTAGTTCTTGACCCGAAAGATGTGCTTGTCATAGAAAGGGTGGATGTTCAAAAAAAGAGTCCACATGAACTGTATAGCTATTCTTTTCCAAAATAATAATAATAATAGATTAATTACTTTTGAGGGTAAATTAGAATTACAAACAAAGATTTATATGACTATTTCATCTCATGATGAACCCCTGTAATATGTTTCCTAAAAATAAGTGGTTAATTTTATAATAAACGTTGGATATGTTTAAATAATCCAATCACAGAAGGGGACCAAGGCCATGGCAACAACATTGAACCTTAGACCTTAAGCAAGAATTGAGGGAGATTTTGATAAATGTGTATTCGAATTTTATGTTTCTAATACCCTAACAATTCATTGCGTACAAAATGACTTTTATATTCTAGCACAGCTTATCAAATTTCCTTGATACACAATTAAACAAGCTTCAATAATATGATGTGTTTATTTCCAAACCTATAAACATATTTAGGGCCTCTTTGATTCAAGAGGCTGTTTGATTTGTAGGATCAGAAACTTTAGGAATTTTTTCTATAGGACCAATTTGCGCTAAATTTTAAAAAAAATCTTCATTGAGTCCAACCTCTTGAAAAAATTTCCTTCAAAAAATTCCTGCATTTTTCTTATGATGTAACCAAACAATTTCTATTACTTATTCTTGAGTTTTCAATTTATGTAAGATACAATATGTTGTGAAACTAAATTTCTATGTTTTTTCCTATTCCCGTGCTTTTCAATTCCTCCGAATCAAACAGGTCTTTATAAAATACCAAATATATATTTTAAAAAATAAACAACAAAGATCTAGCTGTAGGAATATGCGGATCACCCGCTAGTTTGGCATGAGAAAACATTACGAGCGTTGCTTCTCGGATGGACGCTATTGATGGGCTGAGGCAGGTTTTGCCGTCCTTGCAGAAAGGCCGTCGTAGTGCTTCTCCTTAAACTATATAAAACCGCATGTTTGCTCATCTTCGGTTTTGACGTCTGAGCTCAACACAGCTAAGGTAAAATTAACCACAAAATAGTACTATTAAACCTGGAAAGGTGCACGTTGACCTTGGAGACCACTTTGTTTTTCTGTACGCATAGTTCTCGCAGCCCATGTTACTTTTGGATTCTGACACATCAATCTGAGTTTGCTAAATTTAACTTCCTTCTTTCACCAATTAGATGACAACAAATGCGAAAATAAAGTCAGCTGGGATATCCCATTACTCGTAAATCCTATATTAGTTGATTTTATCAGTTGCCTCCGAGCTAATAATTGCTCTTAGTAACATCAATGAGGGAGTTGCATCGCAAAAATAAATAAATAGATACAATAATACTCATGCACGAAGGGACATGTTGCATGCAACAAGGAAAAGGTTGAGAGAAATGGTGCAAGTCGTGCGTGCACGTACTTACCTCGGAACGTGGTGGCGTTGAACCGGCGGAGCCCTTCCGGGATGGGGCCGGAGAGGTTGTTGTCGGAGACGTCCACGAGCTGCAGGTCCTTCTGCTCGAAGTCCGGCAGGGGCCCCTCGAAGCGGTTCTTGGAGAGCTGCAGAACCAGCAGTCTGGCGGGCAAGGTGATGGAGCTCGGTATGCGCCCGGTGAATGCGTTGTCGGAGAGGTTGAGCTTCCGGAGCCCCCTCATGAGCGCGAAGGCGCCGTCCGGGATGTCACCAGCGAGCCTGTTCCGCGACAGGTAGAGCATCTTGAGCGCGGGGAGGCCGGACAAGCTGGCGGGGAACGGGCCCGTGAGGTTGTTGTTGGCGAAGCTGAGTGCGCGGAGGCCCGGGAGCTTGGCGAGCGCGCTCATGTCGGGCGCGGCGCCCTGCAGGTCGAGGTCCTCAAGCCGCAGGCCCAGCACCTGCCCCGTGAGCTGGTGGCACGTCACCCCGTACCACAGCGCCTGCCCCCCCTGGCAAGGGTCGTCGCCGGACGAGGTCACCCACTGGTTCAGCGGCGCCGGCGGGCGGCCCTGCGGACCATGCAGCAACTCCCGGAACTGCAGCAGCGCGACGGCCTCCGGCCCGGCAGCAGCGGCCGCCGCCACGAGGGCCAGGAGGAGCAGCAGCCTGGCGGCGGCGGACTCGCCGTCGCCGGCCATGGCTCGCGCGGCGCGCTAGTGGCGAGGGGAGGAAATAATGGAAGGCGTGCGGCGCATGCGCGTGGTTAAAGAAAGGCAGGCGGGTGGAGAAGAGTGAGGTGGAAGGAGGACGACGACGAGTCCGGACTCCGGACGTGGAGAGCTAAGAATAGGCGCGAGCGTGCACGGGCGGGGGCGGTGCGTGCTGTGTCGGACGTGCATGCTCGTGGTTACCTAGGCGCGTGCAGGCTGGCGTTTGGGCAGCCATCGCCGAGACTACAACGTTTTCTTGTTGTGTTCGTCGCGCGCGCGGCGCGTCAGCTGTTAAACTTCGCACCGATTTCGCTGTTTCTGCTCCGTCGATCCGTCGTGCGTCTGAATTGGAGGCCGCCTGCGGTAACGACTCATGATCAGTCATGACATGGAAAACAGATCGCTCTGAAAAATGGTCGTAAGCTTGATCAGTAAAACTGTCTACGGTCCAAAGTTGTGCATAGCACACACTTTGTCCCCGATGATAAGAATACTTCCTAACCTGAAACTCCATTCGTTTTCGTACGGCCTACAATGTTTAGGTTCGTTGTTGTTTTTCTAGACTAACAGGGGGATAAAAACCTGGGCAGTAGCAAGTTCAGTACATATTTTGAACATGGCCTCACAAGCCAGGTAGTTTTTGCAGATACCTAAGGGAAAAAATACATAATATCTCACATCATCGGTTCTGCCACTGCCATCTCCTCATCACACACCTCATGGGGTACATAAGCTAAACATGGTGAAGCAGTGCGAGTGGTCGTGGCGGCCGGATCAGGGGGCGATGAAGATGTACCGAGCCACGCCGCCGAAAAAGAGAGCAGCAAATAGAGCATTGCGGTGCATTGCTAAACGGATAACTCTTCTATTAGTTTTCGAAATAAGCGAGATGCACGTACGACAGGTTTGGCTTCACTCTGCGGCGACAACTCGACCGGTCGTTTTCTCTTCGCACTCGTACATGTAAGCATGTTGCTTTCTATGAGTTTTCATTCGTGCAGCCAACTTGCACCTTCGATTTATGCGATGTGAGTATGTGACCCGTGAATTATGTGTGTGTATATGGTATAAAAATTGTAGCACGACAAGAACGAGGCGCGTGTCTTATATATATTATGTGATTAAATAGTAAGTATAGGCTGGGATATGCCGTAGGTTAATGCTTGGTTCTCTTGAAACTGGAGTAGCTAAGCTAGCTATGTGTATTTCCGTGTGGACCTTTTATGTGTCATTCTAAACGCGTTACTGATCGATGCAAAGTCCGGAATATACCATGGCTGTTTTCTTCCAGTAAATTAAATTCCAGAAAGGCGAACGATGCATTCGATCGTCAAGATACAAGTCCTCGATGCTTACGTATGGTAGTGGCAAACACAACGAAGAGGTGTCACGTGAGAAATTGATTAAGACATGTACGAGAAGTCGGTCGAGAACTAACGTCCAACAATATGATGATGATGATGATGATGATGAGCTAATAGCGTTAGTTTCTCCGGAAAAAAACCGAGCTCTCCAAGCATGAATCGGCCCCGACAGAGCAAGGCGGACGCGGCCTTCGGGCTCTGCCGCGTCCCGGGCGGTGCACGCTGTGACGCTGGACGGTACCCACGGCACGCGGCAAGAGCGCGGAAACTGTGGCGGAGCCGAGATTGTTTCAGAGTTTGAGCAAACTCACGTAACTAAATTAGGTCCGGTCTACGACTCACAGACGACTAGACGAGCCCACATATATAACCCGTCACAGCCCGCCGGCGAACCCGAGCAGCTGCCCAGGTCACCGGGTGCTACCTCCGCCTCTGCGCGGAAGAAACCCCTTGTGCGCACGCACGTACGCACCTTGCTAGCGAGGAAGGCGAAGGGGCGCACGAGCCGTGTTAGCAATTCTTTCTGGCTGCCTCTGCATAACCGCTTGCCCGGTTGCCCTGCGCTGCCCCTACGTAACAAAATTTGCATTTTGCGGTTAGTAAATATTTGATGCAAAAATATAAAAGATCATATCTTATGAACCAAGTATATGATTCATGATCCATTTGATCCATCACATTTCTTGTGGCGAGGTTTTTCGAAAGAAGATTAATATTCGATATATTTGACTCTATTGTGAACATCATTATTACTTTTGACCATCTGTAATGTTCGGGAGGCACGAGGTTTCACTATTTCTCGAACAAGCTCATCACTACCCTTTTGGGTTTAGATAGATGCATGTGAGGCGTTAGGTTCACCACTCTCCACACTAAAACTTGCTTTTCAAGAAATATCTACTTACCTATATGGTGAAACATGTTTCCTAGATGTGTTTTTGTATGTTAGAATGTGCTTTTCATATAATACCACCCGTTTTCATATAAGATGAGACTTGCTTTCAGTTGGATGCTTACGTGAAACTTGTTTTTCATGTAATACCAGTTTGCTTACACTTGAGGTGCAACTATCTTTTCATTTATGTAAAACTAACTTACTTTCGTTTATGATAAAACTTGCTTTCCATTCATGCAACATCCGCATGCTTTCATTTATAGTGAAACTTGCTTTTGGCTCACGTAATACAAACTTAATTGCTTTCCTTATGATAAACTAAATCAAAATTTATCAGCCCAATTTTTTATCAATAATGTTTTTAAAGTTTACTAGTCTATTTTCTTCAATATTGACTTCAAAGTCTCTAGTTACAATTATTTATCAATATGGGTTCTAAAAGATATTAGTCCAATTATCTATCAATATAGATTTTGACGTTTCTAACTACAATTTTCTTTTTCTGAAATCGAATTCCGTATTTTTGCGATCCAAAATTTTTAGTTCCAAATCGGGAATGTAGCATATAGGATTCAACTTCTTTTCTTATCCCTACGATTTGGGTCCTTTTGGCCTACATCTCATTTAATATACCATCATTTTCTCATCACTCCCATGGTTACTTCTCCTTTTCAAGACCAACTAACCACAATCAACTTTCTTAGCCAGATTGTGGGCGAGGAGACGAGACGGCGCAACCGATAGCAAGCGCTACGCCACATGTCACTTTGGATGAATGATGCTCTAACCTTTGTACCCCCATCTGATTATCCATATGAGAATTTTAAAAAGCCAAAGGTGTCGTGCTCTGGCTAAGCCGGTAGCTGGCAGATGGCACCTTTGGCACGCCGAAGATGCCATGAGTTGGCGCAGCCCGTTCTCTAGCGAAGCTGGCTGCAGGCGCTACATCATATGTCACCTTTGATGAACAGATATTTCGACCTATGTCCTCTTTCATTATCTATATGAAAATTTAAAACGCCGAAGACGCCAAGACTTAGTGCAGCCGACCGCACACGTTACGCCCCATGTCGCCTTTGACGAGCGTTCGAGCTACCGGCTTAGCCAGAGTGAAAATAGAGGGAGCACTGACGAAGCGTGTCAGATATGCATACATTGACCCGACAGCGGACGAGGCGGGGCGCTCGAATATGTTGCGAATAGGCATCTCTGGAAAGGACGCGTCGGTTGATCAAATCTCACAACCGTCATTAGCAGTTGCTAATGACTCTTCAAGCAACAACTGTCGTCTCTTGTAATTGTATATATATGTAACATCATTCAAGGAATCGATAAGAGAATTATTCACTGTGTCAAATCTCTGTCTCAAACATTGTTTCAATTTCTACTTCAACACTTTATCAGACACTTGCTCTACCAAAAGCATCGGCCATTTCCACGCATTGAACAGAGAAGAAGCAAGAGAAAAAGGTGAGCATGGCTGAGAGAATCACTCAGCAACTTCTCACCATTTTGGCAACCATCGAAGTCGCCATTACTCGGCTTCTTCCTCCAATGACTCCACCACCACGCCGTCGCCATCGCCGTGCTTGCCGGAGATGTCGAAACCGCCGTGCGCTTCATCCACCTACAATGGCTGCCCGGATCTCGGCACCTAGTCGCCTCCTCGCCGCAGCATCCTCGGCTTCAACGGGTGCATCGGCGACCGGTGGCCCCTCGCGCCCACAGCGACGGCGCCTGTGGGGCCCCCTTCCGCTCTCTCCACCGCGCAAGTTGTCGCCTTGGCACCTATGGCCCACCGCGCCCTCCTCCGGCTTCGACGGCATCTCCGACCTGGAGCTCGCCGCCCCTCCGCCTCCGCCACTCTCCAACGGCGTGATCCCAAACTGCATCGGCGGTGGATGGGCTCACGGCCACGGCGCGCTCCTCGCCTTCGTCGGGTCTTCCGGCGGTGGCAACGATCGGGCTCTAAGCCTCGGCGCGCCACCCGCCTCCGGTGGCTCTCACCGGCGGCGCGGCACAACGCCCTCCGGCAATGTCGGCTCCGTCCTGGGCGGCACCCCCAACGGCGGCGGGGTCTTCCCGCCCGTCACGCAATCCACCGGCGGCGGCCTCCCTCCGGCAGCACTCATAGCCCAGGTGGCGGCGGTGACCCCACCCGGCCTCATCCCCACGGCACCGGCGGCGGTTAGGGGAAACCTTAACCGCCTGGCCTAAATAAGGGTTCCGGGCAGACCTTGATGGGCTATATGGGCCGTTCGGCCGGCCCGCTGCCCCCCCCCCAGCGTGCGCCCCTGATGGGCCGGAAGGCCGCCTGGGCTGCGGCCCAGGTTGTTTCGATCCACAGCCCGCGCCTAGGCTATTTTACTGAAAACCCCCTATATTTTTAGGATTTCACAAACTAGTCCAACTAACAGTACTATTCAATTAGTACTTATCATGTTTAGGCCCCTGTATTTATATATATTTACCTTTCATTACTGTTTTCTGTTAAGTTTTAAATTTTAGAAAATATGTAAATGTAAATATGTTCATGTTCAATGTGTTTGCTTCATACCAATCCCTATAACCTATCATTATTATAATTTTTTGCAATTGAGATTAATTTTCTTGCAAAAATTATACGTTAATTCACCTTAATTAAGCCCAAAATGCTTTCTAGCCCAATTGGCTTAATTCAAGAAGAATTAACACACAAAATTAAGAAGTGATTATCTCAAATTTATATTTGTGAATCACAAGGTAAATGGTCACGGAATCTACTGTATGATTGCAGATTATTCCCCATTTGCTGTAAGATCTACATTATGTCCATATCGACATAATGATTACCTTCAAAGTGCCCTTCCAAAATATTCCAATTATAGCATAACACAAGGTAATAGAAACATGAGCATCTACTGACACTCGTCAGATTATGCTATCTATTACTACGAGATCTACAGCATAATTAGTGATTATCTTCAAAAATGTTATGCTATATAACTTGAGGTCTACACTTCATATTTCAAGCCTTCACTTGAATTTTTCAAAATTTTGCACAATTATTACAATATAACCATGACAATACTTTAATTTACTCATAGGTAAATTAATCGAATCTCTGGTCTTAATTCTATGTAGATCAAGATGACCAACGAATTTGAAGAGCTTGCGCTCGACGGTCACAACTATCCTACATGGGCAATGGATGTTAAGGTCAGCCTTGCGTCCCGTGGGATTGTAGCGACACTCAACCCTCCCGTTGAGAGAATACAACCGCTACCAGAACATCAACAATATTCTGCTTTATACATTATAAGGCACCACATCCATCCGGACCTCAAATCCGAGTACCTGATGGAAGAAAATCCACGCACATTATGGCAAGCACTTAAAACCAGATATGAACAGCAAAAAGCGGTTATTCTTCCCGAAGCCACTCATGACTAGGTGCAACTTCGACTTCAGGACTTTAAGTCCATTGAAGACTATAACCACGCTGTTCACAAGATCTGTTCTAAGTTATGCTTCTGCGAGAAAGAACCCTCTGAGGCAGATAAGATTAAAAAAACCTTATCAACAATGCTTCCATCTGATTGGATCTTGCAACACTAGTACCGCGCCAAAGAATTCTAACTTTACTCTGAACTTATACATGTACTCCTACAAGCGGAAAAACATGATGAACTCACTCTGAGGAACCATCATCAGCGCAATGTCGGCGCAGCCCCGCTCCCAGAGGTACATTATAACGTTCAGAATAACAACAAGTTCGTTGGCTCTTCCAAGCGTCAACAACAGAACTTCAAAGGAAAGCACAAGCGAAACTGGAAGAAAAAGCCACGTGCCATGGACAAGGGGAAAGGCATTGAAAAGCCAAAATTTGACAAATCTCAAGTATGTCAAAAGTGTGGATGCTACAAGCATTCTACCAAAAAGTGTCGCACCTCTCGACACCTTGTTGATCTAAATCTACAATCCGTGGGACGCAAGAAACAAGCTCAAGGATCCAAATTTGAAGCACATTTCAACCTTCAAACTGACAAGTCAAAGGAAATCAGTTGTTCCACTACAGTTCTCCCAGAACCCCAGGACAACCAGCATCTCCAACAATCCGACGATCCGCTGAACACGGAGAACATGATCATTGAATTTGCTTCGAATGACATGTTTGGTGACTTCGAATAAGTCTCCCCCACTCCACCAAAGTTATCATAACATCCAAATGATATTATTATGTTGTAATAAGTTAATTGACATGTTGTCGTCATATTGTTTAAAGACAATATTGTAATAACATTATATATATGCACATTATCTATGTATAATAAAGAATTAATTCCTTCTTTTTATATATAGAGTCTACGGGAGTCAATCCGATGGAAGAGGAAATGTGCCTTGTGGACAGTGGTACCACAAACTATATTCTTAGGGAACTAAAATATTTCCAGAATCTTACTAAGAGAAAAGGAGAAATTTTAACAATCGCCAGACGCGATGCTGTAATTGTAGGCTCAAGTCGGGCCATAATTACTCTCCCTATGGGTACTCAAGTAACAATCGAGGATGCTTTGTTGTACCCCGATTTAACTCATACCCTACTAAGCTATAGAGATATCCGTCAGAATGGTTTCCATATCGAAACCCATGATGACAACAAAGAGAAATATCTCCTCTTAACCAAAAACAACGGATATGGCAAGCAAGTACTTGAAAAAATTCCCTCTTTAACGTCTGGATTGTACTACACATACATCAAACCCGTAGTACATGTTACATACAAGGTAATTTTTCAAAATGTTGACGCATTTCAAACTTGGCATGATTGCCTTGGTCATCCCGGGATAGGGATGATGAGAAAAATTACTAGCAATTGCATTGGTTACAACTTGAATAATGCTAAATTTTCTCAACATTTAGATTTCATTTGCACCACATGTGCAACTGAAAAATTAATATTAAGGCCTTCGTACCTTAAAATTAACATGGAACCACTTAACTTCCTTGAACGCATTCAAGGAGACATCTGTGGTCCCATACAACCATTATCTGGATATTTTCGGTATTTCATGGTTTTAATTGACGCATCAACTCGATGGTCACATGTGTGCCTTCTATCCACACGAAACCATGCTTTCGCAAAGATTATGAGTCAAATTATTAAATTAAAGGCTCATTATCCCGAGCACCAAATCCAATCAATTCACATGGATAATGCTGCGGAATTCTCCTCTAGAGCTTTCAATGATTATTGCATGGCTCTGGGGATAGAAGTCCAACATTCAGTACCATACGTCCATACACAAAATGGTTTAGCCGAATCACTCATCAAGAGGATTAAGCTTATTGCAAGACCATTACTATACAATTGTAATTTACCAACTTCTTGTTGGGGTCACGCAGTCTTACACGCTGCTGACTTGATACAATTGCGTCCAACTGCTTATCACAGTACTTCCCCTCTGTAATTAATACGTGGAAATCCTCTAAGTATTTCCCATCTGCGAAAATTCGGATGCGCCACATATGTGCCCATCTCATCACCTCAGCGTACATCCATGGGACCACATAGAAAATTGGAGATCTACGTGGGGTACAAATCACCATCAATAATCAAGTACCTAGAACTTCTCACCGGGGATCTATTCACTGCACATTACGCTGATTGCATCTTCAACGAGGACCATTTCCCGGCATTAGGGGGAGATATCAAGTACCAGAAAGAATGCCAGGAAATTGATTGGAATGCCAAATGTATTTCCTCCTCTGATCCACGTACGCAAGAAATTAAACTCCAAGTTCAGAAAATCATAAATTTGCAACATCTTGCAAATAACTTGCCAGATTCATTTACAAATCACAAAGGTGTCACAAAATCCTACAATCCTGCTAGAAATGCGCCCGAAAGAGTGGAGGTACCAAATAAAACCACTCAACTCCCCGTTCAAAACAAGAGGGGGAGAAGTACGGCCGCAAAGGAGGACACAGCTGCTCAAAAGCAACAAAGGAAACAGAGGAATAAACCCTCTGAATCAGTAAATGCAAGTCAACCTCCAGTTGACGGACACCCAGTGGATAATTTACATCCACAACCCAGCTCAACAGTGCACTCAATTTCTGATGTTGGGACATCGGAATACCCAGACTCAATCGTTTTGGGAAACAACGAACAGTCACCAAGGGTAAATGAGATTTCCACCAACTATATAGATTCTGGGGAATCATATAACCGTAAGACTACGATTGTCGACAATTACTTCTCCACAAAGATTGCAAACAACCTCCAATTTGATCCAGATCCCAAGACCATGGCAGAGTGTCAAAAACACTCGGACTGGAATCAATGGAAGGAAGCAATCCAAGCAGAGATAGCTTCGCTCAATAAAAGAGAGGTATTTACAAAAGCAATACCTACACCTCCCAATGTTTTCCCTGTGGGATTCAAATGGGTCTTCATCCGGAAACGGAATGAAAACAATGAAGTGGTGAGATACAAAGCAAGGCTCGTAGCACAAGGGTTCACGCAGAGACCCGGCGTTGATTTCAACGAAAGATACTCTCCAGTAATGAGTGGAATAACTTTCCGATACCTAATATCACTGGCAATGCAAAATCATTTGTCTATACAGTTGATGGATGTAGTGACTGCATATCTTTATGGGTCACTTGATTCGGATATATACATGAAGGTTCCCAATGGAATCCCACTTCTGAATCAAAGCGCTAAACGCAACATGTATTGTGTAAAACTTAACAAGTCATTATACGGTTTGAAGCAATTGGGTCGAATGTGGTACAATCGACTTAGCGAATTCCTTATTCAAAAGGGATACACGAATAACGATGATTGCCCATGCGTGTTCATAAAGAAATCCTTAAACGGATTTTGCATCATATCCATGTATGTAGATGATTTGAACATCATTGGCAACACACAAGATATTGATGAGGCACGTAATCATCTAAAGACGGAGTTTGAGATGAAGGATTTAGGCAAAACTAAATTTTGTTTAGGGCTACAAATTGAACACCTTCACTCTGGAATTTTGGTACACCAAGCTGCTTACATCCAAAAGATCTTGGAGAAATTTAATATGGACAAATCTTATCCATCAAAGACTCCCATGGTTGTTTGATCTCTAGACGTAGAGAAAGATCTTTTCAGACCAAGGGAAGATGGAGAAGATATATTGAGACCTGAGTTCCCATATCTTAGTGCTGTTGGAGCTCTTATGTAACTTGCAAACTACACCAGGCCTAACATCGCATTTGCAGTAAACTTGTTAGCAAGACACAGCGCTACTCCAACTAAACGTCATTGGACGGGAGTCAAGCAAGTCTTACGCTATCTCCAAGGTACTAAAAATTTAAGTCTATATTATCAATTTCACAAAAACCAAGATACAAATCTAATCGGATACACCGATGCTGGATACTTGTCTGATCCCCATAATGCTATATCTCAGACCGGCTTTGTGTTCCTTCACGGTGGAACAGCCATCTCATGGAAGTCTTCTAAACAGACTTTAGTGGCTACGTCTACGAATCATTCTGAAATTATTGCCCTATATGAAGCATCACGTGAATGCGTGTGGCTTCGTAGAATGATTTAACCACATACAACAGTCATGTGGTCTTGGTTCTATTGAATCACCAACCATTATCTATGAAGATAATGCTGCTTGTGTTGCACAGATGCAAACAGGTTACATAAAGAGCAATATTACCAAACATATTGCACCTAAGTTGTTTTATCCCCATGAATTACAACAAAGTGGGAAAATAAATATCTTGCAAACCAAGTCATGTGACAACCTCACTGATTTGTTCACCAAGTCTTTACCAAATTTAACTTTCCAGAAATATGTTCATAGAATTGGTATGCGGCGACTTCGTGATTTGCAAGAATCAGGGGGAGTATCCTCCTGAAATTTTAACCTGTTACAAGCATCATATTGTACTCTTTTCCCTTTATGAGTTTTATCTCAAGTTTCTCATAACAAGTTTTTAATGAGACAGTATAAACATAAGATTCTATGTCGCATCTTGAAATTTCCCCTATCAGGGTTTTATAGAAGATATCCTAGACATATTCATTGTTCTCTAACTCACCTATGTGTTGTTCCTCTTAAGGTTTTCTCACACGAGTTATCAAAGAGACAATAACAATTACATGTTGTACCATTTTTTCCTTATTTTCCCACTGGGTTTGAAGGAGTTTTTAGCAGCATATCAAGCATCACTTCTCATATTTTTCCCACAAGGTTTTTGGAGAAGTTTTTCCAAGATGTTCCTTATATACAAAGGTGAATTTGATCAAGGGGGAGTATTGCGAATAGGCATCTCTAGAAAGGACGCGTCGGTTGATCAAATCTCACAACCGTCATTAGCAGCAGTTGCTAATGACTCTTCAAGCAACAACTGCCGTCTCTTATAATTGTATATATATGTAACATCATTCAAGGAATCGATAAGAGAATTATTCACTGTGTCAAATCTCTGTCTCAAACATTGTTTCAATTTCTACTTCAACAGAATAAACACGGACCGGGTCCAGTGATTCGGCACGCCATAAAAGTGACCTCTCTCTAGCTTTGCGGCTCGTATCATCCAAAGCGAGAGGAGCCCATAGTACAGTTTTGCACGCGGTCGAGACTAGGATAAGGGAAACTTACCTACGTGTCAGTCACGCCCTAACAGTGCCCCAGTGCTGGTATACCAGCAGATTACTTACAGTCGAATGAAGAAATAATTAGAAACGAGATGCGGAGCTCTGGGAAAACACAATAACAAGCCAAAATTTCATTGCAACCCGTATGACATCAAGAAGCAC
Organism: Stipa capillata; assembly: GCA_019208055.1. Lineage (NCBI taxonomy): Eukaryota > Viridiplantae > Streptophyta > Magnoliopsida > Poales > Poaceae > Stipa > Stipa capillata. The sequence continues at coordinate 412,595 of JAGXJF010002947.1, read as the reverse complement.
ACATATTAGCTCCAAGTTCCCTCCCAATACAATTAACATATATTTTCCATACATAACCAAGTCGCATATGTAGCATTTCCGTCGATACAAAGCGTGATACTAGTTCATAGTTATGACCACAGCACACACATTACTGTATCCAATCAATCAATCCACGTAATCATTTTCTGTAATCCCATTAGGCTATCTAGTGCTAATAAGCACTAATACATTTCATCCCATGTAATGATTTCCTAAAGTTTGTTCCGGTTCTGTTCAAACTTTAAAAGAGCGCCTATCTAACCCCTCACCGCAACAAAATCAACTACTACTCGTTTATTACCTGTCTGACCTCACTCCCCAAAACACCACACCCATCAGATCAAACCCAACCATTTATACAGTCAATCAAATGGCACAATCAGACATACAAAAGCCGTACAGGAGGTCCTAAAGGAAACATACTGCCTAGTAATAGATCACATTAGACCATCGTTTAATATTCAACAAAGCAAGCCTAATACTCATTGAACCATTGGTTATCTCCAGTTAAGTGCGTAATGGTTAGAGATGCAATGGTACTGAATTGAGGAAACCATACTACAGATAATTTCATTCTTCAGTAAGACAGGAGTACCAGCAACTTATAAACAAGGGCCCGATGTTCCTAGGCTCTGCAATTAAGCCAGACCTCAAAATTCCAATTGGGTGAGTATGCCAAAAATGTGAAGCAGGTCAGATTAAGCATCGACAGGTGCTGTTCTTAGGATCCGCAATCAAAGCCAGAAATATTTGGTACCTTTCGCAGTAATCACATAACTTAGTCTTCCCTTGTTGAAGAATTATGTATCTTCTGTTTAACTCCAGCAGGAAAATTACTTCTTCGCTTAGTCAACAATGAAGCACCTCAGTTTATTGAAATCTTCATAGCCAACATCCACAAGGCAGAGGCCCTCCGGAGGTGCTGGGGGAGCCGTTGCGCGCCTGCAAGTGGCTTCCATCAGGTTCAGCAAGGCATCTTCTCCAGCGCCAGCAGCAGCCTCCCTTATGGCGGTTGCAACAAGAACCCTAACCATCTGTTCAATGTAGTTTAGTGATACCTAGAAATCAGGGGATGATTGGGAATGAATTAGCAGGCCACTGTAACAGCTTATAGTATTACCTTGCGTAGAAACCTGTTTGCAACTAGCTCAATGCACATGACCTTCACGACTTCTTTGCAGTTCTGCAAAAAGAAAAAAGAAAAAAAAAGGGCAAAACAAAGACTGAGCATAACATTTTCAATTGAAATGATATATGCGCATATACAATGATGAGGAGAAAATTCAGACCAGAGAGTTGACAATTATATGTTCATAACTATCATGTCAAGTTGTTATGTTTCAGACACCTTTTAGTTCTCCGAGATCGGTAAATCAAACCTATATAGTCCCTAGAATACCATACACTCCAGTAAAAGAGCAGGTGACGTTTTGGATTATGTGCAGTCAAGCTTTTAAAATTGTGGTTATGTATGTCTTTGTGAGTATTCACATAGAACATACAAAATGATATGGGTAGATCTGTCTTGGAAATTCTTCCATCAGAATATTAGAACTTACTAGTTTTTACAAATATATTACAACATAAACTGGCGCTCAGAGCTACATTTTGGAGATTGTGTCACTGCCCAAAACATAACTTATTTGTGACTTTCGCTGAAGGAAGTAAATCATAAAGCCATACTCTAGGGCTGGTGTCCACAACATACAAGCTATGCTGTGATATCCAGTAACCAAACTGAGCTCACATATGCCGAATAACACTGTAAAATATGTGTGCTACTAATAGCACCACATCCTTGTGTCACAGCAGTACTAATATGGAAGTATAGCCATCATCCTTGCCATACAATTATGTCCAAAGTAAATCACAACATGAAAGCTACACAGTTCTTTTCCAGTTATAACTGTAATGTATGCAATAATTAGAGACAAAATAATCTACACTAGCATCACCTCATCAGTAGAATGGAGTTTGCCAACTGCAGCTCGAGAATGGAACATAAAACAATCCGTAGGTGGGCCACTGCAAAAAACATCAGAGCATAAAGTGAAAAACATCAGAGCATAAAGTGAAGTAACTGATGAGTTTATTGAACTTGAGAGCAAGTATAAAAATAGAGACACTGAAATCAAACAAAAGGAACACAACATGTTCCCTTCAGATAACAAGCAGTAATCAAGAGTATGGCGGACAAGTTCAAGAAGGTTCCTGGTGAATAACCATGTCAGGATTAGGTGATGAAACTATTACTAATCCGCAAGAGGAAACATTTATGTACTTGAAAATACAGAACATATTATGATTTGATGAAACTTACGCACTCCGTGAAGCTTGTGTATCACGTGCAAATATCTTGTAAGATAGTAACTTTCCTTCCAGTTGTCTAATGATTTTGTCAACTTTGGCCACATCAAAGCTCTGAGGTGTTATGTTGTATTCAGGATTCTCTAGTATTATAGAGGGTTGCTCTTCCCCTGAGATTGGTTTAGCATCCTCATCAAGAGGAAATATATACAGGTATCTCCTCCATTTGGCTGAAAAATTAGGATGAAATTCACGTGAGACCTGCAAATTATGTGATCAGTTAATCTTTTACATAACATCATCTACAGTGGAGATCTTGATATTCTCAGAACATTCAGCCACAAAAAAAATGCTGGCATACCAAAAAATAAATTGTTTAAAAAGCTACGCATATGGAATACAATCACCACTAGCAGCATATATATTAATTGCAATGATATACTCTACAAAAGGAAGGAAAAATACCTCTGACACATGCAAAGATCTTAGTTTATCTGGCACAGCCTCATTTATTGCATCTTTTATATCTCTAGGCTTTACATCCTTTCTCCATGTATCTAAGGCAGTAAGAATACCATGTCAGTTATCAGAAATGATGATTAAGAACATTGCTGTATCTCGTCATGCCATTGAAGTAAATTGTCAGATAAGCACACAAGGACACTTTGATTGATTTATGCAAACAAGTTATGTCAGACCCAGTGATTGCTAGAGTGAAGTCAATTGAGAAGGCAAATTAGCACTTTTTTGCACACAGAGAAATGTTCAGGGATCTTTTGGTCAAGGTTGTGTTATGCTGTAACGCTTAATGATTAGATAAAGTAAGATCTACCAGAAGCAAATAACAAGCACACCACAGTTCTAACAACAACTAAATAAGATATATGCTCAAGAGAAGTTTATTTGTACCATAACAGGTTTATAGGCATGATTAAATTAGATAAAGGTAACGCAGAAAACAGCAGTATGCGTTCTCAAGTAGTCAAGTGTAACTAACAAAATGAGCAGACTTGCTGAAGAGCAGTCACCCCTTTGTCAGTGCGCCCAGCAACAGTGGCACAGCCTTCTATTGGCAAAGATCTTTCTTGAAGTTGTTTAGCTTTTCTCTCATCAACAAATTGTCCGAGATGTTTTTCCACTAACCTGCAACCATTACAGAGTAAAATAAATAAATAGCAATGGTTTTAATATGTCTTGAAATGTACAGAAAATAAGGAGTAGAAGATTGAACAAGGTTGCAAAACAAACTGATAGAAATGAAATAACTCCATTCTTGTTATTCTTACCCTTGAACAGTGTTGAGACCAGGCTGCTTCTGCCAACCATCGAATGATCCTCCATGATATGAAAGAGCAATTCTAAAATTTGCTCTTTCCCACCTGCCTCCCCGACCTTTCGAGAATGTAGTTGACATTTGTTTTTCAGATGATGTTAGAAGATCTTCTCCATTAGTACCAAGCATATAATCTTTCTGCAGGAGGAAAATCTGATGAGCTCCTGTAAATGATATAAAAGGCATAAAATTGGATCTACTCTGACAAATTCTCAAATCTAGACTATGCACTAACACAAATGATCCTGAAATGTACCAAGTTAGAACCACAGTCCATGCCACATCTGCATTAGCTGGGAAAGGCTAATCCAGAACGCAGTGGTATTAAGCCCTGTGATCGACCTTCACATTCTTTTTCGGGTGAGCTTTAGTTTTCAATTTCTCTCAAAAGAAGCACTTGTTAGTTGGGAAAAGAATCAACATTTGGCATACAGAAGGAATTGTGACTGACATACATAATCACTTATTCACCCTTCCTACCAATCTAACGATAAAAAAAATCACAATTTAGGGCATTGCAGGGGTAAGAGTTTTACTTTTTTTCACCTCATCTTTCCCAAACAGCTTGGCGAGCCCCGCTGCCCCGGCGCCGGTGGGCACGAGCTCGGCGTAGAAGTCCACCACCCTGTTCCATGGCCGCGCGTACATGTACTCGTAGCTCTCCCTGCCCAGTCAAAACAGTAACCAAGCAAGCTCCAGGCTCCATGAAACGCTAGAGGAAGTGAGGTAAGAAGGTTACTTGGCTGTCCACCGGAGGTGGTGGCAGGCGTCGTTGTGGTAGTACTGCACGTAGTCGTCCCTCTCCGCCGCCGTGGAAAACGCTACTGCCGGGGCGGGGGCCGTCTTGGCCTTCGTCGCCGTCGCCATAAGGGGTCGGACCTTCGCGAGCATGTACGGCCGGCAGCAGAGGGGTCGACCGGAAGGTCGGCGGTGTAGATGGATTTGGGGGTTAGGGCTCCTGTGGCCCGGCCCTAAGGGAATGCGGCGGCGGCGGCGGCGGCTTTGATGGAAGCGAGGGCGGGGGAGCGGCGGTGGGTGGTGGTTACCGGCGCGGCGTGCGGGTGTGGAGGTGGCGAGGAGAAATCGCGGCGGCGAACGGCGAGGCTGGCCCGGGCTCGCCGGCGCCGGAGGTGAGGCAGGAGGATGACGACGAGGGGAGAGAGAGCTAGAAGATGAATGGAACCAGGCTCAAAGGATTCAACAGTGTGGCCCTAGTGATTCGATTCCATTCAACAAAATTTTGGCTAACAAAACATTTTCTTAGCTTTCAAGAAAACATTTTCATTTTTTGAATTATAGCCGATTTCAAGAGAATGAAATTGAATCGGGAATCCATATCCATGAAGCTAATTCAACCTGAAATCCAAATGCACCCTCACACCCGTTTGGATATCTGAACTGGGACTGTCATTTGTATGTGGAATTGCAATTCTAATTCTAGACATGTTTTGATATTTAGCACAAGTATACATCCTGCATCTAGACATCTCACACCTCAGTAGTAACTTATCACTGCCGGTTCGGTGTTCTTCTAGTTAAACCCTAGGACACCAGTGACCACATCATAAACCATCACCACATGTCCAGCATCTCATTGGACAAATGGTGGGGCCATGATTTTTATTCGAAATGTAAAATTATTTAGTGTAGAATGTAAATGTTCACGATAGCAACAACTAAAAAGGAAGAGCAAATGCAAGTTAGGTCAAAAAAAAACCGTCAATGTTTTTGCAACCATGTGATTTTTTTTGCATATTTGTGGCCTGTCAAAAGACCTCGATGGCTAATATAAGCAAAATATTATTTAATCAGCCTAAATTAGGTTACTAAACAAATTAAGCTTTGCTAAAAATTTTAGGTATTCCAGTAAATACCCTTCAATTATAACGGGCCCGCCCCCAGCTGGTCATCCTTCAAGTCTGAGGAATACCAGTGAACCCTCCGAACTTTCCGACCACCTCCTGAACCCTAACCTTGCCTTGCTGGAGATCTCGCCGGCTCCACCGCCGAGGCAGCCTCGCGCTGCGCTCCGTCGTGCTCCGACAGCGTCGCGATAAACTAACAATCTCAGGTAATTAGAGATCCATATAAAAAAAACTGACAACACGCGGACACCGACCCGTCTTTCAGTTTTCCATCTTGGCGTTGATTTCCCGTCGAACTGTTCGAACGACGACGGACAACAAGCATATCTATGCAAAGTAACTCAACAAATCGGCAACGGCAAGACACATATCTCCATTTCCGTTTTGGTGTGGTTCTTTCACAGGGAACTGTTTCGAGTTTACAGCACGAACACCGTCATGGCAGGCACTCACATTGCATGCTTTCCACAACGCTCCTCTATCGTACAATTGCTAACCGGAACAACAAGAACCCTAGCATGGTAGTTCCGCCATCAGAAAAAGAAAAAAAATATAACACCGACTGACTGATCTTGACAACAAGATGGATGGCAATGCGAAACGCAAGTAACGAAAACTCAATCGTCGTCAAAAACTGCTGTGTGTTACTTATATCTTGTACAAATCCTCATCCGGAGGAGGATCATTCATACTGCCGTTTCTGGAAGGGGATGCTAGGGCCTCCAGCCCAGGCTGCTGTCCATCGGAGTCCGGCGAAGGAATGTACAGCTTGCACTCCAAAGGTGGCTCGCTCTTGCTCCTGCCATTCGCTGGCCGTGTCCTCCTACTCTGAGGCACTGGCTTTCCGTTTACCGGTGGTGCCACAGCCACAGTGTCAGTCTTTGCTGTTGGTTCTTGCTTAGCCTTCTCTGTCTCGACATGCTCAACAGGTTCCTTTGGGACCTCATAGAGCGTCACAGCACCGGTGATACAGTTCTGGAGGAGTATGTCCTGGCATTCGGGCATGTTATGCACCGCTTCAAAGGTTTCGACAACCTGGCTCATGGTAGGCCGTCCTTTAGGGTTCTGGCTCAGGCATCGATATGCAAGGCTCGCCACCTCAATGGCAGCCTTCGTGGAGTACTGTCCTTCCATTCTTGGATCAATGATCCTGAACAGCTTCCGATTGTGAACGAGGAGGGGGCGTGCCCACTCAACTAGGTTGTGCTCACGGCTCGGCCGGCTCTTGTCCACAGCCCTCCTCCCAATAATCATCTCAAGAAGCACAACACCAAAGCCATAAACATCGCTGCGTGCTGTCAAATGACCTGTAACAAATCAAATGGTCGGATTAACATGCATGAACTTGTCAGTACAATGCAGTGCACATTCATTCTTGAAACCATATTATATTAATTTAAATTCCCCTCTGGGAGAGGATTGGCTTTCTAGGAGTAACAGGGAGGATTGACTTTCTGACAGTAGTGGCCCTTGCTCACCAGTCATGACATATTCAGGAGCTGCATAGCCGTAAGTTCCCATCACCCGAGTTGACACATGGGTTTGGTCTCCACTAGGTCCAGTTCTTGCTAGGCCAAAGTCTGAAAGCTTAGCATTATAATCCTGCAACGGTAGTACAGAGTGAGCTCGAGACACTCAAAGATAGTATCTTCAACATATAACATCATATGATGAATTGTCTTCCACTTCTACAAGATGGATAGGGGCAAAAATATGATTCATCTTGCGATTCATTTGGCATAATACATAGAATTGCACCTCTGGATGTTGACATCAAAATATCTTGAAAAATAGGCAAAATGTATCAGAAGAACAAAATCACAGCATGGCTTTTAAATGGAAAATATATTTTGCATATGACACTCAGTTGGGAATACAAGAAGGATTGATCAGCAATGGGCGTAAAACAATTACGATTGGAATATGACAACGATATCAAAGCATCCAAGTAATAGATGAAATACGAACCGCATCTAACAAGATGTTTGATGTCTTGAAATCCCTATAGATGATGGATCTCTCGGCTCCATGTAGATACTCAAGCCCCCTTGCTGCACCCAGTGCAATCTTCATGCGAGTTGACCATGGCATATTAAGGCAAACCCCTGTTATCTTACAAGCAAGAAAATAAAATCAATGAGATGCGCACTTTAAATGGAAAAGATACGTATAACTAATCTTAAAAAAAAACACTTGTGTGAAATTCTCTTGCCATGTTTTCCTGTCATCATTTCACTCTTTTCATTGTTCACATATCTTATTACGACAGCATCAAACATGTTTTCTCAATAAATAAATCAAAGAGGGAGCAACCTTTTTTATTAGAAAACGGAGGTGGGTGCCACGGCACTTCATAGCAGTCTCCGTGTAAGCCCACAGGCACATAAATGATGGAGCAACCTAGATTTGGCACCTACCAGACTAACATTTGCTACCGTGTTTGCAAAATGATAATTGCTGTTCAATCGCCACTTAGATATTTGTTCCATATCTTAATAGCCAGGTTACCATGTGTATGCAGATGGTAGATCACACTATGCTATCTCAGAACCGACTGAACAACTCAAATCGCACATATAGTTAAGTCATCTGACCAACTTGACAAATACAATAGGTAAATTCAAGAGCTACTTGGAAGCAGACACTTCAAACGCAGACCGCTCATTATCATTTCTAAAATAAATTCCTTACTTTCGCAAATTGCTCACTCGATCTTTTTTACTTGTCGTTTTGGACATCAACATTGTCTCTTATACATGCTGTTGACCATTAGCTTTTCTAATTATATTTACCAAAAATTATTTTAGAAAAACATGATGGTGCTTTAGTAAATTTTATGGTAAATCTATAAATATCATTTCCATATGAAAACTCTAAATAATGGTCAAAGCTTTAAAATGTTTACTCACTCATTCTGAAACTACATCTACTACGAGAACGGATATTTAACTGCATCAGTAATCAAACATAAGGAAATTTGAATGTTGTTGAGTTGTCTATTACTAGAGTTCTTTGCGTGATTGAGAATAAGCTAGTGCTCTTGTTCATGCAATGTGCATCAGACATTCAAACTGTTTGCTTTCTTTATGCAAAGAAAAAAAGATACAATCAGCGGCAGGTTATGCTGCCGAAAACAATAACTGCTAAAGAGGGTGCGAGGGGTAGTTTTCAAGAAAGCAAGAGTAAGAACTTACGGCGAAAAAGGTGCTTTTCAAGGCTGCCACAAGCCATGTACTCGTAGACAAGCAATCTATGTGAACCCTCACAACAATAGCCAATCAGTTCGACTAGATTTGGATGGCTAAGTTGCCCGAGATAGTTCACTTCTGCCTGGAAACACATCAACAGAACATTAGTACTCCTCCATTAATGACAGATAGTATGTTCTCTATTTCAACCTGTTAATCTGTGTAGAAATACACTCTTTTCTCTAGTGTCACTGTTATGTGAAAGTTATTTCTTAAAGGTAAACAAGACAAGTGATTCTTGGAACGAAGATAATGAACAACTGTTCTGATCACTAAATTGAATCTTCAAAATCCAATCAGCTAAGAAAGGTTCATGAAGACTTTACATGAGACAGAAATTAACATGAACTCTTCTCAATGTACATGAGGCTATCAGGGTTTTAGGGAAAGGTAAGAACATAAAGAGACTTACCAACCATTCCTTGTCTCCCTGAAAGCCCTCTGGGTTTAGTTCTTTCACAGCAACCTGTGTGGATGGAAAACCTGTTCTAACATTTTCATCAATTACACCTTTGTACACAACTCCAAACCCACCCTCTCCAAGAATTTGGTCAGGCCGGAAGTTTTTCGTGGCTGCTCTCAGTTCGTTGTATCTGAAAATATTAACATTTCCATATCCTTCTGTTTGCAGGTCCTCCACATCTTTTGGAGGAGCAAGGGAACTTGATATAGCTTTAGAATCAGATTTGCACTTCCTCAACCCATCTGGTCCACCAGCTTCAGCTGAACTGCCTGTTATCATATTGTGTTATGCTTTATGTAAAAGAAATATAGATCTGATAAGCAGGAAATCTAAACCTGTAGATACCACATCTTTAATCACTGCACAAGTGTACTGTCAGAAGCATAACTTGAGTGCATCAGAACCAAAACTAAAGACTTGCCAATGAACTCAAAGGGACAAGGAATGCATAGTTTAGTAGCAGCGAAGACTCAAAGGTAATGCAAGAACTCTTTTAGGTCAATCCCGAGTTGGCTCTGCTACATTCTTTTGTAACCTATCCTAACCAGAATGTTCTATTTTACGAGGCAACCTACGAATAATTTTTCCCTGAAGATAAAAATGTTTTGCCTATAAGAATACAGACCACTAACTTGATAATCATCCGTACCCAAAATGGTGTTCCTCACCTGAACTGAGAATTCCTCCACCTACAATGTCACTTCAAAGCAGATCTACAACGGTGAAGGTTCACCAACAATCATCTCCACATTCATTCAATCAGCAGATCGTGAATGTGCAGCTAAGGTCTATGACATGGACAAGGAGGGTTCTCCGTTCTGCCTTCTCACACATTCTACATAGTTCCATCTGGAAGGCAGCATATGTCATCTCTTCCCTTTTTCCCCTTATTATTCTCAGGATAACGCAACTTCTATGCAAATTCTTGAATATCAGCACAGCTCTCAGCCATTTAATTTCTCGCTTTATCTGTGACTCCTAATTATCTAGGAGATGAGTTTCTATATCCTTCCTTTTTACTCACACTGAAGACTGTTAGCGTCTGGCATTATATGATCGTTCAAATTTCGCCGTTGCAGTTTACCAATCCACCCAACCAAGTACTATCTTCTACAGAGTTTGCCAACTCGAGTTTTGAGTTTTGTACACCACAATATGAGCTAAATGTGATTTATACTACTCATAGACTACTGCTTTTCAGGGACCTTGCTTGAGACAGCAACTTCATAGGCAGCCCATAAGTATATAATCATATGATGTCTTCTACAGGTCATCAAAGACCAAAACTGTACCATGCAATAATCATATGATGTCTTCTACAGGTCATCAAAGACCAAAACTGTACCATGCAAACTTAGTAAGAAAAAAGAGAAGGGGAACCACAAATAGAGGACCCTCAAAGCACGACTTCCAATGATAAATTAGAAAAATATAGCACCCAGTATAGTGTGGCATTTCCCAACACTCCTTACAGCAGCTCACAAGCACAAGGTTAACATCGCAACAGTATTAAACAAGACTTCTACAGCATAAAACCAAGAAACAAAATGTTCTTGCCAGCAACCAATACCTAAACACTTTAACCAACCAAAATAATCCTCAAAATAGATGCTCATAAGCTGAATTGGGCAAAAAAAGACACCGATACACACCAATCCTCTCATGCATACCAAACCCATCTCGCGTCTAATTCGCAACCAACCATATACCTCGAACACGTAAACTAAAGCGGAGATTAGGTAAAAGAACGAGCACAAGAACACGAACCTGTCCTAGCCTGGAGCCGGTGCTCCTCCAGCGAGAAGCATCCGCCCATGGGAGCCCCCAAGATCGCAGCTTTCCCTCCAATCCGGCCCTACTCCCGCCTCCCCATCGCCGGCCCGGCCAGATCCACGTCCCACAACCCAGACCGGGCCACCCGCGCACCAGCCGGGGAATTTCCCGCCGCACCGAGCAGCCGCTACGCTCCGGGCAGAATTGCGCCGCCGCCGCCGCCAGCCGCGCGCTCCGACCGCCGGAGCTGAGGATTCGGCGCGCCACCCACCCGAATGCGCCGCCGAAATTTTCTGGTGCTGTTCTTTTCTACTTCCGGGCTCCTTCCTCTGCTCGGTTTTACTACTTTTTCTTTTTTCTTCGAGAAAAAGAGGCGCCGGATTAGCTGTGCCAGAAGGTAGCAGGAGCGAAAGGAAGCTGCTTTCGGATTAAAATAAACGCCGGTACAACAACACGGAGCAATTGGGGAGGCTCGAGTTTTTTTCCCGTCCTCCTTTTGTTGTTGCTTTATAGTTGGGGCTTTTGGTTGTGATTAATGCACATGCACATGATTAGAGAGAGATTAGACAGTGATAGTAGATTAGTTTTATGCTAAGTGAATTTCTTTAACAACCTATAAGATCTTTTGTTAAGTAACGAGGACGGAGATACTTATCCGGAGATTACAAACCTACGAAACAAACTTCGGAGTACAGCGCTCGATAGATGCTAGAAGATGATGATAGGGAAGATAATGGTGTAAGTCAGCGGCTTGGTCGGTGAAGAAGTTCAACGCGAAACCGCCACCAAAATCTTGCATAAGTTGATGGCTGTCTGGTGGTTCTACAGTATGTGCAAAAATCGAAAATAATGGTTGAGAATCACTCAGCTTGATCTAATGATCTCTCATAGCTAGGCTCATAAGATATGTCATCAGTTCAGCGAGAAATGCTCTCTCATTGTTTAGCAAGCAACTCAAATAAAGATAAATTCACGACTTTGACGTGCTTTACACCAGTGTATCGGAACGACGCATGACGAAACAATGTAGGTATGGTAGCCTTGTGCACTTATAGGCATCAACGGGGAAGAAGATCTTCGTGCTGGTCGCTCGCTCGAAAAAGTGTTGGATGCGAAGCACCGGCGCCAGAGAGGTCGGAGTAGATAGCATTACCACTAGATCTGAAGTCGAAGATGGCTGCCAAAGTGATCCGCAGCACCCCCCGATCCAGCAGCGGCCAACGACGACATCATCAGGAGAAAGTAAAGTTCCAAGTGGATTTTAGTTGAAATCGTGGTTTAGAAATGGCATGTGGTTAGCAAGTGAATTTGTCTAGGGCGTCTTCCCTATTTCCTCATTTTGCATTACTTTTTATCATTACGCACAAAATACAGTAGAGCATAGGTAAATCTGACCCTCAGAAGGGCCATAAACCTTAGAAAATGCACCGCTCAAGCCAAGCTAGTTGAAAGATCAACTCACCTAACTTATACTATCACTTCACAATACAACATTTTCTTTGGCTCTTCAATGTGACAAGTCAAGACCAAACCGTGGCACGATTAATTCTAGAAAATAAAAATGGCTAGCTTGTACATGCAGGGCAACTAAACAACTACAGCATTACTTGCAAACACGGGATAGGTTGGCTCCTAGTTGGACCTAATCAGGAGCATCGAAGCTTTCGCTCTTATGTTGTGACCTAAAACAAGGGGCAGCGTATGCAGACATGTCCCTAATTCCAGGTGCTCCACGCATTAATCAATCAGCACGGATCCACCGGCCCACCGAATTAATCAGTTTTGCGAGCTCGGTCGGTTTAAACTAAAATTATTAGAGAAGCTAGCGATTGTTAGTTAGCAACCAACGTGATTAGTATGTAATAGCATGGATTATACAGCCCCCAATCGGGGGGCCTAACTCTGAATCAAATCCAAGACACCACATGGCGATCGGTGCCCCCTCCACATGGGCGCGCGCGTTCGCTTTGGAACACAACAATACTTAGCTGCAGAAGATCCGGGTTCGGAAGCTTCGAATCAATCCATGATTAGCTAGTACTCCAGTGTTAGCACTGGCAATAGCTTAATTTGGCCACCACACTGTCGAAGACTACGAGCTTGCTGCTTGCCGTGGAACCTGACTCGAATGATGGTGAGTAGACCAGGAAAAGGGTAACCGTAGCCAAGAAACCACCTCTCGATGCGACTGTGGAGTTGTGGTATGATCTCATCTATCAGCGTTTAAATTCAAGTGCATATTTACACAAACATGAATGTGTTTCAATAAAACTTTGTGAAACATTTGAATTTATTCTCAGTTACTATCAATTTAGGCAGGTCTAACAGGACGTAATTGGGTAGATGTTTTCGTGTCTAACAGTGTGCGTGCGCGAGCAAAAAGAAGAAAAAACAGGTGACCATGATATTCACTGCACATTCTATCCCTGTCTCCTGCTAACGGAGGCTGATTCAGGCAAGCAGGCACCGATGCATTTTTTCGCTATCTTTGGCTTAGAGCAAGTCTAGCAGTCCCCTATATTTTCTCCCCTAAATCTCCATATAGGGGATTCCCCTAAAAAATTTCTCCCCTAAAATTTTTTTAACTCCAGCAGCTCCCCTAAAACATCTCCCCTATATTTCACTCACCTATATTTTAACAGTATCTTATAACTACCATTTGAAACCGTTAAAATTCGAACGACTGTAGTTCCAACGGTTAGTTTTCAAACGGTTAGTTTTCCAACGGCTTGTTTTCCAACGGCTATTTTTCTAACGGCTATTATTCGAACGGCTAGTTTTCAGGTCTATATATACGATATCACCTCTCATATCTCACTCTCACAATCCTGGTTCTACCTTCTCTTCTACATCTATTTCCCCATCTCTCTTTCATCTCTCCACAACGATATGAGTCACCGCCGCAGCTTGGCCCGACGATTGTGCTTGGATTCCTCTTCTGATGAAGAGGAACTCTATATGGCTGCAGTCATAGCAGAGGAAGAACAAGAGCGGTTCGACGCTCCACGCCATGGCGGTTCAGTGCCGGGACGTCAATTTATTGATCGCGAGAGCGCCGAAGGTTATCTCAGACTCTACAAAGACTACTTTGCAGAGAATAGTACCTACCCCGAAAGGATTTTTCGCCGCAGGTTTGTAATTGTTGCTTTTGTTACTTTTTCACCGTACTGGTCAATCTTCGTGTCTCATTCATTATATTCGCGCAGGTTTAGAATGCATCGTCCTCTCTTCTTACGCATAGCGAGTGCTATACAGCAACATGATAGGTATTTTGTGCAGAAAAGAAATAGTGCTGGTACTCTTGGGTTACATCCTTTGCAAAAGATCACCGCAGCATTCCGAATGCTAGCTTATGGAATACCAGCTGATGCTACCGATGATTATTGTCGGCTAGCAAAGGCCACCGCTTTGGAGAGTCTTAGAAGATTTGTGCGAGCTGTGATTGAGGTCTTTGGTGATCAGTACCTGAGATCTCCAGATGCTGAAGATACTGCTAGATTACTTGCAATTGGAGAGCAAAGGGGGTTTCCAGGTATGCTAGGGAGCATAGATTGCATGCACTGGGAGTGGAAAAATTGCCCTACAGCATACCAAGGTTTTTTTGTTGGCCATGTCCGTGAACCCACAATCATTCTTGAAGCTGTTGCTTCACAAGATCTTTGGATTTGGCATTCCTTCTTTGGTTTACCAGGATCTCACAATGATATAAATGTCCTTCACCGTTCGCCTGTGTTTGCAAGGCTAGCCGAAGGGCAAGCTCCTGAAGTTAATTATGATATCAATGGTCACAACTACAAAATCGGGTATTACCTTGCAGATGGCATATATCCGCAATGGGCCACATTCGTGAAGACAATATCAAATCCAATTGGCCAAAAGAACAAAAATTTCTCTCAATTTCAAGAAGGAGCTAGGAAGGATGTCGAGCGAGCCTTCGGGGTTCTACAATCTCGTTTTGCCATCGTTCGTGGACCAGCAATGCATTGGAATCAAGAGACACTCGGAGATATCATGACAGCTTGTATTATCATGCATAACATGATAATTGAAAATGAGCGTGAAAACCCTGAAGACTACAACTACGATTTTATGGGAGAGAGGGTGACAATTTCTCGCCAACATGCAGTTCCATTTTCTCAGTTTCTTCAAGTTCACAGTGATATTCGAAACAAACAAGTTCACTGTCAACGGCAACGTGATTTAGTTGAGCACCTATGGCAGATTCGAGGAGATATGTAGCTTTTATAATTATGTAAGCGGTTGTAATAATCTAGTATGTGTCGTCATTTTAAATTATGGAGGGGTGTAAGAGGTACTATTTCATTTTCTACATAATGTAAGCAACTATGTTTTTAATATAGTCGACCAACTATTTCATACAACACATATTTTATAATCCAAAGGGTCCATACTACAGATTACAACACAACAATAACTAGTTCATACAACAAAAGGTCCATGGTCATACGACATACTAAGGATTACAACACAATCATAAATAGTTCATACAACTAAGGTCCATGGCATATATCCGAATTACAACCAAAAGTGAAGCTTAACCCGATGAGTTGCGATGCTTATTGATGATCTGACTCCGAATCATCTTATAGTATTCTTGTTGTTGCTCGTCCATGCCACTAAGGTCCATGTTCATTATTTGACGTTCTTCCATCATTCTCTTGAGTTGTATCTTTTCTTCTTCTAATGCCACCCTCTTTTCTTCTATTGCATTCTTTCTCCTTTCTTCTACCAACCTTCTTTCTTCTATCTCTTTGTCCATTGCAATAGCAAGATCAAATCGCTCTTGTCTCTTCTCCTCCCTAGCCGATAACATACCACCAAATGCCTCAATAACATTACTACTACCTGTAGAGGTAGAAACTTTACCTCTTCGTAATAGTTCTTTCGCCTTCTTTTTACCAATTGGTCTTGTTGGGGGAACATCTGTAGGGGGAGATGTAGCTTCATCCTCTAAGATATTAGCATCTGGAGTACTAGGTGAAGATGAACTCGGAGTAGACATGAATGACGTCTTCTGTTTTTTGTTACTGATCCGAGTTGTCCACTTCTCGCTATTTTGCAATTTTTCATAGCAATGCATCAATGAAAATGATTTCTTTCCCTTCTCTTCTTGCCGGTACATAATGCATGCCTGAGTAATCTGCATTAGTACATATATATTAGTATAACAATGCATAACATATTAATATAAACCATGTAAAACATAGATTTCTACCTTATCTTTTTGTGTCATCCCACTTTGGTTTCGTTTCACAATCTGGGCATAACATGCACTAAACTTAGACACTTCAGTTCGAATAACAGCCCAACGGTGTTGGAGAGAATTTTGATTCCGATCAGATTCTTCTTTCTTGTTGGCATGGAAGTGATCATGGACTCTTTTCCAATAACAAGCACGAGATTGGTCGACTCCTATGATTGGATCTTGAGTTACCTCGAGGTATGCATCCACCAAAGCCTCATCTTCAAGAACGCTGAAATTTTTTTGCCTCTTTGAGCTTGCTTTCACAATTGGGCTATGTTGTGAGGATCCATACTGATCGACGTATTGTGATTCACTCCAACTCACATCATTCAATCCGTCACTTTGCAAAAGGTCAAAATATTGTTGATTATCCATCACAACAATCTGCATCAACACAAAATATGTTATGAATTAATCAATCAACACAGGTGAGCATACAATCCAGATTGCATCCTAACACGGCATCGCAACCATAACATGATCTAATACATACTAGTAGCAACCATAACATGATCTAATACATACTAGTAGCAAATAGTTTGTTACAGTATTCGACGCGTCGACTAATCGACTATACGACCCTAACATCCAGTCTTCGGACTAATCAGACGCGCTTGTACTTCCCCCGCTCTTCGTCGAAGTCTCCTGTGCTTTCATATATGTCTTCAAACCTCGGTAAGTACTTCCCCTCGGAAGACGGTGGTGCGTTGCATCACGATGTTCTTGAGTTAACTCTAACGTGTTAAAAGCGCTGACGAGTGTGCGCTCTCGAGATGTGTAATCTTCAATCCATGACATAGCAAAGTCAACCTCTCCATCGATGTTGTACCCCAATTCCAACCTCTCCCTATGTACTTCCATGAACTCCTCCATACTATTGGGATTACGGCGTTTGTCTGGGAAGAATTGCCACCACAACGCAATAGGAGAAGCAAGACGTTCCTTGCGGTACGCAACGCGCTTCATTATCCTTTCCCGCGGATCCGAAGTGAAATCCAATTTTGCGAGCTTCTGACAACAAGTGTTGTCGATTGCGTATGGATCCATATCTAAATCGAATTTGTATAGTAACGTTAGACACCCAAATGAATGAGCAATGCTAGTCATATAAAATCAGGATATAGATCATATTGCAGTGCCACAGCGACAAGCACATACAGTTAAAGATAATCAATCAGAAGTTCACTTTTTGAATATGGCATGAACCTTTTGGGCAACAAAATCATATTGCCTATGAATAAGCCTAAGAGTTATAATCTCAGGACATTTTAAAACCTGGAACCGATTAAATTTTCTTCTTTATCTTTGCAGTATTACCTTGAAAGGAACCTTGAGGCCAGTATTACAATAGATTTGCTATGGTTTAATCTGCCAAACTTAAATTTCCAAATACCATTGCTTTAGCAAATTGCTGCCAAATGAACCTTGAAATATAAACATAATCTCTAATTCCAAATCCATTTTTCTAGGCCAAATGTTTATCAATATAGAATCTGCTATATATGCCAAATCTTTCATATACAGCACTTCTCCCGAACTCCCTCTGCTATTCACCGCAAATCCTTCATATATAGCAATTCTCCCGAACTCCCTCTGGTATTCACCGCCGCCCCCTTCATCTCCTTCCCCGCCACTCCCTTCAAGTGCAGCCCCCGGCCACCAGTGAACCGGCCGACGTCGAAGCCACCACCCCAACGCCTCCCTTCCCTCGGCGCCTCCCGCCCCCGACGCCCCCCTCTCCCTCCCCCGGCAGCCTCCTTCCCCCGAGTTCTCTCTCCCCCGGCGGCGTCCGCTCCTCCCAAGCTCCCTCTCCCCCAGCAGTGTCCGCCTCCTCCCGAACTCCCTCTCCGCCGCCACGCACCCCGCCGCCACAAGCCCGACCGAGCTCCGCCGCCACGCGCCCCGCACTCCACGCCCCCGCATCGACCTCCGCCACGCACCCCTGCTCCGGATCTGAGGACGGCGCGGGTGGCGGTCGCGCTGTGGTGTCGGCCGCGGCGGCTCCATCTCTCTCCCCGAGGTCATCAGGTATCGCTCGCTTTCGATCTATGCAAAGAATAGGGGAACGGGACCAACCGGTGGAGGCGCGGCGGCGGGGGCAGGCGGTGCCGCTGCTGGAGGAGCGGCGGAGCTCGGTGCGGACGAACCCGAGTGGCGGCGTGCTCGCGGGAAGGAGCTTTCCGGGTCGAGCCGTTGCCGATTTAGGGGGAAAAGGGAAGAATCGGGGATCCCCGATAGATAGGGGAGGGGGAGATCGAAACCGGGGCGACCCGAGTTTAGGGGAGGGGATGGGGGAGCTGCTGGGATCGGTTTTTTCTTCTCTCTCCCCTAAACTACCGATCGGGGAGGGGATAGGGGCACTGCTAGACTTGCTCTAAGGGATTCAGGGTGAGGGCCGGGAAAACAGGGGAATTCCCAGTGGCCACCAAGCATGTCGGTCCATGCATGCGGAGGCGCAAACACGCGGTTTCGCTTGTCTCCACTCCACTCCCCGTCCCCGGCGCTCTCGTCTTCGCGGAGAAAAACGGAGCAAAATCTGCGGCAGGAGAATCTGCCGGTAGGATATCGATATTCCTCTCTCCAGCCAACCCGGCGGGACAACGCGTTTCTTTCGTTCCACTGATTGATCGATTGGTCGTCTCTTCGCTTTCATTCACGTATATCCGAGCACTTGGTTGGTGCATGTCTGTGGCCTCTATGGGGCTTGCAGCCCTGGATTATGTCGCGCAGAGCAGCAAAGTCTGCACTTTTTTGCCCTGAGGGGGAGCCAGCCGTTCGATGTCCATCCTATTAGCTTCACTGGATTAGAGATAAACACCGGGGAATTACCAACCCACAGAGATGTGCTCGACGAAAATATAGCATTCGGTACGTCCATCGTCCGCATCGATGGTGTCCCATCCGTCTCGACGATTAAACGCGAAACATACCACGAGGTCGAACACCACCATTATAGTATTAAAAAAAAACTGGCAGCAGCTCTGCCATATATTCAACAGATAGAAAAAGTATATTATAAAGTAAACCTCTCTAAAATTAGAAGGATGAGACCTCTCGCCTAAGAGATTAAAAAAAGATTACTCACCGTTGATTACACTAGTAGGAACCATGAAAGAGTTGGCCGACCGTCATCATATTGTTCATCCTCCCCGAATTAAGCGCCTTATATTGTTTTTGTTCTCTTTCACGGTCTGTTGATGTGTTGGTGTAGTGCGTGCCAACTTGCACGAACGCCATTTTTCTTCTTCCACTTGGGAGTGTCTTTCGTTGTCGACGTCCTGCATGCTCACCACCCCTGTCAACGTACAGGTTGTTTGGTCGTTGCTGAAACAAGGCGATGCATGTGTAATGTGCTGCTTAGACATGATTGTCGATCTTGGTTGAAAAGGTCGGCCCAGTACTGAACATGCATAATTATCTCTCCTCCAATTCTCCAAGTTTTATGTCCTTCTTTCACGTTGATTACTTAACACTTTTAAAGAAACGGAAATAGAAGACGTCTCGCCAACTAGGAGCTACTGCATGTCGTATCAATAAAGAGGAAATAGCCTTGTATATTACTTCCAACTGAGCTAGACTCAGTTCGTAATCATTTGATTTAGGCCCCATTTGTGGTTACGGAAATATGTTGTATCGAAATTATTTTCTAATTTGCTATGGAAAAATAGTCTAGAAAGTAACAATAATAATTAAACAAACAATAAAATAGATAAAAACTGATCGAGTAAATGAGATTATCGTAATCCAGCAATATCAAATGGAGCTTTAATGGCAGAGCGGAGGGGAGCTTTAACGAATCTTTTTAGATATTCGGTATGGTACGTGGCTGATTAGTGAAACATGAGCGGAAATATCAATGATTCTTCTGTGGTTGGTGAAATCTGAAAGGAAAATCGTATCTTCTATACAAGACTTATTCTTTTCTCTTGCAGTCTGCACCACCGTCCAAAAATCCGGGCTACACTGCTTGATTTGCAGTGTCTTGAGTGCCCTGCCGTTGAAAGCATACTGTCAGCGACATCTTCTCACGCACCACTTGCGTTGGCGACTTGCATTGCTGCATCCCCTTCAGAGTTCAGAGTTTTATTTTGTTTTAGTTTAACTCTTCAGAGTTCAGAGATTGTTCAAGAAAACGTCAGGTGCTTGCGAGGCCATATCAATCACCACGGCGGGCCATCTGGTGCCTGGACTGGAGCACGCGCGCCGCGGAGGAGGACGCCGTGGAGGGTCGCTGCGGCTAGAGGCCTAACCAGTTGGCGCACCATCGAGTAGGGTTGGGCTCAGCTGCGTGGCCCATGGCTGACGCGACGCGGGAGCCCAGCGCTGTCAGCACAGGTTATCGCAGCAAAATAGCGAGAAAACTAGAGGGAAGAATCGGAATTAAAAAAAAACAGACGGGGAAAACAGTGAGGTGCGTGTTACGAAACATGTGGGCATCGCATTGCAGCAGATTAATCACGTCACAGTACGCAAAGTAAAAGAGATACGAATACAAAATGTATAGAGATAATGGTTCTCTCTTTTTATTAACTTAGATTTTATAATTACGATTGCTTGTTGAATAAATAAAAAATACTTCTCTATTTACAGATCATTTACATAACGGTTAGTGTTAGTAGTTGACCACATGGATCTTAAAGGAGTGCGGCGCATAGACCGGTTCAACCCCTAGGAGTCCCGGTTTTATAACACCTTTCTTGGGCAATTACTACGAAATGTTCACACCTTGTTAAAACTCCGAAAAATCTAGCGGAATTTTTTTGAGAAAAAGTGCATTACATTGGCCGCTTTATATTGCACTAGTTGCCTATTAAAAACCTTTTGAATGAAAAACTTTTATGAAAACTCATCAAACAAAAAAAAAGTACAATCATCTAAGTTTAATTAGTGTTCAATTGATGTAATCAATGAATGATATTTCTTGTAGTATCTTCATTACTATATTATTTGATTAATTTTTAATTCACGAATTTCTCCTTGCTCTTTCGTCCTCTACTTTTTGATGGAAAACATCGACAATGTGTCTACAAGTGAGGCATATTTTGGACAAGTTTCTCCAAATGCCACATACATAGCAAATATGGTCTTGCAAACCATATGGTTTCTTGCCTTCTTGGTTTTCTCACGCCTCTCTTAAGGTTGAGGGATGAGATACACTTTGTGAGCATTCTTTCTTTGCTTGCTTCCGTTCTCGAAGTTTCACTTTCTCATTTTATAGCGTGCTAGATTGGCTCCATGTCCATCTTTGCTAATAATGCAACATGATGCGA
Organism: Stipa capillata; assembly: GCA_019208055.1. Lineage (NCBI taxonomy): Eukaryota > Viridiplantae > Streptophyta > Magnoliopsida > Poales > Poaceae > Stipa > Stipa capillata. Next base: position 391,049 of record JAGXJF010002947.1, on the reverse strand, counting down.
GCAAAATGGTTGACAAACTCCTTGTTTGGCGAACTGTGCATCCTACGTATTCATTCATAACCCTCATAAGTTTTATTTCATGTAAAACATATGAGTGGCATCATTGTGGTATAAGAAATTATTAAATAATTTCAGCATATCCTAAGTAATTGTATATAAAAAAATTTGAATTAAACAATAATCCAAATAATATACAACATGTAGGAAATAAATGTGAAAGATAACCCTAGGAAATTTTTGGAAGAAAGTGTAATTTCAGTATTTCTTCATGAAATAAATAAAACACATGAGTTTCATATGTATGTGTTCTCTAATACAAGGATGTTATACACAATTTATTTTCTAGGGGCATTTTTGCAAAATATCCTGCCCACCTGCCCATTGGGCCCTCGTGGCCTGCAAGCCTGGTGCAGTCTGCCGACTAAACCTACGAGGCTGGCAAGCATGGCACAGCCTATCCGCACGCCTAGCCTGCACGGCTGGGCTGCATAGCATGCTCACCTGCCCGACCCGTGTGGTAGGCAGACGTTGTTGTGCTGCATGCGCAGGTGCCGTGACCCGTTTGCCCGCCTAGCTTGGAGGCCGGCAAGCGTAGTGCGGCTGCACAGCTGTGTGCGACGGCCTGCCCGTCGCCTAGCCCGTGAGGCTAGCAAGCACAGTTGGGCTGTGTGCGTGCAGTGGCAGCTTGCCCACCTGATTCGCAAGGTTGGCAAACGTAGCGTGACCTGCTTGTGTGCCACACGTTGTGGCTTGCCTGCCCACCTGCCCTACTAGGCCGGCAAGCATGTTGGGTTGGTGCCTTGCTCATGCACCGCACGCCACGGCTTGCCCGCTCGAGCTGCTAGGCTAGCAAGCTGTGGCTGGGCTCGACAGTTTGCTTGTACGTGCGTGGTCTACCTCTAGTCAGCGGGCTTGCTTGCGTGTGCACGCTCATTCGAAGTGTCCTACCCACGCGCCTCGGCCCGCCTTGAGTTGGTACTCCTCACCCGTGCGGTAGCCCGCTCGCCTAGCCCACAAGGCCGACAAGCATGGCGTGCGGCCTATACTGCGGCCTGCCCGCTCGCTTGGCCTGCTAGGACAGCAAGCGTGGTTGGCGGTGTGTAGTCTGCCCGGTGTGCGTGCGCCCGTGCGTGGTGGCACGTGGACATGGTTGCGCCCACTGCATCGCGTGTGGCCTAGTGGTACGCGTCACTGGCGGTGCTAGGGATGCATCGATGGTGGTCGGAGGTGGCGTGAGGGCGTGATGCCACTTTAACAATGTATTGCTAGCGGCGAGGCTTCGTGTGCCATCCAGTCATGCTAGTAGTGCTCTTGTGGTAAGACAACAAGGTCAACCTCGGTTCCGTGCCGAGCTGAGTTTTGTACCGGTGCCATACTGACTACATATGGTCTCTAACTACGTGCAAATTAATGATCGTTCTAGTTCTATCTATTAAACCACGTGTTAACGGATGTCATCCGTTAGATCAGACTAGGTTGATCTCTACGAACACAATAAAAAAATCAATGTAAAAAGTGATAGGGCAGTAAAAAAGTAATCTAAATACATAATTTTTAATCTATTAGAATCGACATGTAAATTTATAGCAGATCAATTTTTAATAATACTACTACATTGACTCACGTGTTATAGCAGATACAATACGCTTTTCTTCTGTTCATACATGCGGATCATCGTATGCCTTCCAATCGTCGCGTTCATCGATTCCACACGAAGGTCGCTGTTGCCATGTTGGGTGCTTGCCGAGGCTTGGATCGTGCGTGCCATCCCCAATCCATGAGATAAGATTAATCAAAAGCCATGCAAATCAGTGAGTAGTTCATTGATTAATCAAAGATCAAAGAATAAAATATTAAAAAGGAGTCATGCGGTGATGCATGTTGACAGCTGGCTCCTGCTTGCCGCATGCGTGCATGTGCGGCTCGGCTGGTCGCCGCCTCCGTGTGCGGTGCTTCGCGGAGGGAGTTGCCGATCGTCTCGTGGTCGGTATCTCACCTACATGCACAGATCAAACGATCATAAATCAAGATTAATCTGCTAGGTTAAATAAAGATAAAATGACGTTACCTGTTTTAAGAGGCTACGAACGAACTCATGCTAATAAGTATTACAAATCTGTCGGCGTCGAGTTGTTAATATAAATTAATTATATACTATAATACAAAAAATAAAGAAGACATAAACACAAATATTAGAGACGATGCTTTTATCTTTTTACTAACAAGTGCACACGTGTAACGCATGTTTTTCTAATATATATGTCCTGAAAGCATAATCTATACCGTATCGTATTGAAGAAGACGATGACAGTGGCGCACTAGCGCACAAGCATGGCTGACGCATGATGCAAATTCGAGAGAGAGGGACGCTCGAGAGAAATTATGTATTAACTTTAAATAAGAATAATAATAAGTAATTATCCTCTAAGTAAATAGCATAACAGGTAATCATTTATTAACTTTAAATAAATAATATGATGGGTAATTATTTATCAATTAAAGATAGCCGTCGAATTGGTAGACTATTAAATAAATATTAGTTATTAGATTATTCGATCGGATGGATCTGAATAATTCGGTTATGTTTTATAAGGTGGATTTAGAGAGAAAATTAAGGTTTCTAATAGGTAATATCGATTAAATTGAATTTTGTAAGTATAAATATATTTTTTAATTTATAAATCATCATTAACAGTTAAAGTTTAATTTGAGGCCGGTTAGCGTGTTCCTGTCCTCTCGGTCTCTCGCTCTCTCCCCCCACTCCCGACTTCCGAGTCGTCGCCTCGCAGTCGCAGCAAGAACCCCCGCACGCCAATCCGCCAATCCTTCGTGCTCCCCACCCCCTCCCCCCGCCCCCGCCTCCGATTCCCCACCGTCCAATCGCGTCCCCGCCTCTCCGGGCTTCTTCCGAGCTTCCGATAGTTCCCGATCGAGGTACGCCGTGCCCGATCCCACCCCGGGTTGCTCTAGGGTTGTGCTTGGATTTTTTTTTCTTCTGTCAGTTGTCGTTCCGTTAGCTGGTGAGAGGTTAGATTTTGCAGCTTATCTTGCTTGTTTACTGGTCCTGGTTGCGGAATTTTGGAGGTGATTGTAGGGTTAGTGCTCTTGGAAGGGCGTGTAGTTGGCGAATTGGTATTTGTGTGAAATGAAATGTGTAGTTTTCACTTTCGAGGCCAGATTTCTTAGAAAGGTTTTAGTTTAAGGAGGGACGCGTCAGTAGGGAAGCTTCAATGCTAAGTCTAGTATTAGCTGTAAGTCTGTGAGTAGTTCACATAAGTTAAGTTTTGATTTTTATCAGGAATGTTTTGCTACTGGATGGGTTTGGGGGCCTTCTAACTGTGGAAAGGAGCAAACTTACTGTATTTTATGTAGGTTGTGTATTGTGTATTTTCATTGATAGTGATGAACTCTGGCGTGGTTATATGTGTAGGGATAGTGGGAGCGCTATAGAGGACAATTTTTTTTTCCTGAAATTGGAGAATTATCAGAAACTCAACTATTAGCATTGGATCTTTGAAGATGATCGAGGGTCCAAGATTCCACAATATGCTAGGTGGTGCTGGTATCGGTGCTGGTGGTGGCAGAGGGAAGCTACAAAATGAGAGCAATGGATTCTTCAATATGCCATATTACCATAAGGTCGGGGAGAGCTCCCACATGTCGGTGGATAGTGCAGACAACTTGAACATGTCGAACTTTGTTGGCGGTTCAGTTGCCATGTCAGTGGATAACAGCAGTGTGGCCTCAAACGAATCCCGCACAGTCATGCTCAACCACCCGGGCCTCCGTGATGTTCCAACACCAAACTATTCAGTTTGCAACAGTGTCATCCATCCCAACCGGGCTGTTGCACCAATTCTAAACGAGGATGCATTGGCTCGGGTATTGATGGACCCTACTCATCCAACGGAGATACTCACTAATTATGAGAAGTGGACTATTGATCTGGCGAAGCTGGACATGGGGGCTCCTTTTGCTCAAGGAGCCTTTGGGAAGCTATATCGGGGAACATACAATGGGGAAGATGTTGCCATTAAGCTGCTGGAGAAACCTGAGAATGACCCAGAAAGAGCGCAATTGATGGAACAGCAATTTGTGCAAGAAGTTATGATGTTGTCAACATTGAGGCACCCAAACATTGTAAGGTTCATCGGGGCATGCAGGAAGTCAATTGTTTGGTGTATCATTACTGAATATGCAAAAGGTGGCTCTGTCCGGCAGTTTCTTGCCCGAAGGAAGAACAAGTCCGTGCCTCTGAGATTGGCAGTGAAACAGGCACTTGATGTTGCCCGGGGAATGGCATATGTGCATGCCTTGGGATTTATCCACAGGGATCTAAAGTCAGACAACCTTCTAATTGCAGCGGATAAATCCATCAAGATTGCTGACTTTGGAGTTGCTCGAATTGAGGTAAAAACCGAGGGAATGACTCCAGAGACAGGAACCTACCGCTGGATGGCACCGTAAGTCAATTGCAACCACTACCAATTGTTTACGTGTGCCAATGTCAAATATGCTTATATCTTTTATGTTTGCAGGGAGATGATCCAGCACAGGCCTTATGATCATAAAGTCGATGTGTATAGCTTTGGGATTGTCTTGTGGGAGCTTATGACCGGCATGCTCCCCTTCACAAACATGACAGCTGTTCAGGCAGCTTTTGCTGTTGTAAACAAGGGCGCCCGTCCTGTAATCCCACAAGATTGCCTGCCTGCTCTAAGCCACATCATGACACGTTGTTGGGACGCAAATTCTGAAGTCCGCCCGTCATTTACTGAGGTTGTCACAATGCTTGAGAGTGCGGAGATGGAGATTCTTAGCAGTGTCCGCAAAGCACGGTTCCGCTGCTGTATTTCTGAGCCCATGACCACCGACTGAGATTAGTGCAGGCTAGAGTACCAGAAAGGAAAGGGAGAAAGAACAGAAAAGAGAAAGGAGACGGTGCAATCTCGATGTATAGACCACATTGATATGTTTGGGCTTTGCGTGCCTATACGAAGGTCTCATCCCTGGGCTTCAAGGTTCTACATTGCTGCTTTCTATCTTGTGTTAGTTGCATGGGTTGGAACGATCGTTGTCAAATATTGATGCTACCTTGTCTGTTAACAAAGAGCTATCATATGTATTCGATGAAACAAAGAGCTATCGTATGTTAATAACAGCTGCATATTCGAGTTGCCCTCTAGCTGTCGTGTAATTGTGTGTCCATTATCTGAAGCCTCGACCTACTGGTGGTCATTGTCTCCTAGTTTTGTTGATTTGAGGCGAGGGTATGTGTTGCCCTCTAGCTGTTGTGTGATTCTGTGTCCAATGCCTCGGCCTACTTGGTGGTTACTATTAGTTTTGTTGATTTGAGGCGAGTGTATGCGTTGCCCTCTAGCTGTTGTGTAATTGTGTGTCCGTTGTTTGAAGCCTCGACCTACCCGTGGTCATTGTCTCCTAGTTTTGTTGATTTGAGGCGAGTGTACGTATTGACATTATTATCTATGTCAAAAGCTCAAAGCCAAAATGCATGCGCTTGGTCATGTTTATCTGCAGCGTTTGATGATAACGGTAAAATGTGCATTTTTTGACTGAGTGGTTTTGAGTTACCTATGATAAAATACCTAAAGTTTTGTTAAATTCTCTTAAAGTATCATTCAGTAGACAATAGCATCAAGCAACTCTTTCTTGCCATTTCAAATTAATCACTGATACTTCTCGCTAAAAGAAAACAATAATAATCACTGATACTCAAGTATGCACAAAAATAATAATATTTTCTTGATCGTTCCTCAATGAGAACAAATGGTTCGGCGGTAGATTGTATAACACAAGAACAAAGAATAGCACGAGCAGACTTTCATTGAAACGGGAGTAACGTTGGAACTGCACACTTTGTGAAGACTTGACACAGGAAGCTGGCGTTCACGGGGCTCATCTGAATCAAGGGGCAGCAAAAAATATAGAGATAAGAGTCAGGAGCTAGGAGTTTGCCATTGGCAGATTGGGGCAATTCTTGGATGGTCCAGGACGCTTTTGAGCTTCATCCAAATTAGCAGAGAATTCTGCTATTCAAGCTTCAATATATATTGTTAATACTGAACAGCATGGACTCATATTCAGGTTTGATCCGCTCCAGATCCTGAAACACAGTGGTAGTGGTGCCCATTGCAAACTAAACCACTTGAGGCCCGGGTGCCAGAGGCCGTCCGTCTATCCAGAAGGGTGAACCATGCCGTTTCGGTTAGTTTCCGTGAATTGGATGAGAGAACATGTTTGCTGTACAGGGTCAGTCGAACCCCGAGAACTAGCTGACAGCAGAGAGAGAGCACAATGAACATCCGGTGCTCCATCTAATTCCGAAGCAGCTCCAGATGAATCTACACCTGCAAAAATTGACCAACCAAGGCATGTGCACCATCAATATTTGGAAAAGCTGCCAAATATTAGCTATAGAAAGTGGAAATATTTGGCATGACAAATTAAGCATGCAGCACATATGCATTCAAGACTGAAGACACACAAAAAAAGTAGCCGCAAATATAAATAAATATGCCCATAGGAGCGTGCAACGTCTCACGTGTAGTAAGGGGATTGGAGGATGGATATCATTTCCTAGGACTTGCAAATTCACTCTTTGCATATTGTCTTCAATGTAGTGAAGCTGCAATACGTCAGATGCAAGACAGTTCTGAATATAAAAGACCTATGGTTATCTGACATATCACCTGAAGAGTAACTGGATTGCTGTTCCTATGTAGGCTGCGAAATTATAAGTGTTGCATCAACGAACGCACCTCCATAGGAGTCAGGAATAAGGTTTACCGCTTCAAATATTCCCAACATGTAACATCCGGACCCAAATTCGCTCAATGTCCAGCCCACCTATGGGGCGGGCCCATATATACATAGCACTCTTCTTACAATTTAGTCATTGTTTCGTGTAAGAGTTAACCTAGAGGTGCTATATTTGGAACATAAGGGTACATATACTGGACTAACTCTACTTAAACTCTGCATGTGAGACTAATCCCACCACACAACTATACAAGGGCTACATGAGCCTCTACACTAATGGGCCTTCTGTCAACACGGCAAACTTTTTTACCAATTTGTAAAACAACAAGCCTCATGTTTGGTATAAAGGTTGCTGAATATACAAAATTCAATGTTTGGCATATAGGTTGCTGACTAAAAAACAACAACCAAATACTTACGACACCTTCAAAACTGCTTCTGTTAATACACAGTAATAACATTTTACTATACATAGCATATGTGTTCTGCAGCTGCCTTATCCCAACATATAATGCAGCATATTATAGGGAATGCATATTTATCTTTATCAGGATTTCTAAGTGAAGTAAACTAACTTCATCAGGAACAAGTAAAAATCAGATCTTAATTGTTAAGGCACTTCATCGTGATTGCATATTAGCTTTCCCACCTATGAACTAATTGATAACGGGTCTTGGGATCATACCTTTTATAGGAAAGAGTTCATCAATGTCATGACAAAGAGTTGGAAAAGAATTTGATAGATTATATTTTGACAAATGGATTTGTCCATTGACTGCTCCAGACTTGGTTGATTTTTCTCCTAAGTCCAACATTTGTGAGAGCTTGAAGTCAGATGGCCATGAAGCATGCGAAAAGGGCTTCACATGGCTAAGCGCAGCTTTATTCCATACAAAACTTATTTCTCGCCTATCATCTGCAATAGCATTTATATGTCAGTAAAGAAATTCTAACAAAGAACTAGGAAAGAGGAAGGAAAAACTATCCAAGCATTTATATGGTCAAGAAAGGTTCATTTTCTTCAAAGAAAAGCAAATGTATGGGGCAAAAAAATTACTGTGTATCTAGCATTTAGGTCTGCTATCCAACAGATTTTGTGTTGACAAATCTGAAACTAAGCAGTGCCTTGATCCATGTGTCCAGACAATGGCTTTTCAGCAGGCCACAGATTAAACGACAGAACCCAAGGATCTGATACAATATTGGCTGAGGCACTCTTAAATTCTCCAGTCTTAAACCTTATTACTAGCTTGTACATGATATTATTTGAGAACTTCCATTTACAGACTGTTTAAAGCATTCATAGGGCAATGATCAGCTAATAGTCATCTAAAGGCTAGAGAACATACGATCAACCTGTTTACCTTGAAGCAAGAGAACTGGGTGTTTAATTTTCCATGTTCATTAGGTGTATTATTAGCCAACCACCAACAATGTGTTCTCATAAATTAGACAACTACTGATAACCGCAACTGACTTGACATACTTGTTGGACATAAAGGCATTACCAAACAACGATGGTGGCAGTTCCGCCGAGGCAAACGAGAACACATCTGCCTTCGGTTTCCGCCGACGGGCATTATGATCAGAAAGACGTCTCCGGCAGCTCCGCTTCTTCTGATCAAACTCCGAGAGTGCATGGAACCTTGATGAAAAATCAAAGTAATGACAAATTTAATTTTACTGTTGCTAAATGCCACAAATTTTCGATGGTTTGGCTGCTGCTAAACGCTAACCATCATCAAAAGGACAATTTGGTCACATGGAGTATATGGCAAACACAGATGCAAGAGGCAGAAAAGGTCTACACATAGTCATGACTCACTGTGCAAACAGCATAACTTCTCTGGAAATATACAGTGAAGTTGTGCTGTTAAAATTTCAAAAGAAATAAACAAGTCCAACCAGAAATAGAAGCTGTTAAAAGTTCAAATAGGAATTGAAGTTGTTTCCACAACTGCCCCCCAAAATGCATGGCGCAAAGGCAACTCGTGAGCACAACTACAGTGGAGTACTAGTCAAGGGGAAACATGAGCTAGCTCCCAAATCAGGCAAAACACAGCCACAGCTCTGTATCCAAATCAATCCTAGCACACAACGAAGTGCTGCGCTCGCACAAAACGGCCAGGAAAGTGGCCAGATTTTACTACACCAGCAGTACTAACGATCACAGAAGAAGACGAGTACGCACAAACTAGTCAACCGCACGATTGATACGATTTGGCGCAGAATAAGCATAGGCAGGCGCGCATTTGCGTCGGCCAAACCACCGACGACGAGGCGATTGCGCAGGTCGCCCATCGATTACCCGCGAAAAGCGAAACATTTCTGGGGGGACACCATGGAGGAGCGAGAGTTCAACCTGCTGCACTGCTGGCAGAAGCGGCGGTCCTGGCCGGCGACGACGACGCGGGGGCACTTGGAGTGCGCCTCGCAGACGCGGTGCCTCCGGTGGTAACCCTTGGCGCCGCCCAGCTCCACCCCGCAACCCTCCACCTGGCACCGCGCCTCCGCCTCCCCCTCCCCCACCTGCTGCTTCCCCCGCTTCGCCCCCCTCCCCTCCTCCTCTTCCTCCTCTCGGCCGGCGGCGGCGGCATCCCAGTCCCATAACAACGGCCGCGGCCCGGAAGAGGAGCACGGCGGCCGTCTGAGGTTCCACTCCATGGTGGATGAGCCGGGGAGCGAGGAGGAGATGCAAGCAATGGTGGTGGTGATGTGGGTGACTACTGACTGGCGAGGCGAGGTGGAGAAGACGACGCGGGTTATATATATAGACTTATAGCGGGCCTTTCTTTGGGGTTTTTCGCGGTTAGGTCCCTGGAAGACTACGTAATTTCTTAGCGTTTCTTGGTGAAACGGCATGAGAATAGTCCGTACCCAGGGATGGCGGACAGTGGGCTCCGATTGAGCGAATGATTGTGAGCGGCAACAAGCCACACTTATTGAAAAAATTATTGATTTGTTTAAGTATTGGGCTATTAGCCTAGCTCTAGATATGTCACAGAATTTTCTTATTCCAAATACGCCCTTAAGAATCTGTCTTGGTTCTGGATTTTGTCACTTCCGTTGACTCCTGCAAAAACTGTGCCAATGACATATGGGGTATACAGCAAAAAGATGTGACTTTCCACGTGTTTGGCAAATGTAAATTGAAGCACTTTGGTCCTTAGACTTTCACGTACTTTGAAGCCCATTAGATAAACAAGATGGGCTATGTGACCTTTATATTTTGGACTTTGCTAGGTGCATCCTCGTCACACTCCACCGTTACCAATCTGCCTCCTCCCGTCTATCTCTATTCCATTGTGGACACCTCCTCTTCTTGCTCCACCGCTGGCATAGCATCGCTATCACCATCATAGATTTGCCTTTGTCGACCCACCTCGCCTATCTAGCCCTCTGGTTGTCCACCGTTGCCCACAGCTAGTGGGGCCGTCCCGCCTCGCCGTAACGCCCATTGATCCTCTACCACCGTCGGTTTGGCACATCCGGGCGGCCATCCCTCTAAGCATGGGAGAGCACCTATGACCCTGGCCAGCGACATGTCAAAACCCAAGGCCGTCACCGCCGATTTGCATACCAGTGCCCTCTCCATCCCGTTGCTCCTCTCCTTCTTCTCCCTCTCGCTTCTTACCGTTGCTCAAGAAGATTATGTACTCCCGCTCCGATCTTGGCCGTATTGCGCCAATCGAACGAGTGAGAGGCATTCACCCGATAAGACCAAGTGGAGAACGTTCTCCATATAGATTTTCCGTTATATTTATGATGCTTGAGTTTTCAGATTAAGGCTTCTTTGACATTCTGTTGGATTATGATAATCTCTTTTATCTAATAAGCTTTTACCTATTTTATCGTTTGTTTAACTAATTTTTTTATTTTTGTAGCTATTTTTCACAACATACTATAAAATAAGTCTAGCACAACACATTTTAGTAGTTGTAACTGAGCCTAAGTATATACTTCTGTTCTAGTGTAGTAGTTTGTGAACAGGAAGAACACTTTACATGCTCTACCTCATGTCAACGAGGCGTATATGGAACAGTAGATGAAACAATTGGGTACTTCTGTTCATGCGTCAATTTGGCCAGAAGCTCCCGCGTTCACTTATTAACAAGAATTGAGCGACCGGCGAATCGTATGACGTGCCTGTCTCGCAAACCGAGCTAGCTTGGTTCTCTAGTGTAACTTGATTGATGATAATGAAAAAAGACCACCTGACTGGTTCTGAAAAAAGTTAGTTTCTCTTTATTTTGGTGTGATAGCTGGGAAATTAGTGCAGATCTGAGCAGTGAAGTACACTGAATGGAGGTCAAAGGTCGTTTTCCGTTTGTTTCCGCTGTCCTTTTCCGTTTGTTTCCGCTGTCTTTTTAAACAATTACTTTGATCAGTGGAAAGATAAAGTATGATAATGATGATGATGATAAGAGGTGATGCATGGACGTGTCTCCCATCCAAACCGCATCAGCAAATCGTCCCTTTTGTTTTCTCTGCTACTCTATTAAGTTTTATAAGTTTAACACTAAGAAAAACACTTTTTACACTTCAAATGGAAAAGTTCAAAAAGTTTCTTTAATGATCCTACTCATGTAGATTTCTTAACCTTCAATTTTTTTTCGCAAAACAAGTCTACAAGTGCACGAATTACACGGGAACTTAGCATGCGCCGGTACAATTCCTCCTTGAGTTATGTAAAGCGGAACCTTAGAACTGTGATCACGATAGCGCCTCCTCTCTAACCAAGTGCAACAGAAGAAATACAAGACAAATCCCCAATGTCTCCCTTCTAGAAAACCAAACGGTGTGAAGTTCTATCAGTCATTTTTCAGAAGTTCAGATTTGATCGTCTTACTCGATAGATCCAGTGAAACGTCTGAGTCTACTTTGTCTACTGAAATCTGCCACGGCGATGGGAAACGACGTAGCTATCCAATCGAAAGCCTTTCAGGTCAGATCCGTGGTGTAAGCAGATCTCAATTTCGGTTAAATATTTGGATCATGGATCTTGGGAAGATATGTTTGACACGAACAGCTACCACGTGGTTTTACTCAGTGTTTTAACAGTTGACACCTATGGCAGCTAATTACAATAGTATTCCGTTGGAAAGATTTGTTGAGATAGCACTCAATTGGATAGTTGGGATGGATCGAAATGTCCATATTCTATACGATCATGTAAATTTAGAGGTACACATGGACAACATGGTAGAGTGGGCTTGTTTTGAACGTAGAAATTTCACATGAATCACAATAATCTCTCGAGGAACAGTTCAACTCCTCTAGAAATCGGGCCGGTTCCTATTTCTTTTTTCTCTCGGGACCTCTCTAGTCCCTCCCCCTCCGGTTGCATTTGGCCCCTCTCTCTCGTCTTTGGCGGCCTTGCCAGCCGGAGAGGTGAGGAAGAGGGGCCCTGTCTCCTCCTCCTCCTTGCCTTAAGGGCTCTTGTCGATGGCGTCCTTCAAGTGTCATGCTACTTGAGACGGCCAACTTCATCGACCGGTGGTGGTGTGCCGTCACCGGGTCATAGTCCTGCTTTTCCTAGTGGCTAGAATCAGTACCCCACCGATCCTCTCTTTCTTCAATGCATCGTTCCCTGGATCTAGATCTAGAGAGCTCCTTCCTCTTCCTGTCGGTCATGGCTTCCAAGCTAGAGCTACGAGCGTGTCAGGGGACGAAGGTTGATGCTTGTTTCTCTCTCTTCCTCTAGTCCGGAGCCGGCGGCATAGTGCTGTCAAATGTTGCAGAGTCTCTTCTCTTCAAGGGATCTTCTGCCCTCTGTCTCTTGGTGCTTCGAGTGGGGCGGGCTACCACCAGCGGCTGATCATACCAACAATACATATGACTATGAGAGGGGGGGTTCACGATGGTGTTCAACCATGGCCATCCCTTCGTGTTGGAGGTGTCTGGCCATGGTCCTGGAGTAGAACCAAAAGTCTCCACTTTCGCTGTCACTTGCTGTTCACAGGTACTTCGTCGATGCTAGCATAGGCATCGCCGGAGGGTTCCGCCAATGGCTCCACGTCACGTCTTCATGGGTCCACTTGTCAGGCCACGTGGATGTTGGCTTCCTTATTGCCTTATCGGTCGTCCCTCTTGTTTTCCTTCAAGCTTGTGCATATCGGTTGTGTTTGGATTGAGAAAGCATCAAGGTTTGGTGCTCAATCTCTTTCCTGGTTGTGCTGCTAGCCTGATTCACATGCCTTCTGTCGATATATGGTATACGGGGGTACTCGTACAGCACGTATTTGTACGGTAGCGGGGTGAATACTCAGGTCAGCTCGATCTCCAGACACAGATTTACCCAGGTTCACGAGTTGGGTAATAGCCCTACGTCCTGCTTTGATTGGATTGATATGTAGCATGAGTTACAAGGAGAACTCGGCGAGTAGGGAACTCGACGAGACCTGGCTTACAGAGAGAACTCGACGGGTAGGGAACCCGGCGAGCCCGGTTTTGGGGCTCAAGGACCTTAGAGGTGGCTAGTCGACTAAAGCTATGAGATCAAGAGTTGCTTCTAGCTCTCCAATCTAATTGAACTTGTCCCCTCCTTGAGGGGTGGGTGCTCCTTATATAGGCGGAGTAAGGTGGTAACCTCATCATGAGTCCTCATAGTACACGAGTCGGACTCCTTCTTTATGCCATATTTTGAGTCCTCGTAGTACACGAGTTGGACTCCTTCCAAAAGGCGTGTCGAGAGTTGTTCTCCGATTCTGGTTAGGACACACCAATTTGGGCACGAATACATGGTAGTAGGACTACCCATCATCAAGCCCCCCATCAGTATGCGTGATAGAGCCAAAATTCAAACTAGGTAAACCCTGATTTGAGGTGACGCCAAGCCGGGCTACAGAGCTAGATGTGCCTAACCCCTTTATCGCAGTCTGAACCAGTTCGGCGAGATTCACGGATGGTGATGTCATGATTACTTTTTTACGTCATAATAGTTTTATTCGTGCCCCGGGACGGTTGCTTTCCCCAGGCGTAGTGCGCTGAAGCGTCGGGGCGGTTTGCGATTCCTTGGGTATAGTGTGCTTTTGTCTTTGCGTTTGTCTTTGTGTGTTTGATGTGATAAATTCCTTTGTTCTTCTGCGTATCCGTATTGCCATAGGATCGCGTAATGTGTTATATGCGTTCGAGCCCCCGACTGTCAGTGTGAGTTGGTAGGAACTCGGATGGACAGTCTGAAAAAACTTCACTGTGGTAGCCCTCGACTGTTTGTGCGAATTAGCAGGAACTCGGATAAACAGTCTGAAAAACTTCGCTGTGGTAGCCCTCGACTGTTTGTGCGAGTTAGCAGGAACTCGGATGAACTGTCGAAAAAAACTTTGCTGTGGTAGCCCTCGACTGTTTGTGCGAGTTAGCAGGAACTCGAATGAACAGTCGGAAAAAACTTCACTGTGAGAAGCTCTGTACTCGTGCCTCGGGGTAGGTGCCGTAGTCGGGGAGGCGAAACGAATTGAGGAACTCGTGCCATGCCTGGCCCCGTGCAGATGCGAGACAGCTGTCCGCCGTTGCGTAGAAGAGGCGAACCGAGTTAAGAAACGTCGGTTTACTCGCTCGTTCTTTGCAAGGCGTTGGCACCGCCAGACTCGGGGTAGAGGATTTGAGTTGAGGAACTCGTGCTCTTATTTAGCCCCCGGGCGGATTCTGGGCGTGAGGCTTGTGTGCCGGTGTCGGGGGAACAATGTAAAGTTGAGGAACTCAAAGGGAAACTTGTCCCAGGACGTTGCGGCAAGGCTTATGGACAGCTGACATGACTCGGGGTGGCGAAATGGGGCGCGAACCCGTGTACGTGCCAGCCCCCGAGCGCATACGAGGCGGTTATAAGGCGACCAAACTCGAGGAGGCGGAACGAGGCGCGAACTCGTGTTTGTGCCTAGCCTCGAGCTGTCAGATGCTTGTGTGCTATGGGCTGGGAGGGCGAATCGAGGTATAGACTCGTGCACGTGCTGATCTCCCAGTCTTAGCGAAGCATGTTAGAGGCGTTTTGAGTATTTGCTTGATGGAGGCCGAAGAATTTGGTACTAGTACGGTATAGATGTCTGTGGAAGCACGGGTTATCAGTAAGGAAGTTATTCGGGGTGAAGCCCCCGGGAAGCTATAATATTTGGAGAGTTGATCAATGTTCCACGTGTTGGGTAGCGCGAAGCCGTGGTCGGCCAGTCTGAAAGCGCTGGGTCGCGGGTTGGCAACGATGGTGTAGGGTCTTTCCCACTAGGGAGATAATTTATTCTCGTTGGTGCAGTGATGACGACGCCAGCCCCTGAGCTTGTGAAGGTAATTTATCTATATCAAAATAGAAAGTCTAGATCTTACTTGTTTAGTCGTTATCCGTATCATCGAAGCGATCGGGTGGCATTTGCTTGATCCGGGCGGCCAGGGTCCGCGAGTGGCGGCTTTCTTCCCGGCTTTTGCGGCGGTGACGTCGTGTAGTGGGGCGAGGCGCTTCCCGTTCAGATGGTGCCTGAGGTCGGCCGGATGTAACTTAGTTTGATGACGATCACGTTTGGCAGCAGCTTGTCGGGACGCGATTTGGCGCCGGGTATGTCTTGAGATAATCGTGCTTCGTAGATCGTGGGGATCCGAAGCATAGGGGTTGAAGCTTGCATGGTCGCGTGGAGTAGCGACGACTCGTAGAGCCGTAGGGAGAGTTCGCTTGCTTCCCATAACGAGTTGACGCCGAAGTCGGCGAGTTTCTGCTTGATAAGGGGGTTGGTGCAGCTGTTGCGGGATCCGGAGAAGATATCATGGAAGTCTTTATCGTCGAAACCCGTGTACACCATCTTGTCGACGAGAATTGCTGAAGTAGACTCAAACTGACGTAAGGGCCCCACGGTGGGCGCCAGCTGTCGATGTATGGTATACGGGGTTACTCGTACAGTACGTATTTGTACGGTAGCGGGTGATTTCTTGCTGTATAGCAGTGTCGTTCTCTCCACAGGGATTGAAGTATTGTTGTCGAACAAGTTCTCAAAGCTAAGCTAACAAGATGGTTTTGTTGGTATTTTCTAGGGTCGGTAAATGATCTAACTACGTGCCAAGCAACTTGCTAAGATTGGGAAAGAAGCATGATTCAGCAAGGAAAGCGAGGTATTAAGACTGGGAAAGATGTGTTCTCCGATTTCGTATTACAGCAAAGTAGCAAGGAAGTAGAATGGGAAAGATGTTCTCAAGTTACAGCAAAGTAGCAAGGAAGTAGAATGGGAAAGATGTTCTCAAGTTACAGCAAAGTAGCAAGGAAGAGTAGACGAAGATCAGCAGCAATCAGCAGGATGAAGCAAGATGATGGACGGGGAAGAGCTGTTTCTGGCCAAGTTTCCTTCTCTCCTCTTCTCCTCACCTACCCTGTGGCAGGGCTCTCTCTCTAAAACACACACACCTTCTTGGATCTGGAGTCCTCCTTTTATATCCTAAGAACTTTGCACTTTACCCCTTCAGGTTCTTTTCTTTCCATTGAAGGCCTGTGTCACTTGCCTGTGACACAGATGGTTGAAAAAGTTGTAAGCTTGGCGATCTAGAGTGTGGCTGTGTCAACTGGCTGTGACACCGGTGATCGACACAGCTGGTGACCTGAAGCATGCCTGTGTCGACTGGCTGTGACACAGGTGATTGAAGCAGCTGGTTTGAAGCACCTCCTGCGTGGCTGTGTCAACTGGCTGTGACACAGGTGAATAGAGCAGTTGTGGATTTGCTTTGGCTGGGTCAGCCAGCTGTGGCACAGCTGGTTGGCAGCTTCTGCTTCAAATGCTTTAGAGCCTCCTGTTTGCTGTTCCTTGTCGAAGAATTGTGCGCCTAGTCGCGCTTATCTGCAAAATTGTTGTGCAGCCAGTAAAAGTGTCCATGTGAAGATCTTTTGCTCTTAAATAACAAGGTTTGAGCCAAAAGCAATCAAGATTGATGACAATAAATAACTGAATTAGCCCAAGCAAATGATACAAATTAGTGTTTATCACACCCCCACACTTAGATTTTTGCTTGTCCTCAAGTAAAAGAAATATGCATCGTGTATTCTGACAACTTAACTAGCAAGATCATCCTGCAATTCTGATTTCCTCTGCATTATACCGACATAATTGGACCATGCTTGTCTTCAACAAGGATCTGCTGAATGTCATAATTGCACCAATATAGGGTTTACTGAAGATTCCAAACATTCTACGTTATCAAATGAGATTTATGTAAAGAACCCAGTAATGAGCCTAAGTTCTGCTTTATTAAATTTGTAAAGAAAAATATTAAAGCACTGTGGTATTTGTACCACTTATTAGGTAATGTGACAAGGTCACTTATTTAGACAGTTTCCAAAACCAATGTGGCAGTGCCACTTATTGAGGACTGTGACGTAAGTCACTTATTTAGGGAATTGAAAACAACTGTGGCAATGCCACTTATTGATAGCTTGAACCTGTAACCAAAGCCATTTTTTTATTTCAGCTACCACCGATCCCAGGATCATGGTACCCTATTTGATGGTTTTAGTTAATTAGCTCAATATTGGACTAGCTACACAGATCAACATTTGATTAAGCAGAATAGAAGTAATATGAAGTAAACCTGAGATTATTGCAATTTGACATCCAGCCTAAACTATTTCAGACAAGCAGTACCCAATTATGCTTTTATATTGCAGAGCATCAAGAATAACAGAATTTACTTGTATAAGGTTGAAGTATTTCTTAATAGGCAAGCTGACTAAAAGATGCTAATTGAAGAATTGCAACACAACTCACTCAGCCAAAATGTGACCATTAGGAACGAGACGACAATGAAATATTCCAACTCATGAGATATAAACGTCAGGACGTAATGACTGGAATTAATTCACCTGGCTTTGTGTGGAGTGCTATCTTCAAGCAATCATGTCACAGATATTAGCTTGGCTGCGTGACTTGGTAATGTGCCAGCTGTGACACCGGTAGACATTTGGTGTGATTGTTGTAGGAGTAGCTGTGTCACAGGGGCTGGCACAGCTGAAGATTCTCCATCTTCCTTGTCCTTGCTGTTTTGCCTTGATCATTTTATTCCTACAGAAACAAAGAAAAGAAAACAAACATAAAACACACCTAAACAAAACAAAAGGAGAAATTAATTTATTTTCCAGCTTGCCTCCTGGGAGCGCTTGTTTTAGGTCTTTAGCTCAACCCTCCTGTGTGGACTAGGTTGGGGTTGAAATAAGAGTTGTGCTAACTCTCTCCTCCTCCTCCTGAATTGGTTCAGAGTCTTCCTCAGAGATTGGTTCTCCATTAATGTAGTGTTTCAGACGCTGCCCATTGACCAGGAACAATCCTTGTGCAGGACTTAATACCTCAACTGCACCATTGGCTTAAACTCTCTTCACAACACAAGGACCATACCATCTTGACTTAAACTTCCCAGGAAACAAATGGAACCTTGAATCATATACTAGCACTTTTTGCCCTGGGTAGAACTCACGTCTCAAGATATGCTTGTCATGAATGATTTTCTTCTTTTCTTTATAGATTCTTGAACTTTCATATGCATCATTCCTCAACTCCTCAAGCTCACATAGCTGTAGCTTCCTGTGCTGACCAGCTGTCTTAATGTCCATATTAAGAGTCCTAATTGCCCACTGTGCTTTATGCTCAAGCTCAACTGGAAGATGGCATGATTTGTCATAAACTAGCCGAAATGGTGACATGCCAATGGGGGTTTTGTAAGCAGTTCTGTAAGCCCACAATGTATCTGGCAATCTTATAGCCCAATCACTTCCGGACTTGGAGACTACCTTCTCCAGAATCTGTTTGATTTCTCTATTTGACAATTCGACCTGGCCATTAGCTTGGGGGGGATATGGAGTGGTTACTCTATGATTGTGTACACCATACTTCTCCAAGAGCTTCTGCAATTGTGCATTGTTAAAGTGGGATCCTCCATCACTTATGACTACCCTTGGAATGCGAAACCTGGGGAATATGACCTCCCTGAACAATTTGCACACTGATTTAGAATCAGCATGTACAGTGGGTACTGCCTCCACCCATTTAGACACATAATCCACAGCAACAAGTATGTGTTTATACCCTTTTGACGGTGGCAGAGGTCCTATATAGTCAATCCCCCATACATCAAAGAGTTCTACTTCCAAAATATTATGTTGAGGCATTTCATGCCTTCTGGACATTTTTCCTACTCTCTGACATGCATCACAAGATCTTACATAATCATTGATGTCTTTGAACATGCTTGGCCAATATAACCCTGCTTGCAGCACTTTTGCTTGAGTTTTAGATGTGCCAGCATGACCATCGTAAGGAGAAGAATGGCAATGAAACATGACGCTTTTCATTTCCTCTTCTGGAATACATCTACTCATAATGCCATCAGAGCAAAATTTGAACAGGTATGGCTCATCCCAATAGTATTGTCTGGCATCATGCAGGAATTTCTTCTTTTTCTGATAATTCAATCCCTCAGGTGTGATGTTGCAGACCAGATAATTAACTATATCAGCATACCAAGGTGATTTCTTATTCACCTGTGCCGCCACCTGTGACACAGGTGATTGAGACAGCTGCAAATTTACCTGTGTGCCGGTCCCTTCCACCTGTGTGACTTTCATAAGTTGCTCTCCAGGCAGAGAATCGTCAATCTTGCTTTCTGTCATTGCTTGGTTAGATATCCTGGATAGATGATCTGCAACCAAGTTTTTCACTCTTTTCTTATCCCTTATTTCCACATCAAACTCTTGCAATAAAAGTACCCAACGAATCAGCCTTGGCTTGGCATCCTTTTTACTCAACAGAAACTTAGTAGCTGCATGATCAGTGTAAACTATACATTTGTTTCCTACCAAATAAGCCCTAAACTTGTCAAAAGCATACACTACAGCCAAGAGCTCCTTTTCAGTGGTTGTGTATCTTGTTTGAGCATCATCAAGATTCTTGCTTGCATAATATATGACATGAAGTGATTTTTCCTTTTTCTATCCAAGCACTGCTCCTATTGCATAATCACTGGCATCACACATAAGAATAAATGGCAGTTCCCAATCTGGTGGTTGTACAATTGGGGCAGTAATTAAGGCTTCTTTGAGCTTGCAAAAAGCTGCCATGCAATCATCTCCAAAGACAAAAGGCACATCATTGTTCAGCAGATTGGTCAATGGCTTTGCAATTTTTGAGAAGTCCTTTATAAAGCGTCTATAGAACCCTGCATGTCCTAAGAAACTCCTAATTCCCTTGACATTCACTGGAGGTGGCAACCGAGCTATTACTTCAACCTTTGCCTTGTCTACCTCAATGCCTCTGGCAGATACAAGGTGGCCTAGGACTATTCCCTCTCTTGCCAGGAAATGGCACTTCTCCTAGTTCAATACCAGGTTGTGCTCCTTACAGCGCTGCAAAACAGTTTCTAGATTCTTCAAGCAGTCCTCAAAATCATTCCCATAAACTGTGAAGTCATCCATGAAGACTTCCATGATTTTCTCTATCAAGTAACTAAAAATGGACATCATACACCTCTGAAAAGTTCCTGGTGCATTGCAAAGACCAAAAGGGAGTCTTCTATATGCAAATGTGCCATAGGGACAAGTGAAGGTGGTTTTCTCTTGATCATTAGGATGTATAGGAATTTGCAGGAATCCTGAGTATCCATCCAAATAACAGAAATACTCATGGTAAGCCAATCTTTCTAACATTTGGTCTATGAAAGGAAGTGGGAAGTGATCTTTTCTGGTTGCCTTGTTGAGTTTTCTGTAATCAGTGCACATTCTCCACCCTGTAACAGTCCTTGTTGGAATCAGCTTCCCTTGATCATTTTCAACTACTGTCATTCCTCCTTTCTTTGGCACAATGTGTATTGGGCTCACCCATTCACTGTCTGAAATTGGGTATATGATATCTGCAGATAGTAGCTTCAAGATTTCCTTTTTCACCACTTCTTGCAGGGTTGGATTCAGTCTCCTTTGATGTTCCCTGGTTGGCTTATTTCCATCTTCTAGATAAATTCTATGAGTGTATTTATCTGAGCTTATTCCAATCATGTCTTCAATGGAGTATCCTATCACTGGCTTATATCTCCTTAGCACTTCCAACAAACTATTCACCTGAACATTTGTGAGAGAAGCATTAGCAATTACTGGGAATTGTTTCTCTGAATCCAAGAATTGATATTTCAGGTGAGATGGCAGTTGTTTCATCTCCAATATTTTCTGAGGTTTTGCAATTATCTCACATTCAGAAAGCTCTTCTTCATTCACTTCAAATTGTGCCACTAAACTTGACTCTGCAGGAATCTCTTTCTGATAGAGATCAGTCCATACCTCATCTGTTTGAGCAAATCCTCGGCTTCCTTGATGCACTTCTTCCACACACTTCTCAATAACATCAAGATTGAAGCATTGCTCTGCACCTTGTGGTATATGTGTCGGATGCTTCATATCAAAAATCACCTCTTCCTTTCCAAATTGGAGATTAAGCTTAGCACCTTTCACATCAATGATAGCACTAGCAGTTGCAAGAAATGGTCGCCCTAGGATGACTGCTTCAGAATTGTCTTCCATTGCTAGGATAACAAAATCTACTGGATAAGCAAATCTGTCAACCATGATGGGTATATCATATAGCATTCCCACTGGGTGCCTAAAAGTTATGTCTGCTAATTGCACAGTCAAGGTAGCCGGTTGTAATTCTCCTAGTGACAGCATTTCACAAACTGAGAGTGGTAAGACACTCACTGAGGAACCCAAATCACAGAGGGCATTGAATTTCTTTGGTCCAACAATGCAAGGGATGCAAAAACTTCCAGGATCATTTAATTTTTCTGGCAAATTGTTCTGATTAATAGCACTGCACCCTTTTGTCATTGTCACTATTTGTGGTTCATCCAAGCTTCTCTTCTTGGCGATTAGTTCCTTGAAGAATTTTGCATACATAGGGATATGAGTCACAGCATCAAGGATAGGGATGGTAATCTGTACTTCTTTCATCTTCTCAAGAAATTTTGCAAACTACTTATCTTCCCTTGATTTGCCAAATCTCTCTGGAAATGGAACCTTGGGTGCATTACAAGCTTCGGTGACTAACTTCCCTTTCTCTGCTTGCAAATTGGCTGAAGCTAGGTCTTGCTGTTCTGACTCATTTTTGTCAATTGGTTTATCTGCTTGTGGAGCATTTACTTCTGGTATTCTAAGAGCTGGTGGTACATAAGCACTTGTAGCTGGCATGGTTGGAGTTGACAAAATTCCATCCTTTCTTGCCACTGGTGACACAGGCGTTGCCTGTGACACAGCTGGTGCCTGTGACACAGGCGCATGCACTGCCCGTGGCACAGGTGCATGTACTGCCTGTGGCACAGGTGTAGCAACCTTGCCTGATCTTGTAGTTATAGCTCCACAATGTCCCTTGGTTTTTGCTTCAGCCTGAGATGGAAGTTTGGTCTCTGTAGGGGCTTGCTGTTTATTTAAGACCATGGTTTCCATCATCATCTGAAGATAGTCTTTTATACCAGTGAGCTCAGTTTTCAATTCTTTCACCTCTCTACTTGTCTCTTTCACTTCTCTCTCCAAGATTATATCTGATTGAGCATTCAGCTGCCTATGCTGCTGGGATGCTGGTTGTTGAGGTTTGAAGTTCTGATTTGATGCATTCGATGAAAATGCAGAAGTGTTTTGGTTGTTGTTTCTATAGGACAAGTTTGGATGCTGCTTCCACTGAGGATTGTAGTTCTGAGAAAATGGCCCTTGTCCTTGTGCGTAGTTTACTTCTGAGATGGGTTGGACTGAGGACTCTGCAGTAGGAAGGTAGGAGCACTCTCCATTCAAATGTCCTTGAATCCCACACACATTACAGACTGGTGCTGACTGTGTTGGTGGAGGAACTACTCCAGCTGACTGAATTGATGAAATGCTGGCTTGCATTTGTGCCACTGATTGGGTTAAGTTGTTAATCTTAGCCATCAAGGCATCTTGAGGTTCCAGATGATAGATTCCTGGCTTCTGCGGTGTGACTACCCTTTCACTTGACCATTGCACATGATGGGTGGCTATGCTCTCAATAAGTGTGAATGCTTCATTAAGTGTCTTGTTCATTATGCCTCCTCCTGCAGAAGAATCAACAAATGATCTGGTCTGAGGTGTCAATCCTTTATAAAATGTCTGCAGAACAAGCCACCTTTCCAATCCATGATGAGGGCACATTCTGATTAAATTCTGGTATCTATTCCAAGCATCAAACAGGCTTTCCCCATCAAACTGCATGAAACTTGTGATCTGATCCCTGTAAGCTGCTGCTCTCATTGGTGGAAAATACTTCTCAAAGAAAGCTTGCAACAAATGGTCCCATGAATCCTTCTGACTTGCAGGGAGAGTATGCAGCCACACCTTTGCCGAGTCACGCAAAGAGAATGGGAACAATTGCAATCTGATAGATTCTGGTGGAACTCCATTGATCTTCATTGTGTTGCAATACTCCAGAAACTGAGTGATATGCTCATGAGGATCTTCCAAAGCTGAGCCACCAAATCTTGACTGCTGCACCATGGTGATGAGAGCTGGTTTTAACTCAAAATTGTTTGCTTGTATAGTAGGCTGAATAACATTGGCTGCAGCACTTTGATGGTTGGGAATCCAGAGATCTCTGAGTAGAGGTTCTGCCATTTCTTTCTTCTTTGCTGCTCTTAGCTCTTCTCTGATTGTTGCAAGTGTCTTCCCAAGCTCAGATTCACTCAACAAAGGGTTTCCTCTTCCACTTGTTTGCATTCAACAACAGCCTGCAATCGTGAAGAGTGACCTTATCTGCTCTAAAGCACAAGCTACACGTGTTAGGGGTTAGTTTCCTAATAAGCCGAAGCAAAAGTAAACGACAGAGAAACACAGAAAATAGGAACTTAATTGAAAAATCTACTACTACAGTTTAGTCTATGATACTAATGCTCAACAACTATAGACAATCCCCGGCAACGGCGCCAAAATGATCTCTTGCTGTATAGCAGTGTCGTTCTCTCCACAGGGATTGAAGTATTGTTGTCGAACAAGTTCTCAAAACTAAGCTAACAAGATGGTTTTGTTAGTATTTTCTAGGGTCGGTAAATGATCTAACTACGTGCCAAGCAACTTGCTAAGATTGGGAAAGAAGCATGATTCAGCAAGGAAAGCAAGGTATTAAGACTGGGAAAGATGTGTTCTCCGATTTCGTATTACAGCAAAGTAGCAAGGAAGTAGAATGGGAAAGATGTTCTCAAGTTACAGCAAAGTAGCAAGGAAGTAGAATAGGAAAGATGTTCTCAAGTTACAGCAAAGTAACAAGGAAGAGTGGACGAAGATCAGCAGCAATCAGCAGGATGAAGCAAGATGATGGACGGGGAAGAGCTGTTTCTGGCCAAGTTTCCTTCTCTCCTCTTCTCCTCACCTACCCTGTGGCAGGGCTCTCTCTCTAAAACACACACACCTTCTTGGATCTGGAGTCCTCTTTTTATATCCTAAGAACTTTGCACTTTACCCCTTCAGGTTCTTTTCTTTCCATTGAAGGCCTGTGTCACTTGCCTGTGACACAGATGGTTGAAAAAGTTGTAAGCTTGGCGATCTAGAGTGTGGCTGTGTCAATTGGCTGTGACACCGGTGATCGACACAGCTGGTGACCTGAAGCATGCCTGTGTCGACTGGCTGTGACACAGGTGATCGAAGCAGCTGGTTTGAAGCACCTCCTGTGTGGCTGTGTCAACTGGCTGTGACACAGGTGAATAGAGCAGTTGTGGATTTGCTTTGGCTGGGTCAGCCAACTGTGGCACAGCTGGTTGGCAGCTTCTGCTTCAAATGCTTTAGAGCCTCCTGTTTGCTGTTCCTTGTCAAAGAATTGTGCGCCTAGTCGCGCTTATCTGCAAAATTGTTGTGCAGCCAGTAAAAGTGTCCATGTGAAGATCTTTTGCTCTTAAATAACAAGGTTTGAGCCAAAAGCAATCAAGATTGATGACGATAAACAACTGAATTAGCCCAAGCAAATGATACAAATTAGTGTTTATCAGCGGGGCGAATACTCAGGTCAGCTCGATCTCCAGACACAGATTTACCCAGGTTCAGGCCCCCGAGTTAGGTAATAGCCATACGTCCTGCTTTGATTAGATTGATATGTAGTATGAGGTACAGGGAGAACTCGGCGAGTAGGGAACTCGACGAGACCTGGCTTACAGAGAGAACTCGACGGGTAGGGAACCCGGCGAGCCCGGTTTTGGGGCTCAAGGACCTTAGAGGTGGCTAGTCGACTAAGACTATGAGATCAAGCGTTGCTTCTAGCTCTCCAATCTAATTGAACTTGTCCCCTCCTTGAGGGGTGGGTGCTATAGGCGAAGTAAGACGGTAACCTCGTCATGAGTCCTCGTAGTACACGAGTCAGACTCCTTCTTTATGCCATATCTTGAATCCTCGTAGTACACAAGTTGGACTCCTTCCAAAAGGCGTGTCGAGAGTTGTTCTCCGATTCTGGTTAGGACACACCAATTTGGACACGAATACATGGTAGTAGGACTACCCATCATCACCTTCATCTTGGAAGCTTGTTGGAAGATATTGTGCTGATCGAGGCTTGTTGTGATACATTCGTTGTCAACGACTAGACAGTTGTTACCTCTTTGGTTTCTTTCAGCTCAGCATTCGTACACGTGAGAGCCCTGTCACTGAGCCCCAAATGTAGCTAGGGATGGCAACAGGGAAGTTCCTCGTAGGGAGTGGTGAACCGTCTCCTCCTCGCGAGATGAAAAATTCCCCGTTCTCTATCCTCGTCCCCTTTCAAAGGGGAGGGGGAGGGGGGAGTTTCCCCATTTCTCGTCCCCATTGGGGAATTAGGGCCCCACAAGGGACCCATTCTTGCGAACATGTCACATTTCAAATTCACATAGCAATAAGCAAATTTCAATCACGTAACCAAATTAAGGCATAATAGCATAACATTACTGAGATTCGTAGCTTACACACTAACTAACTTACAAAAAACCATACTTAATAAAAAAAATACCATATAACATATGAACCCACATTTCAAATTATTATCACGAGGCCCCACCCGCCATACTAGATGGGGAGTGGTGGAACGTCCCCACACTCGGCATACTCAGTCGTGAGAAGATTTGTGCCATCAACGTCCCTATTGGGGACAAATCTCTTCCATCCCCGTTCCCTAATAGAGGAATTCCTCACCGAAGAATAGGGCCCCATTGCCATCCATAGATGTAGCAACCCTGGCAATCCTTGATTGAGCTCGGTGTGGTGCCTAAATCTATAGCTCAATTCTCTACCTCCCATGCACAAACCAAAGCGACCATTCGTAGTGCTGCCGGCGCGACATCAACTAGTACGCATGTCTTTGGAGACCCTTGAATATTTCAATAATTTCAACAGCTGTTTGTGCTGGATTTCTCCGTCGGACAAGCAATTGACTCCTCTCGCTATCTTCAGCGATCTTAGGCGTCTTTTGTATTCTATGTATTTTATGTTGTGCGCTGTTGTGTGCAGCTGAATGCCGCTCCAAGCTTCTGTGGTTTAGTCTCTATTCCCCTCACAATTAATATATATCTTCTGTTTGTTAAAAAAGGATCATTCATAGACCAAAGGCGTAGAACCAGCGCTGTTTCGATATCTCTCACATGGGCTTAGTGGCTTAGTGCATCAGGCAGCCCATACAGTGGTGCAACATTCGAGTGATCTATGCGGACCTCAACTACAACGCATTGATTCCCATTTTATTGTAGGAGATGCTGGTATATCAGGCATAACATACATCCTCCACAGAGCCAGCACAGGCCGTCGATCTTACACATGACGGCTGCTAAATATCAAGGGACCGTCCGATCTCATTCGATGCAGCAGCAGAACTGGTAGAGGGGCGGCACGCACTGCCCTCCCTTGGGGTACCCTCCGGGCGACTTGCACCAGCTGTCGCAGTCCGGTATGTCCTCGCATTTGCCCTCGCACACGTACTTGGCCTCTCCTGCGACCAAAATCCAAGTGTTAAATGGAGTTACATTAGTTCAAGTTAGACATGAAACCCAGTGTTAAATAGAGTATAACTACTCCACGTAATCAGCTACAGCCGACAAGGATTTCCTGGTTGAGACACAGGAATTTCGTAGGACTTTCAAATGGAAAAGTTCAACTCCTGTAGAATCGGTGAAACTTCCGCCACTCCAGACGGGTCATTTATGAGTAGAGATGAGAACTTGTGCTAATCTTAGATAGAAAAAGCCTTGAGTAGAGGGGAAAAGAGGCATGAATACCTGGGGAGAAAAGGAGGGCAGCACTGGCTAGAGCAATGACAAGGAACTTGCAGACGACAGAGAGAAAGGTTGCTGACATCTCGCTGTCTTCTACTCAGATCTGTGGAATACCAGATAGTTTGAGTGATCCTGCATTGTATTCATATCATCTCAACATATTTACATACAGTCGATGTTCGTGAATGGTAGGATTCGGATATCTAAACCTCTGAAAAGATATGTATGCATTAATAACTGTTGTTACTTGGCATAATGAGCTGTAATTATTGGTTACATGCATAACGCCCTTAGTTGCTGCATTACTTGTTGTTGTTATTTGGTATATTGCCCTGTAATTATGGATCAGTACAATGCCTTCCATTGCGGCTTCATTGTACTGGAAGATATACCAGTGCTTTTACAGCCGTACAAAGTAGCATTGCTGCAGTGTAAACCCAGGTCCTTGATTCAACCTATTTTACATATTCAGATGATCAAAGAAGACATCAAAATCTATTTTACAGACGACACTGACCCGAGGCAAAGTGCAATTTTATACTTAGAGAGGGTTGTACAGAAGTTAGTTCGCTTGCAATACCTTGCTCTTTTCTTTCTCAAAATTCAATTCAGCTAGAAAGATGAGAAGGCTGCCCACTGTACTGTTTACCATGTTGAATCTTGTTACCGCTGTAACCTTTGGTACTTTTGGAGGAAAGCGTTCGATCTTATATCAGCCTGTGCAAAGGATGAAAAAGGGAAGCCAATTTAGTACACAAGATAAAATTGCTGGCGTGTGAACACTTGAGGAATACTTTTCGAGAAACTGTACCTGGAATGTGGGCTCGGGAACACGATACTTACAATAGAACTTCACTATCCCTTTGGCAGAGTCAACTGAAATGTGATGACCAACAGAGACATAGATTGGCTTCGATGAACCAGGGCAGGAATGCATCCCCTGGGACAGTTAACAGTTGAGTCCTTGTGCAACAGCATATCCATTTGATTAACAGGATATATATGAAACAAAGCAAACCACATTATACACTTAGCAGTCTAATATAGAATCTCTTACTGCTCCCCATGTCTTCCCAGACTGTTCAGTTAATGAAATAAATTCCTTATTGCAGTTTTCTTTTGCTTCAAGCTGTCTTCTGACTCAGATTGGTCAAGGCCATTCACATGGTGCAACTGGGGAATTGAGGGCCTGATTGGTTTGTTGCCAATTTTTGCCAATGCCAAAATTTGGCATGTCAATTTTTGGCAATGTCCAAACTTGTCAACATTTGGCAAGTTTGGCTACCAATTGGTTCGCTGCCAATTTCCATGCCAATTCTTGGTACAAAAACCTGGGCTACCGATTGGTTTGCTATCAATTAGCTACAATCCATAGCGTGTTCAAAAGGAATTTCCCATCCAAAATCTAACAGCAAACTAGACCACTGGATCATCATCGCATGCAGTCTAGCTGTAAGACCTCTACAAAAGTTCTAACCATAGATAATCACCACCATGGGTGAGCATGAAGAGTTCCCTGCATTTACAGTTATATCCTGGTTGATTTAACTAATGATCATCCAGTGTATTATTACTTACTACTGCCAGGATATTCAACATGAAATGGTCTCACCTTGACTTGAAATCAGCAATCACAGAATCGACTGTATCAACAGGATAATTCTTACCACATAGTTTCTTCCTAAGCTCAGAAACCGTGAATGCTCTGACAAAATAAAAGGAGTACTCAGTGTTCAATAGGGAGTCCATTACACACATAATATAACTAACAAAGGGAGTCCATTACATAAAGGTGCTACAATCCGGAGTCCATTACACACATGATATGAACTAATATACGGAGTGCATTATATAAAGGTACTAAAATAGGGAGTCCATTACAGAAGACAAGACCCAAGACCCTCCTGGCGCAACGCAGTTCTTTTAGAACCGTCCTGCAATTGACTTCTTTAAAATAGAAAGTGCCCATTCAAATACCTACAAATAACACTAGCAGTGTTAATCAAGGCTCACAAGATCCAGAACAAGATAGCAGCTCTCATAAGGAATGAATTAACACCATCACGTCAAAGAAAAAGGAGAGTCCACGAACAATATTTTTTGATTCAATTTTTCGCAAACGTGCATGAACATCTAATGGTATATAGATCAGACTTAAGATTAATAAGCATACTGATAAAAACTCTCATCTTTCAGTAACTCTACATATACATATGAACTGCTATAAAGTGGCAATTTTTGTATAACGTATCTTGTGCAAAGTATCTAACAAGTTATTGTATACATAAAGTTATTAAATGCCAATACCTTCTGATATATCTTGATCTACCTTTCAGTAACTTTCATGTGCATGTATTTTTCTAGGTGGATGGATAGCTCTAGCTTATATTTGCCACTTAGAAAATTATATGTACATGTTAGTTTATATCTTTTTCTGTCGATCTATCCTTCATATCCATCTTTTTGATCCATGATCTCTACATGTGCTCATAGCTCTGGTTTTGTCTCTTCGTGTCAGTTAGTAGAAATGGTGAAGCACATGCAGCAGTCAGCTACAGATCAGAGTACCTTAGGGCAACCAGTGTCAGGCCAATCCAAAACATCAGGGGACGCTGATATGCTTGATAAAGCAGGGATGCTGTTTGGGGACTCCATGAAACAAATGATGAGGAGACAGATGCAGATGTAGACTCTTGATCAGAGATATAATTATAATCAAGAAAAATAGCTATGCCATGTATAACAAAATGCTCATAATTTGCTATGGCTCAATGTATAATACATATACCAAGAGATCACTGAGTGCAAATATTAATCCAAACCAAACTTGCGCACTGCAGCTATGTACCGAAATGTTTCATCTGAGTTTCCATCATATCAAATACAAGGATGTATACTAATAGGTTTACTAGAAGGGCATCATCTCTTGTCCAATTTGTACTGCTAACAATGCATACTGGACTTAGCAGTTGGAAGATGCATAGACTAATCTATGTGGTAAAAGAAATATCATTCTTGTTTACCTGAGGCTGAGATTAACTGTGCAATTTTATATCATCCTTAATATAGAATCCAGCAAGCAAGCAAAAGCTGAGATTATATGCAAAACCATAATATATCAGAGACTTTGTTAGAAAATATAATCTAGCCATAGCATTCAAGCAAAAGCAAATCACAATCAAAATGTAGATCAATTATTACGTCATAAATCTTAGCTGAAAATAGCACCGTTCACACCCGCAAATAGCACTTACCCAAAAAAACCAGAACATCTGTCCTTCAAGGCGACGGAGCGCCAGTAGTGCCGCAGTTGTCGCCGGACCTGCGGGCGAAGTATTCCATGACCCAAGTGTTAAAAGTCTGGTCACTCGCAGAGTTCAAGAAACCACGGAAATCAGCTTGATCTGGCTTACAAAGGAAGGTTGCTAACTCAATCTTGTCACTTGCAGTCAAGGTTAGAGACTCGATGCGCCTCCAAAGATTAGCATTAGGGTTCGTATTTGCAAGCACGGCAGAGTTAACAGTTTTAGCGAGACTCACAATGCATGCACGATCTAACTTGCCCTTCCATGTCTTCTTGAATGCCTTCTTGGCTGGTGATTTAACATGCTTGCGCTTCACACTCGAACTGGTGCGTTCAGTCGTACTGGGCCGTGCAATTGTGTCGGAATCACTAAGACCTTGATCGGCGGTTGATGTGTAGTTCTCCACGTCGTTGCCACCCTCGGAATCATAGTTGTCACTTGCAGCATTGACATCAATAGCTAATGAGCCATCCGCATGAGCCGATCCCCCAAACAATTCTTCCAAGAGAGGGAAGAACTTGATAGAGTGAGTAAGGTAGTTAAATTTTACCGTCTGCGACATAAACGAAAGAATTTGATAATGGAACAGATACTGGGAAAAAAGAACAGAAGAACTCAAAGGAACTTACGCCAAGCTTGCTTGGTGATTTCTCTGACTTGTCAATGTTAAATTTGTGTGTTGCTGCATCAAAACCAAAGCCACTCCTCCCCATTGCTTGCTTTATCCACTTCCATTTCTCCTTGAATGACCTGAAGTGACGATCTACTTGTTTCGCAGTGGCTACAATTCCAAACTTGACATTCAAAGCATTTGCGCATTGAAGACGGCGCTGTGCCTTCCACTTGAAGGTGAGAGGCTTGTCTCTTTGCGCATCGATATACCACTGAAGCATGTACTTGGTACTGTCATCACTCCATGTCATGTAATTATCACCTACTGTCAATTAACCTTGTTCATGAATGCATTAAATTTTGTAATGTGTTGTACCTTCTGGAATTTTGAGGCCATTTGGACGAGAGAGGGCATCGTGCAACACAACAGAATCATGAGCGGATCCCTCCCACCCTGCTAGGACGTATGTGAACCGAAGATCAAAGTCAACAACAGCTAGGACATTTTGTGTGGGATATGACTTCCGGCCCCTAAACCTGTCAACATATTTAGTAGGCACGCGTGCTCTGATGTGAGTGCCATCTAGTGCCCCTATACATCCCTACGTACAAGAAGAAAAGATGTGTGAAACCTCATACAGAACAAACTCTGTTATAATATGAACTAATAGAAGACAGAGCTGAGAGTTACCTCAAAGTAGGGAAAATATTTGTTTGGGCTGGCCGTGATCTTAACATGTGTATCTGTAGACTTCACGGAAATTACTTCACGAGCTAACTTCCCGAGGGCACGCAGGACGACGTTGAAATACCTACTCACTGTCTCTATGGATCGCCACATAGCAAATCCTACGGACGAATGTGTGTGGTATTGTCCAACAATCTTTAAAAACGATGCTACTTGCTCCTCTACGGACACGTGAAACGTGTCAACTAAAAGCCTTTTGTCCCTTAGGCAAGCACAAAGCTTGTAGAAAACAGCTGGGTACATCCTCAACTGGCGCAAACATGTCGTCTCCGAGGTGTCAATCAACCTAATTAGTTCCCTATCCCTCCAAAGATCCCTTTCAACAAGTGGGGCATACTTGACACGTCTAGCTCTATTCTTCCTCTTGCTCCACCATAGGACCAACATTAGAACAAGAACAACTAGTGCTTGCTGCCTCTACATACGGTAGTAAATGTATTTTCGTTGATAGTTGTCCATTTGAGCACAGAATGAAATGTTCAAAATGTCTACTCATGAACAAAGAAAAAGGAAGCAACTACACCATCTTATCAAACCCATTCATTAGTACAGCTAAACTAGCTAACAAATTGATATAGCAACCCATCGAACAGGGGCATGAAGTAATGGCAATGCACGTTGACACCGTTTGATCCGAAATTGCACACAACTTTTCCCTCGACAGAACAAATAATGAAGCGATAAATAATGAGGACAGCTTCTGTACCACTATGGAAGCAAGTAGACCAGTTGAAGATGCACAACAATGAGCGTAAAATTACTCTACATGTTAACAGAGAAAACCGAAAATGCAAGGGAAATTCCTGAACAAAACCATCGATGATCTGCAGTCACGTAAATACAGCACCATTGAGCCAACCTTGACTCCAAGGATGATGAGACAATAGCAACCGGTTCACTAAATTGCCATTTTGACTGCAAAAGGGAAGGAAGATAACAAACACGAACCTTGAATACAGGAACCAAGAGGTCCTCAAGGAGCGTATCCTTGAAACCACCTCTCTTGGCCTTGCAAATTGCTGTCCTGTAAGCACTGAAGACATGAAAGGTAGACATATGTTTCATGTTAGGACTCTGTTTACGAGAATCAGCTAAGAAAACTAATCCAGAAAATCATTCGGGCTATTATGAACCTAGTGTAAAAACCCACATTCTTTTTAAGAAAATGGAGAACCCACTTTTTATTATATTGCGTAGATCCTTTCTATTGCTTTCCTATGTTTCTAGTGTTAGTGTTAAAACATTCGTGCTTTGTAACACTCTCCTTGTAAACAGAGGGTGCATGAATAGGTCATGCATGATCCAGGAAGAGACTTTGGTCAAACCCAATTAATTTAGCAGTGAAGGGAAGCCAGATAGATCTTTAATTAGAGCGAATGAAAGATTAGCAAACTAGCTTTGGAAACAATTTGTGGCTTGAAGGAAAGCTGGCATTCCCATGTACCAACCGAAAAATTGATGATTTAGATTAGTTGTCATATGGAGCACACCAATTGGCTCCCGAGAACCACGGCAACCATCCACTGCTCAAACCAATCCGAACTAAATTAGGAGCAAAAGATGATTCGCTATGCATACCGGGGGTCGGTGCTGGACGGGCAGCCGCGCGACCTCAAAGCGGAGGAGGAATCAGATGGCGGCGGCGACGCAGCTATGCTCGTGGAGGAGTCGTACGGCGGCGGCGACGGAGCTGTGCTCGTGGAGGAGGCGTCAGATGGCGGCAGCGACGGATCTGTGCCGGCTCGTGGAGCTCATCGACGATTTCCAGCCGGCGGGACAAGGCGACCGTCGCCGGTGATGTGCCGGTGGGGACGAGGCGGCCAGGAGGGGAAACCCTAATGGGGGTGAGCGTTGACGAGAAAGAGATGGGCGCGGCTGGGGGGGGAGCGGTGAAGGGGACTGATGCTGGACGCTGGGCAAAAGTGGCAACGCAGGTTCGGGCGCGCCCACGGTTGGAGCCGAACCAATCGGACGCCAATGTTGCCACATTTGCCTGACCTTAGGCATGCTAAAATTTGGCAACAAACCAATCACGTCCTGAAAACACTGAGGATTTAGTCTTCCCTAAAGGGGAATAACAAGGGAAGAGCTTGAGACTCTACAAAAATATTTGCAACAACAGTACATTAACATACATTTTTCCCAACTCCAATGGTCGGCAGTTCTGCAAGGACACCGAGATGAAAAGCTAAACCAAAACCTGCTGAACACATATAGGTAAGAGGGCGACCCATTCACATATATTGACTATAGCTTATGCAGCTTCCAACAAATATGTATAATCCAACAGGATGTATTATATCACCAGGCTTATTTGCCAAGGGCACTACCGGAATCGCCGAGTTTGCCGAGTGTCGAGAAGTTCGCCGAGCGTATTTTATCGAACACTCGGCAAACACTCTATTTGCCGAGTGTGCCAGAAAAAACACTCGGCAAAAAACGGACACTCGGCATATCGGTGGTTTGCCTAGTGTTACACTCGGCAAACAAAAAACACTCGGCAAAGAATCGGCTTTGCCGAGTGTTTTTCATAAAACACTCGGCGAAAAATTAAAAACCAATAAAATGCATGTGTACATTTGAATTTTCAAGAGCAAACTTTTGAATTTTGAGTTTATTTTTTTGGAGGGAGCTAGAAATATATATAAGTACCAAAATATGAATATTTCTTGAATTTATAGCCCATTTTTTATATACATGTAGTTCAAAATTGAATATTATCCGGTAAATAGCTAGAAATGCAATTAACGTCTTAAAAGTAGCAAATGGTTCCAGAAAAATGCCAAAATTTGGCGTTAGCAATGTAATGTAATATGTTCCATGTGGAAAAAGTTACGGATGTTTTAGATAAAAAACAATTGAAGGTACTACACACAAGGTACCTTAACTTGGTATTTCAGAAAGTAGAAAATGCAAAAATTTTCTACCTTGAAACTTTTTCTACACTCAACATATTTTGAACTACATTACATCTTCCATGTTAAAATTTGGCATTTTTCAGGGTTCATTTGCTATTTTTAAGTCATTAAGTGCATTTCTAGGCATTTAATTGATATAATTCAAATTTGAACTACAAGTACATGAAAAATTGCACACAAATTGGTTGAAAAATCATATTTGTGTTCTTTAGTATATATTTAGACCTTACCCAAAAAATGAAAAGAAATTACAAACATCTGGGTGGCAAGACTCGACCACCAACATGGAGCTTATTGGTTTTTAAATTCTAAAAAATGCAAACGAAGTCTGAAAAACATGAAACTTGGCATGGTATCATTATATGACATCAAAAACCTGTGGTAAAAATTTAACAAGGTTTTACAAAAGTTTTCATATGTGCTGCTTAGAAACCGAACCATCTTCGAAGAAGACTCATGGTTTCGAGAGGGAATGTGTCAGGTTTGAAGGTGAAGTGACAATTCCTTCATCGTTTGACCTTGAAACTTTTTCTACACTCAATATACACCATTAAATCTTCCATGTTAAAATTTGGCATTTTTCAGGGTTCGTTTGCTATTTTTAAGTCATTAAGTGCATTTCTAGGCATTTAATGGGTATAATTCAAATTTGAACTACAAGTACATGAAAGATTGCACACAAATTGGTTGAAAAATCATATTTGTGTTCTTTAGTATATGTTTAGGCCTTATCCAAAAAATGAAAAGAAATTACAAACATCTCGGCGGCAAGACTCGACCACCAACATGGAGCTTATTGGTTTTTAAATTCTAAAAAATGCAAACGAAGTCTGAAAAACATGAGACTTGGCATGGTGTCATGATATGATACGTAGAGGCTGTGGTAAAAATTTGAGAAGGTTTCGCAAAGAAAACAAAACAAAGAAAGAAAGAAGAAAAAGAAAAAAAATATGTTTGCCGAGTGTCCTGAAATTTACACTCGGCAAACTTGTATGTTTGCCGAGTGTCTCTTTTATGACACTCGGCAAACACGGAGACACGTGGCGAACATGGCAGCCTGGAAGCTCAGAGCTTGATTGGTTTGATGCCAATATTTGCCATGCCAATTGTTGGCAAGTTACCAAAAATTGGCTAGCAATTGGTTGGCTACCAATTGGTCCTTGCCAATCTCTAAAAAAGTTACCAATTTTTGGCAACTTGCCAACAATGCCAAATGTTGACTTGCCAAATATTGGCATCCAACCAATCAAGCCCTCAGTCTGCAAGGTTTGCCGAGTGTCCGATTTTTGACACTCGGCAAACGTGCGCTCCGACGGAATCATCACGTGCACCAACACATTATTAGCCGGTGATACTAGTTAGCTACCACTAAATTAAGAGACAAGTTGTGGCTAGGCTAACGCTCCGTAGTCTGCACCTGTCTACTAGCTGCTGCAATGCAATTGCTGCTACAGTGCTGCTGCTAAATGCTAATGGATGCAGGGCTTTAATTCTTGGCTCCAACCTCATCATCATACTTCATAAGCTGCTAGTACTGCTAGCTGTCATGATCCTCATCCATAAGCAAGCAAGCTGCTGGTTTTTGCACTTTGGTCTGTACACACACGTCACGGATGGTCGGTGCATGCCCTGCAACATCGATCGGCGCAGTCCTAATTTAGGGTGTTAGTGATCATTAGTAACAAGTTGGACAGCTTTCGCTGCGCCCGAGCCTGCGTGCAGGTCTTTGGGTTTGCCGAGTGTCCGATTTTTGACACTCGGCAAACGTGCGTTTGCCGAGTGTCTTATTTTTGACACTCGGCAAACGTGCGTTTGCCGAGTGTCCGATTTTTGACACTCGGCAAACGGCTTCGTCTGTTTAGTCCCACATCGCCCAGGGACCGCGCGGTTGGGTGGTTTATATACCCGACCGCGCGGTGCGGGTTGAGTTCGTCTGATACCTCCTGGCGCTTATACACGGCGCCACGTCATTTGATACCCGTACGTGGGTCCCCCGTGGACATTCCAGTGGACCCGGCCAGCGTGTGCGTGTGTGGTGGTGACATGTGTGTAGTGGACCCCGCGGGAGACACGTGGCAACAGCGGTGCCCCGCCGGCGGCTAATTTTTTGGCCCCTGATCACCTTGTTTGCCGAGTGTCAAAAATCGGACACTCGGCAAACCCGACGGCTTTGCCGAGTGTCGACACTCGGCAAACCTTACTAACAGGCGTTATCTCCGTTTAGTCAATTTTTTGTGCCGAGTGCTCAGTCTGACCGTCGGCAAACTATTTGCCGAGTGCCCGAGGGAATACACTCGGCAAACTTTACTTTGCCGTCAGCCTGTACGCCGTGTGCTCTTTGCCGAGTGTTGCACTCGGCAAACCTTTTGTCGAGGGTTTTTCCTCCTTCGCCGTGTGTCTTTTGCACACGGCAAATTGCGAGATTCCGGTAGTGGGGCTTCAGGGACTATGAATCACCTTCTTGTATAAGCACATGAATCACCTTAGTCTTACGAACTAAGATTCATGTAAAAAACAATAACATGACGTACAAAGCTTAGATGATTTTACAACCTAATTTCACATGTGCAGCGTATTCTACTAGTGTTAAACTTGATATTCACAACATACCAGCTACTAGTGTAAAAAATGCATAAGTTTGACTGTGAATAAGTGATTAATGCGTTACCTCGTGGATGGAGTAATCCATTTCCATCAACCATGAGTAACTGCCAAGGCAGAACGATAAACCTTAGAAAAGGCACTGGCAAAGAAAGATGATTACTGTAATAAATGTTATATATTGAATTAGAAAACGGCTGCTATAACATCTAAAGGTAAATTCACATGAACTTTAATAAGCTAAAAAGATTAATTCTCATGGAGACTAAATGCTTGCATAGTACTGTAGAGTTTTTGTTGTCATCAGAGCCAACAAGAAAATAAGCAACACCATGTGATGCTTCAGAATGTATATCCTCAGTAATCTTATTTGCAAGAAAAAGAAACATATGACCTATTTCCTGTGGCCTCAACCTTTTGGAAAGTGATGTCATCCAATTGAGGCATGCTTGCAATTTTCTTGTACTAAGTTTCCTTTCTGCTAACCGAAATGTTTGACAAAACATCATGTTCTAAAGTGTTATCCACCCAGCAGAGAACAACAAAGCTAGGATCAGTATAGTTGCAAGTGCATAAAGGAAAATTTTACCTGACGGTAGAAATGATGAGCATTGGTCTTCATCTTCTCCAGAAGTCTTAGAAGAATTGGAGCCTGTGACAGTAGATAATGTTCTTTATGATATATGTTGGTACATTTAAGTAGTAACATGAAAGTACACTTGAGGTATATATTAAAAAAAATCTAACATAGCAGCACGCCCAAAGATAAATTTTCACACATCTTTACAACCATAAAAATTGACTACACTAAAACAACTAACTCTCCTATGTTCTATGATAACTAGATTTTGCATTGACCATACTAGACTCGTCTTGGCTCTAGAGACGTGAAGTAAGAACAATTAGTTGCAAGGCATGTTACATAACATTGAATGTTGATTGAAGCATACAAGATCAGAAATGTTTGAGCCCGTTTTTGCACATTTTAGTGAGTACTGTCGAAAACATAATAAATATCAAATTATTATTGCTGCTATATAACAAATTGATGTGAACAAGACAAGGATTGTTCAGAGATATAGTGGTAGTCCAAAAAAAACAGCCCCCCAGGCCCTCGCGTCGCCCCGCTAGGGCGACTCGAGGGCGACTCCACCCGTCGCGCCGCCAAGTAACCTTCCCCAGCGCCCGCCGCGCCGTCGCCGGAGCTCGTCGCCGGAAAGCCGCGCGGCCAGCAAGGAGGGCGACGGCGGGGCTTCCGCTCGCTCCTCCTCTTCTCTTGGCGGGGCTCCCCCTCTTCTCCCTCGGCTTCGTCGGCCCGTTCCCGGCTCCGGCGGCGAGGCGTTCGTCCCGGCCGGATCTGCTGCGCCGCTGCTCTCCCCGCTGCGCCGCCCCCCCTCGTGGCTCCGGCCGCCCGGATCTGGCGCGGGATCTGGCGTGAGAGGCCCTGCCCCGGCCAGATCTGGGCCCTCTGACCGTAGGGACGTCGCGCTGTAGACCTCCGCCGGCGTAGCAAAGCCGAGCGGCAGGCTCCCGTAGGCGCCGTTGTGCGCGTTCTTGTCCCCGGGGAAGGGCACCATTGCCGCGATGGTGGTGCCGAGCGCGGCCACGGCGGTGCGAGTCAGCAGACGCGGCTGCAGGGGGGCGTGTTCTTGGCAGCCGGTGAAGGTTGTGAGGGCGTGGCCTGGGCCAGGGTACAGGTGTACAGGTGTAGGAGGTCCAGTTCGCAGGGTACAGATGCAGGGTACAGGAGTAGGCTGTCGACGCTGGTCCCTTGTG
This sequence comes from Stipa capillata, assembly GCA_019208055.1. Classification (NCBI taxonomy): domain Eukaryota; kingdom Viridiplantae; phylum Streptophyta; class Magnoliopsida; order Poales; family Poaceae; genus Stipa; species Stipa capillata. The sequence continues at coordinate 352,092 of JAGXJF010002947.1, read as the reverse complement.
TCGATTTCCCGGTGCATGCTAACGATGGGTTCGGTGGTGGTATGATCTTCGGGCGAAAGCCCTCGTCCTTGACGGATGCCGGCAGTGACGGCGCTTTGGTGCGTCGTTCTCCTTGTTGAAGGCGCTGTCGTTTGGATCTCACCATCCGAGAAATCTCCCGGAGAAATCCAAAGAACCGGCTTGCTGGTTCGGGCGGCGATGGCGTCTCAGCGTCACTCCCCCCTTGGGGGCGGCGCCTTGGAGTCCTAGGGTTGGCGGTATCGACGTCGGCACGAGGGCCGGCTTACGACAGGTGTTGGGGCTCCGGGTTGCTGGCAAAGCTGATGAGCAGATGGCATCGGGCGGTGCGTTCGTCGGTCCTTTTGGTGCCAGAGAGGCGTCTCTGGACCTCGCCCCTCTTTCTGGCGCAGGCCCTCCCTTTCGGGTGTCGATCGTTCTGGCAAGCGTGTCCATGGCGGACTGGTCTCAGCGAGGCAGATGGGTTGGTTTTTTGGTTGCTGAGGTGAAGTCGAAGCCGCTTGATCGTGAGTACGATGAGCGGGGGACGATGACATTACAGGCAATCATTGAGCCCGGCTTCTTCTGTGTTTGTTGGGTTGGCCGGCTTTGAATGTTGCTGCCTCGTCGGTTTTTGCTCTTGACCTAGTTTAGCTAGGTAGCTTCCCAGCAGCTCGTTGTAGGGTCTTGTTGCAGGTTTTTTAGTTTTTTCTGTTGTGGCTTCGGCCGGTGATCCTCGGTTCTAGCTCGGACCTAGTTTAGTTAGGTAGCTTCCCGATGGCTTGCCGGTGTTCCTCCTTCTACCTTTGTAAATCGCGCTTTATTTTGTAATTTGTTCTTTCTATCTATGAGAAAGGCAGAGCTCCTGCTATGTTCTTCGAAAAAATATAGTGGTAGTCCAATTAATATTATTTACTTAATTACTGTGAAAGCAAATGAAAACGTGAGGTCCCTGAAGTACATATAACGTGGATGGCAACTTGGCATGGATAAACTGCAGCACAATTTTCTTGGTTGAAAACAAATTCACAAAAAAAGAGAGGGGGGGGGGTGGTGTGCCGTACCTCTCTGAAAGCAAGAAAACCAGGAATTTATGGCACTTGCATTCGAACAATATCAAACTCCTCATGGACAATTTCTAAAGTTTCAGCATCCAAAACTACCACCGCAGCACATGCCGTAGAAGGGTCTTCTTTCAAGAAGCCAATGTCAACCCCACCTACATACTTCAGTTTGCCCCTTGCATCCATCTCATCTGAATTCGAAATCGATGAAGGCAAAAACCATTCAAAATCATCTTCAATGATGAGCTTACCCTTGAGCACATCTTGTGTTCTACATCACCAAATAACCAGCAAGAGACACGGATAAACTCCCTCTGATTTAACCCAAGGTAAATTGAATGGACAGCAGGTGAAATCAAGAATTGGCACTACTAAAGGCATGCATACCTCCCCCATTCTTGTTTCTGCAGCACCAACTCACTGTCATCTCCTTCATATCCTGCGCAAGTACTATCGATTCCCCTTATGTTCCTCACAAGACCGCAAATTCTTGCACGGTGGTTCAGAACTCCCAAAGAAAGATGGAAACCCTGAAAAAAATCTCGAGATGGATCGGGCAATCGAGTAACAGGTGGCTTGAAATTCGCGCACTGCGGATCAATGAATCGATAGCATCAAGGGAAGAGGAGCATTCCCAATGAAGCGGCGGGTTAATAGCTCCTAGCTTCCCCCACACACAGCTAATGCGCCTATGCGGCACAAAAACTGCCGATTAGAGCTAAGAAACTAATGGGACAAACGGGTGCCTACGGCGGCGGCGGCCAATCGATGCCCGGTGACGAGCTTTTCCTTCCGTCACGAGGACCACTCTCTCTCCCTCTCTCTCTCTATCTCCTCTCTGACGACGCGGCTGCTGGGCGGTAATGGATGCATCTTGGGTGGTAGGCTGCCGAACGCACTGGCTGCGTCACCTGGAAATACGTATCGCGGAAGAGATCCGCGAATACGGCCCAGCCGCTATTTTTCGTATCCAACATGAACCGGATCTCCTTTCCTCTCTTGCCGGCCTCTTTTCCCTCCAACCTGTGATGGCTTCTTTTCTCTCCATCCTCCGATGACGGTGAGATGTGGTACCGTCGCTTGGCAACAAGTTCACACTCCCTCCACCGCCGAGTGATGTAGAGGGAGCCTAGGGGTGGATGCGTCGACGATGGCATCGCTCGCTGTGGGTCCAGAAGTGGGTGGTGGACAGTGACGGAGGATGGATGCTAAGGTGAGGAAGAATAGGAATGGCTGGAGAGGGAAAGAGACGACAATATTGAGGGGGTGTTTGGTTGGGCTTTTTAGTAGTATTTACTAAAAAAAGCTGTAGCTCAATCAAATGGTCAGCTTTTCAGCAGCTTTTGTCAACGGTAGCTGTATGTTTTGTAGTGCAAATTCAGCTGTTTGGAAAAGTTGTATTCTGCTAGCTTTTTGCAATGTGTTGAAATTTCTGTGCTCATTTTCTAAAATATAATAGATGGTTTGGATAAACCAAAAGCTATATGTTCACTTTCCCACTGCTACAACAATTTTTTCAGACAACCAACCAACAACAGCTTTGTCAACAGTCACAGTCCAACCAAACAGGCCCTTAGCAGCTTTTCACTAAAAAAAGTTGCAGTCTAACCAAACGGCCAGCTTTTCAGCATATTTTGCCAACGGTAGCTATGTGCTTTGTAGTGCAAATTCAGCTGTTTAGAAAAGCTGCGTTCTACCAGTTTTTTGCAATGTGCTGAAATTTCAGTGCTCATTTTCTAAAATGCTGTAGATGATTTGGATCAACCAAAAGTCATATGTTCACTTTCTCACAGTTACAGCAGCTTGTCCAGACAGCCAGCCAACAGCAGCTTTAGCAGCTTTATCAACGGTCACAGCCTAACCAAACAGACCCTGATGCGGGCCTTAGTCGGTGAAGAGAGGCTCTTGATCATGGAGAAAGAATGTTGAGTATCATGATATTGCTAGCGGAGGTTTTTAATAAAAGAGAAAAAATGACGATTGAGCGGACGTAGAAATGTAATAAGGCCGATACAGACAAAAAAGAAATGAAAACATAGCTGCTGCTAAATTTTTATATGCGAAAATTATATTTGTCGCTATAAAGAATGGCCTTGTCAATTGTCATCCACGTCTTACGGAAATATATGTCCTGGTACATCTCAGTAAGCCATGGAGTGGCAATATCCAAAAGTTCCTTCTTATATTCATGTACATTTACATGTCACCGTTTGTTTAGACTCAACACGTGTGACGCGCGACACATCCATCTGTCAATCCATATCTCTGTATCGAATTAATAAATCAAAACGGCATGCTTGAAATAGTGCGATGCTGTGCTCGCACAAAAAAATATCTTCCAAATTCTAAAGAAAAAAGAAAAGCAAAAGAAAAGGAGAAGAATATGAAGACCATCCTCCTCCTCCTTGCAGCCCTCCTTTGCATGGTCGCCGCCCGCATGGAGTGCCCCGGCGTCGCGTCCCTGCCAGCGGAGGCGGCCTGCCGCAGGGCCTGCGCCACGAAGCTCATGTACGACATCTGCATGGACACGCTCCGCGACGGCGCTGACCCGCGGGCTGACCGGCCACCGTCGCGCAGCAACGAGGCCACCGTCTACGCGCTCCTCGCCGCGCGCCGAGCCGCGGACTCCTACGCCGACACCGCGGTCGCCACCTCCGAGCTGCTCCGCAGCAACGCATCGCTCTCCGACGACGAGAGGGAGGCCTACGTCGGCTGCCTGCGCGACTACGCCGCGGCGCAGAACTCCATAGGCCGCGTCGCCGACGGCATGCTGGCGAACTGCGACTTCGGGGGGCTCGGCGAGGAGTATAGGGACGGGATGGCGGACCTGGAGAGCTGCAGGGATCGCTTGCTTGCTCCGTGGCTCAGGGCCTCGCCGCTGTACGCCACGGTTATGGGCGATCGGAACAGGGGCTTGCTGGCTTACCTCCTTGGTAAATTGCTAGGTATATGAGCGTCGAAGTGGCAGTAGCGCAAATAATAATGAACAACTATAATAAATACAGAGGGTGTTGGCAAATTTTGTCCCGCGGTGCAGTACGGGTGTATTTGGTTGAAAGACAAGGTAGGATGAGATACGGTCATCTATATTTTTAGGGATAAATTTAATCAAATTTTTTGTTTGGTCGAATGAATGAGACGAGTTAATTTTTTATTTGGTTAGATAGATAAGAGTTGAATATGACGAACCAATTTTTTGTTCGGTTGGAAGGATGGGCTGTGTTATAGTTACCTTTTGTATGAGACGTTGAAATTATCCTTCTCTATATATAAATTCATAAAACTGATTTAGACAAAAATCAGTCAATCAATCAGTGCTAGTAATACGCACACAAAAAATCAAAGACCAGATAAGCGAGAAGATGGCTTCAACCTGTATAGCGAATATTGCAATATTCACAACATGGTGGAGTAGTGAATATCACAATAGCATAAGACATGCAGGATAGACATGAACTCGATTGATCAAATAAAGGGACTAAAAATACCACATTGGAACAAATACACAAGATCAGTCATCAATCGATAGTACTCGTCGTGGTTGTCGTGGACTCATCATCCTTGCCAAGCGCCTCGTCACCCTTACCAGCTACCACCACTGAGGCAACTCCGCGCGGGCGCGGTGCCCACGAGGAACATGGCCTAGAGCATGGTGTCCACAGTGCCGAAGCGGTGGTAGCGGGCAAGGAGGTAGAGGAGGAGCGCAAGGGTGAGGTCGGGGTCCAGGAGGGAGGATGTCGGAGGGGTGGAGGGGAAGCAAAGCAACGGTGCAGCACAGACGGGAGGGCGCCGCTGCGGCTTGCACGCTCCCTCGTGGCTGGCCGTCGCTCCGGGGAGGGGGACGTTGGATCGCTGCCGGTGACAGAGGAGGCAAGGACTCCGGGAGTGCAGCCAGGGGGAAGCGAGGAGGCAGACGACGAGCGTGGATCCGCAGCAGCCGGGGGAAACGAGGCGGCACGAATGGAGGAAGGGGTGTCGGTCCATGGTAGCCGGGGGAAGCAAGGGCGACGCCGATGGAGTGAGGGGCGGTGGACGAGGGGCGCGGCGCCGGATCCCTATGGGACAAAGACGTGGAGAGACGCGAGAGAGGAATCGGGGTGTTGAGGGGGTGACTGGAATCGTAGGTGAGGGCGCGTGCGGACGTGGGCAGCTCCATCCGATGCTTTTGCCTGAGTGAACTTGTCCAACATCTAAAAGAAATATTTATTTTTTTGGGTGGATATATCCTTACAATCCCTCAAACCAAATTATGATGGACTTTAAAATAATGATATCTAAGACCTATCCAGACTCATCATTTGAAACCAAACACATCCTAAGTTACTACTACCATGTTCTTTTTCTCTACTTAATACTATCTCTAATCTAGTAAAACATAAGTAGTTTTACATTTTGACATGCTCTTCAAAGTGACATTTTAACCATCAATTTATTTAAAAGTATGTTATTTCAAATAAGAATAATTATATATTATAAAATTATATTTTATGATTGATCTAGTAATATTAATATATTACTATTGACAATGGTAATTTTTCTATAATAGTAATTAAACTTAAAAATACTTGATTGTTCAAGATTTTAAAACGACTTATGTTTTAGATTAGAGAAAGTATTACCAAGATCGTCAATACACAACGGTTAGTGCTACCGAGTACTACTAAGAACAGAATGATGTGAAATTATTTTGAACTAAATCTCGTAGAGTAAATTGTCCTGCGGGTACGTAAATTTCAAGATGGAGGCATGTGAATCAATGAACTTAAAAAATGGGCATTTACATTTACGTTCACACACTTTTATAATTAAGTGATTTAAAAAGATATGATGTTTATTTTTTAGGAAGTACACAAAGTTGGTTTTGGCTCGGTGACGTGTCATCCAACTGAACTAGCTCACGTGGCGCTCGATGTTGACGTGGCGATTCAGTACGGCCATACTGAAGTCCGGTAATTGGGTCACGGATGAGATTCGTGAACGTGGCCGGCACATACAAAAAATTCGATATGCTGGGCTCAGAAACCACTTACGGCCATATCCTTCCAGGTTGTAGTTGGGCTATTTCCGGATCCCCACGCGGGCCACACCGAAACGCCAGAGCCCTGCTCAGCCGCACGGCGGCGCCGCGCCACCGCGCAAATGCCCAGGCCAGCCGCCAACTGCGAGCGCCGCGCGTGGCCACCGGCCATCCTTGCCGTCGCCGGTTGGTTTCCGATAAAGAAAATTTTATTAACTCTCGTCGTAATACCACGGTTGACCGTCGCCGGTTGGTTTTCGATAAAGAAAATTTGCGTGGCACGACTTTTGCCCTGATTTCGCTGTTCTACACGGGATATCTCTCTGATATAATAAGACACTCGACAAGATACTCCTCTATTCTTAAAACCGTTTTCAACATGGATATCTCTCTGATATAACCAGACACTCGCACAAGATACTCCTCCATTCTTAATTATGTGTCGTTTGAAACATTGGCACAGTCTTCAACATATAACTTTCATCGTTATTTTACACACGTATTTGTTGGTAAGAAATTATAAGATCAGAATATTATGAAAATATTATTCATGACAGATCAAATGATGCTATTTTCACCAAACTAATATAAACAATTTTGTATATATTGTTAGTCAAAGTTGAAAAAATATTTACTACATATTTTTTTAAACGCCATCTATTTCTAAACGGAGGTAGCAATAAATAAGTCATGACCTACAGGGCTCACCGAAATTGACCGGCATACGAATGTGAATGTCCATCCTCCATGTCTCACTTTGAATTTGAATTTGAATGTGCCGCAACTAGCTAGCGCAGCATTGATGGAAACATCTATTACTTGCGTTTTCGTACGTTCTACAGGCGTTCCGTATGTACTTCGCATAAATACGCGAACTTGTATTGAGTGTCATCAATCACAGGAGAAACTAGACTTGTTTCATCACTCCTCAACTCTCTCCTCGATCTTGTCCACGGCGCGAAATGAACCTGATCAGGAGGAGGCCCTGCCGACGTACTCGACGTCGAAGAGGAGCGTGGAGTTTGGCGGGATGACGCAGGAGGTCGGCTCCCAGCCCCTGCAGCCGGCTCCTTTCTCCCCGTACGCCAGCGCCGGGGGCAGCTTCAGCGACCGCTTGCCACCTGAAACGAGACACGTTGCACGCAGCAACTTGAGCACTGATAATAACTCGACTCGAGGAATTTATGGCGGAAACGCGAGAACAGTTCAGGCGTCGCGCGCGTGCGTACCGACTCGCATCGGTGGGATCCCTTCCCCGCCCGCAATGCACAGGTCCCATCCTTTGATCACCTGGGAAAGGAAAAGAGATGGTACAGCACAATACTCTCGTCAGGTAAGAGCCCAATTCATCATGTCGCTGGCTGCACGCTGCGCTGCGTAATTAATCTGTTTATGATGTGCAAATCTTGCGGAGTGCAGAACTGCAGGCCGAGCACTTTGGTGACAGAGTTACTTACATGGCCAAGGGTCTTTCGATTTTGATATGAACTTTTAGCAACGCAACGCAAGACATGCATGTGAAGTTTAATTACCTCTCCCACGCCGACCATGATCGTGAGCGGCTTCCCGCGGCTGTAGCTGCTATCGAACACCGTGCCGTCCTCCAGCATCCCCCTGTAATGCGCCTGTCCCAATTCCCAAACCAAGCCGAAAGATTAGCAGCCCAACTACTTCCGAAACTACGCATCAAGATTCAAGAGCTAACTCTGATGGATAATAATTTGATCACTGGCCGGCGAGACAGTAAGCTAAGTACGTGGTGGTCAGTATATAGTGCAGTACTGACCTTGATGAGCTGGCCTTTCACGGCGGCGGCGCCGGTTCCGACGACGCGGTCGCAGAAGGCGAGGCCCGAGGGGGCCTCCTCGAGCGTGCACTCGCCGGCAGCGGCGTCGGCAGCGGCTACTGCGGGGAGGACGCGGGAGAGGATGGCGGTGGACAGCACGGCGGCCGCGGCCTCGCGCCGGCGGAGGACGAGGCCCGCCGCCGGGTTCTCGCCGGAGTCCATGCTCGGGGAGCGGGATGGCTTGGCGTTGGGCTTTGGGAGGCTGAGGAGGAGGCGGGAGAGCGGCGAGGTGGAGGTGGGGGCAGCCATTGCTACGTACTGGCTCCTTCCTCTCGGTCTCGGTTCGCTCGCTCGAACCAGAGGCTAATGGATAAGGGTGTTATGTTTTCTGAACGGAATTGTGGTATGTGATTTCTAGACAATGCTCATCTGGACCGTCGGTTTCGGATCCAATACTCGGAAGTAGCTAGCTACAAAATGTAAGCACAATTGTTTGAAAGAGTGGCTAGCTACTGGCTAGATTTCGACCGCCCCGATCTTCAGATGGATTTGCTTTTTTAAAATTTCAATCGGTATGCTCTAGCTATCTCTTCTTTATCCTCTTTTCTTCTTTAGGTTCGGTAGCAAGTGACCTAGCTGCAGCTTTGTTGGAGCCGGAGGGCTAGGCGGAGCCGCAGTCAACACAAAGCAAAGACAAAGACGAAGTCAAGATCGGTGACCTTGCCAGAAGTTAGCGGGTTAAGGGTTAATTCGAGGCATGGGTCACTATCATTGGAGATGTACTTGTGCTCACTGAACTTAGGAGGAAGGCTGAAAGGGAATGGCGGACCGGAGGTGGTGGCGGTGCCTGAGAACAAGACGGCAAGGCGACGTGGCAGTGTCGGTCGAGGGCTAGGGAGATGGCCTATGGGCCGATGTTGGAGGGTTGGTCAACGAGGAGGAGAACGGTGGAGACAATGGTAGAGATGACAGCAACGATGACTGGTTAGATGGTGGTGGTATGTGGCATCAGGTATGGCGGCTATATGAGTCAAGAGGGCAGGGTAGTAGCAGCGGTGACAGCTAGGACTGAGAAGGAGGCAACATGTTGTATCGGTGAGAAAGCGTTGGGGGTTCTCTATGATTGAAATTGAGAGAGACAAAGGGACAGACGAAGGCTATTGGATGAGAAGGAATGGTCAGAATTGGTGACTGGTGTTTAAGAAAAATTTATATAATTTTTTTATTGTTAAGAAAAAAAATTATATATAGAAGTACTTTTCTTAAGAATCTAGCGCAACGGCATACGAAATCTACATTTTTTTAACATTGGAATTAATCTCAACGAAATTTTAGGAAAATATTTAGACTATATTTTTATGTGAATCTTTTAAAACTTGCATGTTTCAAACGGAGCATGTATAAAATGTTTCTTGTATAGATCTAACTTTCGGTTTTATCAAAGGTATATGTTATTTGTATTTGTTTTAGTTTATTCAATTTACTATACTATATTTACTTAATCAATGAAAACATATCGTTGCTCAAAGAGAATATCTCTCGAATACAACTCCAAGATTGTTTGGAAGGTCACGTTAGGATATGTTTGTATGTATGTAGCCTAGGTTGACCGTATCCGACACGTACGGTACGGGTAGCTGCACGATGCATGTGTAGCCTAGGTTGACCGTATCCGACAAGAGATCATGTTTGATCTCTTGTTTTTGTACGCACGTACGTACTCGGTATAAATAGCAAGCAATACGTGCGTGTGGTGGTTTTGCGGTTTTGTTTATCAATCGATCTCTCTTGGGTTTTACACGACGTACGTGATCGGTCGATGGCTTCGCTGCCGTCGCTGCTGCCAACCCGACTGTGCGTCCAAGACCCCACTCGCTAGCGGTGGCCTAGTCCGACGACTTCTTGAGGCACATGTATCTCCCTCGACTCCCCGCTGATCACTAGTATAGAAAAGCTTATCCGAGGCGGTTGAAATAGATCATCCGAGACGGTTATTGCCTCCGCCTCTAAATAGTGGTCACGGATATAGGGCATATATCGGAGGCGATTATGCAACCGTCTCAAATAACTGATATCCAAGGCGGTTACAATTACACAACCGCCTCAGATAACTGATATCCAAGGCGGTTGTAATTACACAACCGCATTGGATAATGGATATCTGAGGCGGTTCCCACGAGATAACCGCCTCGATAAGATACTAGCCAATGCCGGGTAGGACTTTTGCATATAATGTCCGTTTTGGCTCCACGACCACTCAAAATGAAACTATCAATGAGGTGCATCTGATAAACCTAAAAGACTTCAGGCTTATACAATTTTTGACCTCTAAATTCGCCTTCTAAGACAGACTTTTGTCCCTCCAAATGAAAAACTGCACCTTCCGACCCTCCGTTGAACTTCTTCCCGAGCTCCAAATGCAATAATTTTTGTGGATTCCAAACCGTGAAGGAGTAGAGCTACTAGAAAAAATATGAAATTTTTTTTAAAAAAGTTGTTATGAATATTTCAAAAATGAGCCAAAAAAGACACAAATCTTGAGTCGGGAGGGCCTTCCTTACCTTGAATCTGAGTAAATTTTCCGTGTAGCCTCCGCCATGTTCCTACGAGGACGGTGACGTGAAGAGGAGATGCTCCTTGTGGTAGATTTTGATCGAAAGGATGAGAGAAGAAGGGTGGAAGGGAGGGAGGGGAGGAGAGGATAGGAGAGTGAAGGGGGAAGGGAGAAGAAGAAATTCTGGATGTAGATCTGAGCGAAGAGATGCACTGAGGTGATGATTCTGTGGGGTTCCAAAAGTTCGGATTTTGAAATTTCGGAGTTAGCCGGATTATGAAATTTCAGGTTTTGAACACATCCGAGACAGTTGTAAATATATAACCGGATCGGATATGCACCTTATCCGAGGCGGTTGTGTATTACAACCACCTCCGATACATATTCGAGATGGCTGCGACATAACAACTGCCTCGGATGACTTTACTATCCGAGGCGGTTGCTCCCCAAGTTCTTATCCGAGGCGATTGAACTGTGGTAACCACCTCAGATATCAGTTATTGGAGGCGTTTAAGCCTAATCGCCTCGGATAAGGCGTCTTGTATGAACGATCCTGTACTAGTGGATCTTGTCTGCACCTGCGCAGCCAGCCCTACGTTTCTCCACATCATCACCAACCCTGCTTCTTCCGCTGCTTCCGTGCCCACTACCCATCGCCCCTCCTCGGCTTCCTCTAGCACGCCTTCCTCCCCGCCGTCCTACCCCTCCGCCGTTGCTACCCAGCGCGTTCACCGATGCTACCGATGACTTCTTCTCGTGCTCCTCCTTCCCTCCTTCCCCGGGCCCTGGCATTTCCGTGACCTGAGTGATGGCTACGTCCTTCTCTCCGGTGACCCGGAGGGAAGCTGTAGCTACAGTCACACTCCCTGGGCAGGCGCCTCATCGTCTGCGACCCCTTGCACCGGCGGTACCTCATGCTGTCCGCCATCGCCGAGGACCTAGCCGCGCTAGTCGACCATGAACCGGCCGTCCAGGACATCAAGCCTTTCCTTGCTCCTCCTGGCGAGGAGAACGACGCGTCCTTCCTCGCTTCTCCTGTCGAGGATGACAACGATGAGGACAATGAGGACACGCCGGCACCATCGTTCAGAGTGATGTGCCTGGCGCAGTGATCAACCAAGCTGGTCCTCTTCATTTTCTCCTCTTTTGGCGCCGGCGCCAAAGGATAACAACAATGGCGTGTCGGCAAGTTCAACGGCTAGGCCATTTTGAGCAGCGACCCAAGTCCACACCGGCAACGTCCAGGTCCGCTACGACACAGCTATGTGCACAGCCTGTTCTACCGGGTAATCTACCCCGCAAGAAAGTGTAACACCCCAAGTATTAGTCCAACATGTAATACTATCGCATTATGTACATATCACCAAGTCTAGAAATTATCAAAAAATTTGGCGGTCTAAATTTAAATTGTGTATATGAACATTAACGACAAGCAATTAACAATGTGTTACAATTAACACAAGGTATAATTAATCACATAGATGCTAATTAGTATATGACAAAGTCACACGATACTAATTAATATATGGAAAAATCACCACGATAAGAACTTGGTCAATTAGAGGACTATGACGAGCAATTCAATGTTCTATTTATATATGATGAACTAAGCATATGTGAAACCGTGCAAGTGTTTAAAGATGAAGATGTACTATGCCAATATTTCATGCATGCCATTTACTTGTCACCGAAAAACCAAATAAAACACAAAAGTGAGTCAAAGTACTCAACAACAAGTACAGTTTGGTACCATAAGAACACCAAAAAAGGTTGGAGAAACATTAGACCATCAACCGGGAAAGAAACAACTTAGACTTCAGAGATCTTCATAAAAGAAACTTTCATTTTCCATAGTAAGCGTCTTGGATTATCCACACGATACCATAACCATCGATAGTATTGGATTGGACTTGTGTAATATCCTCAGCGTCCTGGCTTTCAAAAAATTATAACACGTAGGATATCTCAAAATAGATAAAATCATTAGATACGGAGAACCCTAGAATCTCCATAATGAACCAATGAACATGAAAATACCGAGTCAAACAAGGAACAAATAACCTTGAACAAGCAACGGGCAACCATATAGAAATAAGGATTCGTCATGCACTTGCCTTAACTTTGACGATTAAACAAAGAAATAACCTCATCACCCAAACATCCTAAACTTGTGGATCACACCTTGCTTAAGAAAGGATATCAAAAGAATAACAAGATAATAGCTAACAACACGTCAAAGCCTCACGATTAAACTCCCAAATCCCAACTTTTCCATATCAATTATTTAACTTGCATAACCACCGAGTCCTCGCTGTTTATTTTGTATCTTTAGTTCCTTTTATCTAATCATATCAAATGATAGCACCTCAGATATCTATGGAAAATTATCTACAACTTTCCTGTTGGGATAAAAAATTAATTCTGACATTATCATGGCTTATAACATCAAAACATATCGTGGCAACGAGTAAAAACTGCTGGACAGAAACTTGTTTTGGATAGAACTTTGCACCATTGGTCGGAATTGCACAAGCAATAAACCATTGGAATGCAATGAACAAAACCTACAACTTTCCTTTTAGGGTCATCTTGAAATTCTGCACCGATTAATACCAGAATTGAATATGCCATATCTGCTCATTGATCTAATTATCCAAAATAATCTCCGGCCAATAAAATGATCTGCAACTAGACAACTTATATTGACAATTAGGGATTATGAGGATGATACCCCTGATAAACGGACTACGAGAGGATGACGGTGAAGACAGAGTGACGGCGTGGCTCCTCTTCTTCTTCTTTCCTCTTTTTCTCCTTCTCTTCTCCTTCTAGCCTCGCCTTCTTGATCTTTCTACCATCTCTAATCCGACCTTCTCTCCCAATTGACCACCACAAGCATGCAACATCAGTAGCACAGCATGCAGGCACACCAAAAACTTGCGGCCATGGTTGCATGCTTTCTCATCAAAACTAGATATACGAAACAAAGTTGTTATATGCATTAATTCAACCAATTACAAGAGAATGAAGACTTTCTTTGTAACACTTACAATGTTCAAATTTTCATCAAGGAGGCATCCAAGTCCCTTAGGTTGTACAAGAGGAAGATGTTCGCATAGTCCACGACCACATCATCTGTCGCGTGATGATATCGTGCAGTTTGTACCCATTTCTTGTTCTATACTTGGCTTGTTGGAGTGGTCCATGTACCTCATATGGAAAGTCTGAAAAATTAGCTTTACTTGGTTCAGTTCTTCAGTTGAAAGCATTGGTTCTTCTAGAACAGACCACCTAGCTAGCTCCATGAAAGGGAGATCATTGACACTGATGTTCTTCTGTTTGCCCTTGGCACTCTCGGAGCTCTTTATGACTCGCTTTTGATATATTGTCTTCATCGGAGAAGGGCTCGAACGCTAAACTAGCATAGTGTGAGAAGGGCTCGAACGCTAAACTAGCATAGTGTATTCAGCTCCGGCACTATCGATGCAATCGGTTCCACCTAAGCAGGGTACCTGAGATTCTTGGCCAATTGGGGCAATTGGGAGCTCATGAGAATTTAACTCCATTAGAGCAGGAGCCGAGAAGATGCTCCATGCTCGAGCACTATGTCCCTCATGGGCCACTGGACGAATGACCCAACAGCATCGGTTAAAACTTAAAACTTGTCATCCTGGCGTGCATGATGCAGAGGTACTTCTTTGAAAGAATCGTGAACGAGGTCCAAGCTGCACTTCACGAAACCCGGCGAGATCCGAACACCGTGCAACAATTCCCCTTGAATGGGTGGAAACACCACCCCACAAGCATCCTCCACGGAGACACCCATGCGCTTCATATGTAGCTTGCACTTGGTGGGATTCTGGACGTCATCCACTGCATACCTGGTGTCACTATCACTAAAATCATTCAGGCCGGCAGACGCGTAGCTACTCCCGCGGGCACTGAGGCTAGGGTATCCTTGTCGTGTTCGGGCATCGATGGCGGTATTGACCCTAATATCAATCAGTTGCTCAGACTCCTTGCATAAGTCCGCTTTAACCTGCTTAGTTTGACGCGCCTCTTTAGCTCTTTTCCTTTCTTGCTTAGAAAATGTAGTGTAGTCTTGTGGGAATACTTTGTCCCACATTGCTAGGAGCCTTGACCCCAGGCACGTCCTAAGTGTTTCTTGATCTCGATTCCCACACTGAGTATATCATTCATCCTGTCAGAGACAAAGGAGCCTTGTGAAGATTGCTGCTTAACTATTCCTGTAAACACCCGAAAGGTTATTTCAGGAACTATTAAGTTATAGACAAATTGCAAAACAAGGTGATCGTTAGCTTACTAATCTCGGTACGATTCCTGGTTTGCAAGGTTCAAGAAGTGGACCTTCTATCTTGAGGTGGCATTTGACCTTCCTCTACACCAGCACCGGGAAGAAGGGTCTGGATTTTTGAAAAAGGTGCTTCAAGTCCCTAACGACGCGTCTCTTTTTCTCGTATTTTCCTTTAACCCATGTACCTGTGCATGCCAGGTATGTGTGGGTGTCACTTTTGTGTTACGAGGGCCCTACTATGTTGTTCATTTTGATGATGAAATTCAAGCATGTCATCTTCATTGCCACAGATTGCTCCCAGTTCACTTCTTTCGTGCATGGGTACTTCTCGAATGGCAACATTTCCTTCCTCACTTCTTTGATAAGGGTGTACTTGAAGTGCTTCCATTCCTTGCAAGCCATCATCACCATGGCTCGATGCACGCCGTTGACCCATTCAGCAGGCACCTGAAGGACTGCATTATTTCTTCCACGATGAGATTGTGCTCTGTTATGGTAACTTTCTTCCAGTCTTCTAGTACGAATGACAACCTTAAGTAGTTTTTTTTTGCAACCTAGATATAAAGGTTTCCTTGAGTCTTCGAACAAGTTCAAAAATTCATTGTACTCATTGCTATCATGGTTTCCCTCTACATCGTGCAGCATCTAATCCAGATCGAGTAAGGCATCCTCATCAACCGACATCTGATCACCGCCAACACAATCACCGTCATTTGGCCTATCATCATTGCCTACGTCTGGCATATCATTGACTTACTAATGCAACTAGAATGACTTACTAACATTTGATAAACATAATCTCTACTCACTAGACCCAATTTCAAATTGGATCTCGAATATCACCTAAATGCCCACCAACCACCAGCATGACCAAACATATCTAGATACCTAGATATGCCTGATTGGACCCTGACCTTATATAGGGATAAACATCCAAAACGATTCAAAACATCAATCGTCGGGGATATTAATCGGCTGGGTGTGTACACATCTCAAAGTAAAAATCGTGTGGGACGTGCCCTCATTTCAGACGATCCAGGTTTGCCTCAAGGCCTCTGAAAATAACCCAGACGGTCTGTTTTGAGGAACAATCTGGGATGCTCCTCATCCCTAATGGTTTTTAGAAACCGTTTAGAATAAGACGTTTGATTTAGACATTTCTATAGTAACGTACGATGTAGATTAATGGTATGTAGTATTGTGCTTTGGTTCAATTTACATGTTGTAGCAAATAGTCCATACTGCGCGGCTTGTTGCCGTTTGGGTGATATTCTAACGTTGTTTATTTGTATGCTTAATTTTTATCTGCACGTGCAAGAAGCTGCGGAACTCCTCAGCAAATTAAATCAACGAGTATTGGTTTTTCTCCTTTCAAAAAAAAACGAGTATTGGTTTTTCATCTCGATCGTGAAAAAGAAAGTGACTGTGTACGTTGAATGCAGAGATCGGGAGTACCGACTCCTTTAAAAAAAATCGACATTATGCACTCAAGCATCGACGAAAATCATAATGAGCGGTTGACCATGGCAACGGTTGATTCTAACATGTGAAAATCTAACAAGTTAAAAGCTTGATTTGGCTGGTAGAAAATTTGTTTTGTTTTTTAGAAAGCTGTGGTATAAAGGAGTTGGAAGCTTAATGAATTTTAGTAAAAAGCTTTTCGATTTTCAAGTTAAAAGTTTGATTTAGACAATTATAGAAAATATGTGAGAATTAACCGTGCTAATGGTGCACTGTTAACTACTGGTGTCCTATCTAAGGATGAAACTGTGATACACATAACGTCGGGATTTAAGGATGTCACTATCTTCACAGTGTCTTCTTGGGCACTATTAAACGGCCAAAAGGCGGTGGAGTTGGGCGTGCCGGAGTTTGGCGATCGAGGAGGAGATCTGTTCCAGCCGCCGGCCGATGGCTTCCAATGCGTGCGGCACTATCGCGACGTCTCGAAACCACACTCACTCACGTGGTTGGAGTAAAATTTGGTAGGTTCCGGTCGGTTTCACCTCATCATGTACCTGGCTCGACCTGGCCCGGCCTCGCCGCCGCCCTCACATGCACCCGCGTGACTGTTTGCCTGCCTGACCAAGTCGACGTCGATGGACAATTACGGCAACGTGTTTGCCTTGGCCTGGAAAAAGAGGATCCCGGGATGATCAATCACTCCATTGATCACGGTGGACCAGTATTATTCTGTGACTTTCTTCTCACCTTTCTTCTCTCTCTTTTTGATTGGAAAATTTTCTTCTCCTTAACAGCTTTCTGAAACACTGAAGAGAGAATCAACCTGTCTCTGAAATAAATAAATAAATAAAACTCAAGAATTCGAGAAAGGAAAAAAAGAGAGAGAACCTGCAAAGCTATGTAGCAGTAATGTTGAGGTAGCAGCGTGCAGTGATGCCTGCCACCAGTGCTACCTTTTTGTCACGACTCGGCAGCATGTAGACATGCATGGAGCGAGGAGTCGCTCACCTGCTCGTTCTCTCCCTACTGCTTTAGGTCACTTGTTGCACTCGCTGCACGCTCGCAGTCGCAAAGCCTGTTCTGTCGCTAGCCACTAGCCACTAGCACAGCACTGACACACACAAACACACACACACCAGGATAAGGTCGGCAGCATGTGTACTAGTGCGCGTAGCTGTGGATCTATCCAGTTGGAACTATGGTGTATTACGTCTCAGTAATTTTTAGACTCGATAAAAGCAAAAGAGAATCTCAAGGATACCTAGATGGCTAAGCTTAGTCAACTAAACTGTCCGTTTCAGAACAGAAGTCACTTTAGTTTTTTTAACTTTTCTTAAAACACAAATTTTTTTTTACACTTATAATGTATTTTTAGGCAAGAGTTTTCTAGTTTGCCTTTTCAATACGATAAATATTGCATGCTCTAATATGATAACTAATTGTATTTGAGAAAGAAAGAGTTAGACAAAGAAATAACTGAAAGGTAATATTGCTATTTCACTATCACTCTTAAATTCTTGTGTCCAAGATTAAAAGAACTTTTATTTTAAAACAGAGAGAGTAATTTTTTTAAAAAAAATAGCCAACCGTGCATTAGTAAGTCCGTTAATGTATGGCCCACGAGAGGAAACAAAATTAGTAGTACTAATTACAAAGAAACATAGGTTACAATGTAAGAGCATGCAAATCATTATCTTAATTTTAGTGTAGCAACCTGAGATTGCTCTCATATCGCTCTCCTGCATGTCCCATGGGTGACACAAACCATAGGCCCAGGAGGCCCATCCGCTGCGCCTTCTCTTGCCACCTCCGTCTCCATCGATGAGACCGTGCCTCCAAAGGGGGTGGTAGCTCCGGTGCTTGTTCTACAGGCTCCTGTGATGGTTTTGCAGCGGTCTGGTGGTGCAAAGATTGTGACTATCGTGCGGAGTGCGGTTGACGGCGGCCGGCGGCACAAGGGATCCACTCCGGCGGGGTGGGCCAAGACCCCTAGCCCGCCCCTGCTCCAGCCCGTCAGGGGTTGCTGCTTGGCCCATGGCCGGCAATAGGGCAGAGATGGTGCTAGTGGCACGTGCGCTCGGGAGCATGGCGCGGCGTTCTGGTGTGCGCTGGAGATTGTTGTGGCCAGCAGTAGTGGGATCAGCATGGCACCGATGGTGATGTGGCTAGCTTGATCCTGATTGTGTGCCTAATGATGTCATGGTCAGCATCATGTCGACCCGCGATGTTGTGGGCCACAGGAGGCTGGCTTGGGCCTAGGAGATACGATGGATGTTGTCTGGATCCTTATGGCATTGAGATTCGAGTGACAGCAACGATGGTAACAAGCAGCGTTGGGTCGCGGCATAGGCTTGGTCGTCGTCTTTTCAACGTGCCAGTTGGGCTTTCCGTGCATCGTTTCACCGTATCACGATAAAGTCCAAGCAACCGTGTCATGGGGACAACAAGACGGTGACAATGACACGCGAATGATGGCTTCGTGCATGGAACTCTCTAGCTATTGCATTGGGTCTAGTCGGTGCAAATATTGTAAAATTTTCATGTGAAGCTCGTTCTTGAAATCAGAGTTGCCCTATCGCTCCCGCGACTGTTTGTGGCTTGGGCTGCGTGGACCAGGTGTGGGTGTTACGATGATCATTGTATCGGTGGCTGTCTGTGGTGAAATTAGAATCGTCGGATCGTAGCATGATGTGTGATGATAATGACCTTTGTGGCCAATTTTGATGGGTGAATTTCTTAGTGGGGTGTGTTCGAGTTTGTGTTGTTGTGTTTATGTTGATCGATGGTGTACTAGGTCTAGTTTGACTAGATTGCGGGTGTGTTTGTAATTTTGTTTTTTTGTTTAATTGATGTATGGACTTATGATTGTGACGTTGCTGAAAAGGTAGATAAACCCATGTTAAAAATTGTGCATGATCACCATGATACGCAATTCTGCTGCGCATTCCTGTCCAAGAGCAGCTTAACAAATACACAAACGTGCGCCTCGCAAAACAAATGTTCGTATTGTCGCGAATCCGTTGTTTCGTCATGGAGCCTCTTATGTAGTAAACAAATACGGATCTCCTGCCTGGTGGAGTAGAGATTCCTCATCTCCTCCTGCAGGAGATTCATCAGTTCAGGAACTGGATTAACGGGAGAGGATTCGGTTCACCAACCCCTAGTATGTTCGTCACGCATTCCTGCTCACGTTACTGACGAGATCAGGTTTTCAGGTCGTGTAAAATATAGTAGACCATACATGTAATCTACTACTCCATCCATCTTGCTCCAAGTGGAGCGTCAGTTGGATGCGTCAGAAAGGTAGTAGGGTCCTCTTGTGCATTGCACGGTTGGCAACTTAAAAAAATTGCTTCCAGAATATGTTTACGCAGTGCAGGAGTAGCCTCTCAACTGCTCCAAGTCCAGTTAACCAATGCAAATGGTCTCATAGCAGTACTAGCAACAGAGGATCTCACTCGATGTCAGTATTTCACCGCAGTCGTTGAAAACTAATTCGTCGCAGGAATGATGGTATCTGGACAAAGAAGATTGATGGCAACATTTGAAAATCGAG
Organism: Stipa capillata; assembly: GCA_019208055.1. Lineage (NCBI taxonomy): Eukaryota > Viridiplantae > Streptophyta > Magnoliopsida > Poales > Poaceae > Stipa > Stipa capillata. The sequence continues at coordinate 332,339 of JAGXJF010002947.1, read as the reverse complement.
ATCGGAAGTACCGGTACTGCTCTGGTTGCAATCAATCAATGTGTATGCTGTGTGTCAGTTGGGGGTGAGAAGATGCATGGATCGGCATGTGAACGTTTGTTGTTCTGCTAACAGGACAGGGGATCCCCATGTCCAAGGTTGATACGGATTTATGCCGCCGCAGAGATGGCAAGATTATGTTTTGTGGGGTAAATGAATGCCCTGGTGTGCTTCGGAGCTTGCAATTTGAGCTTCTTCATTGATTTGATCAAGGCGAAAGAAAATTGGATTTCTACAGTGCAAACTGACCTCTTTTAAAAAAAAATTAAACTTCTTTTGTACTCCAAATACAGTAAAAAGTTCAAAAAATTGTTCAAGGAGAGAACTCGGTTTGAAGGTTTTTGGTAATGGTAGTATAGAAACTTGCAAAATATTTTTTTTGACGAACCTAGAAAGTTACAAAATAATTACTCCATTTGGACCATAGAAATTTCGCGGAATTTTTAGTTAACGGCCTATCTTGGTGCAAGGATCAAAATTCCTGTAAAATCTGTAAAAGTCCAAATAAGCCCTTTAACTCAAGTGCCATAGTGATTATCCTTGGGAAAAGGAATGCTTTAGGCAACCTTCTGAACTATATTGCCACCACAATGTGGAGCAAAGCATGTTCCATAAATTTTGCCAACCGGCCATGCCGCTTTTGCACCAAACAGGCCACTGCATTTCCACATTGTTCATTTCAATGCATGTGCCCTGATGCTTGCTACTCCCCCCGTCTACCTTTGTGGCGTATTTCGGTTTAGAGTTATCCACGTTTGTAAGACGCAGATCATTAACCGATGCAAATTTCGTTGCTTTCTTCTTGTTGTACCCCTTACTTCATTTCCACCAGGGCTGCAACACTTTGTTCTAAACACAAACATTAGTTGTGTGAATCAATCGGCCACGGCATGCAATGCGTTTGCTAACGGGGATCGAGTAGCAATTACTGAGGGTAAATCAGTCCTATTATCAGCATTGGTATTAGAGGAGAAGGCAAATACGTCTTATAAAAATAGACATAGGGAGTATATAGGAAGGGCAAAATGGACCGTATTGCCCAGCTGAGTGTAAGAACCAAATTTCTCAAGGACTTATCCATAAAACGGTGCTAAACATAGAACCCAGAAGGGCTGTGGTTGGAAGGACTCCATAGGAAAGACACAGTACCCTCCAACTGCCAAGCCTACTGCATCCATCATGGACAAACAAATGATTGTTTATTCCTAATTGCACAGAGGCAAACAACAGCATCAACTTCATTGTCCCCTAACAGCAATGTCTAATCCATGCACCAACATTTACTGAGATGAGTAGAAAAAGGCTAAACTCACCAAAATCCAAATTCTTTCACCACCAAATCTGATATCTCCATGAGAACCATACATTCAAAGGGTCTCAATATTCTCTCTCTCTAAAAAAGGGTTTTCATATTTTATTCTCTTCTTGGCTCGTAGGTCCCCTACAGGTCCAAGGAGGTCATTGCATAAAGTTGTACCAGACTCATTGCTCATTGCCCTGTCCCTCTCTCCTTCACTCTTTCTAGACTTCTCTCTGCATTGTTCTCTTCTTTTGAGAGAAGAGAAGAATATCTCTGCAGCAGAGAGGGAAGCACTGCCAAGTTTCAAAAGAACCCGCCACCCTCCACTGTCCTCTCAATCCTCTCTCTCTCATATTTATTTTGGTTACCTCCATCCTCCATTGGGCTCCGTGCAGAGCTCCAAGTACTGCTCCCTACCCCTCTGGTTCATTCAGCAGTTGGTCTTCAATGCAAGAAAGCATCGGGAGAAACTATCATTGGTGAGTTTCATCAAGCTCGTCGCCGTCTTGGAAAGCGTAGTTCTTGGAGGAAGGAGACGTTGAAGAAGAGTAGAGGATCTATGGCTTCCAAGGAAGGTATTTTCCCCATTCTTCTCTCTGCAGGTTCTGGTGCTCAGAATACAAAATTTGCTTTTCTGTTCTCCTTTTTCTCCTTTCTTCTGTCCATCTGGTGGAGTGGAATAGATAAAAAACGCAAGAACTGGTTGGTGATGACGAAACTGAACGAGTATCTCTTGCTTGAATCTGCAGAGGCATGTGAAGATCAGAGGGGACATGGTTTTCTTGGTTCTGATAAGGAAGGTGAGCTGTGGTTATTGATTGATCTCCTCACTTTTACCTGTGTGATTTATTAAGCGAGTCTTAGCTGTATTTTTATTTCTTGCTTTGGTTTTTTCTTAATTTTTATTCTCCATTAAGCGGATCAATTTTTTTCTCACTGTAGTCCTGGAGTTTATGTGTTACCACACGTGTTCTAAGGGCCTGTTTGTTTGGTTGGCTTTCGGCTTTTTAGAATTTGGCCTCGAAGCTAGAAAAACACCTATTTACCTGCTTTTGGACCCTCAGGGCTTTCAAACAGGCCCTAAGGACTATGAGTATGTCACAGCTTTGAATACTAGAGTAGTCTTTTTGAAGAGATAAATGATGTCAGTTTTGGGACCCTGACCTTGTTTGTAACTGTTTAATATTTTAGTCTGAGCTGTCTTTTATATCTCTGCACATAAGACTGGTAGATGGTCAAATTCTTCCAAATTTTCTCCCCTACCAAATCTCTGAAATGGACATTTATATTGGTTTATATGTACCTACTTCATGTTTTGCACGTAGACAGAAGGAAAACATCAGTTTTGGAAGGGGGCTGGGGGTTAGTGCAGATGTCAATTTTTTGGGGCATCTCTCTGCATGAGAATGCCTCAGGATACTCTCAACGGGCAGCATGTGCTTTTCATGGCAAACCAGACAAGCACAAACCTCCTCTTATCACGAATCATGATGCAATAGAGTCTATATGTGATAATGATGTGTTCCTTGCAGTGACCGGCGCCGCACTTTGTCTTGTTCTTGATAATAGGTAGTTGATTTGTCCATGAATAGGGCTCCAGTTTTGTGGCATAACAAACCTATGGCAGCCCATTCTATGTGTAAATCTCGTTTTGTTCTGCATAGGGCAAGGAGTGGACCAAGAAAAGACTACGAGGGATTCCGATGAACGGACCGATGAGGATTGCGACAACAGTGGGTCCGTAAACGATGCTGCTGTATCGAGTGAAGATCTCAATGACAGGCACAACAGTAACAGCAACAGCCAGTGTGCTGATCCTGATGAAGGTAGTAAAGATGTGCCTGAAATTGACTCCAAGGGTAGTAACGATGATAACAGCGAGTGCACCAATCAGAGCTCTCCCCGTGCTGTACTAGACATCTCAGTATCTGGTAGTGTGGACTCTGATGAGAGCTCCTCCGTTGAGCAGTCAGCAGAGTCCCGCCACAATCTGCAGTGGAGAAATCTGATCAGTGGACTAATACTCAGGAGGAAGAAGATAGCTAGAGCAGTAACATTCCCTCAGAGATCCAAGAGCACAGGGCTTAAAAGGTATCTGGAGAGGATCCGAAGCGGTAAGAACCAGATGGACTGCAGTGCCATTGCTCCAGAAATCCTTCCTGAGATCGAGAAGTGGAGGCCATCATGGAGAAGCTTCGACTATGATGAGCTTTGTGCAGCAACTGACAGATTTAGTTCAGGTAACAAGCACACTAACTTCTATGTTGCTGTAATTCTGTGACTTAATAAGGCTCTGTTACTATCATTGTAAAACTTGTAGCTTTGACATTAAGGTATTGATTTATAATTGGAGTGCTATGATTGCACTGAGGAAAGAGGGTTTGAGGTCCTAATCATGAATTGTTCTTTAGGTTAATGATGGTTGTTACAGATTACTAGTTGGAAAGCTCAAGTACTAGAACATATTATTCTATTACTCTATGCTAGTTTTCTTTTAGCACGAACAATTTTCTAGATTGTAGTACCTCCAATATCGTGACAACATAATATGGAAATCTGATCCATTAAGCTCCATTTCTTAGTTCCAAGTGTCCTGCAATACAAGTACTGTTCTGGGCCTTAATTAGTTTTCTGTATCTGCACTATCTCTGAACATTTTTGCTTGACACCTGAAATTACTAGAGAATTTGATCGGGAAGGGAGGGCATGCTGAGGTGTACAAAGGACAACTTGCTGATGGACAATTTGTGGCGGTGAAGAGGTTAACAAAAGGTGGTAACAAAGAGGACAGGATTAGCGATTTCCTATCTGAGCTTGGAATAATAGCCCATGTTAACCACCCAAATGCGGCGCAGCTCTTGGGGTTCAGTGTGGAAGGGGGCTTGCACTTGGTTCTCCAGTTCTCACCTCATGGAAGCTTGGCTTCTGTTCTCCATGGTATAGTCCTCTCTAACAATTTGTTAAACAATGAATGAAATAGTTGAGGTGCTGTGCGGTGGTATAGTTTACATCATCTAAAAAATAATAATAGGAATTATACATATACCTTACTTTGAAGATTTAAAGAGAACAGATCTCTGGACATCTATGTCAGTACAGCATAATCATCAAAACATTATAAATGCCATTGTGCAATGAGTGCACAGTAAGATCACGTAAGTTTATAATTTGCATTTCTTTGTATGTTATTTATAAGTTTACATTATCTCTTCCCTAGTCTTTCAGTTGCCTCAAATTTACATGTACTATAGCCTATACATTGCCAAGAAGCATCACCTTTTTTCTGAAGAAAAACAAAAAAATATATGCGTACTTGAGATGCCCTTAATCTAGTGACAAAATGGAGTTTAGCTGATCAGGTGCAAAGGGAGCCCTCAAGTGGAAGGTCAGGTTCAATATTGCACTTGGAATCGCTCAAGGGCTGCTTTATCTACATGAAGGGTGCCATCGGCACATAATTCACAGAGACATCAAGGCTTCAAATATTCTTTTAACTGAAGAGTATCAACCTCAGGTATGTGTGCTACTGTTTGTCTGTTGCACTACTCCTACCCACTCTAGGATTTCTAAAGACGTAAACTGCAACATTTTTGCTCCCTTCTTACACAGATCTCAGATTTTGGTCTTGCAAAGTGGCTTCCTGACAAATGGACACATCATGTGTGTTCCCCATTGAAGGCACATTTGGGTGAGTTTGATATGTTCCTGGCCATTGCTTCATGGTGATTCATTTCTAGAATACACTTCATGATGATTTCATATTACCCAGGAGACCAAAACAGTGTTGTAATTGTTATTTCAACTTTGATTTTTCGCCCTTTTTCAGGTATATGGCTCCAGAGTACTTCATGCATGGGATCATAAATGAGAAGACCGATGTGTTTGCATACGGAGTTTTGCTTCTTGAACTAGTGACAGGGCGGAAAGCGGTGGACTCTTCCAGACAAAGCCTAGTTATATGGGTAAATATAACAGATTACTCTGATGTACCTTATTTTATTATATATAGATAGATGCCTATCAGTTCACTGAATACTATTGTGCGATCTATAACTGACAATTCAATAGTAAGTCTAGAATGTGCATGGACAATATGAAGTGATATAGTTACATACTTCTGAAAACCCTTTGAATTCACAAGTTGTCCTTGATCATCTGCAAAGGCAAAACCACTGCTCGACTCGAACAACATGAAAGAGCTAGTGGATCCTTCTCTCGATGTTGGATATGACCCAGAAGAAATGGCACTCACCCTAGCAGTGGCATCCATGTGCATTCACCACAGCTCAAGCTCGCGGCCTAGTATGAGATCAGTGAGTGACTTGATGTCTCTGCCACGTTAATTGCAAATGAGCATTGTAAATTGATGAGGTTGTCTTGGTTGCAGGTGGTCCGTTTCTTGAAGGGAGATAGGGAGTCACTTGAACTGATGGGAAAGCCTAAACTCGTAAAGCCTCTTATGTTTGACTCCTGTGTTTCAGAAGATTACACTCGCTCAAGGTACCTCAATGATCTCGACCGGCACAAGCAGCTTGCCTTGGAGCAGTGAAATTTAGATGACTTTGGACAGATTTGCCATCTTTTGTACATCATCACTATCTACATTGTGATCCATCCGCTTTCCATAGAATGTTTGAAGATTTTGTGGATGGATGTGAGGGATCAATCATCATTTGTTTCCTGGTTGCTGTAAGGTGTCAGTTGGCTTCTAATGTTTAACGCATGTTCTGATGCTACGATCTGTATGATCCGGACCATTATGTCAAGTAATGCAGCCCCCAGTGACAGCATATCGCTATTCCGCAGATGGGTAAATCTTTAGAAAGAGAGGAATGGCTATTCTGATCACCTGCAAGGTTAATTCATATTACTTCGCTGTGAGCTTTTTTGGGCAGTTTTAGGTTTTCAGCACTCGCGTTTGATGGATGAGTTCTGTACTGCATGGACATTAGTTAAACATTCTGCCGATTTCGTTAGCTTCATGCCGAAATTACAATTTTCTACTTTCATTGGGCGTACATGAATTCGAGAAAGTTGAATAAGATTTAGTTACTAACCAACAGCTTGCATAGACCTGTTAAGGCATAAGGCGTACCAGACAGGATGAATTGAATGTTCGACACGGATCGGTGATGCCTCTTCATTAGTGCCGTCAGTCTGCTGTCCTTTTCATTAGCATTTAGTACGATGTTAGTGCAAAGCCCAAAAAAAAAGAAATACCAGAGTACATTGCCTACAGCTGTGGCCAAATTTCCAGGAGGTATATAGTCTTTAACAAAAAATGAGTGGAAGCAGCCAATAATAATGTTCCATCTTTCGTTTTCACAGTGAACTATAGGAAATTCTTCTCTCTTCTTCTACTATGCAGTTAGACAAAGAGATAACGTTACTCTTGCAAATACAGGCTTGCCATACGTACATGCGCTACCTCGTCGTATGCTACAATACCTGAAGATTTTACCTCCTGCATAACATTAAACCTCGTATCCAGGATTGACCTTCTGCTGTACGTCCCCATAGCTTTCCAACTCAAGCATGTCCTCCATGCTTCCCAAGAATAAGGGCAGCCTCTGGTGCAGCTTCACAGGTTGAATCGAGAGGATTCTGACCTTGCCATCTGACCCTCGACCCCCTGCCTGCTCGGCAAGGAAACTGAGAGGATTTGCCTCATAAACCAACCGAAGGTGATCCCTTGGGTTCATCGCCAGTCCACCGTATATGAGCGTCCGATGAAAATCAGCAACCAGCGAGCACACGTACCGAGCTGAGTACTTCTTCGGATGCTGCCCCTTGCCTTGTCGGATAGTGTCAATGTACTTCTTTAGTCCTTCGGGCCAGTCGAAATATCGTGCATCATTCACCGAATATATCTGTCCTGACGTAGCATGCAATTACAGCTTTTGAGCAACGATAAAAGTAACTGCTAAATCATGCATTTCTAACTGATAGCAATGCTGCAGACTTAAAAGGCAGCTAAATGGAATGAAGCACAGTATCACTGCAGAAAAGTATATTGGGTTCATATTTCTGTCTTTAGGACCTATAAAAAATCTTCTATGATATCCTAAAATTACTTATATCGATTGCCCATCGAGCTCTATAAATTGAGAATACTCCTACTGTTAGCACAGCTGAAATTAGGTAACGACTGCACAACATTTAATTGAAGTAAGGAAATCAGCAAATTACTAAGTACTGATATACATCTTAGTTACCTCTAGGGGGTATTTGGATCGAAGGATGTGTTAGAATAAATTCTCCAGTTGACCGATCCAATGTGAAGCCATGGGTACCTGAACCGAAGCTGATACAGAAGATGGTGGCGGATGAATACAGGACATACCCAGCAGCAACAAGGCAAGTCCCACTCTGCAGTGAATTGAGCTGAGCTTTCTCCTCCACAGGGAGATGATCGAGCTCCATAAGCCTATCGTATATCCCAAATATTGTTCCAGTGGGAATGGAGACCTCAATGTTGCGAGAACCATCAAGTGGGTCGGTAACAACAACATATGGACCATCATTGGATATCCAAATTGGGAGATCATTTTCTTCGGACGCCATCACCGCAACTTTTCCAGAGCTTTCGAGCGACGACAAGATGATTTCATTCTGAATTAGAATAAAGTAAGTATCCAGGTTACTTGAAGGTCCACGCAAACTATTATGACAAGATACAGAGCACTTCCGTCAGACATACAACAGAAGCAAACAGCAAGGACTCTTTACAGTAAAATTCTGCTAAGAGTGCAGGAGATATGATGGAAATGACCCTCGTTTTTGTGGTATGATGTGCAGCGTTGAATTCAAGCAAACTAATCTAGTAGCTAAAACATTTACAGTGCATATGCAATTCCTTCCCCAATCTAAACTCTACAGAACTGAGCTCACCAGTTTTTCAGGTCTCCCAACCTGCAGTTCTTATGGATTGTAGTGTAGCACATCAAGCCCTTAAGATCAACCCCACAACAATGACACTTTTTCTTATGTTCCATGGAAACCATATATATGCGATGCGAGAACCCACAAATACCAAACCAACAACACGCGGAGCCCCGCACGTACCGACAATTCATCGAGCGGCTTGGGCGCGTCCCGCCCGACCGCCACCGCGCCGCTGCCCGCCTTCGCCCGCGACAGGTCCGCGTTGCCGGGGGACGCCACGAGCGCGGCGATGCGCTTGCACGCGCCCTGGATGTGGGCGACGAGGACCGCGAGGTCGGCGGGCGTGCCGGCCCGGCCCATGTGCTCGAGCAGCGTGGGACGCGACGACGCGGAGGCCATACCCGTGGGGCCAGCGCGTGGTGGCCCGGGGACGAGGCGGCGGCGGTGGTGGCAGCGTATGAGCGGCGGGATGGAGAGGGGGAGGGGAGAGTGGGCGGGAGGCGGCGGCGGCGGCGGCGGGTGGTTTGAAGTTGGCGGGAGCGGGAGGGAGAGGGGGCGGAGGGAGAGAGAGGATAACGGCATAGTTTGGCCACCGGTGCTCGGTGGTGCTGGATGACTCGTGACTCATGAGGATTTTGGGGAAAGTAAAGGCAAATGCAAATGAAAATGCGAAGGTGTATCCAAATATCCAATGATTCGTCCCTGGTGAAGAAAATGCGTATTTCAGAACAAAAAAAATTAAAAATGATCATAGATGCATATATTCAGTAGAAAAATATATGGGTTGCCAAAGCATTATACACATGTATTATAAATACGTTAACAAAAATCTATGTGGAGAATGATCGCCGCGTAAGAAACATTCTACGACATGTATTATGCATATGTTATACGAAAAATCTATGTGGAGAATGGTTGCGCACTGGTCTTACACGGCGATCGTCCAATGCACCGTCGGATCGAGAGGAGGAAGAAGGGGGAAGGATAAGAGGAAGGAAGGAAGAAGAAAAGGAGGGAGAAAGAGGGAGAAGAAGGAAGAAAGAGATGAGGAACAAGAGGGAGGGGATAAGCTAATCAGTGACATGCAATGTTGACAAGCTCGACAGGTGACGGTGAAGACCAGCACTCCTGGAGGCTAACCGTCGACCAGACAGGTAATACCCGTCCCCCACCCTGGGGCTTAGAGGGATGTCCCCAATTTGCCGTTGCAAGCGATGGCCGCCCAGTGATGGTGGAGTAGGAGGAGACGGAGCATAGTCAAGAAGAAGAGAATGGAAGGAAAGAGCGAGATGGCATTAGGGGAGAAGAGAGGCAACGAGGCAGTGATGGGGAAGGAAAGGGGCTGAGACGACGATGAGAAAGAAACGAATCGATAGCGCGCCAGTCATGGGTCAGGATGGGAATGAATATGATATCCGGCAGCGTGAGATCCCCGTCCCTAATACCCGTCTCCTCTGATTTACCTGTTACCTGTACCCGTTGTCATTCTTGGGTATGGTTTTTCCCCGCTCCCGATCCCTGTCGAGTACCGGGGCCCCGATGGGTATCCGTACCTAATAAAAAATGGGCTAGAGGATTGTGGACTAGGGGCTAAACAGGCTATGGGTTGTGGGCCTGTCGGCTGAAGACTGACCGAAGGTTGTTTTTTGTATAATGTTATGCCGCAAGCCCACCTGTCATAGATATTAAGGTACTCGCTGGGTAACGGGGACAAGACCATAATAGGGTCCTGTCCCTATCTCTGGCTTACACGATGATAATGATTTCACCCATTAACATTTCTAGGTAAAAGATTTCTTCATATTCTATTTCTAAACGAAGAGATCCCCATTAGATATGGAATATCGTGTCCTACGTTAAAATGCATATTGTTGTACTTGATATCCGGTTGCCTCTCTTCTCTCGCTGTCATGACCCTCCTGGCATTCCTAGCTCCGAGCTCATCTATTCCTCTCTATGTGGCTGGGAGCTAGGGCCCACGGACCAAGAATGCGTTTTGTGCTAATCAATTACCGGTTGGATGACAAAATGCGCCCCATCAGATAACTGTAAGTAGCTAGAGGTAGCCAAGACTTCCGATGACATGCAGGCCCGCGGACTGCACAGTTGGCCCATGGGCATGGTCCAGCACGCTCTATTTGAATTTTTATTCGGTTTATTTGCTTTCCTTTTTTTGGAAGCGCTCAGGGTTTCACAGTTAATCCTTTACTTACATATTGATATAAAAAAGCAACGGCTAAAATTACATATTAGAGGTCGTGAAAGCTCAAAAACACCATCTATTTTAAAAAAGGAGTATCAAACGACATTTCTTTAAGTTAAATGTCGGGCTTCTTCTGGAATGAAACCTGATTGAGGGATGTTTTTGTGTATGTGGATATTTTGGTGGTATGATTCTCCTCTTCTGTTTTTTTCTCCGACGACTAAGTTTTATTCTACGCCCTGCAATGTTCCAACCAGAAATACTTGCTCAGCTGCTCCGACTTTGCCCAGGTCTTTGAGCACTTCAGGACCGGCGCCCAGGAACTAGTATGCAGTAACACAATAGCATGCATGCATGGTAGTGAGTACATATGATCCAACCGGCACGTCTGTCAGTCAACTCTTAGAGGGTGTTTAGTTGAATTTTTCAGCAGCTTTTCACTAGAAAAAGTTGTAGTCTAACTAAACGGCCAGTTTTTTAGTAGCTTTTACCAATAGTAGCTATGGACTTTGCAGTACAAATTCAGCTGTTTGAAAAAATGTCTTCTATCAGCCTTTTGCAATGGCCTGAAACTTCTGTGCTCATTTTTCCAAATGTTATAGATGATTTGGATCAACTAAAATCCATACGTTCACTTTCCCACAGCTATAACAGCTTTTTTAGACAGCCAGCCAATAGTAACTTTGTCAATAGTCACATCTCAACCAAACAGTCTCTTAGGTACAAAGAAGACTCAACACTCGATCGGTCACAAGATTCTAGCCTGCAGAGGAGACCAACTGACCAAGCCTGGACCGATCGATTTACCAAAACAACCACAAGTTGCAGCTCTCTGGGGATTCACACATATGGAGTAAAAGGTACTATACATTACTCTTGCAAATTCCAATTTTGTTCATCCAAAAGCACTGATCTAGAAAAAAAGAAATCACTTTCGTCATAACCATACAGTACTAGTACTGGTTTTCGCATCTCCCCGAGAGTGTATTTTCCTCGAAGCAATGTCTGTGCTGTACGTTGAAGAAGAAAGCAACAGCTAATTTTTCTTGTACATGATGTATGGAATTGCATATTAGTATACTCGTTTATTAAATTTAATGCACATATCAATCCTCAAACTATTGAGAAAATATAGACAATATATATATTCTTATATATTATGTGTGCAATTGCATATTAATGTACCCACCTATTAAATTGAATGCACCGACCAGTTCACTTAAAAATTCAAACTGATGAAGAAATATGGACAATATATTTCAACACTTTCCCTCACGTCTAGACCCCTCTAGACCTTAGACATGTGATCGATGTAGGCTACAGCTATTTTTATTAATAGTACGTTAGTCGGGTCTTGAACTCAAGATCTTTTAGCTCTGATACCATATTGAATTAGATATATTAGTTAGTTCACCTAAAAGCTCAAGCCGATGAGAAAAGATGGACAATATACTTCAAAATCACCGAGCAAACTATCTACTAACCTTTTTATTCAGTACATCCTCTTAGTAGAGATCAATAAAATCTTTCTTTTTAAAGTGTTTGAAAAAAGTCAGAATAACTGTTACGTCTAAAATTACAGCACTAAGCATATAAATTCCACGGGAGACACGAAGAATCAGAGGAGCATATTATCATTGTCTTGATTTTGCTACAAATATAAGCATCTATGAGGTGAACCAATGGCGTGTAATAGCAGTTGTACCCCTGACCCTGAGGTAGGCTTCTTCTCAAAGAATGGGCCTGGTGATGTCAAAAACAAAAACTGAACTGATTATACCTTGCAATCGATACAAATATAGCCCTAACAAACCAGCAACAATCTCATTAGCCTTGTATTCTGCCCTATAAATTAAATAGCATGAACAAACATACATGGATCAATTATTAACAATGTTTATAGAGTAAAATTCAGACATGGTCACTCAGATGGCCTGATGCGCTCGCTTTGGTCATCCAACTTTAAAAGTGCTCACCTAGGATCATTTAGCCATCTAAAGGGTTCATTGAAGGTCCTAATCGCTTATGTATCATGTTTACTGATCCATCATAGCATCCTAGTGAGCAACGCTCATGTGTTAGTGACTTCTCCCTGTAATGACCCAAAACTTAAGATACGAGATTGGTGAAGATCGTCGTGAATAAAAAGATTACTCTCTCAGCATGTGCATACATTTAGGCCATTTAGAAACGACCCTGATTAAAAGAACTCTAGAGGATGCCCTAATATCAACTTGAGGCTAGACCTGCGAATCAAATTCAAGCCCAATTATTGTACAAGTCCTAAGTACCCGATGAAAGCTCCCCATTTCTAGTCTTTTGAAACTCGTTGGCTTATTAAGCTAATTAGCTTCCTGGAACAGTTTGTCTTGGACCGAGCTGGAATAAGCCAAATCAAGTCAACTTTCTCTTCCCCCTTGGTTCATGAAAGTGCCTTATTAAGGAGTTATTCTTATTGTCACACTTAAACATGAATTATGAAAAATATTTGGAAACATTACTTGAACCACCGGCACTCGAAAAGCTGAATCTAAGCTGCCTTACTTTTACACCTAAACGATAGTCTAAACGACATTGTACTTACCTATAATTAATATATATATATATATATATATATATATATATATATATATGAAGGATCAAAGAGGGGGGTGAATAGGCGACTACAAATTTTAACATTTTCTTAGTTGCTTTTAGGGAAGTGCGAAATATAAATTCTCTAAATGTGGAACTAAGTGAGTCAACCTATATGATAAGATATAAATAGTTCAAAGATAACACAAGGAGTACAAGCTAGCCAACACAAGCACAATATAGATATGAAAATGAAATAACCACAAGTTGGAGACGAAGATTTAACCCGAAGTTCACACCCTTGGGAGGGTGATATGAAAATGAAATAACCACAAGTTGGAGACGAAGATTTAACCCGAAGTTCACACCCTTGGGAGGGGTGCTAATCTCCGTTGGAGAGGCGGAGGCCAAACAAAGCACCTCGGGACACAAAGTCTCGCCTTCTTCTCCTCTAAGTCTCGGTAAACCAAGCCCAAGCTCAAATCACTCGTGGTAGACCTTGAGGTGGCCTCCAAACCTTCACAAATGATCCTGGAGCACAAATCCACAACTTGGAGGCTTCCGGGAGACACCAGCCGGCTAGGGATCCCCAAAATCCCAAGAGTAACAAGCAAAGCGATGAACTCAAGGGGAATTCAAATTTGACTTGGTGGGATTGTAGATCTAGAGCTCCTCTTTCTTTTCCCTCAAAGGCTTGATGGAATTTGAGCACTAGGGGAGGAGATCCTTAAGGTTAGGAGCTTCAAAATGGTGGAGGAGAGAGGTATTCAAGAAGCTCCAGCCAATACCCCTTGGGGAAGAAAGGGTGGGCCTTTTATAGGTCCCCCTGAAATCTGCCCGTTGGGGTGCAGCCTGTGCAGTCCGGAGGTTCCATCCAGAGCCTCCGGACCCAACCTCCGGACCACCCGGAGGACAGCCTTCCGGGCGAGTCCAGTAGCCTCTGGACTCGCTCGGAACTGCATCTGGAATTAGGTTGCCCGGACCCATACAGAGAGCAAAAGCAGGGTATAAAATGAGGTTTCTCACTTGCTCTCTCTTGCGGTTTTTCTTGAATATGGGTTGTGGAAGAAAGATCTCATAGGAAATTTGTTACCACCCTCTTGTTCATCACTTTGCCTCTCTTAATAGTCCGGCTTTCCTATGACTCAATCATAAGATAAAATTGCATAATTTAAATACGCTGTCTTCTTCTCTCCTTTTTGCTTAGGGGGTCTCCGACCACATTTGCTTATCAACCCTTAGACTAACACCTGTTCATATGTCTTCTTCTCTCCTTTTTACTTAAGGGGTCTCCAATCACCTTTGCTTATCAACCCTTAGGGGCTTAGATGTCCTTTCAATATATATATACTCTAAGGTTCATACCAGAATTCTTTTGTAAATGTTGGGATTCATCAAATATTCTCCTACATTAAACCAACTTAAACAGAGAATTAAAGCAAAATGGAAGAGAAAATGATAAAAGAGGACACCCCCTGCCCGTGGGACCCACTGCAGGACCTTTCCTCCACGTAGCACACCAGCGGACCACCTCTCTATTCTTCCCCATTTTTCTCTTCCTCCTGCCGACCTCTCCAAGGTAGCACGCCCCCTTGCTTTTCTTCTTCGAGTTCTCCAAAGCCCCCTGCCACCTCCGCTCTTCCTCCACAAGTCAGCCCCGCCCCTGCGTCCGAGCCACCAGGCTAAGCCACCACTCAGCAAGCCGTCGCAGTTCACACGTTGCCCACCTCGCCATCGAGCTCACCCGCGTTACCGTCGGACCTTCAATCCCCAACCACACGCGCCCCGCAGCTCACCCTTCCTCCTTTTTCCGAGCATCGCCCCCGACGGGGCCACTCCCCTTGCTGACTCGTCGGAGCAGCCCTTTCCCGGATCCGCCACGTAGCTCGTCCCCGCCTCCAAGCCTCGGCCTCGAGCTCCACTCCGACTCACCGCCATCGCCACCTCCGGCCGGCCGCCGTCTGCGCCGTGCGCACCGTCTGCCCCTAGCCCAAGCCGCGCAGCCGCTATTGCCCCTCCTCCCGCCGCTCCACCCCTCGCTGCGGAGCTCGCCGTTGCCGAACCTCCGAGTTGCCCCTCGTCACCACCGGGTGAAGCTCCTCCGCTGCAGGTCGCCCTCAACCTCACCACCGGAGGCTCCACCATCGACGACGCCGCCCTTGTTGCGAGCTTCGGCCACACTCCTGAGCACCGACAGGGTGAGCCACTCCCCCGTCCAAATCCCTCTGTCTCCTCCCCCTTTTCCTTAGCTCACCGCCAGCGACTCCTCACACTGGTGCTGACCGAGCTGCTCAGCGGACCTTTAATGGCTAAGCCGAATTAAAATGTATCTAGCGACATGCAAATGATGGCTTAATCAAACAACCGTTGAATGTCTGCCTGATTTTGTTCTAACTATAGTAAGTTGCTAGTACTGCGTGGATGAACACAATTAAAAATGCTAGAGATCGATTGCTTAATCACTACATCGATGCCAGTTGGTTATACCCGATAAGTTTATTAGCTCAGCGAAATCAATCTTAAGAACGTTTAATAAAGTTAACCGTTAAGAGCTAATGCGAATTGCAATACCGAACCAATCACCATATATCCATGTTCGAACATTACTAATGAACCATTGATTCTTTATACATAAGCTAACTAATGCATTAGTACTTCCATTGTGGAGCAATTACCCTATTAAGTCATCAGCAACACACTCAAATGAACTAATGATGGCAGAAATGAGTTAAATATTAAAGAATGATAGCAAACACTGATAATAATAATCTGTTAAGTTGACTAGTTGAGTCGATGACAGTTAATTTTAAGTAATAAGTCCTTAATAAATGGATGACCCAAGGCTTGTAGTTCATCGGCTAATTATTGTATGGCGATTACCCCTTTTACTATCTGAATAAGTAAGTACACAGATGATGGACTGATTAGAGCAGATAAGATATTCTTAACCACTAATAAGACAGAAGCAAAGCACTGATAATTGTTCTGTTAATTACAATGCACCGGCCAAGCCAACTTCAGCAGTAGTTAGTAGGGTGAATGTCACAACTAGTGTCATGATCGATTAAGACAGGATTAGTACTCAACTGACACTAAATGAGGTTAAGACGTAGTTACTTGGCTGAATCCACCTACATAATCACAAACCAAAATAACTAACACTTGGTTTAGTTGCAACTTAAATGGCTGATGATCAGAGGATAAGACTAACAATTGATCTTTCCAGTATATCTAATCACCTGCTAGTTAATAGAGTTAGTTGGTTAATGACAGCCAGCTACAGTCAATATACATGATTACCTCAGTTAACTAATGCTAAAGACAATCAATCATGGGTGAGCATAACTAGTACACTAAAGTAATAGATTTTCTCTCTATGACAGACTGGACCCACAATTCAACACTGAAAGAAATAAGAAAAAGGAAAGAATATATTAGTTTGACCCCACATGTCATTTCCAGTAGTAATATTTCCAGTTAATATAAAAATACTTGATCCATTGTTATTTACTGAGAAGAAGAAAGGACATAGTTAACAACTAGTTACACTTCAAAAGCTTATAGAAGATGCATATAATTTCCAAAAGAAGTAATTCCTTTTTGTAAATTCATCTCTTGAAATATATGATTCAATGATGTAGATCTCAATTATGCTACCATTCACGGACATTTCTGAAATTCAATATCCCCCTTTAAGCCGCATGTTCAAACATGAATGATTAAAATTTCATGCTAGCTCCAATTGGAATCCACCTTATGTTATTACTCCGTGAATTTAAACTTTATTAATATGAATTATTATTAATCTATCAAACCTGCATCTTTAATATTAATTTTATGATTATCACCTCTACTTTAGTTGCATATCTCAAAGCATGAGGGCATCCATGTTAAAGGTTCAGTCATATTAAGGTTATAAAATAAGTAAAACTGTAGTGAAATTTAGAAGTACTAGCATACTTAGGTTAACTCGATACTTCCTTTTCATCGTAGTTACATCCATGCATCCTTGCCATATTCAAATTAGCCTCTTAGGTTTGCTTTTCTCTTTTGGAGGTCATTTGCTTCTTATCGGTGTTTTGAGTATTATGGAATTCCTGCGTATAATCACCATACTTCTCCCGCAATGAGGCAAGCTCTGCAAAGCTCGATAAGATTCCTAATTGCTTATGTTATGGTTTTGAATGAGATGTTTGCTTGATTGCAAATTGATTGTATTGCAATTGTGATGGGTGTAATCACTAGCATGGTAGGGTTAATTGGTTGCAAGATCAGCGGTGATCTTTTAAATGGACTGATAAAATATGAAACTCTAATTGGGAGTTGTGAGAGCCGGGGTACCGTCACCTACTGATGGATCGGCAGGGTGCAAACCTAATCCGATACCGGTGTCGTAGGGCTTTACTCGTCACCCACGGCGGGGTTGAATTGAGTTTGGTGGGAAGTCACGGTCGGCCAACCCTGTACTTACATATTCTCAATTCATTTCTCGCGTCGGGCAAGTCTTGCTTGCCTTGCCTGACTACACTTTTGGTTGAGCCTTGCTTGGTGTAACCGTAATTAAATGGTCTTGTTTGACTCAATGTCATTAACATGGATGAATCTTGGTTGATTTCCATAGCTTAATTATCTGAGATTTATTGCTTTAAATCTTAGGATGAATGGTTGGTATGAATCTTGATGATATTGTTTCATCGTTCATGCTCATGCCATGTTTTCATATGTTAATGCTAAACTACATGTGTAGTATTTAATTCTTGTTCAATGCCATGCTTAAGATAATTAGGATAAGCCTACAAAGCATCTTGCAAGTATGAAAGTATTTAAGGAATTCAATTCCTAAAACGTTGCAGGTGAGACTAATATAGAAAATTCCTACGTCGCTGATGTTGTGGAGAAGTGATGTTCTCTTTGCAAGTTTGTCCTTCGCGGTCGCACGTGTGGGTTACGTGTTTCTCAGTACGATGGTTGGGTTGCCATCTCAAGGGTTTTCAATTTATTTCTACTGCTGTTTTTCAGTTTGAAAGTTGTAAACGACCTTTGAGTCATTGTTTATGTGATGTAAAACCTCCCTCGGGTAGGAGATGATTTATGTATCCGAATAACTCCTTCCTACTAGAGTTTGACCTGTGATATGAAGTTGTTACATGTGATCATTCCATATACCGTGCATGAATGGTTGAAGTATATGGAATCGATCGTAAAGAAGTAATGCCACCTCTTAGTGTTTACTCCGTGAAGTGTTTCGGTTGAGTGACCCGCTAGCTGAGATGCAATGCCGGCTAGGCAGGGTGTGGACTATCGTACCGGGCTTTCGAGTGACCCACTAGCCTTCGGGTTAGGTTAGGGTGTGGGTACGATGGTCGGGCTCCTCCAGGATTACTCTACTTAGTGAACTTAAGAGTAGCATTAATTCTTTATCGGACCTTGGTTTCATTGTCAACCCCTTCTTGTGATAAGTGTGTCCTTACCTGGCTTAACCAATCGTGAATGCATACGACGCGTGGTAAGCGTATGATGGGTTGGTTAGGTGTCGGATCGTCCAGCAGTGAAGGCATACGACATCTAGTAAGCGTATGGTGTGCTGGGTGGTTGCTCAGGTATTCGGATCTTGTATCGCAGTGGGAGTTGGTTATGAGCTCGGGGTCCTGACACTCCCTCTCTACTCTTTCCCGTCTCTCCCTAGCCCGCCACTATCACCAACAATGGGGATGGACGCTAGAAGCTGCCGACGAGTACACAAGAGAGAGAGAGAGAGAGAGGAGCACTGATTAAGATGTCATGTGGACGAAAAGTGATATCGTAACGCGTTTTGAACTATATTGGACCCCTTTATCAAGTCCTAGTGAGTTAGATGTGTATTTTTGAAAATGAATGACTAGAGTATAAATATCGTGCAAATGATCACGAATAAATTTTACTCTAAAAAGATGAAGCAAACAAGGCGAAAAACTGAAATAGAAAATATCTAATGAGATGAAGTAGCAGAAAACACAAAGGTCAAAACTCTCGAGAGACAGAGAGACTCCAAAGTCCATACCACAACTCTCTCTCCTCCTGTTTTTCTGATTTGATTGATTTCTTCACCACATTTATTTTCCAAAAGATACTGGTCCTGTCATTTTCGTACTCTATATACCCCCCACATCTACCAGCCGTTGGCTGCTCCCACGCACACACCTTCCTCCTCTCCCTTTCACCTTCTCTTCTATTGCACGTCACAGAAGCTGACACCGAATGCCCCTGACCAAACGCATTTCAGTTCAATCTAAGCAACCCTCTCGTCATCTCACCTCTCAAATCCCAGTTCTTTCTTTGGTTTCTCGAAACAAAGTTCCCAGTTTTTTCTCTCCTCCTCTCTCGCCCATCCATTTCCCTCGCACAGTTGCGCTCGCGCGGCTTGCAGCTGCACGAGTAAGCAAGAACATCTCTTTTCTTGTGTGACCACCTAACCTTGCTTGCCACCGAACGCAAGTCGTTAGCCTCCTCTTCGGAGAGTCTTATTGGCTTCTTCTTCCCCTTCTCCTCTGTCGTCGCCAAAGAGAGGAGGGAGATAGAGGCCGTTGAGGTGATCGATTGATCGGTATGGCTAGGCGCGCGCCGTGGCTCGCCGGCGGCCTCGTGGCTGTGTGGCCGTTCTTGGCCGTCGTGGTAGTGGTGGCGCTGGCAGTGGCCGTGGCGCCGGTGCGCGGGAGGTTCGTGGTGGAGAAGAGCAGCGTGAGGGTGCTCGCGCCGGAGCACATCCGGGGACACCACGACGCGGCCATCGGCAACTTCGGGGTGCCGGACTACGGCGGCACGCTCACCGGAGTCGTCCTCTACCCGGACAGGAAGGCCACCGGCTGCGCCGCGTTCGACGCCAAGTTCAAGTCCAAGTCCCACCGGCCGGTCATCCTCCTGCTTGATCGTGGAGGTACGTCGTCGGCACACAGCTTCTCTTCATTACTGTAATTGTGCAGGTTTGAGTAGTTTGTTCTGCATATGATTTTGTTTGTGAGAGCTTGTTTTGCAGATGATTTGTGTTGATATCCGACTTCATGTGAAGCGCTATTCTGTTGATGAGTTGTATCAATGTGCTAACTTTCTCTAGACAACCAATGGTTAGCAGCTAGTGAGTATTAGGTACACATGCTAATTAAGTGCTATATAGTATTTTAACTTGTTGATGTAGATTGATCTCCAACTTAGAATCAGAGATACTGCAAAGAGACTTCTTCTAAAACATTTTGCAGAGGGAACGGAATTTATAATTCTGTTCATCTCGCGGAGCTGAATTTGCCCATATTCCATTGAGTCAGCTTTCTAATAGTCAGTCCCTCAAAAAAAGTTTTCGAGAAGTTTTCTAATTATAACTAGGTAGAATATCATGGTAACCGGCCACAATTTGAATTCGATCAACATTTGCCAATGAACAAACTAAATTCAAACGAAATTTAGAGAGAACACACCAAACTCAAATGAAAAATGTAGAAAACATACTAATTTCAAATTTGGCCTTCATTTTGCTAGTTCGTTTTGTACGGGGAGTCACCGAGAAATCCAGTTACTGATTTCCCCCTAGATGGAAGCTCACCTCCTCTAGGAAATGCTTTACATCTGTACTTTGATCCTTGTATTTTGTAGGACTTGTTTTCATTGCATGAAAAAATGTTTTCATCACACAGAACTTGTTACATAGAAAAAACTCAGATAGTAATGTTTTCATTGTTCTTCTTTCATGTTGCCATAGAGTGATTTCTATGGTTTCACGGTCCACTGATTCCTAGTTCTTCCCTTGTGTGTTTGCCGCGTACTACAGAAACTACCATATGTATTATAAACCACGCGCAAAAGTAATATATCGGAATTTTAGTTCCGAGCTATCATTGAAGCCATGTTAACCTCTCTTCTTTTTTATGAATTAGTTGTTACACACACAGTCACACTATTCTTTATTTCATAGGTTTAATTCAGATGGACTGGCATCAGTTTGTTCTCTTTTTTTCCCGTCAAGAGTTTCAGGACTGTCTGACCTGATAACTCTGAACCCAAGAAAGCAAGAAGAATAGGTTCATACATGTAGTACACATCCGTTGCATTTCTGATGCTCATATCTGATTCGATCGTTTGATCCAACCATCGCTACGCACTTGATCACAACTCTTCCACTACCAATCAGTAGGTGCCCGCAATTCCTTGAATCCAAAGGCAGCACAGTCCAATCTGTTTCACCCTTCCTTAATTCCCAAGCAAAGCCCTTCCAACTTTCCATCAGATGCCCTGCACCAACGCACTCTTCCTTCATCATGAATCGCAGCTCATTCAATCAACCTCCACTGTAATTCTAGAGTTTTAATTTTACTTCACGTTGTTACACTTCAATTGTGAAAAAAAGAACCCAAATATTTGCAGTGCAGAAATTTAGTTGTAATGAAATGTGATCGTGTGTTGCAGAATGCTACTTCGCGCTCAAGTCGTGGAACGCGCAGCAGGCGGGCGCGGCGGCGGTGCTGATCGCGGACAGCGTCGACGAGCAGCTGCTGACCATGGACACCCCCGAGGCGTCGCCGGACACGGAGTACATCGACAGGATCAGCATCCCGTCGGCGCTCGTGAACCGCGCGTTCGGCGAGTCCCTCAAGAAGATGGCCGGGAGGGCGGACGCCGACGGCGAGGTGGTGGTGAAGCTGGACTGGCGCGAGTCGATGCCGCACCCGGACGAGCGCGTGGAGTACGAGCTCTGGACCAACAGCAACGACGAGTGCGGCGCACGGTGCGACGAGCAGGCCGCGTTCGTGCGCAGCTTCCGCGGCCACGCCCAGATCCTTGAGCGCGGCGGCTACGCGCGCTTCACCCCGCACTACATCACCTGGTACTGCCCCGAGGCCTTCAAGCTCACGCAGCAGTGCAAATCCCAGTGCATCAACCACGGCAGGTACGACTAAGTTCCGTGCACCAACCAGCTCATCTAAAAACTTAGCTGACGAGAGAAAATAAGGACAATATACTTTTTAACTTTCTGGACCGTCTGGCTCTGCTTTGATACCATGTTGAGAAAATGTGGACGATCTATACTTGGATAGGTACTGTGCACCGGACCCGGAGCTGGACTTTGGCGAGGGGTACGAGGGGAAGGACGTGGTGGTGGAGAACCTGCGGCAGCTGTGCGTGCACCGCGTCGCCAACGGGACCGGCCGGCCATGGGCGTGGTGGGACTACGCCATGGACTACAAGATCCGGTGCTCCATGAAGGAGAAGAAGTACAGCAAGGCCTGCGCCGAGGACGTCGTCACCGCGCTGGGGCTGCCGCTCGACAAGGTGCTCGAGTGCATGGGCGATCCGGAGGCCGACGCCGACAACGCCGTCCTGTCCAAGGAGCAGGAAGACCAGGTTCGATTCGTCGCAAGGTCTCTATGAAACATTGCAATTCCTTCTGTGAGATCTCATAACTCATAATGTTGCAACGTCGTTGTCTGTTGTTTCACAGATTGGTCGCGGATCGAGAGGAGATGTGACCATCTTGCCCACACTGGTCATCAACGATGTTCAGTACAGAGGTTGGTTGTTGCGGCATCTCCTTTGATGCGAAAGTTTCATCTTTCTTCGCGTCATTTCTAGTGCACTGATAACGTGAATTGTTGTCTGCGTGAAGGGAAACTAGAGAGAACGGCAGTGCTGAAAGCTGTGTGTGCTGGCTTCAAGGAGGGGACTGAACCTCAGGTCTGCTTGAGCCATGGTAGGAAAGGAAACTTCGAACTGTTAGTGTTTTATACATGTACAAAAACAACAGTGAAAAGATGGTGGTTTTTCTGAAATTATGATGAACCTTCTCCATTTTAACCGTAGATATCGAGACGAATGAATGCCTGCACAGGAACGGCGGGTGCTGGCGAGACCAGGCCACGAACGTAACTGCTTGCAGGGTATGCTTATGCTTGTGTCAGGAGATTGGACGTCACGCGTCCAACCACTGAAATTTTGCCTACTGATTTTATCAAAGATCTCTACCAAAATGAGTTGTTGATCTGACTTTGTTACTCTGATCTTCCACGATGCACAGGACACGTACAGGGGCAGAGTGTGCGAGTGCCCCGTGGTGAACGGCGTCCAGTACGAGGGAGATGGATACGTCAGTTGCAAAGGTACTCCTCTCGTGCCGCGGTGCTACTGCGTTACTACTTCACACTCCTTTTAGAAGCAGTACGCAACCTGCACTTATGTCACAATACGCACACATGAGCTGCCAGCATAGGCTAGGAAAATATTGAAGGCTCGGTAAGACTTACGATGCGCTTTTGTTTGCTGGCCATTTCAGCTGTTGGGCCAGGAAGATGCACGCTGAACCACGGAGGGTGCTGGTCAGAAACCAGGGGAGAACAAACGTTCTCCGCTTGCTCGGTACAACAAACTTTCTCTCGCTTTTCACTTACACAATCTCATCATCCATCCATTATCTTCCATCTTCGCTGACGACATGCATGCTCCCACAAATCCAAGGACACCGCGCTGACCGGATGCCGATGCCCGCCAGGGTTCCAAGGCGACGGCCACAAATGCGAAGGTAAACTTTCCTTTTACTTTTCTGAAAACTGACACAACAAAGTGATTGGGGACACAACAAATTTCGTTCAGATCTGGATGAGTGCAAGGAGAAGCTCGCGTGCACCTGCCCCGACTGCCACTGCAAGAACACGTGGGGCAGCTACGAGTGCAGATGCAAGGGCAACCAGATCTACATACGAGGAGAGGACGTCTGCATAGGTATGAATATGATCTGCGTGCATGCCATGCATGCTATCGATTTCATCTAACGATGGCGTTAAAGAATTCTGGGGAGCAATGCTTGAAATGCTATTGCAATGGCTTTGTGATGGATGCAGCTAACAGCATGTCACGGTTCGGCTGGCTCATCACCGTCCTGGTAGTGTCGTGTGTCGTGGGCGTAGGGATCGCCGGCTACGTGTTCTACAAGTACAGACTCAGGGTATGTCCATCTCACAGAACATTAACATATTTTGAGAGAGTATAAAGAGCATGCACACCATACGTGCGTTCCTAAAGCATATGATGTACAAAGAAGTGTAGGAATGAAAATTCTCTGTTGTATTTTTGTAGTCGTACATGGACACAGAGATCATGGCAATCATGTCCCAGTACATGCCTCTTGACAGCCAGCATAACGAGCACCAGCCCCTTCGACAACATGACTCAGAAGCGTAAGGTAAAATCACTCTCCCCGCAACCAACTGTGCAGTCCTTACCGACCAGGTTTTGGGATTACAGAGTTACAAATGCAATTGCAGGAATTCCCTTATGCTATTGTGTTGCTCTGAATTCATATATTGATTGTAGGCACTAAATGACCTCTTGATTGAAACTTATGTGTGACTTCTGCATCTCATGAACAGGCGATAGATGGAGATGTATTTGGAAAGTGAAACATGCAGAGTTTCCTCATGATCTCAACCATACTCAGCAGATATTCGGTTGTGCTTTTGATGATTTCTACTTCATTTTTTGTATAGTAAAGAAAATAATAGTTCGTACCAAGCCACAAGGATGAGCTGTAGATAATAGCTAGGTAGGCATTTCTGTCCCCTTGGGGATCAAACCACAATACACACACATTATTTAGAAAAGAAAAATACAAGCTGTGATGTACACTAGATAACCCATATTAGCACTATGGTGTTTTCGTCAGTGTGAGGTTGTTTCCTTGAATGCTTTCCAGTAAACACCAATAGCTGCTTATTATGATATGTATCAATACTACTGTAAGTGCTTCAGTTTTCAGAACTCAATGGTAAGACAGTTGAGACCTTGCTAGATTTCTTATAGGCTAATAGGTAAGAGTGCAAGACAATAAAGTGCGGAAAGTAAATTTGGCAACTAGTTGCCACTACACCCCATGTTGAAAAAGCACTCTCTGAGTTCCAAAAAAATCTGAAAAAATTCATGGACGTGCACCTACAAAAATTCATCCAAAAATATGACAATTTGAATAAAGTGTCCGTACAAGTACCCAAATTCACTAGTAGCAGCCTGAGTTCCTCAATGCCATTTCTTGGACAGTGGAGCATCATTGTCAGGTTCAACATTGTGTAGGTTGTTCAACAGTTTCATGACGTGGTTTAAGTGCTCCTACTTGGGTAGTCGACTTGCATACCCTCAAAAGAGCACTCCCTGCTGAGAGCTTATCCTTTAGCACAAAATTCCATTCATTTCTAAAATGGTCCAAATAAGGGAGTGTGGTTCAATATAGAACATAGATCACCCCGTGATCAATTCAAACATTCATAATTTGATTAGCGCCTTAAGAAGTTAATATGAGGTAAAAGATTTTCAGTCGTCATAAAGAAATGGTGATGCTGTTTCTGTAATCAAAATGGCAAGGAGAAAAAAAATCCCCCAAAAGAAATATTTATGTTTACCAGTGATTTTATTTGTCTAACTACCATCCCAATAAACGTAGAAACATTACATGGATTGAATATAATATCACACTTCTCAAAATAAGAAAATCTGCTAAATCTTCTTAGGGGCTAAATGAGATCTTACAGCAGCGTATCAGAGGCTTTTACTTGTATTGCTCGGAAACTTCACGAACAAACTTGTCCATGAATTGGCATTTCTTGTCAAAACCCCAGCCAGGATTATTCTGCAAAATATAAGTGATACAAAATGAAGAAAATCACCATGATATGCGGCATCTTATCTTTTCCATAAGGAATAGGAAGCAATTTTTCTCCAAGCAAATAAAAACAAATTGAATACTAAAATACATAAAAAAAGGTCTCAGGACTTAAAAATTTTCCTTTTAAAGGTACTATCTTGAACAGTACACAAAGCTGTGTTGCATAAATGATTATGATTTTTTTTTGTCAAACAAGAATAATTCAATGGCATGGTCAATTTTGAGTTTATGATGTCAGCTGCAAATATTTCACTATGTGGTGCTACTTATAAGTCAGGTGTTTACAGCAAGCTGACTGAAAGCATATGTGCTTAGCTGCCTTTTGAGATCAATAGTATCAGCTACTTGCTATCGTTGAGAAAGACAGGATAAGCTATTATCAAATATATCTGTGATGCCATGTCATGGTACGTACACCTAGATAAGATATGTTCTAGGACGAGCTTAGTAAGACCAGACTATAGATGAGACTTGAAGGTGGAATCGAGATAGTATGAAGACATATTACAAAAAAAGAAGAAGACCATTAGTGTAGTTAAAAATTATGTTTGATATGCTAACAGAAGGCGGCTCTATTTTTGGATGTAAGCTGACTATAAATGGTTATGTCATAATTTCATATGACTGAAGTTAGACAGGAATCACAATGCATCAATCACAACTAAATATTCAGAAGTTCGATTACTAAAATGGATATTCAAAACCGACCCATCAATATTATGGATACTGTTTAGAGCATCAGTTGTAATAAGAAGGCAAACCTTAAGAGAGAGTAGAGTTTTATCAGTAAACCGCTTTACTGAAGAGGGTATGTTCTCTGGAAGAGTGTTGGCCACTCTTTGTAGCTCCTCTTCTTGCTGTTTTGCAGCTACAACATCAGGCCCACTGTACATATCTATCAGCTCTTTCATATGGGGTGCCCTTTCCATGACATCTTTCACAGCTTCCTAATAATGATACAGTAGATTATACTGGGTCAGCTGAAGATACCCAAAAGGAACTTGTATTAGCAGCAAAGTTAATACAAGGACTGTTAATTTATACACATACTGGTTGGTGTATTAGTTGGAAGGGTAAGAGACGACATGTAATTTGAAATTTACGGTGCAATGAAAGCTAAAAGGTAGAACTGGAAATGCTTACTTTTACAAGTCCGGTCAATATCTAGAAACTATAATTGTCTTATTTTGTAGATCATGAAACTGAGATACTTAAATCTTTCTGGAAAATTAATCTACAAATATTATACCCAATGTATTGCACAAACTGCCATTATTAGGATCATCTGGTAGTTTAGCAGTTTAATCTCATCAGTCTGCTGAACAAGAAAATTGACCTAAAATATGACTGGATAGCACTAAAGTAGTTCATAAAGTCAAATATTCTGTATAAACATTATATTGTTTCTAGACCTCCATTAAAAAAAAATGCATATCAGCTTATAACATTATAACGTTATCAAAGTAGATTTGGCGATTTAACAGCAAATCTGCTAATATCATTTCTAACTGAATCTAGGTCGTTCCATATTTATACCTCTGGACAAAGTTTGGGGAAGTTTGACTGCAAACATACCATGAAGATATACAATTGTAAACTGAGGGAACACTATTTTGTAACCTATGTCGTTGGTCCCGCTACTATGTAATCGAAAGCAGGTTATCATAATCTAATATCATCCAACTATATACTTGGACCCATTTTGCATGCTAAAACAGCAAACCAAGGTAAGAAATCCCTAGCCAGACAGACTTACTCCAGCACATTCTTATGCAACTGGTTACTCAATGTAGCAAATACAAATATATGAGAAATGCACAAACATTCCGATGGAGGAACATAATATGGAATGAGGTCAATTGAACAAATCACCTCCCATTCTTCCTGGTTCTGGATGCCCTCATAAGCAATTATGAATGGCTTCACCTTCTGCAGCATCTCCTCCAATGACATTGGTGGCTTCTCGTCAATATCTGGATTACCAAAACTCACATTGTACTCTGGCTCAAACTCGATCTGCACACATATACCCACAGAAATAAAAACCATCAGGAACCTCATAAGCACACCCAGATCTGACAATTTTGATAACTAAAATGCAGTGCCGCACGCACCATGTTATTGGTGTGAACAGCATCGAGGTATGCATCCTCCATTGGGTGCGGCAGTGCACTCTCTGCTGCCTCACCAAACGCTTGGTCCAGAATCTTCATCTTGTCTTCACCAAGCCGCTTCTCGAGTTTCTCGCCATCGGTGTTGTCCCCCAAGTAGACCACTTGCCGCTCGTCCACCACACCAGGCCGGCGGCCCTCGCGCCAACGGCCGCGTCCACGGCCCCGGCCCCCGCGCCCCCCTCCGCCTCGTCCACCATCGTCGCCGCGGCCGAGGAGCTCCAAAGCACGCTTCACGGCGTCCTGTGCCGATAATTTCGGCTGCCCGCTTGGAGCCGAAGGCGATGTGGCCTGCTTCGCCTCACGACGTCGAATGAAGCGGTTCTCCTCGGGGGGCCCTATCCACCGGTTGCTGCACACGCGGCACGCCGCGGCCGGCGCCAGTGGTAGGGAGCGAACGCGGCGGCTCGGAGGACGAGGCGTCGGGGGTCGGCGGCAACGGATCGGAGGGGCGAGGGACGGCGTCGAAGCGCTTGGTGAAGGTCGGTTGCTTAGGGGCATCTTCACCTGACGGCGGCGCGGAGGGGGGAGGCATCGGCGATCCACGACCGCGGCCAGCGCCAGAGAAGGACGTGAAGGACGGGATGGTGGGGGAGGGCGGGATCACGGGCTCCCCGCGGCCCCGTCCAGTGGACGCGGGTGCGGCGAAGAGATCCGCGCCATCGTCGTCGTCGTCGTTGATGGGGCTCCCGGGAGCGCGCGGAGGCGCGGAGGGCGGTAGGCCGCGCCCGCGTCCGCGTCCAGCGCCACCGCTGCCGCCGCCGATGCCGGAGAAGGAGGAGAAAGCGGCGACGTAGGAGGAGGGAAGGTGCGCGTGCCGCCTGGCGGCGGCGGCGGCTGCAGCGGCGCCGATGCCTCGCATGGTGGTGGTGGGGATGGGTTTAGCGCGGGATGCTGGTTAGGGTTGGGCTCGCAAGGTGTTCGACGAAATGGCAGTGGGCTGGTGACCTGGAGCAAATTTGCGATGCACCGCAAATCGTAGCCATTAGATCTCATTTGAGAGCTCATCTTTTAGCCGTCCGATCTTCCTTTCTGCTAGTCGCATACCACTCGCCCAAATTTTACGCTATGCCCTTTTAAAATAAAAATATAACTACATGACACCAGCTACATCTCATCTCCCTTGCTCCTCCTCCATCAATGTCGTTGAAGGCAGCGAGAGCGACCTGGAGGAGCACGTTGAGGTGAATAGCCGTTTTGAGATGGCCACGATCCTGGACAACCAGAATGACGTCGAAGCCCCTACGATGATGCGGACGTCGTGCGGGCAACCATTCTAGCTTGACTACCATGATGGTGAGAAAGAGAGAGAGAGATAACCCACGTACCGAAGACGGCTCACGCCTAAGTTGTCCAATTGAGCACTACTTCGGCAGCCTAACAATTGTCCAATTGAGCACTACTTCGGCAGCCTAACAGAGTGATAGGTGCACCGAGACAAGGATTAAGTGACTAAATTTAGTTCGAAGTAGATATCTTCTTAAATCTGACAAAAAGATGATCTTTTTAGATATAAAAATGTAGTACATAGTAACTATTCATCAAAACTATCTTGTACAACGCTGATTCTGTTTTGCAACGAATACATACACAAGATATCTCAAACATAGAGCAATTGAGCAACAAACAACAATCCTACTTTAACAAACAAAACAAAATCAAATAAAGCTACTGCAACTAATAAACCTCATGCTGCAAATATTTTATTACACCATTTGCAACAACGGTAGCCATATGGGACGATTTGAAAATATGCATTTTTTCCAGAGTATTTAAGTTTTGAACTTCAGATCTGAACAACTGTATGTAATATAGTTTTGAGTATATCACCGGTCTTTCTCTTCTGAGGTAACAGGGTCACGTAGCTGAGTCCACATTTTTCTAGATAATAGAAGAGATAACTTCTTTGGCCTCTGCTCCTGAAGGTGTACACAACCAATTATTACAAAATCATGAACGAGTGCATACCCGCCGGTAAACAAGGACACGACAAGTTACATAAAAATATCAAATAAAAAATTGCATAGCATGTTACTAAACGCCATCCAAACTGGGACATAAATCTCGTGGTAGCTGACTCCAATTTCTTGGTACCAATAATCATTTGCTCCTACGCTAATGACTGCTGCTGCAGTAAGGACCACGATCACATCCAGTTAAAACATAAGAATAGAGCCTGTAAATGATTAGTTAGCTTCTTTTTTATTAAATACACTATCATTTTTGCATAACCAAAAAACCAACATAAAACAGCAGCTCCCACTAACAGCTGCGAGTGATGATACCTATGTATCCCCTAAAATATGAGG
The DNA here is from genome assembly GCA_019208055.1 of Stipa capillata. NCBI lineage: Eukaryota > Viridiplantae > Streptophyta > Magnoliopsida > Poales > Poaceae > Stipa > Stipa capillata. The sequence goes on along the minus strand of JAGXJF010002947.1, from coordinate 302,185 downwards.
AACATTACGAGGTGCTGAAATGCCAAAGCTTATGAAGATCTCTTCCATTTAAAATAGGCAAAACGTCAATGAAAAAAGAGGTGTTAGATTGTCTCCTCCTGTCCATAGAAGTGCAAAGTTTGTTATCATGCCAATTCCATTTAGATAAATTATCTTTTGGTAGAATCACCCCCGCAGAAGGTATCAAAGAAAGATCTTGATTTTGAGGAGTATTTTTAATTTCTAGAGTTGTTTAGACCAGAATTGGAAGTCAAAATCACCAAGAGCGTTGTATGTCGATTGGACCAAAAATTGGCCATTAGCATGGGGGTCCCAAGGGAATATGTCTCTGTTGGTGTCAGGTGAAGAAATGCAACATCTACAACCAGCACATTCCATGCCACTAGTTTAGGTCCGACAATGGCCCTCCTAAAAGAAATATTGAGAGGGATAGAACTGATCACCTCTGCAATAATGGCATGTCTTTTCCTGGTGATGTAATATAGAGTGGGGAATTCATCTTTGAGGAGTTGACCATCAAGCCATTTTTCTTCCTAAAATCTAACCTCAGTTCCACAGTTGACAGAAAATGTGACAAATCATAAAAAGTGCTCCTTTACCTTCATCAGCTTGCTCCAAGACTGGGAGTCACTCGGGCGTAACTTGGCTAAAGAGAGAGGTTTACATTTGAGATACTTATTTTGGAGGAGGGTCTGCCAGACTGCTTCCGCACTTAGTAATTTAAACAATCATTTGTTGAGAAGACATTTATTTTTAAGCTCGAGATCTTAGATCCCAAGGTCACCTTGATCCTTAGGTCTACAAAGAATCCCCCACTTCACAAGTCTATATTTACGTTTATGGTTATCACTTTGCCAAAAAAGTATAGATCTGTAAAAATCAAATCTTTTGCGCACCCCAACAGGTACCTTGAAGAAGGACAACATGAACATAGGCAGACTACTCAATACTGAGTTTATGAGGATAAGGCAGCCACCACTAGAAAGGTGGCGAGCCTTCCAACTGATGAGCTTTTTCTCAAAACAATCCTTGACTCTTTTCCAGTGGTTGTTCAACAATTTTATGTAATGAATAGGTATGCCAAGGTACCAGAATGGGAAGGAACCCAGTTCACAGCCAAAAAGTTGGGTGCACTGAGCCTTGTGTTCCTTGGCCGAGCCAAAAACAATAGCTCGCTCTTATATAAATTTATCTTTCAGCCAGAAAGTTGTTCAAAGACATTGAGCAACAACTTCATATTTAACCCTTTTTATATGTCGTGATCCATAAAAATGATGATATTATCAGCATATTGCGGAATGGACAATCCACTAAATAGGGGACAACACCGCTTATTTGTCCATCGGTCTTAGGGGGTGTTTGGTTGGGCCTTTCAGCAGCTTAAAAGCTGTAGCCCAACCAAACGGCTAACTTTTCAGCAGTTTTTACCAATGGTAGTTGTGGGCTTTGCAGTATAAATTCAGTTGTTTGGAAAAGCTGCCTTTTGCCTGCTTTTTGCAATGCGCTGACGCTTCGGTGCTCATTTTCCAAAATGCTGTAGATGGTTTGAATCAACCAAAAGCCATATATACATTTTCCTACAGCCCAATAGCTTTTTCAGACAGCCAGCCAACAGCAGCCTTTTCAACAGCCACAGCCCAACCAAACAGGCCCTTAGCACAATCGATAAATATCATGAGCATATCTACCACAATGTTAAAAAGAATAGAAGACATAGGATCACCCTGTCTGAGTCCCTTGTGAGATTGGAAGAATTTCCCAATGTCGTCATTAACCTTTATTGCCACACTCCTCCCTTTAGTGAATTTCTTGACCCAAGTCCACCAGTTAGGTGAAAAACCTTTCATGTGTAATGTTTGCTGGAGGAAAGACCAATTACTTTTATCATACGCTTTTCTGAAGTTGATTTAAAGATGACTCCGTCTAGCTTCTTTTATGCATTTCGTGAATTATCTCATGCAACGCCATTGCTCCCTCCATAATATATCAACTTGGCATAAAGGTCGTCTGAGTAGGTCGGATAATTTTTTAGCAATTAGAGAAACTCGGCTTGTGCCACCTTTTATGAAAATTTTAAAGCTGACATTCAATAGACAAATAGGTCTATATTGCTGAATCTGGCAGGCATCTGCTTTTTTTCAGGAGCAGATTAATTATGCCAAAATTGAGGCTAAACAAAGACAATGCTTTGTTGTCGAAATCAGCAAAGAGTGCCATAAAGTCTTCTTTAGTGATCTCTCAAAAAACTTGATAAAACTCTGCATGGAAGCCACCAGGGCCTAGTGCTTTGTTGTGCTCCACAGAGAACACCACATCATGGACCTCCTTTTCTGTAGAAGGTTCGGTAAGTAGGGCATTCTCCTCAGCCGACAATTGGGGGATGTCCTCTGTCATGGACTCGATCAAAGAAAGGTGATTGGGTACATGCGGTCCGAAGAGCCCCTTGTAGTAATGTAATCACGAATATTGTGCTCCTCCCGAATACTATCTTCGTCTTGTTCGAACTGAAAGATTCCTTGCTTTCGATCTTTCAATATTTCCCACTGGTAAGGAGATGGAAGTATCTAGTATTGTTATCACCCTCAAGGAGATGCTTCACTTTAGCCCGTTGATACCATTTTAACTACTCTTGCAGTAGTTTGGCCAGCATTTCATTAGATTGTCGTCGGAGTGCAAAATCCTCGTCCGATAGTATGCCATGCTCGACAAGCTTATCCAACCCGTTACTAATTTGGAGGAATCTCCTTTTCTCTTACTTATATGGCCCGCTTTTGTGTTCTGCCCATCCCCAAAGAAATTGTTGGAGAGTACGGATCTTATGCTACCATCATTGCATGGATGATCTCCCCTGACGTTCACTCCACCATACTTAGGAAGCCATATCCACAAAACCATCATAGACAAGCCAACCAAGCTCAAACTTGAACAGACCCCAGATTCCACAATGATCATCAAAGGGGTGTATATCATGAGATTCTTGCCTCGAAAGGTTTTGTGGATTGCAAGACCATAGACTGGTCGGCTATGACAGATTCAAGACTGAGAGCTGTTCCATCTTTGATCCAAGTCTCAGGTGAATACTTATGCAATCTCCAGCAAGATTATGATCCTGAGATCATCAAGGAGTTTTATGCTACTGTTTGGATAGAATAGGAGAATCAAGATATTATGCTCTAGAAGACAAGAGGTCAACTTCTTTCAATCACAGCTCCAGAGTTCAACAGTTTAATGCATGCCCCTCTGGAACCAGGCATGCCTAATCTATTCAAGCTTGCACCAGTTCCTAATGAAGTCAGAAGAAAATTCTATCCAAGGAACTTCAGATTCCCTGCCAAAGCTCCTTCAGATCATGTTTATTTTAAGGGCATAACCATCTCAGCCAAGCATCTGATCAAGATTCTGAATGTCACTCTTCAACCCAAAGGGGGTAACACAGATGCTGTCTACAATGCAACCTAGCAGATATTGGTGCACATAGCTAAGAATCAGCATTTTGATATAGCAAGATATATCTTTCATGAGATAGATGTTGTCTCCAAGGATAAAAAGGCTAAGCTGAGGTATGGATCGTACATCATGTACATAATCCTTCAAAGAACAGGTCTTCTGGATTCTTCTCTTGATCTCTCTGTGAAGAGTATTAAAACCCAGCTTAGACCTCAGGCAGATGATCATCCAGATGAGGCTGCAGTCCCTGCTTTATTTGGAGACTCTCCTGGACCAGCTGTGTCATCTCCCAGTCACACAGCTGTCCCACCTGCTCCTCCAAGGTCATCACCTGTTCAATGCCAAGTCCCCACCGGTGCCACAGCTGCTGCACCTGTGCCAGTCACAGCTGAGGATGATGATGATGATGACACCTCCTCAGTCCCTGCCAGAGCCTATCAGAACAAGATCATGCCAGTTCAATTTGCTGCTCTGCGTAAGGAACACCTCCAGCTTCAAGAAGAGATCTCTCATCTGAAAGCCAACATGAGTCAAGTTCAATCTCAGCTCTCAGATATGTCCAACCAGCTCTCAGAGGTTATCCAGCTGCTGAAGAGCAAATCTTCCTGAAGCATCTCCTTCTCCTCTGTTCCTTTTTGGGTGTTTTAGTGTCAAAGGGGGAGAGAGTAGAGAGTGTGTAGAGTGGTGCAAAGGGTAAGGGGGAGAAAATGGTGTAAGGGGGAGAGCATTGGGAAATTATTTTCAAAATGATGTATCAAGACTTGGCTCTTCACTTTTATCTTATGTCTTGATAACATTGTATCTTTTATGCAAATCTTGTGATCTGATACATGTCTTATGCATTCATATGCTCATTCTTATATGTTAGAGGTGGAATGCTCTGATATACACATGTTTGGTATGCTTTGATATGCTCTGATGCACATTCTGCTATGTTAAACATGTGTGAAGGCTCAGATACATAGTTTGCTCTGATATACATATGTATGCTCTGATATATACATGTCTGTCATGCTTTGGTATACATATCAAATTCTCTGATGCATGTCTTGCATGTGCTATGCTCTGATATACATAAGTTTGATATGACTTGCTCTGTTTAATTATCATTATCCACTTCAGTTAGACAGTGAAAATATTAAGGATTATAATGCTCTGATCATTCATCCAACATGTCTAATCTGATAAGAATGCAAGTCATCAGAAAATACTTCCCATGCTTAAATCTTGTAAACTGTGCATCACCTGTTAATCAAATCTTTTATGCACAAATTCAGGGGGAGTATATTCTAGCACCATTCACATGTTTTAATATTTCAATTCTATATATTTGAATGTGTGAAGCTTGGGTTGCCACTAACCACCAAAAAGGGGGAGATTGAAAGGTCATCTAGGCCCCAATATGGTTTTGATGGTTAATGACAACCTAAACTGAAATCTAATATTTACATTTAGTGTAAGCAGAATCTACAGGTTCCATAAAGAAAGGTTATCCAGAGAAGGATGGCCACCAAAAAGGGTACAACGTGGTTTCAAGGACAAAGAGATGGCTGTGCTAGGTAGCTGTGCCACAACTGAGAAGAAGCCGGTGCTGTGCAGGGAGCTGCAAGCAGGGTGATGGTGGCTTGATGCGTCAAGGGCCGTGACTTCAGTTGGTGGCAGGTGAAGTCTAGATTTGCTAGTTTCTTTGAGTCCGTAGGAACCACCCGTACTATCAAGAGGGATGAAACAGTAGCAGTTGTGTAAGGGAACCTTGCTCATTGCTAAGAGTGTTGGTCAAGGGGATTGGTGCCTTGAGGCCAATTGCCCTATGTCAATAGCTTTGCACAAATGTATGTAGCTGTGTGAAAACCCTAGAGCTTTAGGCACCTGTGTGACACAGCTGTGTCACAGGTGGTCTTCTGCTCTATGACTCAGGTACATCTCTGTACCAGGGGAGAGCTTGAGAAATGCTAAGGTACCTGCACTGCGATAGACGGTCAGATGAGTCAGAAGTCTATCGGAGGTTCTCTCCTTATAGGTATTAGAGTGAAGTATGCTGAGGGCATGTCATGTGCCAGGACCGGGCTGAGTAGTGCGGCTATCAGCTAAGGGTTCACCTGTGTGCGCCGCCGGTGACACAGGTGTCGGTCTGCCTGAGCCGGGTATAGTTGGGCGTAGGGTGTAGCTGTGTCACAGGTGGTTGACACCGGTGGCTCACTTAATCCTACGTGGCAACAGGGTAACGGTCAGGTGCCTGTGGACCCTATATATAGGGGACCAGGGGAGGACTCTGTCCTCAACCTTGCTCAAATCAGTGATTCGCATACGACCGTTGCAAAGCCTCCAACCACTCCACAAGAGCCGAGAGCCTAAGGGTTACTTCGAGTGGGTTTGTGAGCTAGAGCACGAACAAAGGTTCCTCCAAGAGATTGCTGCTGTATCATCTGTTACTCTTGGAGTTTGTCTACTCCTAGACGGGTGTAGGAGTTGCTGGTATCACCCAAGCTTGTGTGGGCTGAACCAGTAGTTTGTGAAGGTGTTCTGAGGTCTACCTGCTGCAAGGCAAAAGGATCTCCACAAGCAAGAGAAAGAGTCCTGAAGGATCAGGTACTCGGAGAAGAAGCACGGTTTAGTACTGGCCAGCTCTTAGGAGTGGTCTCTCCAACGGAGACGTACCTTCTCTGCAAAGAGTTGGGAACTTCGGTAAAAAACCCCTGAGTCTCCTTTACTTTCTTGTATTGCAAGCACATCTGCTTATACTTGCTTGCTTGTGTCCCTTAGACTTGTTCTGCTGAGTTTACCTTTTCACCTGTGCTAGTTTATCTTTATACCTGTGTGTGATCATCTGTTGCTCAGCTGTTTCATTCACCTGTATTCACCTGTGCTAGCACCTGTGTCACAGTTAGTCTAAGTAGAGCACCTGTGTTAGGTTAACTCTTCACCTGTGTCTTTCTCCTGTGTGACAGCTGTGTATTAATTTACACATAGTTTCTACCTGTGTCACACACCTGTGTCACAGCTGTCCACTATTAACTTGTGAAGTTAATCTGACAACTCAAACAAAAGTATAAAAGAGGGAAATTTTATAAGCCAACTATTCACCCCCCTCTAGTCGGCATCTCGGTCCTTTCAACCGCGTAGGCTCTTCGGCAAGTGCTAGGAGCCGGCGCTCTACTCCTCCGAGAAGCCCACCCGCCGCGGGCGGCCACCGTGCAAACCTCGACCGTCATCACTCGGCTGGAGCGGTTCGCGCCCGACTCGGGTCCAATCGTGACGCGCGGGGCACCATAGTCGCACGGAACCGTGCCGGTCAGGGCGCGGACAAAAATGCTCACCGAGCCGGGTCGGTTCATAGCCGACTCGGATCGGACCATGATGCGCGGAACCCTACTGATGCCGGACGGAACGATCATCGAGACCCTGAGAGGGATGATCGCAGCAACCGCCACGGTGACAGCAGCGCTACCAGCCGTGGCCGTTCTCCGACTTCTTCCGGCATGGGGTATGCAGGCCCGAAGGCATTCGGCACCCGCATACGCAGCGTCATCTTCCTGTCGTGATTCCGGATCACCGGCATCGACAAGTACACGGGCGAGACTCGGCCAGACATCTGGCTGGCTAACTACCACACAGCGTGCAAAACTAATGGTGACAACGACTACGTCGCGATCCATTATCTGCCGCTGTTTCTAGCCGACTCAGCACGAGCTTGGCTCACCAGCTTACCTCCGAGTTGCATCCAGTCGTGAAGTGACCTCGAGACCCTCTTCGTGAATAACTTTCAGGGCACTTATAACAGGCCCGGGAATGCGTGGGATCTCCACAGCTGCACTCAGGAGGCAGATGAAACTCTCCGGGAGTATATTCAGCGCTTCTCCAAGAGGAAGAATTCTCTGCCAGAGGTCCGAGAGGGTGATGTCATCACCGCCTTCTCCAAAGGTGTTCGAAGCATTGACCTCATCCACAAGATAGCGTGTAAGAACCCTCAGACTACACGCGAACTCTTTGATATCGCCAATAATTTCGCCACCAGCAAAGAGGCCGTCCGCAGCGCTACCAAGGGCGACAAGGGCAAGGGCAAGGACAAGGCGCCCGAGTCCCCCAGTCGGGACGCTCACCCCGGGTCATCCAGAAAGAAGCACCGGAAGCGTAAGGGCGGAGATCTTGTTGCTGCGGCCGAGCGCGCCCCACTGCGCCGTCCTCAGCGCACCAACATGACCTTTGAGGAGATGATGAGTCAGTCGTGTCACTTTCATGGACCCAAGTCCAACCACCTGACACGTGACTGCAACCTCTTGAAGAATTTAAACAAGCCTTACGTCCCCAACCGGAACAAAAAGAGCCTCATCAGGACGAAGGTGACGAATTCCCAAAAGAGACCGCTTGTCTGATGATTTTCGGTGGACCCAACGGCTATGAATCCAAGCGTCGCCGAAGATCACAGATCGAGAGGTCAACGCAGTGGAACCGGCCGTAATTTCCTTCGGCCGCTCGGATCACCCCGACTACATACCTCACCCGGGAAGGTTTCCCCTGGTGGTGGACCCAATCGTCTGTGGCGTCCGCCTCACCAAGGTCCTCATGGATGGAGGGAGTGGTCTGAATATTCTCTACGTCAAGACTTTTGACGACATGAAAATCTCCCACTCGGAGATCAAGCCCACCGGTGCACCTTTTCATGGGGTCGTGCCGGGGAAGATGGCGAGTCCACTCGGGCAGGTCAGCCTGCCCGTCACTTTTGGTACTCCCGACAACTTCCGGACCGAGACCCTCACATTTGAGGTCGTCGACTTCCCAGGATCATATCATGCCATCCTGGGGCGTCCCTGCTACACCAAGTTCATGGCTGTTCCTAGCTATGTCTACCTAAAGCTCAAGATGCCGGGCCCCCATGGGATAATAATGGTGCAAAGCAGTTTTCAGCACGCCTACACGTGTGACCTGGAGAACTGCAACCTCGCTACGGCTCAGATCACTGCAGCCGAGCTTAACAGCCTCAAGTCGGTCGTGGTTGAGGAAGCACCCCCGGCCAAGAAAGCTTCAGCATCGACATCCTTCTAGTCGGCACGGGACACCAAGTCAATCCAACTCGACCCGGAAGACTCCTCCAAGACGACGCAGATCGGGATTACGCTCAACGACAAATAGGAAAGCGCGCTCGTCGGCTTCCTCCGTAACAACCGGGACATCTTCGCGTGGACATCCTCCGACATGCCTGGAGTTCCGAGGGAGGCTGCCGAGCACTCTCTGAATGTTCGACCGGATGTTAAGCCGGTCAAACAGCGCTTACGCTGTTTCGCTGAAGATAGATGTCAAGCAATATGAGAAGAGATAGCCAAGCTTCTAGCAGCTGGCTTTGTTAAAGAAGTGTATCATCCCGACTGGCTTGCGAACCCAGTCCTTGTTCACAAAAAGAATGGAAAGTGGAGGATGTGTGTTGATTACACTAGCCTTAACAAGGCCTGTCCCAAAGATCCTTTTAGTCTTCCTCGTATCGACCAAGTGATTGATTCCACGGCCGGTTGCAAAATTTTGTGTTTTCTCGACGCCTACTCAGGTTATCATCAGATCAAGATGAAGGAGGATGACGAGATTGAGACATCTTTCATCACTCCTTTCGGGGCTTTCTGCTACGTATCCATGCCTTTCGGTCTGAAGAATGCCGGCGCTACATACCAACAGTGCATGCAGCGCTGCCTTCAGTCACAAATTGGCAGGAATGTGCAAGCCTACGTCGACGATGTGGTGATCAAGCCCGAGAAAAAAGAAAACCTCCTAAATGACTTGGAAGAAACTTTCTCCAACCTTAGGAGATTCAGCATGAAGCTCAACCCTAAAAAGTGCGTATTCGGGGTCCCTTCGGGCAAGCTACTCGGTTTCATCATTTCCGAACGAGGAATCGAGGTCAACCCGGAGAAGATCGACACCATCATCAAGATGGGCCCTCCAAGGGGCCTCAAGGATGTTCAATGACTAACGGGGTGCATGGCGGCCCTCAGCTAATCTCCAGACTTGGCGAGAAGGCCCTGCCCCTCTACAAGCTCCTAAAGAAGTTGGACAGCTTCACATGGACACCCGAGGTCCAGGATGCCCTGGACAGGCTAAAGAGGCTCCTGACCACGTCTCCAATACTAGTCTCCCCGATGCCCAACGAGCCGCTGCTCCTTTACATCGTGACAACCACCCAGGCGGTCAGCACAATGTTGGTCATCAACGCCCCGAGCCCGACCACATCCAGAAGGTACAGCGCCCGGTCTACTTCATCAGTGAAGTGCTATCCGAGTCCAAGGCACGATACCTATAGATACAGAAGATTATCTACGCGGTGTTCATCACATCTCGGAAGTTAGTCCACTACTTCCAAGGGCACTCGATCACGGTGTTCAGCTCCTTCCCGATCTCCGACGTCATCAACAACCGCGATGCCACGGGGAGGATCGCTAAGTGGGCAATAGAACTAATGGCATTCAGCATTGTTTACGCCCCCGCACGGCCATCAAGTCCCAGGCTCTTGCGGACTTTATGGCCGAGTGGACGGAAGTCCAGTCTCCGCCCTCTATCATCGACCTCGAACACTAGACGCTCTACTTCGATGGCTCGCTGATACTCCAAGGAGCAGGGGTTGGCATCGTGCTCATCTCCCCGAAAGGAGAGCGCTTCAAATACATGCTGCAGATCCACTTCCCGGTATCTAACAATGTCGCCGAATACGAAGCTTTACTTCACGGACTTCGCATTGCCACCTCACTCGGGATTTGCCGGCTCCTGGCCCGCGGAGATTCTAAACTGATGGTCCGGCAAGTCATGAAGGACTGGTCATGCAGAGACCCCTCCATGGAAGCCTACTGCCAAGAGGTGCGCAAGCTCGAAGCCAAGTTCGACGGCCTCGAAATTACTCATGTCCTACGCCGAGACAACGAGGCTGCGGACACGCTTGCCAAGCTGGGGTCCAGTCGGGATGTCGTCCCGACTAGAGTATTCCTCTAGGAGCTGCATACCCCCTCAATCAAGGTGGAGATGACTCCCATGGCCAAAGAACCACAAGTCCAGGAATCTGATGGCGATCGGCAATCCTCACCAGCGGTCTTAGTTATCACTCCCGACTGGATGGTGCCGTTCCTCGACTCCTCCTACGAGGTACTCTCCCATCAGACCAGACAGAAGCGCGGCGCCTCGCACGACGCGCCAAAGCCTACGTCGTGACTGAAGGCGAGCTCTACAAGAAAAGCACCTCTAGAATCCTCCAATGGTGCATTCCTCAAGACCAAGGACAGCAAGTACTACGTGATATTCACTCAGGAATTTGTGGACACCATGCAGTGCCCAACTCGCTCATCGGGAAAGCCTTCAGACAGGGTTTCTACTGGCCGACTGCCGTTCAGGATGTCGACCACATCGTCCGCACTTGCGAGGGATGCCAATATTTCGCCCGGCAGACACACTTACCGGCTCAGGCACTCCAACCTATTCCGATCGCCTGGCCTTTTGCTGTCTGGGGTCTGGACATGGTGGGCCCTCTCAAGAAGGCTCCCGGGGGCTATACGCACCTGTTCGTCGCGGTCGACAAGTTCACCAAATGGATTAAAGCTAAGCCGGTTGCTACAATAACTGCCGAAAGGGTCGTCGAATTCTTTCGGGACATCGTTTTCCGTTTCGGCGTCCCCAACAGCATCATCACTGACAACGGCACTCAGTTCATTAGTTGCGCCTTCCTTCAATTTTGCGACGACTACAACATCAGCCTCAACTTCGCCGCCGTGGCTCATCCACGCACGAACGGGCAGATTGAGCGGTCCAATGGCCTAACTATGCAAGGCATCAAACCTCGGATCTTCCAGCGCCTGAAGAGGTTTGTGGGCAAGTGGGCGGCTGAGCTGCCCTCAGTGCTCTGGAGCCTGCGAATTACACCAAACCGGTCCACCGGTTACACACCTTTCTTCATGGTATACGGTGCCGAGGCCGTCCTCCCGACTGAATTAGAGTACGGGTCTCCGCGCATCCGCGCTTACAACGAGACCGAGTCAGAGGACGCAAGACAAGACGCCCTCGATCAGCTTGAAGAGGCATGCGAAGTTGCATTCCTTCGGTCGGCAAAGTACCAGCAGAGCTTGCGGCGCTACCATAGTCGGCACGTGCGCAGCCGTTCATTCAACGTTGGTGACTTGGTCCTATGCCGAGTCCAAACCAGCAAAGACCAGCACAAACTCTCACCACCCTGGGAGGGCCCGTATGTGGTCGCTGAGGTGCTACGCCCGGGGGCTTACCGACTGAAGGACAGTGACGGCAACATCTTCACCAACACATGGAACATCGAACAGCTACGTCGCTTCTATGCTTAAACTTTTTATTCCGACAGATCGGACATATGAACGAACATTTTTCCTTTCTCTCCACATGACATAATTATTGCAATCCTCGATGGACCTGCTATGCACGCTAATGGCTAACGCATAACGCACACTTGGCGATTACACTCCTTACACCCTCTGGGTGCACTCAGGTGCACTCGGGCTTCTTCATGTACGTAAATTATCTTAGTACTGTGTGTAATCTGACGTTAATCCTTTGACTCCAATCGCCGGTTTATGCCACAACCTTATGCTACACGAGACAAGAGCCCACGGCAAATCTCTGCACAAAGGAGGCTACAACGGGCCGGCAAGAGCAAAAACGAAAGATCCACACACACACACGGACGAATCTTTTTGCAAGAGCAAATGACAGAACTAATTAAGCGCATAATTAAAGATTACTCAAAATTCCCGAGTACTTTACATGCAAAAGTCCATTACAAAAAGCACTCGGCCCCTTCGAGCAGTTCACGCACAGTTATTTTTTACAGGCCGGCGCGGTCCATGAGGGAGTTCGCCGTTGTCTCAACGATGCTCATCAGCTCCGGAACATCCTCATCTGGAACGTCGGCGGCGTACCCCTCCCCGATCGCCTGCATATCCAGCAGCGGGTAGTGGGACCTCGCCACCGCCAGGGCCACCACGGCTCCCGACCGCGAAGCCTCCGCCTCCAGCCTCTTCACCTGGTCGGGCGCCTGCCGAAGGCGCTCCGTGACCGCTTCCACGGAGTCCGGGACCGGATCTTCCTCCCAAAGGGCGCCGCAAGTAGCCTGACCTGCCTCCTGCAGTGATTCGGACAACTCACGGACTTTCTTGAGGCGAGCTTGAAAAGCTACAAAGGCGGAACAAGAACATGAGCGAAACAACCAACGGGCCCCCCGACCAACTAAACAGCCCGAGTCAAAGGCTTACCGATCTCGGCGTCCGCAGCTTTCTTGCCGGCAGCCTCGGCGGCCTCCAGAGAATCAAGAGCCTTCTTGTTCGCCGTCTCGGCTGCTTCCAGAGCCCGCCTCAGGCTGCCATCCGTGATGGCCGCCTCGTTCTCTAGATGCTGCACGCGGGCCTTCTCCGCCACGAGCATCTCCTCGAGCTTGGAGGCCCTGTCCTCAACAGAATCAAGCTCCCGGACGCGGGCCTTCATCCCCTCAAGCTCCGCCCTGAGCTTCACGGCCTCATCCTCGGCGGGTGCAGAAGACAACAAGTCAGCACACCAAGAGGCAAAAAACAACCGAAGCAACTCAGACTCCTCACCTTTGGTCCGGGCGATCTCCTGAGAAAGGCCCGCCTACAGGGCATTAATTTCAACCCCGCGCTTGCGGGCCATGTCCTCCGCTGCCTACCGGCTCGCAGCCAGTTTGTCCCACTCGGCCTTGCAAAGGTCGAGTCGGTCGAGAACTGGCAGCCGGTCGTGAAGGAAAGCGGTCTTGTCCTGCGACCGTCGATTCAGTTTCTGCAAAGAAAGAACAACAGAAATCAAGTCACCCCGAAGAATTGGTAAAACCCTCCGCCCGACTATCCTAGTCGAACGTAGGCTCGGGGGCTACACCCTCTGGGTGCACTGTTCGTGCACCCATAATCCAATCTACAAGAAAATCTAGAGACCCTCCGGCCGACTATCCTAGTCGAACATAGGCTCGGGGGCTACACCCTCCGGGTGCACTGTTCGTGCACCCAGAGTGAAAGCTACGAAAAAGACAAGGGTCCCCTGCCCGACTGACTTAGTCAGGCAGAGGCCCGGGGGGCTACTCCCCACCGACAGACCCACCGGCAAACAACAAAAGCGCCTTACCTGCATCAACGGACGCAGCCTGCCGTTTAGCAGGTTGGCGCCCTCATTCATCGTCGCCATCAAGGCCGGGAGCATCTCTCCAAGTTAGGCGGCAACGTCCATCGCATCGTTCCACTCCTCCTCCTCCTGGACGTCGTCAATCTCCCGGATGGTCAGGGTCAGCCACGCGGGGTCCACTTGCCAGAGGCGGAGTGGCGCTGATCTCCTCCATCTCAGGCGGCGGCTGTGAAAGATTGCCTCTATGCTCCGGCGGGGCGGCTCCAGTCAAACTTGGGCCCTCTCCCTCCGGTGCTCCCGAACTCGGGACAGCGTCCCTCGACATACCCAGGGCAAACGTCCCCGTAGAGGACTCCTCTAATTGAGGAGCAGCGGGCGAGGCAGAAGACGTACCAGCCTGCTCAGGAGATGGTCGGGGGGACGGAGGTACAACCGCCTGTGGAGGAGACGAAGGCCGGGTATCCGGTCCCGGCTGATCCCCGCCTCGGCTGGACCACGGGGCACTCGACGGCACCTTGGGGATGTCTCCCGTCCTTTGTGCCCTGCAAGGAGAGACCCGGACCCGTCAGCTCCGAAAAACAAAAATAAGCAAGCAATCACCGAAAGACTCACTCGACATATCGGGGGATGGGGACGCGCTTCTTGGACCCCGAAGCTCGCCGCCCGGCTGCGGCAGCCTTCGGAGTCTGCGACGTCACGGATGTGCCTTGGTCCCCAAAGGCGGCGTCGGCGGTTCTTTTCTCCCCCCGGCCGGGGGGAACGTCGTCTCTGGCCGCCTGAGGGGTTCCCCTTGGAGCGGCGGTCGGCGCCACCGGATCGGGGCCAGCGGAGGAGCCGCCTTGCCCCACCAGGGTAGCACTCGTGGCGGACGGCGCCACCGGCACAGGGTTGGCAGTGGAGCTGCCCTGTCCCCCCGGAGCGGCGCTCGCCGGCGGTCTCCACCTCCAGGACATGCGTAGCGGGACGTCGTCGTCATCCTCTTCTTCCTCACCCGGAGCCGGGGCACTCGGCGGAGGAGGGCTAGGCCCCCCAGCGGCCGGTGCTTTCCCCTTCGAAGATCCGGCGCCGGAAGAGGTCGCGCCGGTCGTCCCCTGCGATGGTGCCCCACCGCCGGGGGCGTCGGCATACTGCGGCTGGTTCCAAATCTCCTTCTCCGGAAGGGAGATGTCGGAACTAAAGCCGAACAGGATCTGTAGGTTCAGAAGGCAAGGAAATGGCCCAAGTCAGACTTAGTGATACAGAAGTAAGAAGAATCAGCAGTTCAATCGCTCACCTGGCTCGGGGGGTTGGCTCTGTTGAAGGGTGGCGGTCGCCCGGAGAAATCCAGACTGGTCCCTTGAGCCATGAGCCTGTCGACCCGATGCTGGACAATCTCCTCCGGAAGCTCTTCGGAGGACTCTCGGGTTGCATCGTGCTCGTCTGTATACTCGAACATTGGGTGAGCTCTCAGCTTAGCGGGCTGCACCCGCCACCGAATGAAGGTAGCAACAACGACGGCTCCGGTGACACCGGCTTGGATCACCTCGGCCAGCTGCGTTATGAGGACCGCTATCCCGTCCTGCTCTCAGTCAAGCGGCAGCTTGGACCAGCTCGGCTTGACCTCCGGAGGCTGACCCGTGAATGCCGGGAGTGGCGGGTCGGGGTTCGCACAGTAGAACCAGTTTGCATGCCATCCCTTGTTGGATGTCTGCATCGGCAAACTCAGGTACTGCTTGGTTGCTCCGGGCCTCAGTTGGAACTCGGTGCCGCCCACCACTGCTGGGTGATCCTTGCTGGGCTGCGGCTTCACCGTGAAGAGGTGCTTCCACAGTGCGAAATGCGCCTCAATACCGAGGAAGCACTCGCATAGAGTGATAAAGCACGCGACGTGGAGCAGACTGTTAGGGTTGAGGTTGTGTAGCTCCAAGCCGTAGTAGTAGAGGAGGCCCCGCAAGAAGGGGTGTGTGGGCACGGAGAAGCCCCACTCGAAGAAAGATCCGAGGACGACTACCTCGCCCGTGTTCGGGGTGGGAAATGCCTCCCCGGCGGCGGCGTGCCACTCGATCAGCTCTTTCGGTGGCAGCACACCGGAACGCACCAAGTTCTGCAGCCGCAACTCGGTCGCCGAGGACTTCATCCAGGGCGCCATCGGGTCAGCGGAGGAGGCCTTCTCACTTAAGAGCTTCCACACCAAGGCGTCCTCCTCCGCGTCGGTCGAATCTGCCACCCACTCAGGGGTTTGCATTCGGTTTTCGGCGGAGCGAAGCTAGGGTTTTTTGGTGTGCGGTGGCGTTTCTTGAATCGGCAATGCTCAAGGAAGACGAAGGGATTTGGGCGCAAAGGGCGTGAGGCGTGCACTGGGAGGCGTAGGTGGACCCTGCCGTTCGCCCGGTCTTATAAAGAGGAACGTTTCGGGCAGCGCGGCTCTTCTGCTTCGGCGGGCGGCTTTCTCGCGCCCGCGAAGCGGCCCTTTTGGCTTCCATCGCGCACAGTAACGGCCCACGTCGTAGTCCGTTAGCGCCCACGATGCTGTTTCCGCCGCGATCTGCGCTATCTCACGGGAGGAGTCTGACGGTTAGCCTTCCGGAGTCAAATAGCCGTTCGGAATATACCCCCACAAATAGCAACTGTAGCGTGCTTCCCGCAAGTCACCGGCCGGTTACCGATGATTTCGGGATCGGACGTCACAGTTTTTGGAGGGTTTCAAGGATTGGCCTCAAGCAGGAACGCAATCACTTGAATACACCCGAGTGAGGGGCAGTTATGGTGCGCCTTCTGCAGGCCACAAGTCGGATGTCGAGCAACTCGAAGCGACCGGATTCTCCACCTGGACCTTCTAAAGACTTCGTTCTGAAGGCTTCAGGATCCGGAACTTCCAGATTCAGTGGAATGACCTGGTGTAAGGCTTCGCCACTCGGGAACCTATGCGCCATGGCTTGTTTCTCTGGTTCTGACGTGAATTTCGGAGGCATCCCCCCAGAGGGGCACCAGCTGGACTCGAGCCACTCGGAAAACCAGGTGCTACTCGAAAATTCAGTCGGGATTCATGGTGTGTCCCCCACTTCAGCCGGTCTCTGTCCATCAGGATAGACTGGATACCACCAGAAGATACCCGCTACTCGCTCACCCGCCATGATACTCTTGTCTTACGGGTGAATATTACTCGGCTTGTTATTGTCTTCTCCACAGGAGTTTTATCAGTCCCTCACAATCTCCCTGTAAGCAACCAGAAGGCGTGCTCAAACGGAGGCCACTCGGGAAACTTGTTCAGGGGAAAGACCGACGGCAGTCAGATCGTTAAGGACTTGGGGGGTCACTGATGATGATATGGCACCCGGGTATCATCAGGAAGGACGAATCCGGTCCTCTGGCCATAGGGTGGGCCGGGCCGACTACTTGGAGTCCGATTGCTACTCGGGGGTGCCTCACCGACTTGGAGTACGAGACAAGGAAACATACCCATCCGGCAATCTCAGATGGCAGTTGTAACTGATTAGGAAGCCTATTTGTAAACCGATCCAGACTCTTGTAACCCTACCCCTCGTCCACCTATATAAGGCGAGGTAGGGGCCTCCCGATCGGTATGCCATACGGCAGAAGACTATCCTCATACGGGATATGAGCAATACAATCCACCAAACACAGGACGTAGGGTATTACCTCTCCGTGAGGGCCTGAACCTGTCTAAACTTTGTGTCCCGTGTGCACCCATCTGGATCTGCTGTGCTCACGCCGCCCCGTATTCAGTATTATCAGAATAATACTCCGACAACGGTGCCAGACCTGGCCGCACCGTGTGCGGAGGCAGCGTCTTCCCCTTCTTCTTCCTTGCAATCACCCTTGAAAGAGGTTGGAGATGAGTTCACTACTACAGAATTCATTTAACGGGACGCCCCTATACAGATGGTTTTTTGAAGCTGTCTGTACAAATAGTATCACAGATGGTTCCAAACAAAAACCGTCTGAGAAAATGAGTACGAATGATTCCTAACAAGCGGGATGCTACAGTACGGACGATTCCAATTTGGAACAGGAACCGTCTGCACAAATCGAACAGTACAGATGGTTCTAAACTTGGACCCGTCTATACAAATAGAATAGTACATACGGTTCTAAGTATGAAACTGTCTGTACAAATCTGTAAACAGTACAGACGGTTCTAAACTTGGAACCGTCTGTACAAATCAAACAGTACAGACGGTTTAGAACCGTCTGTACAAATCTGTAAACAGTATAGACGGTTCAACTTAGAACCATCTATACAAATCGAACAGTACAGACGTTTCTAAGTTTGGAACCGTCTGTACAAATAGATGAAGCAAGGCTAGTTGATACTCTGCTGCCGCGGCAGCAAAAACTGCAGATTTTCTTGCCGCGGCAGGAAAGTGGCAGCGTCGGGGAGGGAGTTTGAAAGCTCCGATTGTCAAACGGTTTTCACGACTGTGAGCGGGAGGCCAAACTCTACGTCTCCAGAAATTTTGAGCCAATTCTGAGAAAGTCGACGAAACTACTAGTGGAAATCCCGGCCCGAAATTGAAGATTTTGAAAACGGCATCTCAACAAAAGTGCTCGGCAAAAGCTGGGATCAAGGTGGAAAGCAAATCCTCGACTTAAGCTAACCAGGGAAATAAGAATCACCCAAATCGGAGTCCGAATGGAGGAGATATGCCCCCCGCAAGATCAAAAAAAGTAACGAAAAAACTTTCGGAGCCAAAAAGTCCTACTTAGAAGCCAAATTTTGAGGGTCAAGATGGGTACAGGTGTATACACGTGTAGAATTTTCGGATGCGCCTCGTCGTTAGCTTTGATTTGAGTGGTCGTGGACCCAAAACGGATTTCGTATGAAAAAGTTATGGCTGTTTTACTAAAACCTCTCAAACTAGGGTTGGATCTGGACTCAAACTAGCGCTCAGAGCTACAGCACAGACGGCTCCAATTTGTATAGACGGCTCCAATTTGGACAGCCAATTTGGACCCGTCTGTGCTATTTGTATAGACGGTTCCAAATTTAGAACCATCTGTACTAGAAGCATCCCGCTTAGTCGTAGGGATTAGTTAAGAGGAAAGTCATCCCGTCTGTATCGCGTACTCGGCCTAGTTCAACTGGCAACTCCCCTGGCTTGGACAACACGAGGTTGCGGGGTCGAATCCCACTGGAAGTATATTGTGCGATTTAATTCCAGGGGTTGAATGGGACGACGCGGACGGCGGGATGAGACATGGCTGAAGACTAGGCACATGGCGCGATGAGTCATTTTTTTATATAACACGACATCACAGACGGGTGCTTATCGATTTGTACAGATAGTTCCAAACTAGGACGGTTTTAGTTGGAAACTGTCTGTGCTAATCGAATAGCACAGACGGTTCCAAACTAGGACCGTCTATGCTATTCGATTGAATAGCACAGACGGTCCTAGTTTGGAACCGTCTGTACTACTCGATTTGTATAAACGGTTTTAGTTGGAAACCGTCTGTACTAATCGATTTGTACAGACGGTTCAAAAACTGTTTCGTACAGACGGTTCGGAAAACCGTCCCGCACGGGAGTTCCGAACCGTCTGTACTACAGAAATGTTAATATATTAATATGACATTTTGATTACGATCTGTCTAGATGGCAATACTGTACATTTCAATATTTTAATAGGTAGAGTTTGTATATTTCAAGATATCCTTCCAATGGTCCTTTTCTTTATGCGGTCAAATACTTCAATGGACTAGTTGTAGTATGGTGTAGATTAGCCATCTTGCACCTGACTTAAAGCTTATATGTTATTTCACATATTTGGTTGGTTCATGAAACCCTACATCGTATTCAAATTTAGAGATTCTCTTTGAAATACTCAGATCACAAATGGCTATTTATTACATTCCAATTATGTTTCTGTCTTACGAAATTTACTTGCCAGCATGGAAGAGGCATGTTTCCATTTTGTTGTCTTTAATTGAAAGGCTTAGGTAGTACCTGATTTCCCTTTGCCCTACCAACAGATCTATAACTGTTGTTTGTCATAACTTCTGTAATAGAGAACTGATGCTTTACATATAATCTTTATTGGTGTTATTTCATGTCCGATGCCTTAGTTCAAATAGAAGGCTAAATACTTGCGTATATCTACTTTATGATTTCAAAAGGCCATACAATTGGTATTTGATTGATGACCGTGGTGCCAGCTCCAGTCTTGATTCTGCACGCGAGAATTTGGCCAGGTTGGCTTTTGAGAAAAATATCAGTTGCTTGCGGTCCTTGTGAGGAAATAATGGATATTAAGACCGTATCCTTTGTGTAGGATCAACTGATGGCTGCTCCATCTAATTCTTCCAGTAGTGCCTCTTCTAAGAACTGGTTATTCAAGAATAAGAAACATGGAAAAGCCAGCGCAACGGATAGCTTGGTACAATTACAAAATTGTTTATATTTCTAACAATCGGGTTTTGTTTTAATTGCAACCAGCCAATAATAATAATAAATTTATTTCTAGTGAATAATTCTCCTGTGGTATACTGATTATGGGATGCCCATCTCGACAAGTAGTTGCATAGTAATGATACTGACGTTGTTGCTGGAGCTTTGCTAGGTTTTGGAGACTTGGAGTTGTCACCTACAGTGTGGAGTATGACTGTGGCGAGGGTCACCCTTAGGACTCCTCCATTTCTCAAACTCAGGTGTGGCTATTCCATCAGCTGCGCGGAGGAAGATGGCAGCTTGAGAGCTATGGCTGGATATGATCAAGAGGATGCATTACTGTTTGTTCAGAGCTTTTGGTGTATTGGGCGGTGATGATAGTATTCTTTATGGAGTCATGAGAGGGGATTGTAGTATAGCTGTTTATTTTGTTCTATACAAGGAGGTCAAGTCTCGAGTGTTTTAGATGAAACTGGTTGCTGTTATATTCATCGGGAAAAAGGTTGTATTAGTGTTTCTTCATAGTTTTCGGTGTGTTGGGTGATGATAGTGTTATCTCCAAGGAGTCATGAGAGAGGATTATAGTATAGCTGTATATTTTGTTCTATACAAGGAGATGAAGCCTTGAGTGCTTGAGATCGATGAAACTGGTTGCTGCTATATTCATCGGAAAAAAAAGGTTCCTTAGCTGTTTATAACTGGAATAACAATTATCTTCCTAAGTAATGCCAGCATCAATGACCACGAGATGGAATCACGCAGATGCGCGGCGTGTCGGCGCGCGAGCTCTGCTAGTATATATACATGACGAGTGGTGCATGAAAAATAGAAGTAAACCTGCAAACATTTCAAATGTCTTGTCTCAGACAGCATCTCGATCCGAATGTGTTCTTCAAATACAAGCTACCATCCGCAGTGGAAGTATAGTGGTTTTCTGAGCTTAGCAAGAGCTAAAAGTTAAATGACAACTTTACAAGGGCATATTCGTGTAGTTACGCGTCGGCTTGCTGCGCTTTGCATGGATTTTTTTTTCTCATAGCGAATCTCTCTCGCTCGAACATGTGAAATACGTACGAGATGTCATATATTGATATATAGGTAGCTTGTGCCGTGTTTGCCAGACTGGTGACATGTTAATTTATCAAGCCTTGCACGTTGCCGACACATATATACGCACCGCCTAGTTTAGAAAATCAAGTTTTTTGGCATAGCGAAGACATTTTTTGCTTAATTATTCGAAGTGTAAACTTAAGGTCTTATACTAACTTGTTAGTTTGGGTATGCAGCTCACCATCTTCTTAGCTAGGGAATTAGATCAGGTACTTAAGGGGGATCTGAATTATACCTATACAGTGGCTTATGTTTTCTCTGACAAACTCCGCAGTGTGGTGGTTTGATGCACCTTTCTGTATTCACGAGCTTCTTTAAAGGACTGAATTAATATTATTATCCCTTCACCGCAAAAAAATTAAAAAGATATCTGTAGACTAGTCCAAAGGCTAGAATTTGACTAAAGAGTTAAAAGATAAAGGCAGATTATAAATAACAAAACTATGGTCATCATGTATACATTTTAAATAATTAGCATTATTTAGTGTAACAAGATCCCATATATAACTCACGTGGTTCATACACAAGACCGGCCAGAAACTTTTATGATGGCCTACGCCTCACATTCTCTGGTGAGCACGGAGAACTAGTAAGAAAAATTAATTTATCTAATGGTATTAGAGACTCACGAGGAATTGAATTCTCACAAGGGTTTGTGAGATACCGATGTGGACCAATTCTTGAGGTGAGGAATTGATCTAGTGTTACGGTCTGATTTTTCACGACAACGTTTGATTATCAACATTCTTCCTTGTTCTCCCGCACGTAGCCCGTAATAGTTGAGCTTTACCCACATAGAATAGATACACGAAACAAACATAAGGATCTCTTTGAATCAGCACGTACGTCTTGATGTGATGATCGACCCTGCGGTTGCTAATAATTTCTTTTGATAAGATATTATAAAAAGTACACATGATATGGTCGCTCCGATTTGGGCATTTTCCAACTTTTTTCACTATTCTCGTGAAACCGATCTCCCTACGTGGGGCGCAGCCCCTGTCTTTACATGCTAACAAGACCTACGACTGACCTGGACTCTAACTAAAACTCAACAAACTAGCTTGATTCCCTGCCAAAATAACAACCGCATCATCCTAAATCCGATTTGGAACCACGAAACAAAAGTTAGACTTGACTACTTATAATAAACTAGCAAATGTACATCTACAACGCATATCTTTATAATATATATGATGTAAAAACACAAATTATACTACATCACGTCGAAAGAAACAATAGCAGTGGCGCACGGGCACGGTCCAAGTGTGGCGTGGGCACAGTGGCCATGTGTGGCGCAGATTCGGGAGAGAGGGGCGCCAGAGGGTATAGCAGTGGCAATAGTAAGAAATTAACTATTAACTTTAAGTAAAGACAATGGTGAGTAATTACTATCAACTTTAAGTGAATGGTATGATAGGTAATTTTTAGGTGACAAACCATCAAAGTAATATTAGTCATTAAATAATTACGATTGAACGGTGCAGACGGAGTCAAAGACAAGAGAGGAAAACTTCTATATATATATATATATATATATATATATATATATATATATATATATATATAAAATATAAATATGCATGCAATCAATACTCCCTATACCACTAAAAACTAATTGACGCTTATTGATATTGATCCAATCAAAATAATCTAGTTTGGAGTTCTGAACGTGGGTTTAATCTTCGCTGGCTTTGGCTCCTTTTTGTGGCTTGGACTCGCACGCGGCTCACCATCTCGCATCGCTTTCCTTCTACAGTTCAAACCAATTTTTGCCTCCTTCTAGACAGCTTATAGGGTGGCTTATGGCCCCAGGAAGCCATAAGCTGTCTAGAAGGCAAAGCTTCTAATTAGCTGTGGGATTAAGCTCTCTAACTTTCATGTATATTGTGAAAAGCTAGGTAGGAGGAGCTTCCCGAGCTTATTTGGAGCTCTGTTACCACTTTACCCTTAATATTTGAGAAATTTACCCGCAATTGCCCTAGACCTAACCCCATCCCGCAGCCCCCCTCCCTGCCCAGATCCAACTCGCCCCTCCCCTTCCCCGTCGCCTCCCCTTCCTCCCCGCCCCGCGCCTCCCCGCCCCAGTGCTCTCCCCCGCCGCCTCCCGCCTCCCAGCCCCCGCCGCCCCCGGCCTCGGCCCCGCCGCCTCCCGCCGCCCCGTCGCCCCGCCCCCGCTGCCTCCGCTCTTCCCTCAGCCCGCCGCCTCCACTATCCCCCCGGCCCGCCGCCCCGTCATCGGCTGTAGCTCGGATTCTCAGGGTTGAATTTGTAGGTGAGGGTGATTAGCTTAACAACTTCCCTCTCATCTCCCACCACTTGACAATCCCAATGGAGCGCTTGTGCTTGTGCTTAGCTTAGCTTAGCTTAGCTCTGTAAATCATTAGCAGGAAGAGAATCCCAGTGGAGCGCTTGTGTTTGTGCTTGTGCTTGACCTACAAAAGAAATAGTAACAGCAGCTCCGCCAGGCATTGTGATCATGCTTAAACACAAAATAACAGCCATATCAGGAGCATTGTGATACTTCTTTTTTGTAATTTACTGTGATACCTTTGTTTCGATAGTGTTGAGTGTTCTTTTTTGCAATTTACTATGATACTTCTTGTGTATGCATTTTCAGATTGATTGCAATGTATATGTGAGAATTGGATGCTTGTATGTGTGCAATTTTAGATTGATTGAAGAGAAGAACTCCCATGTATTCTTTATTATGTATATATAAGTATATTTGAGAATTGGATGCTTGCATGTGTATGCAATTTCAGCTTGATTGAACTGAAGAATTCCCTAACTGTAATATGATACTTATCTCCTAATTGCAAAGATCATGCAGTGGCATTGCAATACTTGCTATGAAAAAGCAAATATTAGTCCTCCATAAGCTTGAAAAAATAGAGTAGAAGAATATCCCAACGTACTACTACCTCACGTGATTATTCAATGGTTGGAGAAATGCACACAGGTGGATGTGCAAGCCATACATGCAACACCGCTAATGCATTCCAGTACCTCTTTTCAATTGTCAAGCATGTGAACTCTTCTCTCAGTTATGTGTAGGAGAACATGCAATTAGATTATTTGAGATGTATTAATACATTGTGCGTGGGATAATTTTACATGCGTTCATAGATGGATAAAGGAAAAACTGGGAAAGCAACTTGGGATGCCATCGCTCATAGGGTTTTCCTTGACGTATGTGTGGAGGAAGTGCAAGCAAACAATCGGTCGACCCAATGTTTGAATAATGTTGGGTACGCCAATTTAATAACTAAATTCAATGAGCGCACCAAAAGGAAGTATGAGCGCAAACAATTCAAGAATCAATGGGAAACACTAAAAAAAACTATAACATATGGAAGACATTGAACCAACATGCCTCCGGTCTAGGAAGAGATCCTGTCACGGGTACCATTGAGGCTAGCGATGATTGGTGGGAGGCAGAGATTAAGGTATGCATATGTTTGTAGTACTTTCATTATTTCTTCGTTAATTAGAAAACTCATGTGGTCTTGTATTAAATTGCAGAGATGTCCAGAAGCAGCCAAGTTTCGAATTGCTCCACTTGATAGCGAGGATAAGATGAGAATACTTTTTGGTGCTCATAGTGTCACGAATGAACATGCAAGGGTACCAGGTGCCGCATCTCAAGCTTCACCGGTAACTGTTGAAATTGAGGAAGAGGATGCAGGATCAGGCTGTGAAGGATTAGGTTTTGATACCACACCTGTGGGTAGCAAGAGTGGGAAGAAGAGGACAACTGGATATTCACCTAGTCCTGGACCATCGAAAAAGAGAGTTGACAATGATACTTCTAGTATTATGCATCGCCTGTTAGACATATATGAAAAGAAGAGTCAAAATTTCACATGTTACTTCTAGTATTTCACATGTTGCATGAGACCTTAGTGAACAACTATCAGTTAGAGTCAACTCCTTTCATGAGCTCTAGAGAAGCATTAGCACTCTTTTTATGGACATGTGAGTCACCTCAATCTAATAGTAATGGCGCTGATAGATTTGAACATAGTGCATCTACTATTAGTGTCAAATTTGGTGAGGTTTTGAAGTGCGTGGACCGCATGGCTGGTGATTATATCAAACCAAAAGATCCTGCTTTCACTGAAATTCATCACAAACTTCATAAACCAATGTTTTTTCCTCATTTCAATAATGCTATTGGAGCAATAGATGGAACACATATTCCTGTGACAGTGCCAGCACATCTCAAAGTGAGTCACACGAATAGGCATGGTTATACTAGTCAGAACATCATGGCAATATGTGATTTTGATATGAGGTTCACTTTCGTGGTTACTGGATGGCCTGGATCTGTTCATGACACGCGTGTATGGTCAGATGCTTTGGTTGAATATGTGAATTATCCACACCCTCCGGGAGGTAACAATCTTCTATGTGAATTTTATATGTTCAATTATCACTAGTTGCTTCAAATATGTGCTTATTTTTCTTTAACTGTAGGAAAGCACTATTTTGTTGATTTGGGATATCCAAACCGAATTGGCTATCTAGCACCATACAAGGGACAACGATACCATGTACCTGAATTTCAACTGACAGCTTCGGTTGGGATGAGGGAGATCTTCAACCATCGCCACTCATCACTAAGAAACGTCATCGAAAGGTCATTTGGTGTTCTCAAGATGAAATGGCGTATTCTAGGAGGCATACCAAGCTACCCAATTGAGAAGCAAAAGATGATAATCTCTGCATGTATGTGTTTGCATAATTTTATTCGTGATAGTGCTCTACGAGATGAGTATTTCGAGAGGGTTGAGCGAGAGGAGTATGTTCTACAATACGGGCCACCTCCTAATGGCGTGGCAAATGCTGCACCTGTAGATGATGGGACTATGGGGCAAATACGCGATGACATTGCTATGGGCTTGGTAGCATGAGAGGGAATATCTACATGATGCGTTGTTATTCGTATGTTCTATTTTTTTGTTGAACAAAAAAATAGTATGCTTCTATGTGCAATTTACTTTTTCTTATGGCAATTGAACAATTTTTATTCAAATTTTTCTATTTTCATATCTCATTTATGTGTTAAACTACGTAAAAAAACATATGTAAATAGTGTTAATATCATTCAAATAGCAAATAAACAAGATAAAAGGTATTACAGACTTTTCACTATTCACCTCTGCCTATAAGCTCAAATCTCAGAAGCCGTCTAGAAGGGGCCTTTGTCCCCTTACACATGTGAATATGTTGCTCCTGATCTAATTTGCCACCACGTCCTTCTCTTGTTCCGTGCACCTTGCTTTTGATCTTATCGCCTAGCAGGTACAACATATCTGGGTATTCCACAAAGCACACGTACTCTTCCAACATTCCCTTGATGTAGTTGATGTTGCACCGTAGCCGCCTTTCTCTGGCTTACCACCATATCCTCCCTCTCATCTAAAGTAGATAGGATTTTAGATTCTTGCCGCACTATGTTACGGGCAGTCTTGCCTGTATCAAGTACTACAGAGGAGAGCCGTTTGCGCTGCCGGCCGGATGAAAATTCCCACGTGCCGCCATGGGTGAATAGCGCTCGTGCTACTGGTTTTAAGGCGAAACGAAGCAAACGTATTTTACCCCCGTTCCTCACCCCGCCAAATCCCGTCCCTGCTCTTTCACCACGGTCCAAATCCACTCCCTTATTGCACAATGTGCTTAGTATTTTATGAAATCAAGGGGATAATGTGACTAATTAACGAAGTACATCTTTCACTTTTACTATTTTATTCCAGGAGCAGCTACTAGACAGGATGTCTTTTTTGAGCCAGACCAATGGGACTTCCCCTATGTACGAAGAAAAAAAAAGGCGCTATGCCATTGCATTAATAAAGAAAATGTTAACAAGAACTAATATAGACAAGGTGAAAAATAAAGGCAAAAGAACTATTTTTTTAGAACAGGCAAAAGCTTTACGTGTCATATATTAGAAGAATAAAATTGTTTGGTACAACGCACACTTATAGGCCGTTGCTAGCCTAGCGGCTTCCGCGATCTGGGGTGGGCATACCCACTTGCACACACTATACAACACAATGCTCAACTCATAGCTAAGGACCTATTCTCCATATGTTACTCAGCCCTACCGCTCTAGTAAAAAGAACTATATCACAACAAACTTCGTCAAGCTACATTGTGAAATGTCCTTTTACGAGGTAAGCTACATAAGAACGTCTAAGACGACATGTTCTACTGTACCGAGCTCTCCCCTCCCTCATCGTTGTACCGCTCATTGCTCCCTCTTTACCTCCAGTGTTGCTCCTCTGCCAATGTTGCATGCCGGTCCGCACCACTCTGGGGGGTGGTGGGGCGCATGGCGCTCAGCTAGCAGTGGCACTGTCGTGGCGGACATGTAAAGTTTATATCTATTGTAAATCAAAATCAAAATAACAATGCGCGCCCGAATCTTTGCTTAATTGTCAAAGACGGAAGCATATATTCCCTTTAGGCGAAAGAAAACGGCATGCCATGCTCTCCTCTCTCCTCGTGGGAGAAGTGGTAGGGGACGACTGAGCTATAGCTAGCTTTATAATGTTCTCGCTCATCCGCTCTACTTTCCTCTCCCTAATGGGCCCCTGTAACCCCAGTGCTAACCCTCCATAATTTTTTTGTTTGGATTTGTGGGTGCCATATAGGGATGCTTTGGTGACGTGTGCATGCATGGAGAGACACTTCTATTCTACTAAACGGGAAGTACTGAGACTATAAGTTGAACTTATTCAATTCTGATTCTTTGCAGCGCCATAATCTGTCGACTAGGATATGTATTTGTCGTTATTTTTCTAAACACCTGAAAAACTCCTTAAAAACTAAGTGACATAGGGCCTCAAATTTCATGTGTAGTAACCAAAAGGACAAGAGAGCTTATTCAATCAAGAAATCAAGTGTCAAAAAGGAAAATCGTTATTTGGCTTGAGACAAAGGGAAGATTGCTGCTAGGTCCTTTTCTTGGATATGTTGTGAGGTCTACTATGCCAACTAACAAGCTAATCCCGGGGCTCAATGCAAATGCATGGCTTCTTAATTCCCACACAATCTGCAAGCCATCATTTAGACATGATATGGTGTCTGGAGTATACTCCTTTTTCATGCAATCGATGTCTATGTTCGCATAGATTGATCCATTGATAATTTGATGCACTCATGATAAAGTAAGACCTCCAACTCGTAATGAGCTTCTTAATTTGATGCACCAGACTCTAGGACATCCATGAAATTGAGTATAGTACTTGCATGCACTGTTAAAGTACTGTCGTCTAATCCCTGAAAGAACAATATATATGTAGAGCACGTACGTTTCTAAATTGCAGTCATCATCTTTACAGTTACATGAGCAATCATCTTCTCCCTAATAAAGTACAAATGAACCATGAACTCAAAAAGAAAGGAGATATTGTCTCTTGAACTAGTCCCTCTAGTTCAAAAAACAAGTCGCTGCTTATCTCACCAGCGAGGCGGTCCGCAAACTGTAACTTTAACGGCTAATACATATTGGTTTAAATTTATGAAACTAAAAAATTACAATAGTACGAAAACACTTTTTGAGTCAAATCTATACATCAGACTTTCGTATGTCCAATCCAAACATTCAAAAACATATTGATAGCCATAGCTTTGTAGCGTTTGGCTACATGTAACCCAGTACAACTTGGTCTTTTTAACCGGCGAACCCTAAAATATTCTCACTCACCTTTAGTGCCTCGGTTTTTTTAGACAAAGAAAGAGTTTTATTTCCTTGATGTTGTATCAAGGTGATCCAAACAATACAAAGAGTATCTCCCAGTCTCTGCATAGTCATGCACACAACCTAAATCTTATCACAAAGTTTTCACAAACACAGGTGGTCAAGGAACAGAAACCATAAATAAAATGACAAAGCAAATAGCATGCTCTCCTTAGGGTGCACACATCTGATGACTAAATGCCCACCCGTGCTTGGGGAAGAGATCCCATAGGACGGTCTTGAGTGAACGGCACGCCAAAAGAATTGCCTCCCGTCACTCTGGATGTTGCAATGCCGACCATGAGCGCTACCAATGAATGCACCTATAGAGAACCTGCAAATGGAATATAAAACTTTTACTTGCCAAAAACAATGTTGTTTTGATACAGCCAGATAGACCAACACATGGCAGCTACCCCCACTAGTATTTGGGCCCGTAGGACTTTGCCTAACCCGTGAAGCCGTGGACCAAATAGGTTAACTAAACTAGCAGGAAGGCATAAACCAGAATACGCATGTGTGACATGCCATGCGAAACGTGCAACCGGGTAGTCGAGAAAAGTGTGTTAAATCGTTTCCTCACGGCTAAAAAACAGCATGTCGTACCACCCGTCCAATTTCATCTACAAAGGTTGTCCTTTATGAGAATTACCCCCTTCATAGATACCACGTAAAAATTCTTATGAGCAGAATTTTTAGCTTCCAGATTTGCCGGTTCATGATTGGCACATCTTGCTGTACTAAACTAGATTAGAGAGACTTGATAGAAAACTCTCCATTCTTATGGAGCTATCCGTGTTGTTTGTTAGATGTACTTGAGTGACCCATGTAACAAGATCATATAAGTCAAGCGGATTTTCTCCTACAATGCCCCGATGAAAGGAAACATTCAAATGTTCCGTGCTCACAAAATTTTGATATGTTGTATTGCTTTTTGCATACCAGATTGAAAAGTCGCTGATATTATACGGAAAGTGGTGAGTTGCCTAACCAGGTATCTAGCTAGAAGCGAATTTGAGATCCATTCTGTAGACAGAAAGATCCATAAAGAAACGGGATGGATATCACCTTCATCAGGCTAGCCCAGAAATGGGAATCCACTGGTTTTCAGTTAAATTCTGCCAAAGTCTTATCTTTGATATATTTCCATCGGAGCAAAGATTGCCACATGCCTTCCTCATTGAGTAGCTTGAAAAACCATTTGTCAAGTAAGCTTACATGGTTTACGCTTAGGTCTCTTGGATGCCCAGTCCCCTGATCCCTGGGTCTACACAAAGCAATCCACTTCGCAAGTCTATATTTTTTCTTACACCAATCGCTTTGCCAGTAAAATTTGGATCGAAAGTAATCGAGGCGAGCAAGGACTTCTCGTGGTATCTTGAAAAAAGATAGCATGGATACGAACAGTTTGCTCAGTACATAGTTAATAAGGACTAGGCAACCACTAACCGAAAGGTGTTTGCCTCTCCAACTCCTTAAATGCTTTTTGATATGCTCTTCCAACCCTCTCCATTTAACATTCCTAAGTGTCGGATGATGAATTGGAATTCCCAGGTAGCAAAAGGGCAGGCTACCCAGTTCGCAGCCGAAGAGCCGCCTATAATTAGTTTCAAATTGTTTGGCTTCGCCAAAACAGAAGATTTTACTCTTGTGAAAATTAATTTTAAAACTAGATAGCTGCTTAAATTTTAAAATTAATTTAAGATTTGTTGCTTTTTCAAAGTCATGGTTCATGATTCATGAATAGGACAATATCATCCGCATATTATAGAATAGACAACTCATCATCCATTCGCACTGTCTTGTTAAAAGATGCACGAAAGAACTAGGGTTCAAATTAGTCGTTTCAAAAAAACTTAAGAGAGATGGCGAATTCGACGGGTTTTTTTGTTTGTTGAATGGGCCTCTCTCTCTCATCTTTTGCAAAGGGGGAAGATGGGACAGTGGCGACTGCCGAGGCTTCGAGTAGTTGGCATTGGCTTTTTCTCCCGGGAGAATATCATCACCCCATGAGCTTTCTAGGAGAGACCTACACAGAGAGAAAGATAAAGAAACAAAGCAACTAAAGCAAAGAGAGGAGAGAGAGAACATATCAAGAAAGAAGAGATCAAGGGCAGTACAACCACTACTACTATACCTTCCTCGTTCTGCGTGCGGAGCGAACCCTATTCCTTGTTCTTGAATCTCTTCCAATTCTGTAGCAGAGATCGGAGAGGGAAAAAGAGAGGGAATTACCTCAGGAGATCTAGAGAGAGAAAGATTTAAGAGGGGGAGAATAGAATGTTCCCTTCCTCCAAGAAACCCAGCGCCAGCACTGCCGTGAGCTCAAATGATCGGCCTGCCTGCGTGCAAGGCGACTCCGGCCTCGTCCTAACCACCG
Organism: Stipa capillata; assembly: GCA_019208055.1. NCBI lineage: Eukaryota > Viridiplantae > Streptophyta > Magnoliopsida > Poales > Poaceae > Stipa > Stipa capillata. The sequence continues at coordinate 270,994 of JAGXJF010002947.1, read as the reverse complement.
ACCCCAAGCCCCGCCTCCGGTGGACCGTCGAGCTCCATGACCGCTTCGTCGACGCCGTCGCCCAGCTCGGAGGCCCTGACAGTGAGTACATACTACCTTGTTTGAGTTTATATGTTCTTTATAGTGAGAAATATATAGAGTTTAATTGGTAATTTTGCTTGCTTGATTGTAGAGGCAACTCCGAAGACTATCATGAGGGTTATGGGAGTCAAGGGGCTCACACTCTACCATCTCAAGAGCCATCTTCAGGTGTGTGTGTGCACATACCTGTAGTTTTCTAGTTGCACCGGCTGTATGCATGGGTAGAATTAGGTTTTTGTTCAGTTTTCTCTCTCTTTCTCAAGGGGCTCACACTCTACCATCTCAAGAGCCATCTTCAGGTGTGTGTGTGCACATACCTGTAGTTTTCTAGTTGCACCGGCTGTATGCATGGGTAGAATTAGGTTTTTGTTCAGTTTTCTCTCTTTCTCTCTCTCTCTCTCTCTCTCTCTCTCTCTCTCTCTCTCTCTCTCTCTCTCTCTCTCTCATATGTGGTCTGTTTTGTGATTTATTTCTCAGAAATTCAGGTTAGGGAAGCAACACAAGGAGTTTGGCGATCACTCAGCTGTCAAGGATGGTAAGGATATATAGATATGCTTATTAAACTGATATGCATGATATGTTGTTAGCTTCTTTGTTTAGTTATATGTTTGCATTTTTTATCTTTAGTTATATATAGGTTAAACCTTACCGATCTGAGACTGTGTTAGTAGTTATACAAGTGAGTTTTTCTTCTATTTCTGGATGATTGTGCTTAACCTAACTGTGAAGTTTCCTTGCTTTTATACAACTTCTCTCAGTTGCTCAAAAGAAAAAGTATTCTTATTCATAACAAGCGCTCCAAAATTCTAATTCCAAATTAACTGCAGCAATGGAGATGCAACGAAATGTAGCCTCTTCTTCGGGTATCATGATGGGAAGAAGCATGAATGAGTAAGCTTCACAAAAGCATATATACCCTAAAACTAATTAAGTTCTTCCAATGCTTTGTTCATCTTCAAAATCCTTAAGCTCCTCACTGATACATTTATAATAACATTATGTGTTGTCATTTGCCAATCACCCACAGCCGCAGCTCGCACATGAATGAGGCATTAAGGATGCAGATGGAAGTGCAAAGAAGGCTCCACGAGCAACTAGAGGTAAACGAAATTACATTGCAACATGCTTCGGAAGTTTACACACATGACACGACTTTAATTTCTCTCTGTCCCTACACTACTACACACATGCATGTTGCTCCTGAACTTTGTATGCATGAACGTTCTTAGGAAACTTACATAACTTGACAGCTGCTATGGCAATATATGTTTGTCCTTCACATGTTCTGAACTCCATGCTTGCTTGCAAGAACATTCTTCGGAAGTTTACTAAACACACATCTTTTTGGTTGGTACTCATGCATATGTGGCACTCATGAGCTTGGCATATATGCATGCATTTTTACTTTCAAGGCACAAAAGAAGTGATCACTTTGCATGCATGCATGGCATATATGCAGGTGCAGAAGCATCTCCAGATGAGGGTCGAGGCCCAGGGGAAGTACATGCAGTCCATCCTGGAGAAAGCCTACCAGGCGCTGGCGTCCGGCGATTGCGCCACGTGGTCGGCGGGGTACAGATCTCTAGGCAGCCAGGCAGTCCTCGACATTGGCAGCTCCATGAGCTTCCAGGACCTGAACCTGTACGGCGAAGGGAGCCATCTGGACCTGCAGCAGCAGCAGATGGAGAGGCCAATGGCCATGGACAGCTTCTTGGCGTTCAACGAAAGCTGCATTATTGGGTCAGCTGCAGCAGGCAAGAGGAGCCCTGGCCATTACAGCAGCTCCACCGGGAAGAGCCCGATGATGTGGGGCAGTGAAGAGCAGGCGAAGGGTACTGGCGCCGCCGATCAGCTCCTCCAGATGGCGCCGTCGACGATGTTGGAGGCGGGCGGCATCGACGCCATGGATCCGATCGCCGGCGTGTATGAGGAGGCCAAACAGATCATGTCAGGAGACTCCTTGGGCTGTAAGGGCTTAGAGGGCCCGAGCTCCAAGCTTGAGATGAGGTCGTCTCCACAGCAAGCACCTGTAGGAAGTGAGAGGAACTTGTCCTATGGGTAAAGGTCGTCTTAGATGTTCTTTTGTTTTTTGGAAGACCTTGATTAAGAGGTAAGTTAATATGTCTTGTTGTGAACCAAGCTTAATTGACTCTTGCATCGATCGGTTACTAAATAAGCATGGCTTGAGTTGGATGTAGAGTAGTATTTATGTGAGGATGCGTACATGCATGATCCTGAGAGAGAGGGCATGCATCACATGTTGTTTGATGGTGCCCTATGATTATCTGCTGTTTTGAGGATGGGATAGGTTGTGTTTAACGTGTTGGTGATGGTTCAAGTTTTTGTATAATTTGGTGTTGCTGAATGCATGCTGGTGAAACATGCTTCTAATTCGATTCATATATGTCTAGTGAAACTTTTCTGATAGATTTGTGTGAAGTTTATGCATGCGATAATGTGTTCATTGGTGTTTTTCGAAACGAGGCATAAAGTGTGCGGAAGCGAGGCATAATGTTTTTTTTTCCGGAAGCGAGGCATAATGTGTACGTCGGTGTTATGTTTGCATCAAGTGATTGTTCGTAATGTTGTCTTCTTCCTTCTAACTTGCAAGACTAATAATTTGATCATCTGCAATCTCGGCATCTCAATTCACAGGCTTCAATGCAGGAGAGAAAATTGCCTCTAGATCAGTTCCTGTGTCACGTACATACGGTCCGTGCCAACTAATTAAAAAGACCGGGAAATCACGAGAGCTTGATTAGTGCAGCACACCAGGACTGCTTCGATCCGTTTCCACGCACGCTTCTGCAAGGCGAGATATGGCGCTGCCGGCCGGCCGGAGTAAGCGTCCGGATCGACGAGCATGTCTTGCTGCCGGGCGTTTCACCGCAGCCCTGTGGGATGCACCTGCATGCTCATATATCCAACAGCTACTTCCATCCTCAATCTAGACCGTCCATAACGATCTAACGAAACCCAGGTTACCGTGTTTTGCCACAATATTGGGGCAATACCCCGGACGGATTTTAGGCCCTCTGATTTGAATCCGACGGTCGGTACTGGTGCAACTACTTATGTTGTAGGCTCGTAGTTGCACCATCGACTGCATAGAAACTAGGTCCCTATAATTTCTCCATGCATCTCCCGTACACCCGCTGCCCTCCCAAAGGCCTTGGCAGTTTGCCCGTTCAATCCTCCTCAAGTCCATCTTCTCCACTACATGCTTGTTCTCGTAGCTGCTCCTACATATTGGCTTCAGCTGCTAAGCCCATATCGACTTCTGTTTGTGCCATCGTGGCCAGATCTTCTAGACGATTGCATCCCAAGACCTAACTCGTCACTCTCGTCTCACTACCATTGAATTGTTGCATCTTCTGAACCCACGGTCAAGGCGGCGCCCTCGCCTCGCCGCACTGCCGTCGCCACCCACCACCGATCCAACATTTCCTCCCCCTAGCTGATTCTATGGTCGGGGATTCGGTGTCCTCGGGGAAGAGTGAATCCTAAAACCCTGAATCACCAGCACACAAATCACGGAGCAAAATTAGAAGAATAAGAATTTGAGTGCTCTCAGGTAAGAAAATATTTGAAACGAACACGATTTGGAGAGAAAACTAAGAAAAGGAAGAAGAATCGTCTCGGTCCATGTTCACGTAACTACATATACAACAGCAAGCACATATACAGTAACCTCGCCTAATTATCACAGAACCATCAAAAACTAACACGGTATATTTGAGCCAAAATACATTGTTCTGCACCCGTACGTGTGTGGTGCTCGCTGGCTGGCCAAGCCAGCTCGCCGTGTCTGCTAGGCAGACGGCCGGGGAGTATGGATCTGCTACACTTCACCGTCTTTTCCCCTCCCACCGACTCAGGGGACCGGAGGCCTGGTGCGACACGTACGTGTACATTGCTAATGCTCCAAGCCTATCACTGCTCTATGCCCAACCGAACCCTACAGGGCAACATCGCTCTTTTCTATTACTAAGTTAAAATATATTGACCACCTTTTTTCAAATAATTTGATTTTTTTAGGTAAATTGGTTGGTACATATAATTCAATATGATATCAAAGTTAACAGATTTTAATTTCAAGACTCGACTAACACACTGTTGATAAAATTAGTTATGGTCTACATCGATCATCTTTTTTCTTTCTCTAAACAGTTTGAGTTTATAGGCGTGATGGTGCATTCATTTCAGGACAAGAAAACATCGAAAGTGCAGTGGAGAGACGGGCACAGAGCAGAGTGGTGCGTGCATGCTGAGATTTCGAGGAAGCTTCTTCTACATATGGCCTTTTCAGGGGATCAGCAGCTCTCAAGGCAGGCACCGTTTCCTACGCAGATCGTATGTGGGTTACCGTGATCACCTTGGGTTTTTGCTCGATCTGGGAGATACTGTTGGTAGGTCCCCTGCCCTGCATGCAGCTTTCCAGCCGAAAAAGATGTTACCACGCGACGAGACAAAACAAGAACAGAAAAGGCATGCTGCTGATGAGAGCGGGCGGAAACTTCCCTCTGCATTTTGCTTCCGCAGACTGCAGTGCTTGCCTGCTGGAGACGGAAGTGTGCACTTGGCCCAGCTCTTTTTCTTTCTTAGCCTGGTCCTTGGTTTTCTCGGTGAAAAGCAAAAGCGAGCAGAGAATGGAAAGCAGGGTTTCTTCGTTTCCTGCTGCAGTGCTGCGGTGCATATATATATAGCTGTGGCCTGTGGCGTCTGAAATCTTGACCGTCTTGTTGCCAACGTTCACGCGCAACGCAAACTTATCGCCGCTGATGGACAACTGGAAACGGCATCGGACGGACAGGAAGCAAAGGTAACTGTCGGATTGTCCCCCAGAAAATGCTACTGTATTACTCGACCTTGACCTTTGACTTTGAACTGAACCTACGGGGCAATGACCAACGACCTTGTAACTGGGATCACCGGATCAGGGTCATGCAAGAACGTTCCGCACTTAAATCTTCTCAACTCAACACATTACGAACATGGTTTATCGCCAGTAAAATGAACTGATGAAGGCATGGAAGGACCAAAGATCCTTGCTTCTATAAAGAGAGGCGTAGCACATGACATGGACTCTTTGTTCGAACCGCGTGCGCGAGGAATTTCAACTAGGTTTAGGTTAGTTTGCTGATTGTGTAGGTGGCGATTACTTTGTCACATGTGGGAATTAATCTAAAGAAAAGTTGTTTTTGCTTCGGAAGTGGCACTCCACATCTCTTAAACCCATAAGTTACTGATGAACTTAGGCATAATCTAGATACAGCTGTACCAAACTAATATAATATCTAAAAAAAACTAATATAATATACCGAACTAATATAATAATATTTCCTCACAAAAAACTAATATAATATATCAAAAATATGGCCTTGCCTCTCGGGGCGCTATACCCTCCTAGATGTCTTTCATTTAGTTCCTCAAGATCCGTGCCAAGTAACCCCACCAAGGCACATCCTGGCTTGGCTTGGATAACATAGATCTTACCTCATGGAGAAACTTCACATCGGTCAAAGAGTGGTGGTCGGCGGTATGTCTTCCGAATGGCATTCGTCGCAAAGCGCGGGCGTCTCTCATCATGCTCGTCGTTTGGGAAATTTGGAATAAACGAAATGCCCGTGTTTTCCGCAATACTTCGTCCATGCCAACCTCTGTCTTCGCCAAGATTAAGCTCGAAGCCTTTAACTGGGACATGGCGGGTGCCAAGCATTTGAGATCTTTGATGCCGCGAGAGTAAACCCTGGTGTGAGTTGTATGGGTCCTGTTCTCACTTTGCTTGTTTAAACTCCTTCTTAATTAATATATGGGGCAAAACTTTTGCCGCCGTTTCACCCCACCAAGGCACCAATCGTTGCCTGGACAAATCACCCGCACAGAACGCTAGTAAGAATGCATTTACGCAGTGTTATACCAGCGAAGATTCTTAAGTATTAACTCATTTTCGCTAATAAAGTTTCTTATTGTTGTTAGTTGGCCTAATTAAACAATATGATGAGTTAAATAACCAGGTAAACACATGTTGCATAGTGTCTTTATGCCAATCAACCGAATCCCAAAGCTCTGTCCAACGGTGAATGGATGGTGTACAATACCTTGGATGTAAAAAATCACTCTATAATATGTACATGTGAGAGAAGTTTTTTAGGGAGTACATTATTATTTTACTACTATTCTCGAACCTTAAAAAAAGTAAGTGGTGGTGCAGCCGTACCATGGTTAATAAAAACTCACTCTCTAGTTACTGAGTTGTTATAGCAATGAACCATAAAAATGATCAAATGGTGGCATCTAATATCCAGTAATCTTGTACGGTGTTGCTTATACATTTGTGACTGGTTCACACACACAACACCCGTTATGTACATACTGTCGGTATTTTGACCCGGCAATAATGAATATGGGGCAGCGTACGCGTAGCAGATCTAGATGGATGCACACGGGACACAGAGTTTAGACATGTTCAGGCCCTCGGGAAGAGGTAACACCCTACGTTCTGTGTTTGGTGGATTGTATTACTCGTGTATCGTATGAAGCAAGACCTCGAGAGGAGCTCTCTAGGTTGCTAGGGTTTGTATGCGAGATGCCTTACGTCTGTGTCAAAGTTCTTCTCTCGATCGGGGGATCCCTGCCCTGCCTCATATAGGTGGCCGGGGCAGAGTTACACGAGCCCGGATCGATTTACAAGTAGATTTCCTAATCGGTTATAACTAGAATCCGAGATATCGGATAGGTACATGTTTATGTCTTGTACTCCAAGTTGATGAAGCACCCCAGTGTAGAAGTCGAATTCCGAGCAATCGGCCCGGCCCACCCTATGTCCAGAGGGCCGGCATTGTCCTCCTTGACGATACCCGGGTGCTATGTCATCGTCAGTAGCCCCGAATCCTTCACGATCTGGTTGCATCTTGTCTTGGTAACGCATTTGCCCAAAACAAGTGCTTTTTGCCTTCTCCTTTGGACAAGTTTCTCAAGTGGTATCCACCTAAGCGCGCCTCCTGGTTGTTTGCAGGGAGAGTGTGAGGGACTCATAGAACTCCTGTGGAATAAAAATAATAAGCCGAGTTATATTCACCCGTAGGGCAGGAATATCATGGCAGGTGGGCTAATAACGGGTGAATCCTGGTGGTATCTGGTCATTTCCAGCGGATGGAGACCGGCTATCGACCCAGCGGGGGGGGGGCATACCATGAATCTCGACCAAACTCCCGAGTGGTACCTGGTTTCCCGAGTGGCCCGGGTCCAGCTAGTGTCCCTTTAGGGAAATACCCTCGGAATCGTGTCAGAACCAGAACACAAACTGTAGTGCTTCGCTCCCGAGTTGTTCGGTGTCCGACTAGTGGCCTGCTGGAGGCGCATTTCAGCTGCCCTTCACTCGGGTGTATTCAAGTGATTGTGGACCCCTGGAGGTCAACCACCGAAACCCTGCGAACTGTAACGCTTCGGTCCCGAATTGTTCGGTAACTGACTAGCGGCCCGTTAGAGGGACGTTTTCGTCGCTATTTATTTGGGGTGCATTCAAATGGCTATTAACCCTTGTGGGCCGACTGTTGAAACCCTAGGCCCAACAGCCGCTGGAAGCGGAAATGCCGCGCCGCCTAGGCTGTCATCCCATATAAAGAGGGGAGACACGGTGAAAACCGCTTTACCCTACTTCATTTCACACTTTGCCTCCTCAACGTGCCGCAACCCCTTCGTCTTCTCAACACCCCACAGCCCTTTCACATTCCCAGCGCCCCGCAAATCCGAAAACGCCGCCTCGCCTTCTCAGACCGCGCCGCCGCCATCATTTCACCCATCACGCCACCGTGTAGTGCCCATCTCATCACCGCGTAGCGCTCCACGTATCTGCTCTCCCATCCTAGCCGGCTGTGTCCAGATCGGGAATCCAAAAAACCCTAGATCTAGACCGCTGCCGCTGAATGCCCACCATCATTGAAGAAGCAGATCTGTTTAGAGAGGAGGAAATCACGACGCCATGGTCCCCGCTCGATGAGGAGGGCTTCCCGACTGATCCGATGGCGCCGTGGGTGAAATTCACGTTGACTGAGACCAAGCTGCAGGCTGTGGTGGAGGCAGGGGTGCTGCCTCCCAAGGAGCTGATCGAGTGGCAAGCCACCGATGGAGAAGACTTCCCCACCCCTAACACGGGTGAGATCGTTGTCCATGCTGCCTTTTTCTCCCGTGGGTTCTCTGTGCTAGCCCACCCTTTCCTGTGTGAATTGTTGTACTTCTATAGGCTGGAGCTACATAATATCAACCCCAACGGGGTGTAGCCTCTGAGCCTCCGGCCGACTGGAGCAGTCGGGTGGAGGTTCTATGTTAGCCTGTAGATTTCGCATTGGGAGCACGATCAATGCACCAATTGATGTAGCTCCCGAGCCTCCACTCGGTTTATGGAACCAAGCGGAGGGTCTTTGATTAATTTTTCTGAGTAGCTAACTTGCTTTGGCATTTGTGTAGATTTTAACCAAGAGGTCTCTAGATAAGACCGAGTTCCTGAAAGAGAAGCTGCCTGCCTTCGATCGACTCGGCCAGTGCAAGGCTGAGTGGGATAACCTAAAGGGTACCCTCCACGCGACACAGGAGCAAGTGCTCTCGCGGGAGGCCGAGGTTGCGTTGGTGAAGCACGAGACCTGCAGGGAGGCTACCCGAGCTCAAGGTAATGAACTCGAACTTCTTTGGTCATTTCTACTTTTGCTATACTGACTGTTTCTAACATCTTCTGTAGCCGCTGAAGATGAGGCCTCCAAACTCAAGAAAGAGCTTGAAGCCACCGCCAAGCTCAAGAAAGAACTTGAGGCAATGAGGGCTCAGGTTCGGCAGCTTGAGGAGGTGAGGGCCCATGTCCGGCAGCTGGAGGAGGAAAAGGTCGCCGTCGAATCCTCTTTGAAGGGAGTTCAGGACGCCGCTGCTGGTAAGCCCCTGACTCCTGTCCGCGTAGCCGGAGCCTGCCGAGAACCTTGCTGACGCAGCTTTGTTGCTTTTGCAGTGCTGCAGACGCGCTTTGAAAAAGTGCATCTAACGGCCGGGTCCTTGAAGGTGGCTGCTTTAACAGCCTGCGACGCTCTCTGGGAGGCTGACCCGACTCCGGCTCACGCAGAAGCTATCGTGGCGCGCCTTCAGCAAGTGCTTGAGCAGGCAAAGACTTTGCTGAAGGAGTCTACGTGGTCCGGAGCCCAATTGGTGCTTGCAGTGGTGAAGTCCCACTACCTATCCCTCGATATGGAAGCGATTGGGGAAGGACTTACCGCTGACACCGCACCGCCAACGAAGAGCTTCCCGTGCTGATAGAGGAGGTCCAGTCGGCGGCAAATACCATTGCTGATAGTTTTGACCTGTAGGTAAGGCATAAAACATGTGAACCATTCTGTATGCATTTGAAGTACTCGGGAAAACCGAGTGTAACTTGTTTATGTATGTTTTGGTTAACATGTTCTATATTTACTAATCTCTTCTTTCGGCAAAATTCATTCGTATATAAGTTAGCCCTTTGTGTGTGCTCTTGCCGATCTGTCGTAGCCCCCGTTGCGTAGAGATTAGCTGTAGGCTGTTTCCCGTGTAGCGCAGGGTTGTGGCGTAGACCGGCGATCGAAGACAAAGAGTTAACGCCGAGCTTTTTACACAGTACTAAAATAATTATTTGAAGGAGAAGAGCCCGAGTGTGCTTAGGCGCACCTGGTGTGGTATAGCCCCCGAGTGTCTACTATGCGTAGCCGTGAGTGCACATAACAGGCCAGTCGGAAACCCTGGGAGTTGCTCAGATGGAGCAAAGAAATATTTATTCATTCATACTTAAAATATGGAAGTATAAAGCTTAAGCATAGAAGCGACGTAACTGTTCAATGTTCCAGGCGTTGGTGATGAGGTTGCCGTTCTTATCCTTCAGCCGGTAAGCCCCCGGATGTAGTACTTCAGCGACCACGTACGGGCCTTCCCATGGTGGTGAGAGCTTGTGTTTGCCCGTGTTGGACTGGACTCGGCGCAGGACCAAGTCACCGACATGAAATGCGGGCCCGCGTATGTGCCGGCTGTAGTAGCGCCATAGGCCCTGCTGGTATTTGGCCGACCTAAGAAAGACGACTTCCCGTGCTTCTTCAAGCTGGTCAACAGCGTCTTGTCTTACTTCTTCCGATTGGTCCCCAACGTAAGCACGGATGCGTGGGGATCCGTGGTCCAGATCAGTCGGCAGTACAGTCTCGGCTCCATATATCATGAAGAAAGGGGTATAATTGATTGACCGGTTGGGAGAAGTTCGTAGGCTCCATAGCACCAAGGGCAATTCTGCTGCCCATTTGCCCGCAAACTTCTTTAGGCGCTGGAAGATCCGAGGTTTGATGCCTTGCATAATCAGACCATTGGCACGCTCAATCTGTCCATTTGTGCATGGGTGTGCCACTGCGGCGAAGCTGAGGCCAATGTTGTAGTCGTCACGGAACTAGAAGAAGAGCCGCCGGTGAACTAAGTGACATTGTCCTTGATGATGCTATTGGGGACGCTGAATCTATACATGATGTACAGGAAGAATTCGATGGCCCGCTCTGCAGTGATCGTGGCAACTGGCTTGGCTTCAATCCACTTAGTGAACTTGTCGACGGCGACGAAGAGGTGTGTGTATGTCACACCCTGATTTTTCCAAAACTCGAAAATTAGGGCCAACAAAAACTTTTTGCTAATAATACACCCCAATAAAACCTTTTACCCAAATCGTACTCCTGCTAAACCCTAAAGCAAAGCAACCAAAATCGTTCCATCTGTTCCTGCTCCTTTGATTTCTGCTTTGTCGAAACCCTGTCCAGCAAGGGATACAAACCCTGCTCTATCCTTGGTCTCCATGCGGGACCATTCGCCCTTACGTCCCCTCCACGACAGCCTGAGGCAGCTGCCACAGCCAACTTGCTCTGCCGCGACAGCCCATGGCAGCCGTTGCCGCTGCCACGCTCTTGCCACGGCAGCTGCCGCTGCCCGTTTCCTCTGCCGCGGCAAGGCCTCTGCCACCACCGTTGCTATCTTTCTCTGCCGCAACAAGCCGCTCCTGCCGCGACAAGCTTCTGCCGCACCACCGATTCCTCGCCACAGCATCTCACAGCAGCTACCGTCGCTGCCATGCCTCTGCCACGGCAACCCCTCCCCTGCCGCGACAATGCCACGCCGCTGTTCCTTCCCGCCGCGGCAGCCGATTCCCACCGCGGCAATTCCTTTTCCCTACCGCGGCAAGTCTTTCCCCTACCGCGGCAGCACCGCGGCAACATTTTCTCTACTGCGACAGCTCTTCTCCCCGCCACACACGCACAGACCCAGAATAACCCTAACACGTAAAATGACGTAACGCAATACACACGCCGTATATGCCACCGCGTCGACGGTACCTCACCACCAACACGTCCTAAGCCAACACAAAGGTTACATCTCGAGTTCTGTGTTCCTGCCCCACCTTGCCGCGCCCCAAAACCCTAGATCCGAGCTCCCGACTCCTTTTCTTCCTATTTAAATCTAATTCCCTCTAAAACCCTAACTCGTCGTTAGCTCAGCCACAGTTCTAAGCATATGTACGAACATACCAGCAACATTTTCCCGAGTCCTATCCCCCATAACTTCCCGTTACTAACCTGGCCCCGTCGCCAGCCTATATACACTTAACTCTCAGTGTATGTGAGGATATACACCTAAAACCCTAACACGTTGAACACCTTCTGTATGGAAAGCCACATCCGCCAGCATCGAACACCACGGTCCAATTAACTTCTTCGCATGAAGTGACAAGTCATCCCTCAGGGCAAAACGCCAAGTCAATTTTATGGGACTTCTCTTCGTCACCTTAACTCACCAGCATCTGCAAAATCAGTGCCTACCTTTTCCTGTGTTCCTTGCCACCTCCTGCGCTATACTCTCCACGTATGCATTCGGTGCCCAACTTTTGCTGCATTCCACAGCATCAGAGGTCTACCTGACTACTCCTCATAACCTCTTCCATGCCTATTAAACTGCTGCGTCACTTCTTGCATTAAAACACCGCCACCAGCACATGCACTGTGCATGCTGACCTTGCACAGAGGCCACCGAGAGGTCACCTCCCCGCGCTTGCTAAGTGCCAAAATTCCTGCCATCTTATATCTTATCTATTTATTGGTGCCGCTGTTTGCCTTCCCAGCGCATGCAATACCACACCAGCCACCTCTTCTTCTCAATAGTTTCGGTGCCTAACCCTACTTGACTTTCACTATGCACCTGCAACGCTAGCAGAGACACCAGGTATTGGTGGAATGGGGCCCAGGGTCCCCCAAACCACCGGCGGAGGCCAACCAGATGTCGCGGCGCGAGCCACGTGGCGGCCGGGTCGGCGTAGACCCCGCCCCGGCAGCGAAGTGGGCCCGGCGGTCAAACCCGGGCGCTCGGGGGCCTTCCCCGAGCGCCGCGCCCGCGTGTAACCATCTAAAAGAGCCCTGGATTCCCGAGAGCCCATGGCTCAGGAATCGAGGGGGCACTCGGGGTCCTTCCCCGAGTGCCCGGCGTCCCCGGGTGCGTGGGCCCCAGGAGAGCCCTCGGGGCATTCCCCCGAGCACTCCTCCTGGAGCTCCGCCCGTAGGGGCCCCGAGCGATCCCCCAACGAGCGCTCCCCGAGCGCTCGAGGTCACTCGGGGGCGGCCTGGAACAGCTGGCACCCCTCCCGTTCGAAGGAGCTGCTCGAGGACATAGAGCTCGGGGTCGTCGGGTCCCCCTGTGGGGCCCACCTCCGGGCACGTCATCGAGCGGCTAGCTTCTCCCGCAAGCCTCAGCCCTGGCAGAGGCATTTAATACACGTCATTTTGACAAGGAATTCTAAGCCCTATGAGGGCATGATGACGGTCAGGCTGGGCCCCACCCGTTCAGGCGATAGGTGCCGTTGCCTATCACCTTCCGCCTGATGATGGGTCCGTCTGACAGCTTTGTTGACCGACCGGGCGCGCCGCACCGCGCGCCCCTGTCGCTGTCACCCTTTTTGCCCCCTTGGGTCGCATCACCGCGTGCCCCGGTGCGCGGGTTTGGTCGCTGACACCCGGGGCCCAGGAGCGAGTGTTTCACCCACTTTGTCAGAAGAAGCCCGGTAAGTCTCCATTTGCGGGATCCACCGGGCATAAAGGTGTCAGGAACCCCTGTTCAGAAGCACGGCGAGAAGACGCCCGGCGCGGAAATCGACGCCGTGCATTAAATGAAAGGCGTGGGTCGCCTTGTTGCGCCCACGTCGCCGGTAGAACCCTCTGGCCGCTGTGGACACCCCCCGAGTATATAAGGGGAGGACCAAGGCCATGCAAAAGGTTGGATTTTTGATAGATTCAGCTAAATATTTTCTTAACTACGCTCTCTTTTTGCCTTCTTCCCCGGCTGGTTCCTTAGCGAGAACACTAGGGTTAGAGCTCTGGGAGAAGAACCCTTCTTGTGAGTAGGATAATCCTTGTAACCCCAGATAAGCCAATACACATACAAAAGCAGGACGTAGGGTTTTACACCTCCGGGTGGCCTGAACCAGGGTAAATTCTCTGCGTCTTTCGCATCATATCACCATCCCCCTCTTGATCCGTCACCGGCTCATAAGAAGAACTCTACTGCGCCCCCGGCCGAATCCCAAAGGGGGTCCAACCGGACCACCGCTAGAGGCGTCTCTACGCCGACACCAGGCCACGTCGCCGTTTCAAACCGGCACCCATGTGCTCGGCCACGCAACGCCCATTCCCCCTTTGCTCTCCGTAAGGATCAGCTGAGATATTTTATCACTCCTTTTCTCCACTGGACCAGCGAAGACCGAGCTGCCAACCATTGTCCCCAAGTTCCTCCACTCCCTGGAAATGGAGCTGAGCTCCCATCTACTGCCCCAACTGCTTTCCTTCTCCAGCAATGCCGAGCTCTTTCCCCAACCCGAGTTCCCGGTTCTCCTATGCACGAGCTCCCCTTGTTCCTTGTGGCGCCCCCGGTTTTTAGGCCGGGTAAGCCCTCGTGATTACTGTATCGGTCCCTGGATCAGTAGCCGATACACACGAGTTAACCTGTATATCATCGACATACATGCGTAAATAATTAAACAGACCGTTAAGGTCGATAATCTGATACCTGTAGCCCAATAGCTATAAACTTGCAGCGGAAAATCCAACGGAGAGGTGGCCCATCAGTATGCCATACCCGACAGGCAACTGACTGGGGGTTACGCCCTAGCTTTCGTGTTCACCTACGTATCTTCGGAATTGAAGTCGCCTTCGTCTGGCCACATCAACAAGCCAGGTGAGTACATTGAATGTACTCGCAAGCTATTCTCACAGGAGGAAATATACGGCTATATTTCATGCAGGGAATAGTTCAAGGGATAGCTCTACCCTAAGTTGCAATTTGTGCGGAAATGTAAGTTCTTATTTTAAATACACGTAAATAGATTGTAAAAGCATTTCGAAATCTAAAGCACTTTAAGAAAACATCTCATCACATCCCATCACATCTCATCTCATGCGGTAAATACCGCCGAACATCTCACGACCTAATACCTGATAGCTTCCACTCACCGTCTATGGCTCCGCCCATTGACCGGTGGCTTCTACCTACCAGATAACTAGGTTTTCCAACACCTGACCGTATTCCGGTCCCTCCCGCCAATACGACGGACTCCTTCGGCAATTTCCTCGCCACCGACACATGGCCTAAATTGCCTATTCTGTGGACACATCATGCCCACGTCCTTAATCCCATTTCCCAGCTTTCACAACCAAAGCTCAGTCTAACCAGCGTGTGGCCTTATCAGTTCATGTCCATGACCGAGGACGCGGCTATTCGAATAGTTTTTAAACCCTCTGCAGATGTGGTACGGCTTTACCCACAAGATGTAAGTCACTCTGGGAGTACTTTGCAACGTATACTGCCAGGATTATTACAACGAGACTTTTCGCCTACTTTCATACTAGAGTCGGACCCACTAGATGTTTTACCCATCTTTACATTTTGCATCGCAAATCCTAAAGTGGGACTATTCTCATCTTTGTGTCGAATCCTCACACCCGCCTGGCCTCACCATTTAGGAATCTTGTCGCAAATAGCGTCGTGAGAATTCTCTAGGGGCCCATCGTCCTACCTAGCACATACTTCTTACTTCCCATGGGTCCGAACCCTAATATTAGGCGGGTTACCGAGTCAAGTCCTTCCCATAAAGGACATGTGGACGTACGGTGGGGGAACTGATTCAGCGGCACTTAGGTTCGGTCCTTAACTGATTCGAGTAGGACTCCAGTTTAACAGCAAGCACCGAATAGCCTCCAGCTACTTCGTCTTCCTTCAAACCACCTTACTTCCTACCCGAATCCAAACATCTCCAACTTTATTTTGAGTTTTGGCAACATTTCTTTTGAAAGTCACCGCGGATAACATACGTTATCCACGGGTTTTGGTTTCCCGTACCCGGAGGTTTGAGTCAAAACTTTAGTTTTAAACTATAGCAGGGCTAAGCAACGGCTACTGCCTATAACCTTAGGCCTTCGTCGGTCAGAAACCAATCGACGAAACAACTAGGGTTACAAGGAATCGGATAGTCAACTCTAGTTCAAATGCATCTATCGGTATAACTAACTACATAAAATATCACTGATAAACATAGCATGCATGTTTCATAATCAAAATAAATACACTTCGCAAATATGGGATTCGGCATGGTCGAAGTGGGGAAATAGCTTGCCTGGCGGTATTGGGTCGGGTTCTGGTCTCGAACTTGTTACGGCAACGCCTGAGACCTTCCTTGCGAGATATTGCAACGTCGTAACTACACGTCGGAAAAACATCGAATAAACCAGCGGCACGAGGAAAAACCAAGAACATCGCATATAAAACCGGAAGAATCAACACATGTGATCATGATGCGTTCGATTAGCCATTTGACTTTGAGAGGCTTTAGCGAGTTAGGGTTTTGGGGTTTTCAATAAGAAGGAAGGGGTTCACCCCACAAGAAAAAGGATTCTTCATCACTATTAAGATCCCCGGTTTAATGGATTAATAACCTACTAGTACTTGAGGTGGTCTCGGTTCTTAGGGTTCTGGGACGTTTTAGATGTCCGCTTACTTATGGTTCCAAGGGGATTCGACATGGGTAACTAGCTAGGAATTCACTTCAACCTGCTGAACTTAATTAAGGCTTTTAGCTAGGTTTCAAATCGCAGGAAACGATGATCCATGCCTGGAAGGAGATTAGGTCTAACGGGTCATATTAAAACTTTTCGGCTCTCCGGCTCCCTAAGGTTATAGAAATTGGAAGTATTTCAGTATGTTTTATTTGTCATGCCTCTGACATTCTGGGTTTGCTATATGGTCCTAATGCTATAGGACAATTTAATTCCTACCAATACCCGTTCACAGAGGACAGGGAACATACCATACTATTGACAAGCTGGGTTGGGGTATTTTGTTGTCATTCTCCATTGTGGTTTCAATTTAAAATTTGGTCCGTTAGGGTTGTAATTCCAAGATTTAAAGATATATGCTCATATCACATGTTCAGCAGCATTTAAGGAAACCAACCTTAGATTTTTAGAAGCGACTTGAGACTAGGGGGGGGTGTACGTGTATGGGTTGTGCAAACCACAGCACCCAGTTCATTTAATTGCAAAGGAGGGGAGTGTGGGGAAAAGAACAGGGGAGGAAGGGATTAGCGCCACGGTGGTTTGAGGGGCTCGCCGGCGGTGGCCTTAGCTGCAGGGGGAGAAGGGAAGGGAGGAGGAAGGGGTCCGGCGGACCAGGCGGCGGCGCGCGGCGACCAGCAGAGTTAGCTGCGGCGGATCGGGGCCGGCGGGCGGGGTGAGTCCGGCGAGCACCGGAGCTCGAGTCCTCCGGATGAGCAGGCGGCATCCGGGAACTGGGACGGCGGAGGAGTAGGCGTGGGCGAGCTCGGTGAGGACTCGGCCGGCGGGTGTGGGTGGAGAAGGCGTGGCCCGAAGGGGTCGCCGGTGAGGCTCGACGCGGCGGCGGCGCTCCAGATCTGGGAAGCGGGGTTGGTGGCTTCAGTTGCTCCCCTCGGCTGTAACCGGCGGCCGGACTGATGCTGGAGGAGGAGCGAGGCGCCGCGGGCGGCGTTGGTCCAGTCGGCGGCGAGCATGGGTTGAGGGGCGCGGAGAGCTGGCGTCAGAGAGGAGTAGGGCCAGCGGCGCGCGGGATGCTGGCTGGTGCTGGGGGCCGGACCGGTGCAAGGAGCTCGGGGGCGCGGCTTGGAGCGGAGGGAGAGGGGCGCTCGGCGGCTTTGCTGATGGGGCTGTGCTGCTCCTAGGGAGGTCGGCCGGAGAGAAGGGCTCTGGGGCGGCGGACCAGGGGAGTGGCGCTTGGGCATTGGCTTGGGGTGAGCTACAGCTCGGGGAAGAAGGAATGGGAAGTTTCGGGCGTGGAAGAGAAAAGGGAGCAGGGGAGCTTTGAGTAGCTCAAGCTTTAGAGCAGGAGGAAGATTGAGCTAGGGAGTAAATCGGCTTGGGGAGCTTGAGCACTGGTTGTGCGGCAAGGAGAAGAAGCAAGGGGTTGGAGGAGGAAGAAGGCAGGGAACAAGGGAGCAGGAGGGGTACTCGGTGTGAGGAATTGGGAGATTGGATGGAAGGAGAAGCTAGAGGAGGAAGAAGAGCTTTGGGGGCTCGGCTGCTTGGCCTGGGGAGAGAAGTAGAGGTAGGGGAGAGCTCGGTTGGGATTTGTAGAAGAAAAGGGAGTAATGGAGGTTGGTGGAGGACACTGTGGCCACAGCTCTTGCTGCTGCTGGTGCATGCAAAGAAAATGAGCTCGTGACATGACTTGAGCTGGGGCAGAGTAAAAAGGGAGCAGAGGAGATGAGACAGCTCGGGAAGAGATTTAATAGGTTCACTCGTGTCTGAGATAGTGCATTGAGGGAACAAGACAGGGAAAGTTGAGCCAGAGAGGTAGACAGCTCGTGCAGGGGGCATGAGAAAAATGGCAGTGCGAGCGCATGCACAATATGATCACTGTTGGATGGATGGGAGGTGGCTTGGTCGAGCAGTGCTGCTGATGAGATAAACGAGATTGAGTAGACTCTGCAGTATGCCAGTGGATTAAATGCAGATTAGAAAGGTGAGGGCAGAGGATTGGACAAGGCTGCAGTTGGAGAGCTTGGGCAGCTCGGTTGACTAGAGGAGCAGCTGGTCATTACTGCATGCATGCGCTATTTTTGCATGGCATGAAACAAAAATTGCTGCTTGGGCATTATAGGAATAGGGTTTTGGCTATAGCAGAGATAAAAGGATGAGTCGGTGAAATGGTAGGCGGTTATTGGGTAAAAACTATCGGGACAGATATTTTCCTCCCGATACGGTAATCGGGAAAGACGACATAGGGTTTGGGTGTAGGTGCCCACATACACTTGATGATTTTTGCATATATATAGGGTTTGTATATTCTAGGAGAGAGAAAAGGTGGTAGGAATCAAGGAACATAGGCAGCGGCATGCCGGGGCTTCAGGGTGTATGTGCCCATATACACTGGGGACTTTAAGCAGGTATACGAAGGATTAAGGCAAGGTTGAACGACGCGTTAGGGTTTTGCCCCTTTCGTCGAATCAGAGAGGAGGGAATTAGGGTTTAGGGGCGCGGCAGGGTGACGCAAGGTATGGAAACTCTTGGATGCTTCTTCATCTTGACTCGGGACCATCTGTCGACAAGGTGCCGCGGTTGCAAACGTCCTGTTGCACGGTGTTGTCGCATTAGGGTTTCGAGAGGGGGTTCGGGATTAAATCGGTAGATGGGAATCGGGGCGTGGCACCGGGTTCCGGAGGGTGGCACTGATTAGCTAGAGGGGAGGAATGCCAAAAGTATGTTTGCGGCAGGGGAAGGAGCTGTCGCGGCGGAGAGAATGTTGTCGCGGTAGGGAAAAGACTTGTCGCGGTAGAGATCGGTTGTCGCGGCGGAAAGGAACAGTGGCGCGACATTGCCGCGGCAGGGAAGGGTTGCCGTGGCAGATGCATGGTAGCGACGGTAGCTGCGACGAGATGCCGTGGCAGGAGGCCGGTGGTGCGGCAGAGGCTTGTCGCGGCAAGAACGGCTTGCTACGGCAGAGAAGGGTAGCAACGGCGGTGGCAGAGGCCTTGCCGCGGCAAAGGAAATGGACAACGGCAGTTGCCGTGGCAAGAGCGTGACAGCGGCTTTAGTTGCCGTGGGCTGTCGTGGCAGAATTGCAAGGGCGAGAGGACATGCACGAAGGCGAGGCGTTGAGCAGAGTTGCCTGGGTTGACGGACGGGGTTCGGAGTATTAGGGTTTCGACAAAGCGGAGATCGATGGGGAACAGGGCAAGGGTTTTCGTGTTTTGGTATTTAGCTTCATCGCGATTTGAACTAAAGTTTTAATTAGGTGCATGTTCAACTGACATTATTAACGAAAAAGTTTTTGTTAGCCCTAAATTTTAGTTTTCGGAAAATTGGGGTGTTACATTCCTTCCCCTGCTCCACTCCATCATCCACTGCTGCTTTTGCTGCTCCAGTACCCGAGCGCCCTCCTGAGCTCCATCTTCCTCCACACTAGAGCGCCTCAAGCTCCCAGCCGAGCTCCTCTCCAAATCCCCTCCTCGATTCTTCACCACCGAGCCCTACAGCACCAACTAAAGCTCACCCGAGCTCCAGCAAGCCGGCCGAGCAGCCAAGCTACCCGAGCTCTTCGATTCATCCGCCTACTACATCACAGGGGCCCCCTGCCGCCGGCCAAGCCACCTAGCCTCGGCCAGGCCGCCGCCGGCCGGATCCCCTTTTCCTCCCTCCCCTCGTCTTCCTCCCTGCCATGCCGCCGCCAGCAGCTCGCCCCTGACCGGCCGCCACACCGGGTCAAAATCTGCCCCACTCTCCCCATCTCTTCACCGAGATCCCCAAGCCACCTCGAGCTCGCTCCCGAGCCCTGCTTGCCCCGGCCAAGATTTCCTCGCCGCCGCCGGTTCCCCTTTCTTCCTCGAGCCGTAGCTCGCCCCGATGAGGATCCCCGTGCGCCGCCCCTCCCCACCACCGAGGCCGGTACAGCCGGTGCTTGCCCTGGTGGACTCTAATGGTCACCGCCCAGGTCCTTGCCCGCCTCACCCGTGCCGCTGAGGAGACCCGCGCCGCAACGCCTTCCGTCTCCACTCGCCGCCCTCCTCGTTGGCAGACCCGAGCGCAACCCCGCTAGGGACACCGCCGCTGGTAAGTCGCAACCGAACCGGTGTCCCAACCCCGTTCTCGAGCATCAGGTCGCCGCCGGCGCTGGGAGCTACCGCCAAGGACATCTCCACCCAAACGCTACTCGCCACCTCTGGCCCCTTGCTAATTCCATTCACTGTCGGCTGAGCACCGATCCACAACCAGCGAGCCACCTCGGGTTTCCCCTATCCAGCCCCAACTCCGGTGAGTGACTGGCTCGCGTGTTTGGTAAGCGCCAATGCCGTTCCCGGCCGCCCTATTATTCTTCACCCCTTCTAAATTTGGTGGGTTAAGCCTAACTTGCACGCTAAGCAACGTGCTTAAGCCACGGGCATGCTGTTGATCAAGGCCACATGGTCTTAACTGGGGACGTAACGGCCGAGTACATCTACACTACTAGAATAGTGCAATACTTCAAAATTCATCTAAATCAAAGTAGTTTTTGAATATAAACATTTGATTTTCAGAGTCCTTAAAAGTACTCTCTAAAGTCCCCTGACAGTGGTGACCCCTCTGGAATCCAATGTATCCGAGGAACAAAAGCATTTGAGGATTTAGAGCTATACGTTTCAAAAACACGTTTGTTTTCAAGACTAGTTTATGAAAGCTTCAAACTTTGGAGAAATAAAGGAATTTACGGAAGTTTCCCCAGTTCCCAACTTTCTCTGGACGTAACTAGATGTTAGTAAGTTCCAATCATATGAATCCTAATTCTCCAATGTGCATAAAATCCTTATACATGTGAGGTACTTTCATCTCGTTACTTTGAAAACCAAATTTCCCTTTTGCAATCCAGAACAGTTATAAACACTCTTCCAACATTAGTCCAAGCCTAATGCCCTCTGGACCTGACCCAAGCTTTGATAAAAACATTGGGAAACTAAAAGATTTTATGAGGGTGTTTCCCCGAAAAACCTAAAACCCCAAGGATGTTTAAAGGTCTTGTTAAAGATTGAGTATATGTCTTGATATAGTCATCACAATTCCTAATCAAGTCCCAAATAAACTTTTAGCGTAGTCTTGCACCCTTTGTTCTCCGGCAAAAAGAGACCCTGATCGATGTTCATCTTAACTAGAAAGTAAAGAAACCCTAACTGATGTTATGCCATGAGCAGATATCTCCCGCCAAGAAACATAAGGCACCCGACCCTAGCTCTCTGAAGCTCCTTAAAATCAAATGGCCAATCTAACACGTTATGATTTCATGTGTTGAAGTTTCTGGTTCCTCATTCGATGTTCTCGGTTCTTCCTTGCATCGCTGTTTACACGACGTCCTTCCGACGTGTAGATAAGACGATACGAGAGATCACGCAAAGGATCTTGGACCATTGCCGTACCAAGCTCAAGACCAGGATAAAGGCCAACGCTGCCAATTTCGACGTTACAACGAATCGCGCGAAAAGTTTCGAACGATTCTCATACCAAGTTCAAGACCGAGACCCGGCCAACAATGCCAGGCAAGCATTCCCACTTTGACCATGTTGAATCCCATACTTGTGAACATTAAGTATTTGTTTGCAAACCTGCATGCTATGTTGATATCAACGTTATTTTATGCTAGCGTAGTTATGCCGAGTAATTGCATATGAGGTAGGTTCTGAAATCCATTCCTTGTATCCCTAGGATTATTTAGTCGGTTATCATTCGACCGATAAACTAATTAGGACTATAGGCCTTAGCCGTGCTTAGCCCTGCTGTAGTAAAAACTAAGTTTTATCGATACGAGGGGATTGGGATCAAAACCCTCGGTTTGTTATACATTCCAAGGGAATCTTTTGAAATGAAAGGTTTGCTAAAATCCCAAATGAAGTGATGGAGGATTTGGATTCGGACAAGAATGCTAAGGGTGTTTGAGGTGGTGGAGTCGCCGGTCGCTACTTGTGGCAAGAAAAGGGTAGGGTAACCGGTTGCTACCTGAGGCCTGGAATGGCAGGGTAGCCGGTTGCTACCTGAGAAGGTAGTTGGACATGGAGTCTTGCTCGAATCAGTTAAGGACCGAACCTAAGTGCCGCTGAATCAGTTCCCCTACTGTACGTCCACATGTCCTTTATGGGAAGGACTTGACTCGGTAACCCGCCTAATATTAGGGTTCGGACCCGTGGGAAGTAAGAAGAGAGTGCTAGGTAGGATATGGATCCCTAGAGAATCTCCACGGTGCTATATGGGACGAGATTCTTAGTGAGCTCCATTTAGACGTGGATGAAGATTCGACACAAAGATGAGCGTTTCTCCGGATTGTGGTGTCAGGCTGCCTGGGCACAATCGGAGTTGGGGTAAGTCTCATTTAGCGGGTCCAGCTCTAGTATGAAAGCAGACAAAAGGTCTCGTTGTAATATCCCTGTCAGTACACGGCGCGCAATGTGCCCAGGGTGACTTACATCTTGTGGGTAAAGCCGTACCACCTCTGCAGAGGGTTAAAAACTATTCGAATAGCTGCGTCCTCGGTCATGGACATGAACTGGTAAGGCCACACACTGGTTAGACTGAGTTTTATTTGTGAAAGCTGGGAAATGGGATTAAGGACGTGGGCATGATGTGTCCACAGTGAGCAGTTTAAGCTACAGTCTGGTAGCGAGGAACTGCAGAAGAGAAAACCTAGCCCGGGCCGCGAGGCGGTAGCGCGGGTAGGTTGTAAGGATTGTTCGAGGCGGTAGAAGGAGCTACCGGCCTCTAGTTGACGACTGTTCTCCTGGATTATCCAGCACCGAATGCTGTCTCGATAGAGATGAATTTTGATTTCAAAAATGCTCTTGAATCTACTATTCTGTATTTCGAATAAGAACTTACATTTCCGCACAACATACAACTTAGGATAGAGCTATCCCCTGATTCATACCCTGCATGAAATATTGCCGTATATTTCCTCCTATGGGAATAGCTTGCGAGTACATTCCATGTACTCACTTGGCTTGTTGATTTGGTCAGACGAAGAAGACAGCAATATCCGAGGATAAGCTTACAATCGCGAAAGCTAGGGCGTAAACCCTAGTCAGTTGCCTGTCGGGTATGGCATATTGACGGGCCACCTCATCGTGAATTCCGCTGCAAGTTTATAGCCGTTGGGCTACAGGTATCAGATTATCGACCTTAACGGTCTATGTAATTGTTTACGCATGTATGACAATGATATACAGGTTAACTCGTGTGTATCGGCTACTGATCCAGGGACCGGTACAGTGATCACGAGGGAGTATCCGGCCTTAAAACCGGGTACGCCACAGTGTAGCCCCCGGGAGCTGTCTTGAGGGGACCAACCATCTCCAGACCCCAAACAGTAAAGTACCACGTGATCGGGATAGTTTGGAGTGCCTGAGCCGGCAAGTGTGTCTGCCGGGCGAAATATTGGCATCCCTCGCATGTGCGCACAATGTGCTCAACATCTGAAACGGCAGTCGGTCAGTAGAAACCTTATCGAAAGGCTTTCCCGACTAGCGACTTCGGCGCCGCGTGGTGCCCGCAGACCCCCGAGTGAATGTCGTGCAGCAGCTGCTTTTCTTGGCCTTGAGATATGCACCGCTGGAGAATTCCGAAGGTGCTCTTCTTGTAAAGGTCATTTTCGATTACGACGTAGTCCTTGGTACGCCTCGCAAGGTGCCGCGCCTCGGTCTGATCCTATGGGAGCATGTCCCGTAGTATGTAGTCGAGGAAGGGCGTCGTCCAGTCAGGAGTGATAACCAAAACCTCTTGCGCAGTCTGTTGAATGCTACTGGATCCCTCGGGGTGTGGTTCTTTGGTCTCGGACGCCGTCTCCAACTTGATAGAGGGCGTACGCAATTCCTGGAGGAAAATTCCAGCCGGAACGACATCTTGACTGGATCCCAGCTTGTCGAGTGCGTCTGCAGCTTTGTTGTCTCAGCGGAGGATGTGCGTGAGCTCGAGGCCATCGAACTTGACTTCAAACTTGCGCACCTCTTGGCAGTAGGCTTCCATGACGGGGTCTCTACACGACCATGCCTTTATGACCTGCCTGACCACCAGTTCGCAATTTCCGCAGGCAAGGAGCCGGCGAATTTCGAGTGAGGTCGCAATGCGTAGCCCATGCAGTAAGGCTTCATACTCGGCGACGTTGTTGGACGCTGGGAAGTGAATTTGTAGCACGTACTTGAAGTGTTCCCCTTTCGAAGAGATAAGCACGATGCCAGCTCCCGCGCCCTGGAGCATCAATGATCCATCGAAGTAGAGCGTCCAATGTTCGAGGTCGATGACAGTGGGCGGGAATTGAACTTCCGTCCACTCGGCCATGAAGTCAGCAACAACTTGGGACTAGATGGCCGTGCGGGGGTGTAAACTATGCCGAATGCCATTAGTTCCATTGCCCACTTAGCAATCCTTCCAGTGGCGTCGCGATTGTTGATGACGTCAGCGATCGGAAAGGAACTGACCACCGAAATTGGGTGTCCTTGGAAGTAGTGGACTAGCCTCCGAGACGTTATGAAACCCGCATAGATAATCTTCTGTACCTGTGGGTATCTCACCTTGAACTCAGAATGCACTTCGCTGATGAAGTAGACTGGCCGCTGAACTTTCTGTATATGGCCCGGCTCGGAGCGCTCAATGACCAAGACGGTGCTAGCCACTTGGGTAGTCGCTGCGATGTAGAGAAGCAGCGGTTCGTTGGGCATTGGGGAAACTAGCACTCGGGACGTGGTCAAGAGCTTCTTCAGCCCGTCGAGGGCATCTTGGGGCTCAGATGTTCAGGTGAAGGTGTCCGACTTCTTCAGGAGCTTGTAGAGGGGCAGGACCATTTCACCGAGTCGAGAGATAAATTGGCTGAGGGCCGCCATGCACCCGGTTAAACTTTGGACTTCCTTGAGGCTTTTTGGTGGCCCCATCTTGACGATAGCATCAATCTTTTCCAGGTTAACCTTGATTCCTCGCTCCGAAATGATGAAATCGAGTAGCTTTCTCGAGGGAACTTCGAAAACGTATTTTTCCGGGTTGAGCTTCATGTTGAATCGACTAAGGTTTGAGAAGGTTTCCCGCAAGTCGGTTAGGAGATCCTCTTTCTTTTCGGACTTGACCACTATGTCGTCAACGTAGGCCTGCACGTTCCTTCCAATCTGCCCCTGGAGGCAACGCTGTATACACCGTTAGTACGTAGCACCGGTATTCTTCAAACCGAAAGGCATAGGGACGTAGCAGAAAGCCCCGAATGGAGTGATGAATGACGTTTTGATCTTGTTGTCCGTCTTCATCTTGATCTGATGGTAGCCCGAGTAGGCGTCGAGAAAACATAAAATTTCACAACCAGCGGTGGAGTCAATCACCTGGTCGATGCGAGGTAATGTGAAGGGATCTTTGGGACATGCTTTGTTGAGGCTCGTGTAGTCAACGCACATCCTCTATTTTTCATTCTTTTTACGAACGAGAACTGGATTCGCTAACCAGTCAGGATGGTACACTTCTTTGATAAAGCCAGCTGACAGAAGCTTGGCTATCTCCTTTCCTATTACTCTGCGCATGTCCTCAGCAAAGCGACGCAGGCGCTACTTGACCGGTTTGGCGTCTGGCCGAACGTTTAGAGAGTGCTTGACAGCCTCCCTCGGGACTCCAGGCATGTCAGAGGATGTCCATGCAAAGATATCCCGATTGTCGTGGAGGAAGCTGACGAGCGCGCTTTCCTATTTGTCGCTGAGCGCAGTCCCGATCTGCGTCGTCTTGGAAGGGTCTTCCGGATCGACCTGAACCGCCTTGGTGTCCCACGTCGACTAGAATGACATCGATGTTGAAATCTTTTTAGCCGGAAGTGCTTCCTCGACCACAACTGACTTGAGGCTATCAAGCTCGACTGTCGCGATTTGGGCCACGACGAGGTTGCAGTTTTCCAGGTCGCACGCGTAAGCGTGCTATAAGTTGTTTTGCACTATTATTATCCCGTGGGGACCTGGCATCTTGAGTTCCAAGTAGACATAGCTGGGTACGGCCATGAATTTTGCATAGCAGGGATGCCCCAGGATAGCGTGATATGAGCCTGGGAAGTCGATGAACTCAAAAGTGAGGGTCTCGGTCTGGAAGTTTTCGGGTGTACCAAAGGTGGCTGTCAAAACGATCTGCTCGAGCGGCCTTGCCAGCATGCCGGGTATGACCCCGTGGAAGGGTGCGCCGGTGGGCTTGATCTCTAAGCGGAGGATCTTCATGTGTCCAGTGTCTTGACGTAGAGGATGTTCAAACCGCTCCCTCCATCCATGAGGATCTTGGTGAGGCGGATGCAGCAGACGATTAGGTCCACCACCAAGGGGAATCTTTCGAGGTGAGATATGTAGTCAGGATGATCTGAACGGTCGAAGGAAATTACGGACTCGGACCATCGGAGGTACCGAGACACAGTCGACTCGATCGAGTTGATCTCGCATTCCGTGAGCTTCTGGCGACGCTTGGATTCGTAACAACTCGGGCCGCCAAAAATCATGAGGCACGCAATCTCCTCTGGGAACTCAGCACTCCCATCCGACGGAGATTCCTTCTTGCTCTGGCTAGGAATAGAAGGTTTATTCAGCCTCTTTAGGAGATTGCAGTTGCACGTGAGGTGGTTTGATTTCGGCCCATGGAAGTGACACGACTGGCCCATCATCTCCTCAAAAGTGGCATTACCACACTGAGGACAGCGCTGCGGAGCACGCTCGACAGCGGCAACGAGGTCTCCACTCTTGCGCTTCTGGTGTTTCTTCCTGGGCGACTCGAGACGATCCTTTGTTTTGGGGGACTCGGGGACCTTGCCCTTTCCCTTGTTGTCCTTGATCGCGCTGTGAACGGCCTCCTCCCCAGTTGTGAAATTGTTGGCGATATCGAAGAGCTTGCGTGTAGTCTGGGGATTCTTGCGCGTGATCTTGTGGATAAGGTCTGTGCTCCGAACGCCTTTGGAGAAAGCCGTGATGACGTCACCCTCCCGAACTTCCGACAGAGAGTTCTTCTTTTTGGAGAAACATTTGATGTACTCTCTGAGGGTCTCGCCCACTTCCTGGGTACAACTGTGGAGATCCCATGCGTTCCCAGACCTGTTGTAGGTGCCCTGAAAAATTGTTCACGAAGAGAGGGGCAAGTAGTGGATCGCAACGTAATCGTTGCCTCCATTGGTCCTACACGCCGTGTGGTAATCGGCTAACCAGATGTCTGGCCGAGTCTCGCCTGTGTACTTGTTGATGTCGGTGACTCGGAACCGTGGCAGGAAAGCGACGTTGCGGATACGAGGGCCAAACGCCTTCGATCCTGCGTAGGCCGTGCCGGGAGGTGTCGGAGAGTGGCGCTAGCTAGTAACGCGGCAATCATCACTGTCTCCGTGGTGACCATCGCGGTCATCTCTCCCCGTGCCGTAACAAGCGTAGCGTCTTGCCTCGAGGGTGTTCCGTACGTCACGGTCTGGTCCGAGTCGGTTATGTACCGACCCAGCGGGACGATCGTCTTTCCCCGTGCCGCGATGAGAATGGTGCCTTGTCTCGAGAGTGTCTCGTACATCGCGGTCTGGTCCGAGTCGGCTACGAACTGACCCAGCGGGGTGAAGGCGACGCTCTGTGGCGTGTGGGTTCTCCGGCGGGGAAGAGCGCCGGCATCGGGTGCTTGCAGGAAAAGCTCTGCAGACCTCGGAGATCACGGCTTGCTGAAGAGCTGCCTCTTCTATCAGGATTCGGAGCCGTCGGAGATCATCGTAACCCGGGGTGCCCTCAGGGATGTTGATGGCGCATGCCGCCACCGTGGTGGCGACGAGGTTGTGACTGGGATGCGAAAATATCTGGACGTCATCCCTCTCGCGCATGTGGAGTGCATTGTTGACCTCGCGTCCTCGGTCCTGCATGTCCTCGTTACGTTGTCGTTCCTTGTGCTAGCGAGCGAGCACAGTCTGTTGCTCGGCCAATCTCTCCTCCTTAGTGATAAGGCGGAGCCGGGTGGCTTCTAGCTGATCGGGGGTCTAATCCGCGATGGGGATCGACTAGTCACCGTTGTTTGCCAGTGCATCTGAGTCAGCCATGAAGACCCCCCCGAGAAGGATGGTGACTTCCCGAACTCTCGAAGCCGTCCGAGTTGTAGTCGAGGACGGGTAAGAGAGATTCGATCGTGCCAACCAGTCGGGATCCCTGCTTGATAGGTGGAAACCCGTATTCAAGCAATAGATCCAACTTTTGCGTACCCTCATCCTTGGAGATGGCCGTCAAAGCCATCAACTCGGAGGAGAGTCCCGGTAGGAAGGGCAGCGAAGCCTCCGCCGATCGGCTGGAAGCCGAGTCGCAGAGGTGAAGTTTGCCAAGCTTGTCGGTGATGAAGTCCAGTTTCCCGAATCGAAAAACCTGTCCTGGGTCAGCGACAGAGTCCAGGGGGCCGAACCTCATGGATCAGCTCGGAGCGAAGTCGCCGTTGTTGTTTGAGAAACCCATCTGGATCTGTTCAGATGGATCTTTGCGCACCTCCCCTACCTGGCGCGCCAACTGTCGGTGTTTTGATCCGGCAATAATGAATATGGGGCAGCGTACGCGTAGCCGATCTAGATGGGTGCACACGGGACACAGAGTTTAGACAGGTTCAGGCCCTCGGGAAGAGGTAACACGCTACGTCCTGTGTTTGGTGGATTGTATTGCTCGTGTACCGTATGAAGCAAGACCTCGAGAGGAGCTCTCTAGGTCGCTAGGGTTTATATGCGAGATGCCTTTGCGTCTGTGTCAAAGCTCTTCTCTCGATCGGGGGCCCTGCCTTATATAGGTGGCCGGGGCAGAGTTACATGAGTCCGGATCGGTTTACAAGTAGATTCTCTAATCGGTTATAACTAGAATCCGAGATATCGGGTAGGTACATGTTTATGCCTTATACTCCAAGTTGATGAAGCGCCCCCGTGTAGAAATCGGACTCTGAGCAATCGGCCCGGCCCACCCTATGTCCAGAGGGCCGGCTTTGTCCTCCTTGACGATATCCGGGTGCTATGTCATCGTCACATACGTTATTAATAAGACACCGCATTTTTAGATCACAATATGTTATATAGTTCTTAAGAGAGATGTATACTTTTTCATTTAAAACATATACAAATGCAAATCCATTTAGCAAAAATATCTCCATTAGTCTATATCTATACCAACATAAAAAATGCGAGTTAGAACGTGATACTTTTCATCTAAGCTGTCTAAAACCTTTAATCTAATTTTATAACTATTGGTCGTGGAAAAAGATTAGACTCTCTTTCAATCATCGATATACTTACTTTTTTTATTACACTTATTACCTCTTAATTACTCTTCAATTTTAATTTATATATTCAAGAATCATTGTTTTGTTATGCTTAAGAAAATTGTATTTTACGTACTATTTATTCATTCAAAATATTATTTATGTCCTTATTCTCGAGCTATACAAGTTATCTGTAATTTCTTGTTCTTGTAATATGTTTGATTTAATAGACTTCTTTACAGAGCATGCCTGATTACATATTTTTTATAATCTTCTAACACTTCAACAATATTCAAGATACAAAATATATACAAATAAGAAACCATGCTTATAATTGTCAAGAGAACTATCTTTCGTATTTAACTTATGTAAGTGGAACTGTCTTCTATATGAGTAACTCAAGAGAGAGAAGGAGAAGACGTTCTGCGGTGAAAACCGAAAAAGGCAACCCCAATTTCTTTGACCACCTCGACTGCCGCAGTCGTCTCCGCCGGCTCGACACGAGCCCACCCCACCCACCACACTGCCGTCCTCCTCCTCCCGCCCACCCCACCCCCAAGAGGGGGGTCAAAATCACTCCACCCTTTTTCCCCCTTCCAACCTACACAAGAAGCAAGCCTAGAACCGGGAGCACCGAGATCGGGGGCAAGCTCCCCGCAGCCTCGCCCTCGAATCGCCAGGAGGAACCGCCTCTTCTGGTGCCCGGGTTTCTATCCCGGTTCTTGCTGCCGGACCG
Organism: Stipa capillata; assembly: GCA_019208055.1. Classification (NCBI taxonomy): domain Eukaryota; kingdom Viridiplantae; phylum Streptophyta; class Magnoliopsida; order Poales; family Poaceae; genus Stipa; species Stipa capillata. Next base: position 240,871 of record JAGXJF010002947.1, on the reverse strand, counting down.
GACCGGGCCGGGCCGGGCAGGACGGGCTGCGATCTTCGCGAGGCTTTCTTGGGTTCCGGAGCGGGTTCTTGGTGGGGATGGACAGTCACGCGGCCGGCACGAGCAACGGCGGATCCGGGGATGCCGATGGCGGCGCGGCCAGGAGGAGCACCAAGATGCCCAAGTGTGAGATCTCTCGTTCGAATCTTGGTGTCCCTGGTGGTTCTTCTGTTCTTGATCTTGTCGCGAAGGATAGATGCGACGTAGTTAGTGTTCTTGACGGTGTTGATTTGGTGGCGTGGTGTCTCGAGGATGCTAGCTCGTGTGTTCTCTTCTCTTTTGGGGTTGGTACGGTGGAAAAGTTTGTTAGTTGCGTACTCACCTTATTAACCAGCCAAGCTTATTACCCTAGTTATTATAGCTTGTTTAATCCGGAAAAAATATTCAATCTAGTGGCACATGGTGGTATCATTTGATTGTGTATGAGCAATGGGCATCAATGAACCTTTGTGACCGAAATGTTGATGAAGTGTTACGGAAAATCTTAACCTTGTGGAGTGACTTATATTTATGGCATGTAAGCCAAATCTTACTCATAAATTGCTATGCACAGATTCCAAGTTCACGCAGCAGGAGCTGCCGGCCTGTAAGCCAATCCTTACTCCAAAATGGGTAAGCTTATTGATTCTACGGATTATGATACTACTACTTCTTGAGGATGCAAATGCACATGCTGGAGCAGCTCACAGATGTTTCGGCTTGTGTTACGTAGGTTGTCTCGGTGTTTATCCTTGTAGGCGTCATCTTTGTCCCAGTTGGTGTTGTTTCGCTGCTAGCTGCACGGGATGTATGGCGCTGCATATCTTTCAATCCTTGTTATGATAAATATTCTGGTAATTTCTGTATTTATTTATGCTGAATGACCGCAGGTTGTTGAGATTGTTGATCGGTACGATGATGCATGTGTGCCAGTTAACATGACTGATAACAAGCTTGGCTACATCCAGAACTCGACCATATCCAAAGAGTGCACAAGGACTCTCACGGTAATGAGCTTAGTTTCCTGGTGTTTGCTTAGAAACATTATTTAGAGCGTCCAACATGTTTATAAATTTGCAATGAGCATGCAGCTATAGGCAAGCATCTTCTATCACAGTTTCTTAGTTAAAAAGATGGACTTGGTGTTCCTCTCCAGGTAACAAAGGACATGAGACAGCCAATTTTGTATATTACCAACTTGACAACTTCTACCAGAATCATAGGAGGTATGATCTTATTTGAGGTGTTTAGTCAATAACTTAATACTTTAGCCTTCTGGCACAATTTCGTAACTATTTATTTTCCTGTTTCTTTGCGAATTGGAGATGGATTAACCAATTGCTTGGCTACCATATGCTAAGAATAGCTTGTTTCAATAACCCTTCCCAATTCAGGTATGTAAAGAGCCGAAACGATGCACAGCTAAGAGATTCTAAGAAGTCAAATCAGACATCCTCTTGTGAACCTGAGAGGACCACGGCTGATGGAAAACCAATTGTTCCTTGTGGTCTGATTGCTTGGAGCTTGTTCAATGATACATATAGCTTCACTCGTGGTAATGTGAACTTGACAGTAGACAAGAAGGACATCTCCTGGAAGAGTGATAGGGAGCACAAATTTGCCAAAAATGTCTATCCAAGCAACTTTCAGAATGGTGCGCTCATAGGTGGAGCAAAGCTTGACCCAACGATCCCGGTATGTGAATTCTCAATCTCTACCATCAGTCTATCACATTGTTGCATACATGTGTAGGGCTACAATTGTTCACTTAGTATATAAATTTCTGCAAAGATGAACTATGTTTCATTTGAGTTAGTATCACATAGATATAGAAAAGTTCTCTGGGTATGGAATATATGTGGGAGTTATTCATGTCAGTTGGCTTTATGTGACAGTTGAGCGATCAAGAGGATCTTATTGTTTGGATGCGGACTGCAGCACTTCCTACATTCAGAAAGTTGTATGGGAGGATATATGTTGATCTCAAGGCAAATGATACCATAACAGTGAGGCTGAGTAACAACTACAATACGTATAGCTTCGATGGCAAGAAAAAGTTGGTCCTTTCCACTGCAACCTGGCTTGGAGGAAAGAATGATTTTCTTGGCTTTGCATACCTTATAGTCGGTGGGCTCTGTGTTTTCTTGGCGTTTGCTTTCACCTTGCTATATGTGATAAAACCAAGGTTAGTAACTTTTGAGCTCAGGTCCGTTACAGTTAAATGAAAACATGCGATGTTACTTGGTATGTTTGTAAGACGTGTGATATGTGCAGTTAACCTCCTAGATTTAGTCTGTAAATTTGCTGTATAGATGCTTATGGTGTATAATGCTACGTTCATAGCATGAATGCTATGCGTGGAGCAAATCGTCTGGATTTAGGGGGTGTTTGATTCAATGCTAACATCGCGACCCCTAACCTTGGGCATTCCACACATTATCAGGGCATATTTGGTTGCGTATTGCAACTGTGGCTTGCCTCACTTTCTTAGCCCCATGGTCCATGTGTCGTGGACTCAGATTTTTGACAAACTTGGTCACACTAGTTGGCTGTGGCAACTATTTCGGTTACCTAAGGTTAGATTAGGGCAGAATTAGCCATTCAAGTTGCAGATAAGTTGTGTACCGTCATGATTGAGGTGGCATTGAGGCATTGGGTTGTACCATTGTGTGTTCAAACTTCATGTTGTACATACCTAGTTCCTTTGTTTTTTTTTGTGTGTGGAAAAGTTCCTTTGTTGAAAGTGATTAGGTAGAAGCATATCTTTTCTTGCCAATTTTAGTAGGGTCAGGCGAAGGACTACAACCATGCAACGAGCTGTTCCCATGTACTGTGGTCTTTTACACTAGTAGTTGGTTTACCCTGGTATTGTGCTATGTGTATGCTGCATCCCTATCGGGCTCATACTTGGTCATAGATGTCCTGACATGCTCAAGCTTTTTTTAATCACAAGAATGATCTTTGTAGGACTTCACACACAACCACCACATTCGGTGTGATAATATAATCAGTATTCCTTTTGTTTACCTATCCGAATAAGAGCCTTTTTTAATGTTCTAATTTGTGGCATTTTGCAGGAAGTTGGGAGATCACAACTACCTGTCCTGGAACAGACACCCTGCAGGCCGCTAAGGTGTTCCGGAACTCCATTCCGCATATAATGCCTCGACTACTTGAAATGTATCGTGTACTAAATGTTATACCTGAGATTGCCAGTGGACCTAGACCTTCGTGTACATTTTTTTTTGAGCAATCAGGGCAGGAGCACTGCCAATTCTTTAATAGTGGAAGAAAGTTTTTCATCACAATATATACAACACCGGACTGTCCGTTGAGCATAAAGCTACACCGGACCTGAGCCCCTCATGCCAACTACTCCCCCTCTACATTGACTCCATTTAAGCCTGAGAAGGCTATTTCCGGATATCTTTGTACACTAATGAGGCTACTTCCCCGAACGTAAGTCTAGTGTCTTCAGAGATACGCCTATTACGCTATTTCCATATATTCCAAATGATGTATAGCAGATGCTTGCTCCTGCTATTCCTTTTCTTGTTATTTTGTCTGAACAGGAGGCCCTCCCACCAAGAGTCGATTGTCGTGTGATTTGTAGGTCTTGCAAGGTTGGACTCCCCGGCCCATTGCCTAACCAGGTTCCAAACCTCCACGGTGAATGGCAGTCTTTACACAAGTGGGTGGTAGACTCTGGCGTGAGGAGGCATAGTTGGCAAAAGGGGTTGTGTGGCCATCCACGGATTGCAAGCTGGCCCACAGTGAGAATACGGTTGTGAAACACTAGCCAAGAAAACATCCTGTATTTCGGTTTAGAGTTTGCCCTCCAGAGTTTGTTAGAGACGCAAGTACTGTAGCTCCCGAGGAATTGGGCCCCATAGACCGAAGTAGCAGTGTACTCCCCTAATGCGCAAAGAGTCTAGTGGATGGTGTCTGGCTAGGCAAGAAGCAGGACAACATCTAGTAGGAGGTTCCACAACCGAACATATTGAATTAGCTGCACCGGGCTATTGACTCCGGCGACTGAGGTTGACCACGCATTTCCATCCAGCTCGGTCCTTACGATCTGGTTCTTTCGTGTAGCAAGCTTGAAAAGATCAGGTTGTCACCAATCTAGTTGTCATGTCAAAAAAAGCATACTTTCTCCGTTCCGTACGGTTATTTTCGTGGCTGCTCTAAAGAGGTCCCAATCCGAAGCGTCACCAGGTGTACTATGGCCATCTCAAGCGTAAAGCAATTAAGAGTGATGGTGAAGGGAATACGTAATGATTGTCCAATTGCTTATTTCGTGGTACCAAATTATGAATGCCCAAACGTTCTCCTCTAGAATATTTCATTCTTCCTGTCAGAGACCAGGCAGTGCATGCTTGGGCTACCAAAGATAGTCTTTTGATAACCGTGTGAGGTCAGATGAATGCAGTAGATTCATTATAACCTCTTTCAGGGTAACAATGAAGTGCTCTACAAACTGAGATCAAGCTCTTCATTTGTTGCATTGATTCAATTTCCAGCAGATTTGTATGTAAGCTATGATTATATTCTCAAACCTTCTACTGATATCTAATTCATCTAGGAAGTACAACCCCCAAAATCATAATCCCCATCAACCTCGCATCCGATGCTTGGGCCGAATCCATGTCATGTTTCTTCTTTGTTGTTTCATACAGGTGAGGAATGCTAAATAAAATTAGGATTCTTCGTTGAAACATGATTCTTCAGACGCTGATTTGCATTTGCTTGGCGTATTCAGCAATCAGCACCCGCCCCAGAAGCTACTATCAGAAGCAGCTCCAACAAATTACAATAGCCAGTAGACGACCATCACCTATCCCCTCCCATTAGCACAGCACAACAATAACCCGTTTCTTTGGCGCCCTCACTTCATAGCAAGACCACAGAAGCAACTGTCCAAGGGGCAAAATTCAAAGCTTTTCAGACATTTTGTGCAGCAGCTGAGCTGCTACCGGTTCCTCCTCCGTCAAACTCTTGGTGGCTGGCTCCTCCAGATTCTTGGTGAGCCACGCTTGAGCAGCTACCAGATCGGGGAGCACAGGCGCACCAGACTGCTTCCATCTCTCGGCGTCAGCGGTCTTGAATCTGTCCAGAAGCAGCGCGTGCATCCCGATGCTCCGTGCAGGAACATAGTCCTTGCGCATGCTGTCGCCTATGTGAAGCGCTGCTTCTGGTGCAATGTTCCCCGCCTTTTCCAGCGCGATTTTGTAGATTGTCGGATCAGGCTTCTCAACACCAACAATGCCTGAGAACACCCCAAAGTCCCATTCTGAGCCCTGGTCGCAAAAGGCAAGACATTTGTTAGACTGCTGCACATACGACAAAGACGTGCAACTGTAATGTGTAATGTTATCAAACCTGATTCAACCCTAAAGCAGGCAAGATGACTTCTTTGTAACGGTACTCTGCATTGCTGACGATTCCAACTGTGAGCCCCTCTTGCTGCAGCCATCTCAGGAAGGGCTGCGCATCAGGAAACACCGAGTATGGCGCGGACGAGCCAAAAGCAGAATAAATGCGTTTGAAGACTTTCTCAAATGTCTCATCATCATAATCATACCCAGCCTGCAGTATATTTAGAGCAACGGATCATTAGGAACATAAGGGTACTGATAGTTCCTGAAAAGTTCCGTATTTTCAAAACGATTTTACCTTAACGAATGAATCCTTGACACACATCCTCCACCATTCAATAGTTGGCATCTTTGCCGCAAACCCAAAGCATGGGTATTTTCTTGCCATCTCAGTGTATGCAAGCTTGAAGCCTTCATGCATTCGATTATAGTCAGGACACGGCTTTCCAGCAGACTTAGCTGCCATACAGTAGTAATCACCAAGCCGTCCTTTGTAAGCAATCAGAGTACCAGTCACATCCACAGTGACCAAGCGTAATTTTGAAAGGAGTGACATGCTTGATAATGATCTGAACTACAGTCTTTATATTATCTATCAGCAAAGTCACATGGCAAAAATTAGGACGAAATCACCCTTTAATGCAGAAGCAGCTTCGCAAATATGGCATGCATTTGAATATCTACAGAATTACTTCTGCATATAGCTGAGGTCATACATAATATGCGTGAAGGGCAACAACAGTATAAGCTAAATGTTTTGCACCAGAAATTACACTTACAGTACAACACCCCTCCCACCCAACTACTCCCTCCATCCATGTATATAAGGCATGTTTAGGTTGTCCAATTTCAAGCTTTGATCAACAATTAACCTAACCTAATGGTACATGAGTTATATGACACAAAATTGATAATATTGGATTCGTATCCAAAAACACTTTCTCATAATTGCGATTTTGCAACTATTAACAAAAAAATTGTAGAAGAAATTTACAGTCAAAAAGCTTAAATTTGGACAGTCAAAATACACCTTATATGCATGGACAGAGGGAGTAATATCCAATTCCCTATATAGTTCTCCATCCAACTAATAACCACTGCAATGGGTGTAACATCCAAAATTAGAAATGGACATAGAGAGCATACGAAAACGTGCAGTGCTAAGCTAAATCATTTACATAGAATCAAGCAGTTGAAATGGTGAGAAGCAGTTGAAATAGTGAGAAATCAAATCACACTATAACCGGATAACAAAATGGAAGGCAGATTTATTAAACCATCATATTATCAATGAACACTGTAATGGGGACACCTAGGATGAATGCGCCAATAAAACAAAGTGTCCAACCTAAATAGAACATTTCGGGGGCTTCTAATTGGCGATCGATCGTGCAGCGGTTGATTCCGACCAGGTGTAATTCCTTTGTGGGACCGACACGCTTGCTTCGTCTATTCCCTTTTGAGATCAAGCGTTTATCTCCCCGAGCGCGGATGCCTTCCCTGACAAACCCCTCAATCCCCTTCCCCTCCCTGTCACCTTCGGCACGGCCGCCACCATCCCCTGCAGCTTCGTCTCCGGCGACGGCAACACCGCCAGCGAGCGGGCTGCGTCTCGCCGGAGACCCCCCAAAAACCAACTTCCAACCAAAACCTTCATGAGCTTTCAACCAAAAAATCACAGAACTTCAAATTCTCGACTAGAGCAAAATGGAGCTTCCAAATTCTTCAGGTCAAGCTTTCCACAAAAGCAACTGAACCCTTCAACTAAAAAAAAGAACAGATCTGGGCAGCCCACCTGGCACGGCGTCTACAGCGAGCGCGTCGGGAGAAGGTGTAGCACCGCCGACGGAGTGGGATGGGGGAGGAGAAACGTCGTGGTGGCTCCCGAAGCCTGATTTGGCACCGCGGGCGGACGGGGAATGGCGTGGCGGTGGGCGAGATCACGTGCGGAAGGAGGAGATACCCTAACCCTAGCTGAGGTCGCGTCAACTTGCCGGAGAGGCCTGCGCGTGCGAGCGAGTGCAAGGGGCGGCGGGGATGAGGGGCCGGCACGCCGGGGCTCCAGGTTCCGGAGTTGGGAGGTATAGGGAGCGGGGAATTGGGAATAGAATACCGGCGGTGCTGGTCCACGGTTTTGGTTCATCAGATTTCAAGCCTATTTACGAGAAGAATGAAGTGTTTGGAAGATTGGTGTGCCATGTCAGCAGTAGACCCACGGCATCTCTACTTCTCTGTGAGGGTGTGCACCCTTTGTTCCCCTTTATATGTCAGGTTTGTGTTCTATGATAAATTTAAGGGGTGCAATATATTTAAGTAATGGAAAATCTGTCCCTGACACATACGTTGTATGGGCTTATTTATAGTGCCTGCTACGAAGACGCCATGAGTTGCAACAATTGCGACGGCGACAATGGAATAAAGAGAGGAACAAGATAGGGGAAGAGGAGGGTGAGGTGATCCGTGGCGACATCGACAAAGACGAAGAAAGAAGAGGTGACAGAACAGGATGCAAAAAAAGAGCATGCATGTCCCGAAGAGAAGGTGGAGGAGAGCCTAAGGTAGAAGAAGATCATCGCTATCTAGCAAAATCCTATGTTTTGTGTCCCTCGATATCATTTGCCTTCTTTTTCTTTTCCTTTCCTTCACCTCTCTCGTCGCCTCTGATCTTGGCCTCCATCCTAAAGAAAAAAAAATGTTACTTCCTTTTCACATATCTAAATAGAATCGCTACTTCACTTCGATGGATACACTGTTCACCCTGCTTGTGGATTGAGTTGAACGTCATTTCAATGCAAGTGCCTACTTTCTATCCTATGGGGGCAAGCTAACAGTGCTTAATTCAGTCATTTCCTTGTAACCGACTTACTTTATGTGTTCCCTGAAGTTCCCCAAGACTGTTATCAAGAGTTTTGATCGAGTAAGACGTCGCTGTCTTTGGGGAAATTGGAAAAAGAATATCAGAAGGGGCATGCTCTAGCTGCATGACATTTAGTTTGTAGGCCAAAGCAGAAAGGGGCTTGGGTATCCTTAACTTGGGAGTTACAAAATGAAGCTTTGCTCTCGAAACAACTGCACAAGTTGTACCATCGTGAGAACATACCTTGGTGCAGCTAGTCTGGTATATGTACTATCAAAATAGCGTCCCTCGTGCTGAGCACCGACTTTGTGCACGTACTATTTTTCTAAATTCAAATCTATACTTTAAATTTTTTTTAAAATTGAAAATTTCACTATGAGATCAGATACACTTACAAATTTTAGTTAAAAAATATAGATACTTGAGACATATGGAAAAAAAAGAGATAACACTATCCAACAGCCAGTAGTAACGTCTAAAAAATAGTACAAACATGTCTTTTTGCGCAGCTCGCAAATGGTTATATTTTTGAACTAAATTTACAAGTGCATACTTCATCTTTAATGTACATGTGTGAATTTTTTTTAGATTTTTTAAAAACTTCTATGGAAGGTTAGAAGTGAGCAAACTCTAATGGATACTTACACCCACATGTGCACCTATTCGCTTGTTGGTTCTTTTTGGAATGGAAGGACTTCTGTAAGTTATTTACCCAGTTTCGTGGTATAATTTTTGAGATAAGGCTCTCTCACTGCATTCTTGCTCCTGCATTTAAGGGTGTGTTTGGTAGCCTGCATGAGCCTGCGTGTTCCTGATTCGACCCACTTTTCGTTGTTTGGTAGCCTGCACGGGGCCTTCTCAGCTATGCTGATCTCAACCCACCTGCCCCCGTAGCCATGCTGAGTGGAGAACATCTGAACAGAGGTTCGCTGATCAGCATGCATGAGTCCAACCCACAAAATTTTCTCAGCCCGACCCACCAGTTCGCTGGTCAGCACCCACCCAAAAAAAATCCCAAGCCGCTAGGGTTGCCTCGCCACAGCGAACGCCTCTCCCGTCCCGAACGAAGCGACGAGCGGCGCTCCTCTGGTCGCCGCCACCTCCCGCCACCCCTCTGGTCGCCGCCGCCTCCCGCCGCCTCCTCCTCCTCCCCGCCTTCTCCGCCGCCCCGACGTGCTCACCCCTCTGGTCGCCGCCACCTCCCGCCGCCTCCTTCTCCTCCCCGCCTTCTCCGCCGCCCGGACGTGCTCGCCCCTCTGGTCGCCGCCGCCGCCTCCTCCTCCTCCCCCTCCCCGCCTTCTCCGCCGGCCCAACGTGCTCGCCCCTCTGGTCGCCGCCACCTCACGCCGCCCCTCTGGTCGCCACCACCTCCCACCGCCTCCTCCTGGTCGCCACCGCCCCGGGTCGCCGGCGCTCCAGCTACCTTCCTGGATGCATTCATGATGAAGAATAGAAGCCTGTTGCTACCTTTGTTTAGAATTTTGGATGAGTCTCTGCAGTAGGCCATTGTGTGTGATTTCAGAGATGTATAATTTGTATAATGATTTTTGTGCATTCTCGAAAAAAATTCAGAGATGTATAATTTGTATAATGACTTTTGTGCATTCTCGAAAAAATTCAGAGATGTATAATTTGTATAATGATTTTTGTGCATTCTCGAAAAAATTCAGAGATGTATAATTTGTATAATGATTTTTGTGCATTCTCGAAAAAATTCAGAGATGTATAATTTGTATAATGATTTTTGTGCATTCTCGAAAAAATTCAGAGATATATAATTTGTATAGCATTGATATTTATATTTGTAAATGCACTGCGTTGTTTCCCATTGATCATATTTTGTGTTAATTGTTCATTTGTCCAAACATCTACCTCAGATACAGGCTACCAAACAAAGTCTCAGCACAGCATGTCTCAACAGATACAGGCTACCAAACAAAATCTCAGCTCAATATGTCTCAGTACATATATGCTACCAAACAACTGCAGTTGTATGTACTCAGCATGTCTATACTCAGCATGGCTCAGGGGAGAACAACATGACAGAGTCATACAGGCTACCAAACACACCCTAAGAGTGGAATCGGGATTCCATCTAGAGTAAGGTTCCGAATGGAACTAGTGTATGTGTACGCCGAAAGTACGCAGGTATACCTGACCTCAGAGATGCTCTGTACGAAGTTCTTGAATTTGAAACTGCCTCCATTCGCATGCCCAGACGTTCGGTCGCAATTAAAAAGAGAAGAAAAGCAAAGCCTATTCTTCCCATTCACCGTGTAGGTGCTTTCCAAAGGGTGGAAGATGGAAATATCCCTTTAGCAAAGAAAATTAGACACGATTTGGTGATAGGGGTTTTTGTTCATGGAGCTTTTTTTCATTAGGAATTACAATCCGAAACAGAATGACGTATTCCTATCTTAATGAATCCCGATTTGAGATTAAAACTATATTGATTCTTTCCCAATAAACGAAGACTCCCGTTGCATCCCAGCCTGGGGCTCCATCGTTTCATTCTGGAAGGACCTTTGGAGGGATGCTTTGCTATGTCTGAGTTTCCAAGGCTGTTTTCTTTTGCGCTTGATCCTGATATCTCTCTTCAGACTGTGATTGAGACGGTGGACATCACAACCCTTTTCGTCCTCCCTCTTTCAACTCAGGCCCTCTCTGAACTTGAAGAGGTGCAGATCATCATTGATTCTCTTCCTCATATACAACTGATCGCTTGTTGGTTATTCGCCAGTCTTACATCTGGGGCTCTGAGCAATATTCCCCTGCGAAATTCTATGCTAACATGTTCTCCGGCTTGCAAGTTGATCCCCTCTTTAAGCAACTTTGGAAGAGCAAGTGTTTACCCAAACTGAAGGTGTTTGCGCGGTTGTTCCTCATGGCCCGATTAAATACTAGAGACATGATGCAACAGCGTCAGTGGCATCTTGAATCGGGCGCACAGTGTGTTCTATGCAATTCTAATACTCTGAAAACAAGGGAGCACCTCTTTGGTTTCCCGTCTGCCACTCTTTGTTGGGATTTTGTCAGGATACATTGGGACTTGCATTTGCCCTTTATCGATATGTTTCGTCAGGCAAAGGAATCTCTCACAGGCTGTTGTTTCATGAAGGTGATCATTTGTGTGGCCTGGTGTATCGGCAGGAGAGAAATGGTTTTATTTTTGAGCATGTTATCCCCTCCTTTGCCCAGTGGAAAATTCTTTTCAAGGGTGATCTCTCACTCCACTTGTATAGGGTTAAGACTCCTCTTACACAGGTTCTTTTAGACTGGTTACAAGCTTTGGTGTAATTTTGTTTCTCTTGGGGTTTGCCCCATGTTTTGTACATAAGCATGTAATTATCGTTCTACTTTTATAAAATTCGTATACATTATGTTTGTAACACGAGAATTTTTGCAAAATTTCTATGTAATTTTACACTATTTCTGGAAAATATTATAGTGCATTAGAGCATCATATTATGAAACAAACTAAAACATGCTGCTTTTTTAAATAGAAGTCGCAATTCTTCGAGACACATTTGAACCCAAATCGGTATTGCTCAAGGTCGTAGCTTCAGCCATGGTATTGCTCTATCCATGCATTACCCTTTTGGAACTAATAGCGATATAATACAAAGCAAATATCCATATGCCCGTGACATTGCAGGCGGGCCGACCATTCAAAAATGACATCTACTTAATGCACAAGATATTTGGGGATTCCATTGCACATAAGTCCTGCAAGATATTTCCATTATCTGAAGGGCTCCGTTCCAATCACACGTACACGTACCGGCAATCGTCATAACCTGCACATACAAAACAAAATCCAACATAAAATTTTTTATTCCTCTAAAACATGACAAATTTACAAAGCACAAACCAATTAAACGAGCACAAATTAGGTCAGGAAGACAGAGATGTTTCTCTGTTCCAATTGGCATGAGTAACAGATGAGCCATGGGAATGGGTATTAGCTCACTATTTTATTTTGAGAGAAAAAAGCCCACTAAAGTGGCCGCATCCCTTTGTTGGGGCTTGAAGGAATTTGCAGGCTCTGGCCCAAACAACCTTTACTGCATTTTGCATCGTAACATAGCAATGCACGACACCAACTTTTACCGCGTAAAGCCGCGAGCGCCAGCGCCTGCAGTACGTGTTCGTGCGACTTACTGGGGTCTTTGGTGATGAGCATGGCGGCGCCGGCGAAGTCGCAGGTGCCGCCGGCGGCCTTGGTGAGCTGCCACTAGCTGTTGAAGGCGTAGGAGGCGTGCGCCATGATCGTGTCCGGCAGGTAGCACGGCCCGCCGGGCGCCGCCATGATGCAGTCCGCGCCCGACCCGCACGCGTAGTCCATCGCCGTCGGGTTCGCCACGCACCACAACCCCGGCCGCTGCGGCGGCGCGGTGGTTGGCGGCTGGCTGCCCCCGGCCGGTGCGACGGGCGGCGGACCGGCCGGAGGGAACGCGCCGGGGCTCGCCGGCGCCGGTGGCAACGGGTCCGCCGGTAAGTTAGGTTTGGCAGGGGGAGGGTACACGCAGTATGGCGGCGGCAGCGGCCGAACGTCGGCAACAGGAGTTGAAGGATCGCCACCTATCACGTCTTTGTATGGTGGCAACGACGGCGAGTTCGCAAGGTTTGGTTGCCAGTGTCTTGTTCTTGAGGCGCCATTTGCCCACGCTGGTTACATGCATGAAAATGAAAGCAAAATAGACAAAAGAACAATGAAGAATGGCAAATGAGGCATATACATATACGATATATGCACGAAAAACAACCAGAACAAAAATACAAGGTTACGGAGTAACTAATATATGTGCATTTTAATTGTAGTTAGGGATGTTTATTAGTTATGACCATATTGAATGGACAGGACGAGAGCCTGGAGGATCATGTGGCACTTCTTGATCATCATTAGCTCCATGAGTTTATCAAGTGACATGAGGCTATACATGTACTTCCAAATGCTAACTGTATATATGAATGAGGGCATATATGGGAGTGAGATTTGTAGCCAAGTCCCAAGTGGGCAGGTAAAGGGGAGACAGATAGAATTCACCAGCTGCATGCTAGTTAGCTAGCCTGCAGATTTGGTCACGTCTCTTTTGCTAAAGTTGCATGGATTCACATATTACTTGGCACTTTAGAGAATTAGATTTGCTGCAAATGTTTGCTTCTTTTCTCCGGGTGCAGTTTTGGCACATGTGCTTGCTTGGTCAAAGAGAAAATCAAGAAACAGAATAAAAGATAAAGGGCAGAAACCAAAGGTGTGTGTATGAGTGTGGTCTTTTTCGTTGCTTTGGTTCCACTCAAGCAGAGGAAACTGGCTGATCTTCAATCAGTACCTTGTTTAACAAAATATATGTTATGTGACCTATGTTAATTTCCATCTCAATTCTCAACGGCATATGACTGCATGTACGTAGTAACTAGCTTAGATTCCAGAGAAAAGCATGTGTCTTGTCAATCATAGCGAGTTGACAACCCATTGGGATATTGGCTCGCACGTTATTGCATCGTTGAAGTGGAGCTCTATACGGTTCCACAAATCACGAAATCAATATAGATTTTCCATTCTTTTCTCAGAAGAGGTTGGATTAGTTACTAGTTAGATATACTTTCCTCCGAGGTAGAAATGGCCGTATAACAGAACTCCCTGACGATAAAATTGTAATATTTGTGCACATGTCTGATACAGATCGCTAGCATGGGCGCAGCGCAATTAATAGTCACTTTCGGTGGCGGAGCACGTGCTGTAAGGCATAATGTTTGGTTCCAAGACGAAAAACGTTTTCGAAATTTGCTACACCCGAAGTAAGGCAATTTTGGCCGTATTAGCTGGGCGTGTTTGGTTTGTGCAACATCTGAGTTAGGTAATTTCTTTTATGATAGCCGTTTCCCCTTGTTAAGATAGCTTGTTATCAGTACTCTATGATTCGGTTGCTATGTATATTAATAACCTAACAATCTTTGTAGATTGATTGTAACTATTCTGTATTCACGCCATTGCCGATGTATAAATACATAGTCAAAGGCACCCAACTAAGGTGAGCCGATCCGATCTACGTCTTCTAGTTCTCCTAATTTTACATGGTATTAGAATCTATAACTTAAAAGCGCTATGACTTCGTCTAACACATCCTCGACAACAATGGGACCTCTCTCTGTGTCCCTTGGCTCAGGCGCGCCAGGCGGTGCTCTGCTTCGTACCCTCTGCGAGCCTTATCACCGTCAGGCTCACCAGCAAGAACTACTTGCTCTGGACGGTCATGCCTGCTCTCCGGAGCAACCTGTACCGTATTTTGATAGTTCAGCTAAGGCACCGACACGGACGATTCCTACCACAACGCAAGGAGGACCGCCCACATTGAACCCAGAGTTGGTTAGTGGCTTCCCCATGACCAGATGGCGCTCAACTTCTTCATATCCTCTCTCACCGAGGAGGTTCTAGGGCAAGTCATCCTCCTTACAACTGCAAGGGAGGTATGGACTACCCTAGAGAATATGTACCCCGCCCACTCGCGTGCTCGTATTATGCAGACACGCATGGAGATGGCGAACTTCTGTAAGGGCAATCTCACCATGGTGGACTACTACAACCGTATGAAGATGGCTGCCAACAATCGGGCGGCTGCTGGACACCCATTCCGTGACGAGAAGGTCATCACCTATCTCCTCACCGGCCTCGACGCAGATGATTGGCCAGTTATGTCGGTGACCACACAAGTGGATCCGATGCCACTCAGTGAGTTTTACTCCCACATGATTGCCTTTGAGATCCACAAGGAACGCAATGACGCTATGTTGCACCAGGGATCTTGCTCGGGATCCTTAGTTAACTAGGTCTCATGCTACAAAAGCAGACGCAACAAAGGAGGAGGCCAATACCACAGCAAGAACCAAGGGTAACACAATGCCTCCGGTGATCTTCGTGATTGTGGCAACCGCGGTGATCGCAGCCAGGACCATGGCCGTGATGGGAAGTCGTGGTGCCAACTATGCGACAAGGTGGGACACATTGCCATCAATTGGTTCCAAAGGTTCAATTTCGCCTTCCAGCCCGAGGAAACCAAGATGGTGGCACTCGTTGCGGCATCCTTGATGTCCTACAGTATTGACCTGAACTGGTACACAGATACTGGCACAACTGACCACATCACTGGTGAACTAGACAAGCTCACTACCAAGGAGAGATACCACCGGAAGGGTCATTGTCTGCGAACAAACGCCGGCGTCGGTGGTCCGGGAGGACCCCCTTTGGGATTCGGCCAGAGAGCCAAAGGAACAGAAGCTACGACGGGATCTGAGGGCAGGAAACTGGATGGGAGACAGATGGTTTACCCAGGTTTGGGCCACCTTCTAGGTGTAAAATCCTATGTCCTGCTCTTTGTGTATTTGCTAATGTTTGGAGGATTACAATGAGCCCTTCTTCTCTAGGGTTTCGCTGCTCTCTACCTTCTCTCAAAGAAGTCCTCCCTTTGCATGGCCTCGGTTCTCCCCTTATACACCCAGGGGTCACCACAATGGCCGAAAGGTAAGAATACATTGTAGCAGCATTGTTGCTGACGTATAGGGCATGGGCAGCCCACGCCGCTGGTTGAAGGTTGCTGTAGCGGGATAGTTCCGGTCACGCTTCGGTTGGAATCTGGATCATCATGATGTGATTAGGTCAGAAGGCGAAGACTTCCTGGGACACCTTTTGCTATGTACCCCGCTGCAACTACCCGGGTCCCACAGATCAGAGACCGAAGCTATGCGCCGGGGCGCGCGGCGGCGCGCCTCAAAGTCAAAAAGGTGTCAGACCTCCCCATCCCCTGTCAAGGCTGATAGCTGATGGGGCTTATCACTTAGGGAGACAGGAAACGGTCAGGACACTGCCGTATTGTCCGCAAGGACTTGGAGTGGGCACGCCTGTCAGACAGGCATTAAATGTGCCTGTCGGGTGGCGTGTACTGAGGTAGGTCCCACGAGGGGTGCTTGGGGTTCCCGTGCTCGGGAGTCCCCGAGCACGTATTCTTAGGCCATTCCACCGACTGGAGGCCCCACGGCTTCCCGAGCGGGGGCCAAATCGCCTTCGGTGCTCGGGGAGCAACCTTAAGGGACGACTCGGGGCTCCCCTTGATAGGTCGAGTAGATACAGTGCTCGGGGTGGCGCCCGAGCATTTCTTCTTGACTCCCCCGTGCTCGGGGGCTCGCCCCGAGCACTTCCTCTTGTCTCCCACGTCCTTGGCGACGCGGAGTCAAGTTGGGCCTTGGCCAGCGGTTTAGGGGGCCCTATTCCCCGTATCGCTGACATTCATGTCCAGACAGCAGATGGCTCAGGTCTGTCTATTTTTCATCGTGGTAATGCAATTCTCCCAACTCCTACTAACAATATTCAGTTGAAAAATATACCTCATGTTCCTCATCGTCTAGCCACTAATAACAATGTTTTTCTTGAATTCCATCCACATCAATCTTTTGTGAAGGATTTGGCTAAGAGGACATTCTTCTACACGGTAGATGTAAGAATAGTCTCTATCCAATTTGACCATCCTCCGTTCAAGCTCTCTCCATAGTCAAGCTCTCCTCTGAAGATTGGCATTGTCGGCTAGGGTATCTCTCTTCCCAAGTCATTCAAGGTGTCCTCGAGTCAAATAACTTAGTCTCGTCGAGTCGGTCATTGACCAAAGTTTGTAATGCTTGTCAAGAAGGCAGGAGTCATCAGCTACCTTTTCCCAAGTCATCGCGTGTGTCCTTAGCTCCCTTAGAGTTGAATTTTCTTGGATTTATGGGCGCTGGCTAAAAAGTTCTCGTGTGGTTTTCAATATTATATGTCTTTTATTGATGACTATAGCAAATTTGTATGGATCTATTTGCTCAAACATAAGTCTGATGTATATCCGTGTCTTTCTTGAGTCCCAAACATATATTGAATGACTTCTTGCTCGCAAGATACTTTGCATACAATTGGATTCGGGAGGAGAATATCAAAAATATAATAAATTCTTTCACAAATAGGTGTTGATCATCCTGTCTCTTGTCCCCATACTCATCAACAGAATGGAGCGAAACATCGCCATATTCTTGATATGGGTCTCTCATTCTCGCACAAGCATATATGACTCTTCGGTTTTAGGACGAAGCTTTCATGTCCACGTGCTACCTTATCAGTCAGCTTTATACTCATGCTATATCCAATCTAACACCTCTTCAAAAATTATTTAGCACTAAACTAGACTACAACCTCCTTCATACGTTTGGATGTACATGCTGGCCACATTTTTGGCCTTACAATTCTCATAAACTAGCTTTCGCTCACACCAATGTGTTTTTGTTGGATATACCAACTTACACAAGGGTACAAATGTCCTCATATTCCAACTGCACATGTGTATATCTCTCGTGATGTTATTTTTTATGAACATTTCTTTCCTTTTGCCACACAAATGTCACATCTTGTTCGACCGCATATTTCTGAGCATGCCGTTCTTTTGTCTCTTGCTGACCACATGGATAATAGCAATATGTTGCCTTTGGAAACTAACCTAGATGTAGGGCAAGATGCATGGACAATCCCATGTGCGGACGCGCGATCCCACCCAAATCAGGAGTAGGCTGATGTCGCAAGCTTCCATTCGCTTGCACCCCCGCCTGCGGTCCTTTTCCCTTCAACTGGCCCTAACTTCCGGGGGGGCTGGTGTCATTGTCCCTGCTGGCTCGGGAGCTACTCCAGATCTCTTAGAGTCAGCACCCGCCAATGACAGCGCCGCACCAAATCCTCCCGCCTTGGGTGGATCTTTTGTGGCTCCTGGACCCACTACAACCACACCGTTTTGTTCTGCCTCCTCCCCTTGTTCCGGTCGACACGATGTCACCCTTGCATCATATGCGAACTCACCTCTGTAGCAACATCTGATAGCCACGGCAGCTCACTGATGGCACGGTGTTCTATCACCCTTATCGCTATCGTCATGCACTCGTGTGTACACGGGACCCTGATCATCATGAGGAGGCTATGAAATTTTCAGAATGGGAGAATGTCGCACACGTGGAATTTGATGTGTTCCTCAAAAATGATACCTAGCATCTTGTAAGTTCTTGCACCCAAAGGTGTCAACATCATTGACTCTAAATGGGTGTACAAACTCAAGCGCAAAGAGGATGGATCTATTGATCGTTTTAAAGCCCGGCTCGTTGCTACAGGTTTCAAGCAACGTTTTAGCCTTGATTATGGGGACACATTCAGTCATGTAGAAAAGCTGGTTTGGGTATGACTCGTCCTTGCTATTGTTGTTTCTCGTGGGTGGTCACTTCGCCAGCTTGATTTTCAAAATCCTTTTCTCCATGGGATTCTTGAAGAGGATATTTTCATGCGGCAACCCCTGGTTTTGTAGATTCCCAGTTCCCTCGTCATCTTTGCAAACACAAGAAGGCTCTTTATGGTCTAAACCATGCACCGCGAGCTTGGTATTCTCAGCTTAGTTCTAAGCTTCAAGAGTTTGGCTTCACTCCATCTAAAGCGGACACGTCATTGTTTATTTATAATCAAGCCAAGGTAACTATCTTCATGCTCATTTATGTTGATGATATTATTGTCACAAGTTCCTTTGAGAAAGCCACGATTAATTTTCCTACTCAACTTCAGACCCACTTTGCCATTAAGGATCTTGGTCCTCTTAGTTATTTTTGGGGTGTTGAACTTCAGAAATCGCATGGGGATTGTTCTTTCACAGCGAAAGTATGTTGGCGATTTACTTTGGCACGCAAACATGGTGAATTGCAAAACGGCTGCTACACCCACGTTTGCTACGATAAGTTGGGAAAAGAGGTTTGTCGGCGGAATGGGGCCCAGGGTCCTCCAAACCGCCGGTGGAGACCAACCAGAGGCCGCAGAGCGTGGCACGTGGCGGCCGGAACGGCGAGGGCCCCACTGACGTGGCAAGTGGGCCCGGTGGTCTAAGCCTAGGTGCTCGGGCCATGCAAGCCCTCTAAAGAGGGCCCCGGGCTCCCGAGGGTCCGAGGCCCAAGAATCGAGGAAACGCTCGGGGCTCCTTCCCCGAGCGTCCGGCGTCCCGCAGGGCGTGGGGCCCAGGGGAGCGCTCGGGGGAGTCCCCGAGCGAACCTCCTGGCGTCTTCCCCGGAGAGAAGTCCCCAAGCGACTCTCCAGCGAGCGCTCCCCGAGCGCTCGGGGCCACCCGGAGCAGCCCGGGACAGCTGGCGCCCCTCGGGCGCCGAGGGGGTCGCTCGGGATCGGAGCGCTCGGGGGTCGTAGGGTCCCCCTGCGGGGCCCTCCTCCGGGCCCGCCGCTGCAGTGTGTTGGCTTCTCCCGCAAGCCTCAACCCCTGCAGAGGCATTTAATGCCTGTCATTCGTGCATTAAATGCTAAAACCCTGTGAGGGCATGATAACGGTCAGGCCGGGTCCCATCCGCGCAGGGCAAATCCCTTTTTGCCATAACCCCTGCCACGGGATGGGTCCGTCTGACAGGTTTGTTGACCGGCCAGGCGCGCCGCCCCCGCGCGCCCGCGTCGCTGTCAGCCCCTTTTGCCCCTTTGGGTCAAATCACCGCGCGCCCCGTGGCCCGCGTTTGGTCGCTGACACCGGGGCCCGGGAGCAGATGTGCCGCCAACTCGGTCAGAAGAGCACCGGTAAGTCCTCTCTCGCGGGGCCCGCTGGACATAAAGATGTCAGGGCCCCTGTTGGAAGGCATGGCAGGGAGGCGTATGGCGCGAGGATCGGCGCAGCGCATTAGATGGAGGAATGGGCGTTTCCTTAGCACCCAAGTCACCCTTGGCCGCTGTGGTGAACCTCCGCCTATATAAGGGGAGTTTCCAGGCCATGCAAAGGCTTGGCGAATAGAGAAGCATACGACTCTAGGTGAGATCGGGGGCTTCGAGGGCTGAATCCCGATCCACATATAGCACTTTCCATAGAACATCGTCGGAGGGCTCTAAGCCAGCCTCTTGTAAGGAAGAAACCCTTGTAACCTCCATAGAATCAATACAAACACACACTCAAAAAGCAGGACGTAGGGTATTACACCTCCGGGTGGCCTGAACCTGGATAAATCCCTGTGTCCCTTGCGCCAAATATTATCTATCCCACGATCCGTCACCGGCTCATAAGAAAAACTCTATATCGCCCCCGGCCGAATCCCAAAGGGGGTCCAACCGGACCACCGCTAGAGGTGTCTACACGCCGACAGCTGGCGCGCCAGGTAGGGGGCGTCTAGAGTTTTTTCGAGCCTACCGCCATGGCGGATGCGGATCCTCGCCTGCCTACCGGAGAGGATGCGAATCCTCGCCTGTCTGCCGGGAAGGAAAAGGTAGATCTGTCCCCGTCACCTTCTGACTCGTTTTCCCTCAGCGAGACCGGTGGCACACCGGGTGTCGATGCCTTTGAGTTGCGTCGTCGGCATCGGGCCTCTGGCGGTGCCGCCGAGTCTTCTCGGCGGTCGCCATCTCGTCGCCAGCTCAACTTCAACGATCCCGGGGAGGGGAGCGCGCTGCAAGCGGCGCATTTTCTCCTCCGGCATCCACCCGTCCCGGTGCAAGCCGCATCCCCTGTGGGCCCATGGCTCCAGGATCTCGCCAACCTGGTCGACACCGCCCGACGCGAGGCGGCGGCCAGGAGCCATCACACCTCATCCGGGCGCGGCGGCGCCCGCGCCGTCCCCCTCAGCGGCCTCGCCGCCGGCGCCACCACGACCGCCGCGCGCGCCTGTCGGTGGTCGGCGCAGCGGATCTCCACCCTTGGTCGCCTCCCTGGCCCGGGGGAATGTTCAAGATCTTTGCCACCGTCTCGGCAAGGCGAGAAGAAGTCGAGGACGCTGCGCGCACCGTCATCGAGCGCCAACGCGAGCGCGATAGGGTGGACGAGGGCCAATCCTCCTCCGGCCCTACCGCCGGCCGCGCGCGCGCTCTAGGGAGCGCCCCCGCGTCCAGCAAGGCGTTGAGGCCGGCACCCCCCGCTATGGAGCGGGTTGCCAGGCCTTCACTGCCGAACTTCGTCGCGTCACCTGGCCGAACAAGTTTCGACCAGAGCTGCCGCAGAAATATGATGGGTCCTTCCACCCCGAGGAGTTCCTCCAAATTTATCCCACCGCGGTGGAGGCCGCTGGAGGCGACGAGAAGGTCATGGCCAACTGGTTCCCGATGGCCCTGAAGGGTTCGGCCCGATCCTGGCTCATGAACCTTCCCTCAGGCTCCGTTACTTCTTGGGAGGACCTATGCCACTAGTTCGTGGCGAACTTCCAGGGCACTTTCGAGCGCCCTGGTACGGAGAGCGATCTCCACGCTCCCCGGCAGCGAAAAGGGGAAACGTTGCGGCACTTTATCCAACGTTTTAGCCAGGTACGCAACACCATCCCCAAGATATCTCACGAAGCCGTCATCGCCGCCTTCCGGTAGGGAGTCCGCGACGAAAAGATGCTTGAGAAGCTGGGCACACGGGAAGTCCGGTCCACCGCGGACTTGTTCGCTATCGCGGACAAGTGCGCTAAAGCGGCGGAAGCCCGTGCCTGGCACGACCCGCGCCCCGACCAATCAGCGGTCGACGGCGCTGGCCCTTCTCGCCCCGCTGGGAAGCGAGACAAGAAGGGTAAAAAGCGTAAGTCCGAGCCCGTCGCGGCGGCGGAGGCCAAGCCTCGTAAGCCCTCACGCGGCGGGCCGAACGGCGGCAAAAAGCCACCCCGGGCTCCCCAGCCGAGCTCGGGCCTGTGGTGTCCCATACACGAGACTGACCGGCACGACCTCTCTGAGTGCCGGTCGGTCAAGTTCCTCGCCGAGAGGAACAAGAAGCAGCGGGAGGAGCGCCGCGCCGAGGGCGGCAACAACCCCGGTAGGCAAGAAGAAGACCTCGGCTTCCAAGAGCCGGAAGCGGTGGCATGCATCAACGGGGGCGCTTTCACGCCCACTTCGCGCCGTCAGTTCAAGCTGTTGGCGCGTGAAGTGTGCTCGGCGACCCCAAGTTCCGAAGCATCCCGAGCACTCAAGTGGTCGGGGTCCCCGATCACCTTCGACTGCTCGGACCACCCAGGGAGCATCTCCGGCGTGGGCCGTTTCCCGCTCGTGGTCTCCCCCACCATCTGCAACATTAAGGTAACCCACATGCTGATCGACGGGGGCGCAGGGCTTAATCTCCTGTCCCCCGAGGTGTTTGGCAAGATGCAGGTACCCCGTGGGGACCTAAAGGCGACGCTGCCGTTCTACGGCGTCTCCCCCGCCTCACCATGCCTTTGGGCCAGGTGTCCTTGATGGTCACTTTCGGCACCAAGGGCAACCATCGGACCGAAAACATCGTCTTCGACGTTTCCGAGTTCGAGCTACCCTACAACGGCATATTAGGGCGGCCGGCGCTCGCCAAGTTCATGATGGCTTGCCACTACGCTTACCTAACGATCAAAATGCCAGGCCCCAACGGCACCATCACCGTGCCGGCCGACATCCAGGGCTCCGTCGCCTGCGCCCAGCAACTCTTCTCCAAGGTTGCTACTGCCTTCGTCGACGTCCCCGAGCTCCCCGAGTCCTCGGGTCCGCCCCCGACCAAGGCCAGAGTCACTGCCGATGACTCTGTCCCTGTTAAGGAGGTGGCCCTGGGGGAAGACGCGTCTAAGACCGTCAAGATCGGCGGCCGCCTGGCCGCCAAATAGGAAGGCGCGCTCATCACTTTCCTCCGGGCAAACGCTGACGTGTTTGCATGGCAACCGTCCGACATGCCCGGGGTTCCTAGGGAAGTGACTGAGCATCGTCTCGCTGTGCGTCCCGACGCTCGGCCCATTCGGCAAAAGGTGCGCCATCAAGCACCAGAACGACAGGAGTTCGTCCGGGACGAAGTCAGCAGGCTCCTCGCAGCTGGCTTCATCCGGGAAGTCCTCCACCCCGAATGGCTCGCCAACCCGGTGGTCGTCCCCAAGCCCAACGGCAAGCTGAGGATGTGCGTGGACTACACCGACCTCAATAAGGCTTGTCCTAAAGACCCTTTTTCCTTTACCTCGCATTGATCAGATAGTAGATTCCACCGCAGGGTGTGATCTTCTCTGTTTTTTAGATGCCTACTCTGGGTATCACCAGATTAGTATGGCTGTAAAGGATGAGGAGAAAACTTCTTTTACAACCCCTGCGGGGACCTTTTGCTATGTCCGCATGCCTTTTGGGTTGAAAAACGCTGGCCCGACCTATCAACGGGTCATGCGTATAACTTTGCAATCGCAGCTAGGTCGCAATGTTGAGGCCTACATCGACGACCTCGTTGTCAAATCAAGGCGCGAGGAAACACTCATCGAGGACCTCGCCGAGACTTTCAACAGTCTCCGCAGTACTCGCATGAAGCTGAACCCCGAGAAGTGTGTCTTCGGGGTTCCTTCCGGCAAGCTTCTCGGCTATTTGGTCTCAAGCCGAGGCATTGAAGCCAACCCCGAGAAGATCCGGGCCATCGACCAGATGCGCCCGCCAGCTCGTCTCAAGGACGTGCAGCGCCTGACGGGCTGCATGGCTGCCTTGGGACGTTTTATCTCCAAGCTCGGGGAGCGAGGCCTCCCCTTGTTCAAGCTCCTCAAGAAGTCGGGCCACTTCGAGTGGACCCCCGACGCCGAGCAGGCCCTCGAGGGCCTCAAGAAGTACCTCACCTCGCCTCCGGTTCTGGTGGCACCGAGACCCGAGGAGCCTTTGCTTCTCTACCTCTCGGTGACACCCCGGGTGGTGAGCGCTGTCCTCGTGGCCGAAAGGGAGGTCGGGTCCGAGCTCCCGGCATCCCCCGACCGAGCGAAGGTTCTCGGGCCCCCGAGCGGTGACCCCGAGCAACCAACAGAATCCCCCGAGAGCGAGCTCCCGAGCGTAGCTCTCAGGGAAGCGGGCGGAGCTCTCGGATCCGAGTCCTCGAGCGTCCCCGACTCCGAAGGCCAAGCTTATCTTCCAAGCGTTCCCGAGCCATCCGCCTTGCTCGAGGATGAAGTCAATCGCTCGGGGGCTGAGCCCGAGCAGCCTTCCACTCGGGTACGCGTGCAGCAGCATCCCGTGTACTTCATCAGTGAAGTATTGCGCGACGCCAAGACACGTTACCCCCAAGCCCAAAAGCTCCTCTACGCGGTGCTCGTCGCGTCAAGGAAGCTTCGGCATTATTTCCAAGCGCACGAGGTTCGGGTGGTCACGGCCTTCCCCCTCGAGCGCATCCTCCGCAACCGGGAGGCCATTGGACGAGTCGTCGAGTGGGCCATCGAGCTCGGAGAGTTCAATCTACGCTTCGTCAGCAACCACGCGGTCAAAAGCAGAGCTCTGGCCGACTTCGTCGCCGAGTGGACGCCGGTGCCCGAACACGAAAGCAAACAACTCTCCACCGACCCGGGACAAGGAGGATCCGAGCACTGGACTCTACACTTCGACGGTTCCCTCACGCTCAAGGGCGCGGGGGCTGGAGTGGTCCTCACCTCTCCGACGGGTGAGACCCTCCAGTACGTCGTGCAGTTGCTCTTCCGCGCCACCAACAACATGGCCGAGTATGAAGGCCTCCTCGCAGGGCTGCGCGCTGCCGCATCCCTCGGGATCCGCCGTCTGCTCGTCAAAGGCGACTCCCAGTTGGTCGTCAATCAGGTGTCGAAGGAATATCAATGCTCGGACCCTCAAATGGCAGCATACCTGAGCGAAGTCAGAAAGTTGGAGCGGCGTTTCGACGGGCTGGAGCTCCAGCATATCCCTCGCCGCTACAACGACGCCGCCGATATTCTATCGCGACTGGCCTCCTCTCGGGAGCCGGTCCCGGCTGGGACCTTTGAAGAAAGGCTCTCTCGGCCGTCCGTCGAGGCCGCCGACCAAGACGAAGGGGGAACCTCGCGCCAGGGCGAGTCTACCCAGGCGGCGCCTTCAGTGGGAGATCCTCCCGTCAGGCCACCGCCGGGTGAGCACCGCGTGCTCGCCACCTGTTCTCAGGACACCTGGATCTCCGAGATCCAAGGATACCTGAAAGAAAACATCCTTCCCAAAGACGAAGCCGTTGCGGAAAGAATTGCGCGGCAATCAAAAAGGTACGCGCTTGTAGATGGGGACCTCTATCGGCGCGGTAACAATGGCATTCTTATGAAGTGCATTTCTTGGGAAGAAAGCTGCGACATGCTCGCAGACATCCACGGGGGCGAGTGTGGCAGCCATGCATCGTCTCGCACGCTGGTCGGTAAAGCCTTTTGGCAAGGATTTTACTGGCCGACAGCCCTCGAGGACGCCTTGGAGCTGGTTCGACGCTGCGAAGCCTGCGAATAGAGAAGCATACGACTCTAGGTGAGATCGGGGGCTTCGAGGGCTGAATCCCGATCCACATATAGCACTTTCCATAGAACATCGTCGGAGGGCTCTAAGCCAGCCTCTTGTAAGGAAGAACACCCTTGTAACCTCCATAGAATCAATACAAACACACACTCAAAAAGCAGGACGTAGGGTATTACACCTCCGGGTGGCCTGAACCTGGATAAATCCCTGTGTCCCTTGCGCCAAATATTATCTATCCCACGATCCGTCACCGGCTCATAAGAAAAACTCTATATCGCCCCCGGCCGAATCCCAAAGGGGGTCCAACCGGACCACCGCTAGAGGTGTCTACACGCCGACAAGGTTGGTACCCCTCTGTCGGTTGAGGATAGTACAAAGGATCGTAGCATCGTTGGTGTTCTTCAGTACTTAACATTGACTAGGCCTGACATTGCCTTTGTTATTAACCTTGTTTGTCAACTCCTTCATTCCACGACGACTAAACACTTCTCGGTACCAAAGAGGATCTTGCGGTATCTCAAGCACATGGCAACTACAAGGCTAGTCTAACGAAAAACATCCTCTACACTACTTAGTACCCTTTTCGATGCGAATTGGGCTTGGTGCAATGAAGATTGGCGGCCTACCAGTGGGTTTGAAGTGTTCTTCGGCTCAAATGTTATTTCATGGAGTTCTTGGAAGTAGGCAACTGTGTCCAGATCTGTGCGGAGTCAGAATATAAAGCTTTGGCAAATGGGACTGCTGAAACAGTTTGGGTTCAATCTCTTTTAGGAGAACTTGGTGTTTACTAGTCTCGGCTACCGATTTTGTGGTGTGATAACCTCTATGCAACCTACCTATCAGCAAACCCAATGTTTCATACCCGCACTAAACATATTGAGGTGGATTTCCACTTTGTCAGATAACGAGTTGCAGCCAAAGCTTGTGGAGGCACCTCATCTGAAGCAATCTGAACCTTGTGGCCACCAGTTAAGATCGAGGGGGAGTGTTAAGATAGCTTGTGTATCAAGTATTGTATGATTCGATTGTTGTGTATATTAACAACCTAACAACCTTTATAGATTGATTTTCACTACTTTTATCATAAAATTGCTGATATATAAATGCATAGCCAAGGGTATCGGTTAAGGTGTGCCGATCCAATCTGTTTGTCCTAGTTCTCCTAGTTTTACACCCCTATGTCATAGACTTCAAAGACGTGACAAGACTCTCTAGCCATGCTAAAGTGTGGCTGAAATTTTTTTCTCTAACCTTAGACGAGTCTGACAAATTTACGTGGAAAAATATGTTACGTCAAATGACCCGAATTTGAGGACTATAAAAAATCTCCAAACGCACACACTTAACTGGTCGATGCTTCTTGCCCCACAGAGGTCTGCACCCGACCACAACTACACACGTACATACACCAATGAACGGTCCCGGAAACATATGCACACACGCCGACTAATGGAGGGCGAAGCAAAGTGAAACTAGTGGCACAATAGGGAGAGAGATCCCATGGCGGGTTGCAAACGGATGCATTGAACACCTTGTCAAAGTACTCATGTAGACCGTTCTTGTTGTATGGGGATGCCGCCGGATTGCCGGCATCTGTTGCTCATCCTCCGCTCGAACTTCTTAGAGGCGGACGAGCAGCCCACGACTGATACTATCTTCAGATTTAGGGTTGAGACAAAAATTGAAAATACTCATAAGAAAAAATAACTTCATGCACATGTGAAAACAAACTTCATGCAGAAAAGTCGATAAAACAATGCCCAGATCGGTTTGATTTATACAATTATACGACTATCCTCGAGTAGTAGAAAGTACCATAAAAGTTGTTATTTTTCTGTGTGAAATATCTAAAAAAAATCTCCAATTATTGATGTGTGCCATGCACCAATCTGCTCTTAGCACCATACAGAATTAGCAGAAAATCTGAATGACCAAAGTTCATCACTCATACGTACAGATATTCACCTGTCGAGTGAAGTGAAATTGATAACAATACACCCGCTATAGCTAGCTAGAGCTAGTGACCTGGGGCCTATGTTTTGTCTTGCTCCGGCAGGTGAGCCTGTACTGCTCCATTGATTTTTCCTGTCCAAAGCCAAAGAAAAGTTCAGAATCCAGCGGTACCCAACCACGAGAGCTTTCTCCGTGGGCGCTGCAGGCTCCGGCCGATCCGGTCAAGAAGTACCTGCACGGCTGCACTGCACTGCATATATACCCCCTGCGTGCTACAGTACTAAACTCATGTGCATTCCCCATAAGAGATTCCTCCATTCTACTGTACATTGCCAAATATAGTTCCACTGTACATGCATATCTCTCTTCACAAAGAACGCTGTTTTGTATGCATTTTTTTTCTACAGAAGAGTGTTTGAATGCTACTGAGAAAAATAATGATTTTATTTTTGATAATGTAGATAGGTGTCTGGACGCGTCTGATGTCAATTTGGGCATCCTTTACCTTTGAATGATTTTCACAAATTCTGTAATACATAGTCCAAAGAATATTTTGTATACGAAAATCTTCGTGCATATACACGACGTTTTGTTCTTAGAGAACAATTGAAATACCTTCCAATTCCGCGACAAGAGAGAAACAACTGAGATCATAAATACAACAAAATTAGTGGATCTCATATTACTTCGATCATTGGGGACAGATGCTAGTTGTTTGTTAGTTGCTTTAGGATTTGTACATTTCTTATCTACGAAGTTTAGGGCCATTCTCAGAAGCAAAGTTCATGAGGAAACTCTGAACCATATATTTCAAGGAAAAAAAATTCATATGTGCTAATTGCATTCAAAATACCATGTGATCACATCTGTTACTTTGTCGGTAGTTGGTTTTAGTCGTACTAATTTCACTCAGGGCCGTTCGGAACGCAAGAAATCGAAACCGCCGGATTAATAGGAAAAACACAATAATTGGATATGATGTGCAATGGAATTCTACTGAAAACTTAAAACGCATAATTGTACGAAAGTGTTGTTTCGATGTTCCAAACAAATTTTAGAGGAAAATGCCTCTTCACTAGAGAGAGGAGAGGAGAGATACACAGAGATGTCCACCAAAATGAAACAACTAAGGTTTAAGCTAATGTGTAACCTAATATCCTCCAAAATGTGAAGGGAACAAAGAATTCCTATGTGATTCAAAGCCAGTCATCCAATCCCAAGGGCATCATAGGAAATTTCCTATAAGTTCAATCTACCGAACTCTTTTGTCCCAAACAGAATACCATGCAATTAATCACATCTTTTTTCTTTATCAATATTCAGTAAATATTAGAAGAATTTTTTTGCATTTCCAATCACTGGGAATATCTGAAGTAGATTCGACATAAAACACGGTAGAAGATCTCCTCTCGCGCATAATCACATGATGTTGCATGTGCATGCATGTGATCATGAAAGTGTGTAGTTGCTTCTCTTCAGAAAAATAACGTCATCAAAACACACGCATAAAGTTCATCACTAAATTAAGTTCATCAAATCCCATGCCAAGAACAAAATATCACAGAAAAGCAAAGTACCACCAGCCAGTTGGTTTTCTGGACTAGTATTAGTCTGTTAGACAGAGAAACCACTTCAAAACCAGTCCCTCCTGCATGCTACAATTTTCAGATGGCAAATACCTAGATAGTAAATTAAACAACATGAATACTTGCATAACTAATCCTCAATGTAATACCAACTAAGAAGCATCCATGCATGACACATCTGGTTACTACTACATACGTAACAAATTACCACATTACGAGACACGAACACCGATGACACATGACAACTTACTTCATGGGCCTGAAGCATGCATGCATTAGCCATCAATTAATAACCATGCCTAGCCACATGGGCAAATATGCAATCACACATATCTAACCATGCAAGCCATGCAAAGCAACCGGCGGCGTGGCGTCCAGCAGGCCAATGGCCGGTGTCGCCAGGCGGGGCTCGTAGGCGAACACCCGGAACCCTGCACCGCCGACCCCCCCTCCGCCATGCGCGACGTACGGGCAAGGCGGCGCCCACAGCCACTCGTCGCGGTGCGAGTCGAACACGAGCACGTTCGCCGGCACCGGGGCCGCCGGCCCGCGGGGCGCGAGCACGACGAAGTCGCCGTGCGCGGCGCACTCGAACCCGCGCCCGCCCTCGGCCGCCGCGAACTGCTCGTGCACGTCTTGCGGCATCCGCGCCACCTCGGTCCACGCGCCGCCAGCTCCTCCGTGCCCGCTGCGCAGCGTCCACACGCGCACGCTCCGTGGCACGCTGAGACGGCTCTTCTCAACGGACGCGACTAGCCCCACCCTCGCTGAGCCCTCTCTGCCGCCGCCGAGCTCCACGAGCGCCGGCGACCGCAGGAATCGCCTCATCGGCGGCTGCACCTTGCTCCAAACGTTGGCCGCCACGTCAAACACAAGAACCGCAAACGGCGACGAGCTCATGCAGTAGAACCTGCAAAGAAAACACGGAACTACCCATACTTAAAAAACTTACATGTACTAATCATGTACAAGAACCTCTGCATATGTACGCATGTGTGAGCGTACCTTCCGGAGGCGAAGGCCATGCCAGCGCGAGGATCGAGGGAGGAGAGGCGGGGGAGGAGGGAGCTGGGGGCCCAGAAGCCCGAGGACGGGACGGAGGTGGCGTCGGCGACGAAGGTATCGGCGGAGATGTTCTTGACGGCGAAGGGAGACACGAGGTCGTCGCCAGCCACGACGGCGATGATGGAGGTGGGGCCGGCGGCGAGGCCGACGGTGGGGGAGAGGCGCTGCGTGGGGCAGAGCGGCAACGCCGCGAGGAGGCGCGTGATGGGATTGGCGAGGAGCAGCGTCTTGTGTCCGGACGCATCGGACAGGAACGCGAGCAGGCCGGCGGACGCGGCCGCCGGCGAGAAGCCCGGTCCGCCTCCGGCGGCGGGAGCCGGGATCGGGAGGGGCAGGAGGGACCATGAGGGGACCTGCCCGGTGGGGTCGAGGAGGAGGAGATGGCCGGCGGAGGGGACCACGACGGCGAAGAAGGGGAGGTGCGGGGAGAGGAGGAGGTGGTAGTGGAGGAACGGGGAGGAGAAGAGGAGGTGGTAGAAGCGGCGGCAGGCGGCGCGGACGCGGAGGAAGGACGGCGTCGGAAGGCACGCCAGCACGCGGTCCAGCAGCTGCTGCGGCAGCCGGCACCACAAGCGCGGGTCCATGTCCACCGTCACCGCCGCGGGGTGGCCGGCCGGCAGCGGTAGGTGCTGTGGTGGGTTCATCATGACCGGAAAAGGTGTGAGCTGGGGAGTCTGTGTGTGTGTGTTGGGGGGTGGTGTGGGGTGGAGCTGCAACTCTGCAGGTGCGAAGTGGAGTGAAGCAGCTGGCTAGTGAGCAGAAGAGCAGCACAGATAATACGCGCAAGATGCTCAAGGATTTCATGTCAGCCTGCATGGCTACCTAGGTTGTTGAGGCAAAAGGCCAAACCGGTAGCAAAAGCTAAAACGTTTTAGAATGGAGATGCATCCCTACGAGGCTATGATCATTGAGATCCCAAACAAACCAGACAACAATTAGTTATGGACCTCGTGCATTCCCCTCTAATTTTGATGGGAGACTTGGAGTAATGTGGGCCGTTAGTTATTGTTGTCACCAAATCGATGTGCATACATGATCATTGAGATCCCAACCAAACCAAGCTAATGGTTATTCTATGCATGCGTTGCGCAAAGTTGGGAGGGCAAAAACTTGGATACTGTTAGGTTTCTTTTTTATGATGAAAGACGCTGGTTGGTTTAAATCATGTGTTGCTGAAGTCGGTACAGGAACGGAACAACCGTTTAATTTGTTGCCATCTCAGTCGCCCTTTGTACGATAGTCCCTTAAATCTAAGTCATATTTGTTAGCCTCTTGAATCAATATCTAACCATTCTCAGAACTAATCCAAGAATTGAGTAACCCTGATAGGAAACTTAAAAGGCAAAGAAAGTTGGAACGAATTATTAGAGAGGATAGATCCTGATTGAAAAAATGAAAAGATTGAAAATTGCATTAATGTCTGGCTAAACTTACACATCAGTGTCGTGCAATTCAATGAGACTGACATTTACAAAAATTTCATGCAACTAAAAGTAGCAAACAATAATAACTAGAGAGAATTGATTATTTACCACTAAAAAGTTATAGGTTTGATTATATGCCACTCAATAAATTAACAGATTTTGCTTATATGCCATCAATAAGCCTCAATTTCTTGCTTATATGCCATTGCATGTAACTAACTGTTAAAGACCATCCGTTAAGGGGGGTAAAAAAAAGGTTTTTGCGCACAGTTGCAAATAAGAATTTTTTTGAATATTGACGGCAAGATTTTTGCCTCCTGTTACATCATGATAACACCAAATTTCTCAAAGACAATTGACATCATTTTCCTTGTAATTTCAACATGACGACTCCATAAAATTTCAGCATGATACAAGTTCAATATGAGCAGGTTTTTTTAGGAGCGGGGGTATTCTTGAGATTTAGGAAAAACACTGATGGGTTTATGGGACTCAACGGAAAAGCACAACGGGTAGGATGACGGTGATGGTATATAAGCAAGAAATTGGGGTTTATTGATAGCATATACGTAAAGTGCGTTTGTTGAGTGGCATATAGGCAAACTTGCAGTTTTTTAGTGGTAAATAAGCGATAATCTCTAATAATGGGTTTCTCTTTCGTTTGTTTGACACTGGTGGTGTTTGCATTATGAATCCTCCATTGAGTTTCATGCACAATCAATTACTCAGATGGCTAACAAAGGTTCGAGGGATAAGCACTCATTTAGTACTCCTTTCGTTTTCAAATGTATATCGTTTTAGCACAGAGATATATCATTTTGTGATTCTTTAGGCACATTCCATTCTGCTATGCCTGTTATACCCCGTCACTACTACATACCCTTATCAATAAGCGAACCTTCTTTCCACTTCTCGATCGGTACTCACTGAGGGAGAAAAGCAGGAAGGCATGGTTAATACGTGCGTTTGATGAGCTATGGCTTGATTATTGTGTGTGTGAGAGAGACAGAGAAAGATACGATACGATGGCTACCCGGTACCTGACGGGCTACCGTTTGATCAAGATTCTAAGACCTATAATGTAGACACAGATTTGACAAAATCACACCTTAGACACTCCCGTCTAATTAACCTCATGTCGTATTTCTTCTAAAGTTTATATGGATTAAGCCGTTTCATAAAAACTTCAGTGACTCATTCCTCCGTTCCAATTAAAGAAATAAACGTGGGATTGTCTCCAGTATTGTTTCCTCGGAAATAAAAAGATAAAACTAGTACTCATTTCAGTCCTACAAAATTCCTCGGATTTTCTTTGCTCGTAGGTGGTTGGAGTATCACAACAAAAGAATGAACTTTGCTAACACTTGTTAAAACCACGCGCACAAGCCTAATTAGAAGAGGCATGCACACTAGTATGCATGAATTTTCACATTGGCCATTCACTCTAAACTTAGAGCCACCTGTACTTGCTTGGTCCGAGGAATTTTAGGGTGTGTTTGGTTCCCGGGATGACTTGAATAGAGGCAACCAAGAAAAGGGAATATTCCCTGAAGATGCTGGATGGATTGAATCGGGAAAATCGGCCGGATGAGCTCGCCCGCGATTCTCCACGAGGCATGCCGCCGCGCCCGAGCTCCGGCCGCCGCGCCCGGCTCGAGCTCCGTCCCCCCTTCGCCCGAGCTCCCGCCACGCCCCCTCCGCCCGAGCTCCGGCCGCCGCGCCCGGCCCGAGCTCCGTCCCCCCTCTGCCCGAGCTCCGCCCCCCGCTCGAGCTCGGTCCGCCGCCCGCCCGCCCGAGCTCCGTCCGTCGCCCGCCGAGCTCTCGCCGCCCCCCGCTCGAGCTCGGTCCGCCACCCCCCGAGCTCCCGCCGGCCCCCGCAGCCCCGTCGGCCCCCGCCCCGAGCTCCGTCTGCCGCCGCTCGAGCTCCCCTGCGTCCGCCCGAGCCCACCGCCGGTGAGAGAGAGGATGGAGAGAGGGATTGGGAAAAGATGGAGAGAGGTCACTGACATGTGGGGCCCGCATGTCAGTGGCTCATCCAATTAGATCCATCCAGTTTTAGCCAAACAAAAATTTGGTCCATCCAATCCACTTGAACCAAACAAAAAACTGGCTCACCCCATCCGGAAAAAATTAGATGGGCGCATCCCATCCCACCTCGCCCTCCAACCAAACGCATGCTTAATGTGTCCATGGAGGACAACCACGTTAGTACTTGTAGCAGCAGCTGTACAGTGCAGTGCAGGGGTAGTGGCTACTGGCTTAGGCAGCAGCTAGGGCACTTCGTAGCTGTGGAGCGCAGGCTACAACGGATTGACATGAAGTAGCCAACTCGAAGCTTATCACAGGTCATCCGCCTTTCTGTTCCGAAAAGCTGTCACACAGTAAGAGAGAGAAGGGGAGATGAGGCCAAGAGTTTGATGGTAATACCATGGCGACCTTGCCTATCGTCACTCCACCTCCAAGCATCATCCGGTTTGTCTGTTACCATTTGCACTCTCGTGTCGCTGTCCTTCCTATCATCTCCCCGCATTTTCGTGAGTTTGATGGTAATACCATGGCGACCTTGCCTATCGTCACTCCACCTCCAAGCATCATCCGGTTTGTCTGTTACCATTTGCACTCTCGTGTCGCTGTCCTTCCTATCATCTCCCCGCATTTTCGTGTTACTCCATTTCTATTTTTGCACAGTGTCTCTCCCTTTCTGAATTCCTAACAGCGCACGTCTCTGTCCATGCTCTCAGCTCAAGGCTTTGCGATCGAGCACGACCGATTGGCGACGGTTCAATCTGTTTGCAACGCTGACACGACAGCAAGCATATCGATGGAAGGAAGGATAGGGATTCATGGTTGCAGGCGAGAGAAAAGAGTAGTAGTAACAGCTCAAGGCTTAAGCTCAAGCAACCTGCTGCAGTGCCATGCATGCATCCGTGTCTCATTGATTTCCTCGCTCTTCACCGCGATCTGTCTACAGTATACACCACTCCACGAGAAAGCTCAGGCCTTTTTGGATAATATAAATTTTGTTGGAACTTTGAAGAACTGAAAACTTACAGAAAAATTATATTATATAGCCTTTTGGAACAAGAAACGAGAGGAATACTATGAAATTTCTATATAGAATGGCTCAACCCATAGAAATTTTATAGGAATTTCAAAATGAACTTAAATCTCATGTAAAAATTTCTTTGTGGCTTGCATGGCCTTTCTCTATCTTCAAATTCATGTAAGCATCCAAAGAATAATTTTTGTAGATTCTTGTGTTTTTTTTAAGAATTCAACAAACTATGACATCATTCTTTATAAAGAAAAACCAATAGGACGTGACATCCAAGTCTTGTGTTTTTCATATCCTTGCATTTCAAAGAAGTCCTGGATGTCTGATCCAGCATTTTAACCATAGAAGAAAACGAAAATTAATATATATACGGGAGCAACACTATGTACTCTTACGTTAAAACATATATATGATGTTCCGGACATGGCATGATCTCTAAAACTGAACCTTGATTTTGTGAAGTTAGTAAATTTTCTGTAAAATATTATATTATATAAATATTTTTCTAGTAAATCTAATGATACTATTTTCATCTGACCAACATAAAAATTATCTTTTATATTAGTAGTCATTAATTCTTAGAGAAGTTTGACTCACCTTTTTAGGCAACATATAGTTCTAAATCAAGATACACTAAAAAAATAACTATTCCTTTAATTTAATTGGATTGTCTACAAAACAGTTGACCTTTTCTTGACAGTAAAATTTTTGACACTAGATCTCCACCATAATTTTGGATTCTCCCCTCTAATACTACACAAACCTTGAACCCTACCTTCTCAGCTATACCTGTTCAAATCTTAGGCTGAACCTGGCTTGAAAAAGCCCAACCTACAAATACCAAGCCCAAGTCCAACACAAAACATGTAAACAAATCCTTTTCATTAGTGTAATCATTTTTAGGATTTAAATAGCATTATCGTAATTATAATTATAACAAAATATTATATTTTAACTTTCAGGCTTCTAGGCAAAAATTAGAGCCCGAGCCGAGACCGATAGTACCGGGCTCAGACTGGACCACCCATAATCAGATCTACTCTCAGCTGAACCAACCCAGTCATGACCGATAGGGCCGGCCTCAGAGTGGACCACCCATAATCAGGTCTACCCTCAGCTGAATCAACCCCGTCGTGCCCCGTCTCCCACCTTGACGACGGCAAGCCCCTTCCTGCTTTTCATCGCCCTGTATGTGGCCACCAGCTACCGCAGTGCAACCTCCCCCTTTTCCTGTCTATGGCTCATGTATGGCATGGGGAAAAGGAGAAAGACGAGTTCACCGAAGCACGTATCTCCCAAGAAAATCACAAGGTTAGAAGAATCGTCTTGTTATTAATGTTCAGCAAATCCGTCAAGTTAAAAAGGGATGGTAGGGTCTTGAACTGGTGACCTCGGCCACTACGTACGTACCACAACTCAATGGCGATCCAGATATTTACACACATAGGTCAACTTTAATTTATCATAGCATTCGTACGGTCAATCGGTGAACTCGGTTTAGCTTAAATACTAAGGAATATTAACGCTGTTTTGCAAAAAATGTGTGCGGCCAATTGACCCACACTTCTTAACCATGAAATCCAAAAGGAAAAGACATGATGATTCATATACTCCTATATACATCGGGGCTTTGTGTTGCCAGCCAGCTAAGCGTAGATCCTTTAGAAATTAATGTAGCTATCTACGCAACGCTGATGTATTGACGTATATGCTTCTGTCCACAAAACACTTATCTTATGTTTGAGTAGGTAATTGCTTCGAAATCCCAAACAAACCGTAAAGAATTATACTACTTTAGATAAAAGAGGCGGCACCTTTAACCTCTGTATTGACTAATGCACACAATAATATTTTATAATAAAACATTAATAAAAAAATGTTTACTGCTCCAAAATGAAGAAATCGATAAGCTGCAAATACAAGCGCATGCTGTCAAATTTCGCAAAGTAAAACAGTTAGTTTGTAACCCAAACTAAGTACACAACATCTATGCTATCATCTCCAAGTGGCTTAGTAGCTCTACCCTCCACACGCTACAATACAGAGGTCACATACGAGATAGCACGTGTACGCTATAGTGTTGTTCTATCATATACAACTGGATGCAACCACGAGGAGTGATACAACTCTCGTATACATGGTGCTTCTAGCTACGTACGTAGTTTCTACGTCCTGACATGACCATACTTTCAACCACGCGTACGGAATCATGTGGTCATTTGACATATTAATAGGAGAATATATCACTAGTTCATACGGACAAGCATATACATTAATACATGCATGTCGTCGCTGCATCTCTACTACGAGCTGCTAGCCTACGTTACAGGCTACGACGCAGCAACGTCTTGTACGAGAAAGTAGGCATGGTACGTACACGTATTACATCGCCTACTATCTCTACGTACGTACGTACGTATGGATCCATATATCCGTGCTGTGAGCGAGAGAGGGAGATGGATGCTCAACGTACGTACGTGCGTACGCAGCGTGTACCTTTCCAGATCGATGGATGCGCCATGATATCTTTTGCATGCTTTGCTTTCGATCCTCTCGTTGCTGCAGGGTACAAGGAGCGAACCTTTGTTTGGTATACATGCAAAAGAGGGAGAATCTTGGCAGGTTTTTTTTGGTCACACAACCCTATGATTTGGACCTCTGAAAATCCTGCATACCCATCCTTCATCCCTTGACTATACCTTCCCTAGCTTCCCAGCTACGGGACCGGGGATACATGTCCCGGGGATGCATGCAGAAGTGCAGAACCTTCCGCGTGCCCGTCTAGCAGCATCGAATTAGACATACATACTCTCTCATCACAAAAGACAGAAACGAGATTCTAGCGGCCAGTAAACCGGGCTTGTAATCGTGAAGAGGGCCTATTTGAGATGGAGCAACTGGAGAAAGATTGTAGTACCTGAGTTGTGACGGATTGACTGAGACAATGCGCTCAATCAGAAGAGCAAACGGTCGTTTCGAAACAGCCAGAGCCAGCCAGCTGGCCCACGGTCCCCAAGCCACACGGCACACGCTCTACTCTCTCGGCTCCGTGTCTCCGCGCGGCATCCCGGGAAGGGACAGCCTGCTGGCCCTGCTCCCGCGCTCTGCATTTGCCCGCTCACTAACCGCGCCCGTGGGAGACGCTGCGTGGTTGAATATGTTTTTAACTATTCTAGTTTTCTTTACCTCTGGATGTTAATTTTGTATTCATGATAACACGAACAGAAGGAACCGTTACGTATCACGTTCTGAATTCGTAAAGCAGATCTATCACACACCTGACCCATAGAACCGTTACGACAGGACATCTGTCACGTTGTGAGGCCGTGACAGGCACCTATTGCACATCTGCTACGTGATAAGCTTACTTCAGTCTTGATTATGCCGTGCGGTCATGCGCCTGGAGCCTTGCCGCGCAGCAGAGGAGCGACAGGTGCCTTGTCGCGGCCAACCTCGCAAGCTCCACACGTGTTGCAGATTAGGTGCATATGTCTGCTTTGTGGGTCTAAGACGCGATACGTGATAAGCGTTGTCTGTCCATGCTATCGTGGAGACAAAATTGATATTGAGAATGAGAAAGAGCTAGATTTGTTAAATGCACTCAGCAATGGGCCAAAATAACCAAATATTCCTGCGTGGGTTCCTTTGAGCAACCGCGATGCCCTCTGTAGCATGGTTCTACCTTCATGTAGATGTAAGACTCTTCATATGTCTACTTTATTATATTATACTCGTGGGTTTATTGAATCCGTCCATCTCATCAACTATGACTACTACTTTTATATTCAAGTCGTATAATGTTTAGACCGGAATCCGGTACGTGTCGTACAAGATGTTCCTCCTCCATGAGCCGCGCGATGCCCACCCGAGCCTGATAGCTAGTCTACTAACTCACGTCGAGCTCGATGCACGCAGGCCCCGGACGGTCGGGCGCCCCCGGCCGTTTTCTCGCGAGGCGCGCGGTGCGGAGTGCCCTCTCTTCACAACTGAAACTACAGAGCTCGACGCCCGGGTGCATCACGCGGCAGCTATTTGGCGGTGCCCGATTGATGCGGCTACTCGCGGTGAAGAAGAGCCTGTTGTTGGTTGATCGAGTCTGACTGCTCGGATGGGGTGTGGTGGAGATCATGATGGCCGGATCCCGTACTGACAGCGCTGCAGCGGCCAATTATGGAGAGTGCAACCTGCTGGTAATGCATCTATCGAGTAATCGGTGGCTAGCTTAATTTGAACATTGTCCATAGGAGTCGGGTTGTATTGCTCTTGTGTTAGCTAGTAGGTAGGTGTACAACTTAAGTCCAGGAAAACAAAATGCGCACAGCTGCGGAATTTTGCGCAATCTTCACGACGAGAAATGGGAGCATCAATACAATCCAACCAACAAAAATCATGATTTTTTTTTCAAGAACATGAAGTAGGTATACTCTATATATGTGATGATAAAGTAAGTTTGTAAGTATATGTTCAATTTTTTGGATTTCTTTTTCTTTTACTCTTGCCAGTTGGATTGCACGATAGACATGCTCCTGATGAAAGGTGGTACCCAGGGAGAGAGGGAGCCCATGCGATTTTCTCAGCGAAGAGAACTGTTTATTTGTCGGCCAATGGAACAGCAGTCTATGTACAATTGTAGGCTGCGGACCTACCAAAGAATCATCACAGCTCTGCTACTAAGTTCTGATCAACAAAGCTGAGCAGCGCCAGCCCCGCGGTCCACACGTCGTCGTCCAGCACGGACTCCTCCGGCGAGTGGCTGACACCCCCGCGACACCGCACGAACAGCATCCCGACCTGCGAACAGTGAAACCAAGGATCGTAACAACCGCCGTTATTTACATGCCAAGACAAGAACAAGTTCACAGCTTTATTTTGAATGCATACCTTGGTCAGCCTGGCCATTGCCATGGCGTCATGCCCTGCGCCGCTCATCAGCACCGGTGTCTCGTCAGCCTTGTGGCCCGGCATCATCGACAGAGCCGAGCGGGTCGCGCGCTTTAGTTGGGATGTCAGCTCCGGATCACAGGGCGTAGCCACTGCGGAGTGCTGGAAATATATACCAGCTGAACACGGTTAACACAAGTATGCATCTGCAAACATGACAATCCACAGTGAAATGCTTCGGTTCCTGCACCTTATGCTCGACGGCACAATCGACCAATCTATCATCACATTTCTGAAGAGTGAGCCTTGAAAAGCTCGCGACTATTGTCTCCCTCACCTTGTCGTCCATCGCACGTATATCCACCGTGAAATTGACCTGTCATAGGACACCAAGCTTGAGGTGATCTGTATGAACAGGTGAGGTGACTACAGTGAAGAATGTTTGCCAAGGTGGTGATGAGCTTACCTGGCCTGGTATGACATTGCTCGCACTAGGCCATGTCTGCAGTTCGCCAACGGTGCAGACTAGCCCAGCAAGAGACTCCTCCGTGAAGCAACCACATTCCTCGTCGTATTTCAGGAATTTGTTGGGCTCTTTGCATAGGCTCTCGAGTGTTACAACAAGTTCTGCAGCTGCAACCATCGGATCACGGCGCAATTTCATTGGAACCGTGCCAGCATGCCCTTGAGAACCATTTACTATTACCTAAAAAAAACCAAAAATTAGTAAGCATTGGGACTTGGAAGCAAGCCACTTGAGTGATTTTGCCTAGCAGAGCTGTTGAAATTGAGATTGGATATCCTAAGAATTTAGTAGAGGATAGACGCACTGCTCATGCTTAAGTCATAGTGAAAGCAGCAGAATTGAATATTTCATATCGATGTTAAAACAGGGCAACTTCGGTGATGGCCATAAGATTGTCTCCTAAACAGTTCACTGTCAGTGATAGCACACGTCATACCATTGTAGTGGACTAGGGAGGCTTCTATTAAACGATTCATGTTGACTACTGACATTCTGATCTCAAGAAAAAGACTGCTAACGACCCAATTGCTTATTTGATCGCCTGTTACCAGTTGATCCTGGCTGATGGTTTTTGCAATAGTTGGTATTAAAATAACATGCTGATTGTTTTGCAAAAGTTGGTCTCAAGTTAGTATGTATTGCTACTTGGTCATATTTTAGTTTTGGTTGATATGGTTCTTGAACTATTGTCAGTGTTTACTTCACAAAAATAGCAGAAATGCACCTTTAATCTCGTCTGTCCTGCAATTCCTTTTACGACACCAAGAGGGTAACGGAGGGCTTCCAGGACAGGCCCTTGTTCCAAGTGAACCTACCATAAATAAATAGATATTTAAAAGCGAAAAATAAAAAGGGAACAGAAATAGAAACAGTAATTTTTTTTTGGGTGTGCATGTCTAACTACATGAAAACGATATACAAATCTTTTATACCTCAACATAAACTCCCCACCGACTCCGGGTTGTACTTGACTTGACCAAGAGCAGCAGCAGTAGCCTCGAAAGAATTCAACCTAAGAACATCTTGAACTGTAGTGCCACTGAAGAAGTTGAATGCAACATATAGACTGCATCAGTAAACCGCTTTTTAAAGATAGATCGGTTGGTTTATGCAAAAAGACAACCTCTTGTCAGATACTTGTAAAATTGATTCAGGTAGTGTACCAGCTACAGCGGCACTTCCCAGAAAGGTTGTTTGAAATCTAACACCCTCCTCATCGCTGAATGCAATCACCTGAGGCAAACCAGGGAGAAAATGAGTATCATGCTCTGTCATGGTGATATTTTCAGATGTTGATAATTTTAACAGGATCATACTCTGCCATTTTTTGGCATACTCTTAAGCCATAGCTTAAAGGTATCTAAGTCAGCAATAACAGATGAATTGGCACTCATGCATTTCAAAACTTACATGCAGGTCATGATCTACAGACAATGCTATAGCACATAAGTCAAAACACATCACCTCTAACAGCTTGTGAGTTGCTAATTGAGTATCAGGGCGGACAGCACAGATACAAAAGGTAAGCCATGTACAACGTTTTCCTCTAGATTAGCAGGGAAACAGCCAACTGATTAGGAAGACACTATAAAACTGGATTACTCCTGGCCTAAATATATATGTATAGCCTGTCTGATTATCTTATTACAATAGCAGACCTCATACTTACCTACTTAATCAGCATCCAAAGTTAGATTTAAAAAAATTAAGCAAAAGATGATATTAAAACTTTGCAAAGGCATTTAGGAATAAAGAAAAGATATCCTTAAAATCATGCTGACATGAAGGGACCAGAGAACAATATTAAGCATTGTAAAACAGTAAAGACAAGGACAAGTTCCGTGCAGATAAGTGTCGTATCTATAGGACGCATGTGACTCATCATCCACTTGTAAGGAATAAGATAGTGATTAGCATAATACAGCTCACAAATTGCAGCGAGACAAACACGCTATGATGATAACGTAGTAACAGTACTGCTACATTGGAAACACTAGAAAATTCTCTAACCTCTACTGGTCTAGTTAGCCTCCGAAGTTTCCCAGTAACTTTCAAAACCTTCAGAGCAGAGATTGCACAAATAATGCCCAAAGCTCCGTCATACATGCCAGCATCAATGACAGTGTCCTGTTTTAAAAATATAAGATTAAATTGTTTTATCAGTGATAGCTCGAACTACTAAATAATCACAGCATGAATAAATAGTTCTCACCATGTGAGATCCGAACAATAAAGCCTCTTTAGTTGAATTGGCCGGTTCAAATCGACCGTGAATGTTACCCATTTGATCAACCCAGCTTCACAATGAACAGATGTTGGTCAGTTAAGGCACAAGTGCGAGAAAGAAACTGCAAGTGCAAACGAACGTACGTCGTAAGTCCTGCATCTTTCATCCAGCTGACAATGACATCAGTAGCTCTGATGGAAGCAGGACTCAGGAATGTCCTTTCGAGGTAACCTTCCCCATCAGATATCTGATTCATACAAATCAACGCCGTGTTAGAAATACGTGGCTGCGTAGCTAAACTGTTATGCTTGATAGTAAACGAGAAGATGCAGCACACATCTTGGAAAACAGGGATTGGCTCAGTTGGGATATTTAATAATCGAGCTACAGAACGTGCAAATTGCGCAACCTTCATAGAGTAAGGCCCTCTCCCCCAGAAAACAGGGCATGGATAAGATTATATGGAATGACTATGAAGCACAATCCAAGAAAAGATTAAAACTTGGAAGAAAAAAGTTTGCTTTGTTAGCATCCGAGCTAATTGATTGCTAAAAGAATAGAAACGTACGTATATTTGCACGGATTGGCTTTGCTAGCTTTCTTGTAAGAGATAGTCTCTACTGCTAAGATAAGGCACATATGCACTACTCATGTTCTCTTGAGGGAGCTGGTATCATCTGTCTTGTACTGCACAATCTCCGAATTCACAAAGGGACAAAAAATAATCTACACCAACGAACCCAAAAATCTTAACTATTTCGCCATTCGGGTATGCATGATTCTTCCACATAACCCCTACAGATCATCTTGTTTGCATCTAGGAATCTAGGAGGAGATACAAGTAAACAGGCAGAGCACCATCATCTCTAACAAGATTCCCGTATCTCGAGCTGGAAAAGTGGATCAAGAACTGACTGGATATTCCAAGAACCCGTAACCGAATAATCGATCAACAAATCTGACCTTGC
The DNA here is from genome assembly GCA_019208055.1 of Stipa capillata. NCBI lineage: Eukaryota > Viridiplantae > Streptophyta > Magnoliopsida > Poales > Poaceae > Stipa > Stipa capillata. The sequence continues at coordinate 197,709 of JAGXJF010002947.1, read as the reverse complement.
CCAGTTCTTTGAGCCTCAGCACCGTTTCATCCCTCAGAATCTCCCTGTAAAGGCCATCTCCCCCAGCTCCAGACCATCTGCTTAATTTGGCAAAAGCAACCATCGGTGAGAACAGTCCCAAAGAGACGACGAGTGCCTGCTCGCGATGAAACGGATTACCCACCCAAGATCGGGAGCGAGGCGAGGAGGACGGAGACGGAGAGGATCAGGAGGTGGGTTCCGTGTGGATGGCAGGGATACGGGTGGCGCCTGTGGCAGGACTGGACAGAGGAAGGAGAAGCCATGAGCCGCCGCTTGGGACGTGTGACTGTGGCCTTGGCTCTGCAAATGGGTGGTGGCTGCTGGCTCCTTCAGCCTTTCCACAGCAATCCGCTGTGGCACGAGGTGGCCGCTTTTATAGCGCCGCTTGGGGCTTCGGCTCATGCGTGTGCGCTTGCTCCGCTTTTTTTTTCTTCTTGAAATTAAGGCAGTGTTTGATTGGGCTTATTGCCGGCTTTCCATTGCGGGAAGTCTGAGCCCAACCAAACATCCGGCTTATTGCCGGCTGTTTACAACAACAGCTTCGGCTGTGTAGTTCAGAAATGGGCCATTGCGGGAAGCCGGCCAGGAGCAGCTTCCCGTAGTGGTCACTAGCTTTTCCACCCACTGCCCCTCCCGGCCACTGCTCCTCTCGTCCCTCCCCTCCCCCGTCGCCCCCCTTGCCCCCCGACCGCCTCTGCGCCACTCGATCCGGCCACTGCGGGCCGTGCCGCTACCGATCCAGCCGCTGCGGCTACTGAATCCAACCCGGGCAAGCCGCCCCGCTGCCCGAATCCGACCGGGGCAAGTCGGAGGGGAGGAGCCGGAGAGGAGGAGGGGCACGGCGGAGGGGAGGAGCCGGAGGGGAAGAGCTCCGGGCACAAGCCCACCGGATCTGCCGACCCCCGCCGTCCTCGTCCGCTGAGCGTCCCTGCCGTCCCTTCCCCGGATCCAGCCAGCCGCCCGCCCCGCCGCCTCCCCACCGGCGTCCCGCGCACCCCCTCCCCGCCTGCCGGAAGCTCCTCCTCTCCCTCCGCCCACCGCCGCCCAGTCCCCGCCCGGTTCCCGCCTCCCGAGATGCCGCCCGAGCCGGCCCCTCCGCCCGCTGCCCCTCCCGGCCGGCCACTCCCTCCTCTGCTCCGTCTTCCCCCACTCCGGCTTCTCCTCATCCTTCCCCTCCCGCTCCCACTCCGCCTTCCCCCACTCCGGCAAGGTGAGAACCGAGCTCACTCCCCCGCAGCCGAGTCCCTTCCTCTCGGCAACCTCCACCTCCTCCTCGGAAACGAGTCCTCCGAACTCCGAAAATCCTTCCCAAGCCAATCTCCCCTCGCTCCCGAGCTCCGAAGAACTCCCCACCGCCACCCATCTCCGGTGAGCTAAACCCGAGCCACCCTCCCCGTCAACAAGCCAAAACTGAATGAGCCTTCCCATTTTCCACGAAAATGGAATCCCGAGCACCTGTGGATCGTCCCCGAGCTCCCAATTTTATCCAGCAGACCTCACCGGCGACGAATTTGAGGCTCGTCACCGGCGGCCGCCCTCTTCTCCTTGCCTCCCCTGTTTTTTCCCCTTTTTTTCCCCCATCCCGAGCGCAGTAGGCCAGATGGGTCCGATAACAGCCCACCAGCCAAGCCAGTTTGAGCCCATCTCGCACAGAATTGAGAAGAGAGAGATGAGAGAGAGAGGAGAGAAGAGAGAGAAGAGAAAGAAGAGAGAGAAGAGAGAGAGATGAAGGGAAAATAAATAATATAATTTGAATTTTACTTATGTTAAAAATAGTCATTTTCATATTAATTAGGGTTGAAAACATATCGAATATGTTCTGTCAGTATAAATACACTCATTTAAGGGTAAAAAATATACCCAAATCAGCTCAAATACGTACTCTCAGCGTAAAAATACACTCAAATCAGCCCAAATACGCACTTTCAGCGTAAAAATACACTCAAATCAGCTCAAATACGTACTCTCAGCGTAAAAATACACTCAAATCAGCTCATATACATACTCTCAGCATAAAAATATACTCAAATCAGCTCATATACATACTCTCAACACTCTAGGGGTATTTCAGACATTTCCTCATACAACAGCCAACAGCTACAGCCCAACCAAACACACACACCACAGACTTACGTGCCAACAGCCACAGCCACGTTTCCAAACAGCCAGCCAATAACCGCTTTTCCAACAGCCACAGTCCAACCAAACAGGGCCTGAGACCCTCACGTTAGACCCCACAGGGGATTACAGTCTCCACCGAACAAAGAGACGAGCAAAAAAGGAAAGCAAATTACATGGCCGCCCCTCAGAACACATGGCTTCAAATTCAAGCACGAGATGGACACACGTCTATACAGGTGTCTGAGTTGGAAGTACAGGAAAAGAACGACGATGCCGTTATACTCTAACTTCTGCAATGGTTTGCGGAGCGTTTAGACCGCGTGATGTTATCGATGATGCAGAGGACAACCCGCATCTTCTTGTTAATGGTGTGCTAGAGGATTCCACTAGGAGACCACCGTACACTTGCACACATCGTGAACCAGGAAATGGGCTTCCCTGTAGGAGGTTAGAGGGATGCGCACGAGGCATAGCTCGTTGTTGGAGCCCTTAGCACCAAGGCCCTTCGTTGGACTGGGACCAGCCAGATCCGGAGGCTAAAGAAGACTCTGGCACCATGGTTTGATGAAGGAGAGCAATCGAGGCTTGAGACTGTTGTCGAGGCAGAGATATTGGGGGAGCTTATCCATCGACAAACAAAGTAAAGGATCTAAGGCAGCCAAAATCAGACGATTAAGCTTCGAATTGTACCAGTGGACACAATTTAGTGGAACAAAGATTGTTGGCAAACCAGATTGAACCGGAAGAGAATCAACACAGGGGGATTTATTAAGAAAGAAGGACGGATTCTAGAAGAAAATGACAAGTGACAAGAGACAAATTGCCATATAGGAGTGGGAACGCTTAGATTCAACAGCACCCGTGCCATCTTCCCCAGTTCCGGTCGAATCTAGAGCGGGAGCAACAATGTTGAACTGCGAAAGTTCCAAGAGGAGCACCTTATTCACGCTAGCAAGTAGACATTGCAAAACGCCGCCTCTGGCAACGGACAAACCAACGCCAACAACGACTCTTGGGTCAACTCCATGACTCTCCACCGGGAGCTCCTCACCAGCAACAGGCTGAGCAAAGCCACAAGGGCAACAAACGACAAGCTAAGCTAAGCCACAGGGGCGACCAACACTAACAATAATATAGATAAGAGGGGGCCAGATCTGAACCCTCCTTCCCCTCCCCTCTGACCGGCAAGGCCGGCGGACTAGAAGGGGAGAGGAAGTGTTGGTGAAGGAGGAAGGGGAGTGGAGTAAAAGGGTTGGAGAGGAGAAAGAAAAGAAAAGGTAGAATGAGAGCCCTCCGTTGGAGCATGGCAATTCACATGGATGCTTCGTTTCCGCGAAATGCGCATAAGTTGTTTTGTAGTACATCATATTTTCCTCCCAGTTACAGGATAGATGCACACACCGCCGCAAGCAAACATGGTGCATATGCGCGTCAACAAGCGCGCATCTAGAACTGTCCAAGGTAGGAAAAATCCACAACCTCGAGAAATACTTGGTGTGGTCCGTTCGTATATGTGAAATGGTGGACATCAAGATTTTGAGCCCGGTGCATGGAGTTGTATGTCCACAACTTTATCACCCACCAGTAGGAATGGCAACGGAGAAAATTCCTTGTTTCCCGTTCCTGACCCCGGCCGCGTGGGAAACTCTTGCCTGGTCACCGCTCTTATCGGGGAAAAAGGTCCCTGCAAGGACTCGCACCCACGAACATGTCGCATTCTATAGCAACAAACAAACATCAATGATGTGACCAAATTTAGGCATCATATTACCAAGTTTCACAACTTATCATACTAATTGACTTGTACCACACATACCGTGTAGCGTATGGACACACCTTTTATACTTTTTTGTGGGACCTTATGGGGACAAGGATGTGGAGTGGTGGAATGTCCCCAGCACCCCATACCCATTGGTGGAAAGATTTCCCCTGGTATTGTCCCCATTAGGGACAAAACTCTCCCATTATCCCCTAATAGAGGAATTCCCCGCTAGGGAATGGAGCCCCATCGACATCCTCACCAAGAGGTGGTTCCGCATTCTTATGTATATGACCATGTGAAGATCACTAATTGAAATAAATTACAGTAGTGTTTGGATAAGATATTTTAATGTAGACAGGTCCCATGATCTCATAAGTGAATTTTCATGTTTTGAACAAGCTGATTTACAAGTTAACTAAAGAAACAATGCTTCACGAGTAGATGATGTTCAAAGCACGGGCGAGCCGCAACCCACAAGAGATACGAACTAGTGATGCGGCTTAAGTAACACATAGGCGGATTAGGGTTTGGTAGCAGCTAGCGCGACTTGGCCGCGTACTATCTTTGTCTCGTGGTTTTGGCATTTGGATGGAGTTTTCCTCCGATCCGATGAAGGAATTCATATCAGATCCAACTAGATTTCGGAAGGATGGTGGTATACGTGCTCGTGTGGGACACTAGGGCTTGGCAAACCCTAAGGCCCCTCATAAGGGGAAGCCCAAGGGATTGACAGATTGATATCTCACACAACAAAATTGCTTCAGGCAAAACCTTCGACCCGGGCAATAGAATCATGTTTAGTAACTCGCAACCGGTGGCTGATGTTGGCAATGGGGGTGATAAATGGTTTGCCAGTGAGGTGACTACCCACTTGAAGCTGTTCGGCAGTAGCACGGTTGTGATGATGCTAGTGGACACTAATTCCCGAGTTTTGGACTTGATGTCGAACTTCTCGGCAGTGGTGGAAGTTACAATGGCGGCGGAGGCCATAACTAGTCCTATTAACGTGCCAGGGTCGGATGGATTCCCAATGCACTTTTACCATAGGAGTGATGCCACCTAGAGTTAATGATACTGCCATTATCCTTATACCAAAAGTGGATCATTCGAGAATGTTGAAAGATTTTCAGCCCATTAACCTACGTAATGTGCTCTATAAAATAGTGTTCAAATGTTTTGTGACCAGATTGTGACCAATCTTGGGATATATAATTTCACCAAATCATAGTGCCTTTGTTCCCGGCCATACAATCACAGATAATGCATTGATTGTGTTTGAGAGCATCCATTATATTCAATATGAGAGGAATCTAGATAACAATTTATGTGCTTATAAATTTGACTGTCAAAAGCTTATGATCGGCTTGATTGGTTGTTTTTGGAGCAAGCGATGCAAAAGTTGGGCTTCGCTCACTGCTGGGTCTAGTGGATCATGACATGTCTGACCATAATGAGATAGTTTGTAAAATCTAGATAAGCATTTTTGTGCTTATAACTTGACTTCTCAACATCTTATGATCGGGTTAATTGATTGTTTTTGGAGCAGATGATGCAAAAGTTGGGCTTCGTTCACTGCTGGGTCTAATGGATCATGACATGTGTGACTACAATGAGTTCTTTAAAATTAAGAATTTATGTGCTTATAAACTTGACTTGTCAAAATATTATGATCAAGTTGATCGGTTGTTTTTGGAGCAAGCAATGCAAAAATTGGGCTCCGCTCACCGCTGGGTCTAGTGGATCATGACATGTGTGACTACAATGAGATGCTTTATAGAATTTAATGGAGCCCTCTTGGATTCGTTTGCCCTGTTCTTATTCCTTTTTGTGGCTGATAGTTTATCTACCTTGTTGAAATAAGAGGTCATGGATCATAAATTATGCCGGTCAGTGTATGTCGACGTGTGCCTAGTATATCACACATTTGTTTGCATATGATAGCCTACTTTTCTTTGAGGCAAAGTTTGAGCAAGCAACTAGGGCTCAACATGTTCTCAACTTATATGCTGCTTGAATAGGATAGATGATCAAACCTTTGAAGTGTTCAAGCCTGTTTAGAGAATCATGCCCGCCACAAGTCCAAAATGATGTTAAGCTTACTCTAGATGGCATGGGACAGACTCATGAGCTAAAGCTAAGAGGATGGTGGGTTTCCGTGAAATGAGATTGTCCAATCAAGCCCTATTGGCACGACAGGTGTGGCGGCTACTCCAGTTTCCTGACAGTTTGTGCGCTCACTTACTGAAGGTTCAGTATTACCCAAATGGCAATCTTATTGACATGGTATTCTCTTCAAACCCCCTGCTAACACGGACTACCATCAAGTATGGTCTTGGGTTGCTTAAAAAAGGTCTAATTTGTCGTATTGGAAATGGCGCAAAGGTACGGATATGGAAGGATCAATGGATATCGCATAACTACTCTTTGAAAGTAATTAGCTGGAAAGGTCGTTGCCGGCTTAAAATGTAGCAAAAATTTTGGATGATCATGGTGCATGGAAAACAGATTTGATTAGCAGGCACTTTCTCCCGGCAAATATGGAGGAAATTTTGAAGATTAAGCCGTTGCCCAGACTTGAGGATGACTTTGCGGCATAGGCATCAGAGAAGAATGGGATGTTTATGGCCCGTTCGACATACAGGCTTGCGCTAGAAGAGAGGGATCGACAAAAAAACACCGGAGTTGTGAGCAACCGGCCTAATGGGAATAGACCAGTGTGGAGCTTAATATGAAAGTGCCAGGTTCTAGAAAAAAAGTGTGGATCTTTCCATGTAAACTTTCTTCTGATGCTTGGCTACACTTCAGAATTGTCGATGGAGACGAATGTAGGTTTTGGACACTTGTGGTATTTGTGGCGGGGAAAACGAGGACTCTTTCCATGCTATGTATGGCTGCCCTCATGCCCGTGCTCTATGGGATGCCATGTGAGCTGTTTGGAGACTCCCAAAGGAGGAGGAAATGAGTAATATTGGTTCGAAATGGCTGCTGCGGACCATTGAAATACTAATGGAATTGGACAAAGTGATGCTTTTGATGCTGCTGTGGAGGGCATGGCATGCACGAAATGCACTCCCAGATGACAAACCGATGTCGTCAGTGGAGGATCGCGTCGCTTCCTCTGTGCCTACCTTGACTCACTTTTAATGCTAAAGCAATAGCTGGAGGTTGACATTGTAAAAGGTAAACATGTTATTGCTTATACTAATGCTATCATTCCATGCATAGGTGACCGGAGGATGAGAGACCAAACGAGGGTGGTACGTAAATGGGAAAAGCCGCCACCTGGTTGGACAAAACTGAATGTCGATGGGTCCTTCAACGCGGCCACTGGTCAAGCGGATGCGGGTATGATTGTCCATGACCATAGCAGATCGGTGATCTTTACCTCATGCCGGGCGCTCCGCTTCTGTGTCTAACCACTGGAGGCTAAACTCATTGCCAGTATGGAGGGTTTGGCTTTTTTTCAATGGATGAATCTTCCGATCTAGCTGGAGTCGGACTACATAACAACTGTGGCGATGTTATACTTATTAAATCAGATATGTCAAGATTTGCTAGTTTGGTAAATGAGACCAAGCATTTGTTTGGAGAAGGGAGAGAAGTGTATTGCAAATATTGATAGATCTCAGAATAAACATAGTTATGAGCTGGCTAATTTCGATAGACAACATCAGTGCCCTATGATGTGGTTAGCTTCTTGGCCTAACTCTATCAAGACAGTCATCTCGAACGATTACACCGTGTCTATCCCTGAGTAATGAAATCTCTATTCACCGGAAAAAGAGAAAAAAAAAGAAACATTGCTCCACAGCTTCTACTAATGCTTTGATGGTTTCGTAACGAGCTTGTGTACATGACAAAATGACACCAAACATTAACAAAAGGGAAACGCAGAGATCAAAACGGAGTTGAACTTGGTGAACCGGCGGAGGAGCACTTTCCGTCTCCCAACAGAACTCTCTCGGATCACGGGTCCCAACAAGAACCTCTCTGGAAGTCGAATCACGACCGTCAATAAGTCACAGCGGACTCGTGTACGGTGGATGGGTGCGGACATGCTACATGGACAAGTGCATTGCATGCATGCACGGAGGTGACACGAGAGCGAGCACGACGGGCAGTCGGCCACTAGATAAAAGAGCTGTGGTCGAGAGAATCTCGCGGCTAAAATATACTACTTGCGCAGGCGTCGTTGCTTTTATCAACAGAATCTGGGATCCAGCGAGTCTCCAACTTGGCCCGAGGAAGGGGCGTGGCGGCTCCGTCAGGTGGGCCCGTGACGACGCTGGTGGGCCCCATAGGGTAGGCCTCCCGGAGCGAGCGTGCGTGCGTGCGTGCCTGCATGGACCGTGCGCGCGATCGATGGCTGTGTTGGAGTTGGATTCCGAGCGAGGGGGGCACAGCGACCGTGGCGAGGATCCTCGTGAATCTGATGGCGGCAACCTCGCGGAAGAAGCGCGGACGAGCACACCAAACCCACACCCAAAACATTCTCATCCGTCCCCTCTCTCAGCTGCCGTGCGTGTCAGCGTGTGTGGTGTAAACCGGTAAAAATAGTAGAGCTCCTTCTCTTGTTTCGTAAGAAAATTTGCGGCCTATATAGGTTGCGACCTACCTAACGTACACCGCATATATGTATGTGCATGTGTCACGGAAGCGAGCACAAATCGACACGCACCGACGTACATAACTAACTGCGTATGGAAAGTTAGTCTTTTTTTTGGCGGGTGGGGGGATGGTGAAGAGGAAGCCATCTTGTCAAGCACTCTGTGGAGTCTCCAAGCGCCAAACCCGTACGCATGATGCCATTACGTCCGAACTACAAAAGTCGTGCAGAACTGTCTACAGACGTCTCCATCCATCGTGGCGACGTACGTCTCTTCCTTGGCAGGTTCTGCGCGCGGTTCTGGATGCTTCGCTACACCCGCGGTGATAATCAACCAGTTGTCAAACATGTCGAAGCTCTGCACTTTACATACCTAACAATTAATGTACAGTACTGCAGTACGTAGCTAGCAGGAATCGAGCTATGTTATAGTGGGTAATCAGAAAATAGAGGTGTGCCGGCCACCGATCGGAACATCCGACAGAAATCAAGATCGGCAGCGAGACGGCCAAGATGACTTCAGGATGCACCATGGGAATTCGTCCTTGCTCGCTGCTGCCGGACGCATCGCTCGTTTGCCCCACGGCCGAGAAGGAAATAGTTTACACGCAGCACGGGACGCGCCGTTGGACGTGAGATCGACGGGCACCTGACACTACACTAAGTCGGATGGATTAATCATCACCAGCCGCTCGCTCTGATCCGGTCCTTGCGTTAGCGCTGATCATATATATGACCAGCAATTACTGATTGATTACCTACTTCTTGGATGTTTTGGATTTGTCGCTCATCACTGAAGTCCATGTTGATTTGATTTAAGAATCTGAAAGATCAGCAGCAAAGGTAAGATCGATCATATGCTTCCACGTAAGAATGGCACTCTGCCTTGGAGAAAAAGGCGCACTCCACTAAACAAGCTCTAGCTATGGTATGGCCAAGGGTTAAAGAGCTAGGCACCATGGATGCATGCTGACTTACGGGCTACGGGCCTACGGCTCCTAATTGTGGTCTGTGTTCGTGTCTGCATTACATGAACCAAGACGCAACACTCGAGATGCATGGTTGCCTTTTGTGTATGTGTGAGGGTGGGGTGAGGACCCAATGGATAGTGCCTTTGTCAAAAAAACTGCAGGCATCGTACTGTTAGTGTTGATCAATTACACATTACAATATAGAAAGTAAAGTAAACATGGACACAGACGTGTATATGATTTTTTTCTTTATTTGATTAGATCTCACAAGTAGAATTGCTTGTTGAATAAATAAAGACGATCCCTCTATTTATTCGTTATCTACAAGACTACTAGGGGTTTAGTAATTGACCACATGGGACCTAGAAAACGTAGTGTACCAGTGGGCCCACCCCCTAGGAGGCCCGGTGTTGGAGGAGGGTTTCTGCGCGACCCCGAATCGATGCCGTTCAGGATAACTGTAACGCTATGAGAGTTCCCGTCCATGCTCTCCGCGACGAAGCCGTCCTCGACGCGTCCGTGCGTTCCCCGCGTTAGGGCTGTCTCCTGCGAACCCGCTCTCCGTCGTCGGGGATGTCTCCGACGAGCCCGCCCTCTGTCGTCAGAACTGTCGCCGACGAGCCCTCGCGTAGGGCCAACATATTCCCCAATATATTCCCCAGTATATTCCCCAGAAGATTCCCCTGAAGATGCCCGAGCATATTCCCTCAAGATTCCTCAGGGATATAGAAATGACCGTTGTGCCCCTGTAATAGCCTCTCCCCTTAGGGGCAAAATTGTAATCTTAGCTTTCTCCTCACCCACCCCTATAAATACCCCCTAAGGGGTAGTGTTTAGGGATCGACTTTTTCATTCTCTCACTTGTAAGCTCTCAAGTTCATACCCTAATACAAACACCGACTTACTTCGTCGGCTGCCTCACGCGTTCGCGCTCTCGCTCGTTGTCCCTTCGCACGCCCGGAGGTCGTCGTAACCGACCGGGGGTGCCACAAATTCACTGTCTAGACCTGTATCTACGACACCCGGTTTCATAACACCTCCCCTTGGGCAATTACTACGAAATGCTCATGTCTCATTAAAATTCGAAAAATCCTGTAAGAAAAATTGGAAAAGAGGGCATAGTTGCACTAGTTGTCTCGTTAAAAATCTTATGGATGAGAAACTTCCGTGAAAACTCATCAAGGGAAAAAGTGTACAACCATTGAGTTTGATTAATCTTTAGTTGATTAAATACTGAATGATATAATCCGTATTATTCGTAGTTACTATATTAATTGGTTAATTCTTAATTCAGAAATTTCTCCACTTGAATTATGCGTTCATATGAAGCGAATTTTCATACAAGCTAAAAGATAGGCTTGTTAGTTCATGGCTTTATGTGTCCCCGGCTATGTTGCAGTAGACTTGTTAGTTCATGGTTTTATGTGTCCCTGGCTATGTTGCAGTCGTTTTTGTGTAAAGACCATGGTGGTTTGAATTAATAAAACCTAGCCTTACTCTAAAGAAAAAAGTCTCACGCTCCTACCCAACAACGACGTGGGTTGTTGTATGCCCCTTATTGGATATTATGCCTTACTAGTTTTGCTATGGCACTTGTGAGATCGCCGGGTGGTCAAAGATGATCTCATTAGCTGGTATACGATGCCTACTGATCCTAACTCTTGGATCAAACACCGGGGTTGGTCATGCCTTGTTTGCATGCTTTCATTTCCAGCTTCTATGGATAATCTCATCCTTCCACCCATCAACGATACAGGATGTTGCATACTCCTTCCGTTCCTAGTCTTGCTTCTAGTTTTTCCTGCACCTGTGAGACCGTTGCACAAAACCACACAGTTTGCAACCAGTTTCAGAAGGTGGCTAAAGCACATAATAGGCGTGGACGTCCGGACATGGCGGATTACAACAGCGTACGAACACACAGCACAAAAAAAGGTAACATGAGAAGAGCAAGATAACTTCTACAAGGCATAGCAAGTAATGCCACTCCATAAGGTGGCGTCCCCAACTGGACTGTTACACTGTAAAATTAGGTTGAAAGGCCTAGAATTGTTATTCTAGCGTTCTATAAAGTTAGAATTGAAAAGGAACTGGATAACAAACAACATGGCTATAAGAGCATGGACTACAAACCTCGTCAAACTTTGGATTCCTTGATTGCATGAAGAAGCTGAAGAGTATCACAGCACTGCCACCAGTTCGGGAGTCACCTGTGACCACCAGAAAAGAATATCAATATTTTCGTATCAGCAGCTGTTGTGATGGAGAAATAATATTTCCCTCGTTAACTGTTCCGCCACAAAAGATTACAAAAAGAAGCTGAATATGCTAAATATAAACTGGAAAAAGAAAAAAGAAGGCATAATATATGTCAGGAGTGGGGTTTGAACCCACGCCCTCGTTAGAGGACCAGAACTTGAGTCTGGCGCCTTAGACCACTCGGCCATCCTGACTCGCGTGCTACTGTTCCTGCAGACCAGATACATAATAAGAACTTCTCATGACGCTATTCGATCCAACCGTCCGTTCCACCATTCCTCCAACCAACAGCCGCGATCAAACACAAGCCCTAATCTTCCTCTATTAAATCTTGCCCTCCCGCGGCGGCGGCTAGCCCCTTCCAAAACCCTAGCCTTCTCCTTCTTCTTCCTCCTCGGCGGCGGCTACAAGCACAGCTCGACGCCATGAGGCCACCAGCACGAGGTAATCTTTCGGCACCAGAGCCTCTGCCTTCTTCCTCTTCTTCGTATCCTCGATTCGGTCTCACTCGCTGACGATGTCTCGCTTCCCCCAGGACGCGGCGGGAGGGGGTTCGGCGGTAGAGGCGACAGTGGCGGCCGCGGGGGGAGGGGGTTCGGTGGGAGAGGCGATGGTGGCGGCCGCTTCAGCGGCGGTGGGAGGGGGAGGGGAGGCAGGACGCCGAGGGGTGGCGGCCGTGGGGGAAGAGGAGGGCCAGGCATGAAGGGCGGGAGCAAGGTGGTCGTGGTTCCTCACAAGCACGACGGCGTCTTCATCGCCAAGGCCAAGGAGGACGCGCTCTGCACCAAGAACATGGTCCCCGGGGAGTCCGTCTACGGCGAGAAGCGCGTCTCCGTCCAGGTCCGTGCTTACTGCTCTCTTCCTTCTCTAACATGCCCCATGTTATGCTCATTTCTATGCAACTATGGGAGGACGATAGATAAGCATAGGTTGAGGCAGCTTAGTTTCTGTGGAATCGCTTGTTCGTAGCATCTTGTTCAATAATTTTAACTTCTGTTGTTAGATTTTGCTGCTCTATTGTGTGCATTGTACATCTCAAAGTATGTTCGTTTCTATTTGGTGTTATAGAACGAGGATGGGACCAAGGTTGAGTACAGGGTGTGGAACCCCTTCAGATCCAAGTTGGCTGCTGCTGTGCTCGGCGGTGTTGACAACATCTGGATTGTAAGTTCGTTGTGCATTAGCTTGTATTTTGTGTTTGGAACCTTGCTGTTCAAGGTTGCTGCGTAAACTAGCTAGGATGTTATTGTACATGACCTTGTGTTTGTTATTTTAGGCTCCTGGTACTCGTGTGCTCTATCTTGGTGCTGCCTCAGGAACAACAGTGTCTCATGTGTCTGATATTGTTGGACCGGTGAGATCTTGTCGCTGCTTACTATTTGTAGATTGTCGATGATTTCCATTTGTGTGCGTTGGCTTACCAAAGTCTTGTCACTTGCAGACTGGCTTGGTGTATGCTGTAGAGTTCTCGCACCGGAGTGGCAGGGATCTTGTCAATATGGCCAAGAAAAGGACCAATGTGATTCCCATCATTGAGGATGCTAGGCACCCGGCAAGGTACCGGATGTTAGTCGGCATGGTTGATGTTATATTCTCGGATGTTGCTCAGCCTGACCAGGTACACCTACCATATAAATTGTCCAGAATAGTTATCCGCTTATTGCCTTGCTTATGGTGGACCTGTTGTGGTATATATATTGCCATTATGGTTTATGCTTTTAATCACTTCCTGTGGTGATGTTTGGGCTTAGCAAACGATGAGCTTACTCGGATTCCCCTTCAGGACATCAAAATGGATGATGCAAAATCGAGTCTGATGCGTTTATGCCTAATACCAAATCTTTTCCTGTTTATCTTGCTGCATTCTTTCTTCTTGATTATGGCCAAAGTTCCATTCCAATATCATTACATTGAATGATGCATCAATTGATTCCCATACCGATGGTTTGCATTAATTGGCATTCTCTCTGCCTGTCTATAAATTTTAGTAAACAGCTATATACTCAGTCTTTTGCTTATGGTTTACATCTGATTATTGTAGTATACAATTAGCTGTTATGGTTTACCAGTCTGCAATGCTTTCCTGGTTTTCTGTGGCTGTATTGGGGCTTAGCAGATGATGAGCTTACTCGGATTCCCCTTCAGGACATCACAACGGATGATGCCAAATCGAGTCGCTGATGCTCTTATGCCCTTTCTTTCTCGTCTTGCGTTTGGACTATACTTGAATTTTTCATATCTCACATTGGGTGGTGCAACAGTTGATTTTTCCATTTTCAATGGCATGCAGTAATTTGCCTCCTGTCTGCCTGTTTATTACCTTTATGTTTTTTGTAGCCTTCAGTTTGGAAGGTTATGTGTGCTTGGTTGATGACAAATAACCTTACAACCTTGCGACCACACAAGTTCAGACTTGATAAACTAATCTTCTTATTTCTTCTGCTTTTGGTTGGGAGTTTTAGCCTTTTTGGTAGGACTCTGTTCTCAAGAGTCTTTTGATTTGAGATCTTGTCTGTGGTATGCATAGCATCTGGACCATACTAAGAATTATGTTCTTTCACATTGTGAGTCATCTGGGTCCCTACTTTAATGTGCTGACTGAAAACAGTGATCAGGAAGCCACATAAGTGACCAACATGGCAAAACTGCGTTGAAAACAACCGTCAGGGGTGATTTTACTATTTATATCAGTTTTCAGAGTTGGGCGTAAAGAATCGGTTATGTAGTAAAGTGTCAAATCAGGACTTTTGAAGATGGTTAAATTGGTCATTGTCCAGTTTTATAATATGCTTTTCACTACTTATTTGGGAAATCCTGTTATACTGGTCCCTATTTTTTTCATTTTTTAGTATTCAAACTTCAGCTTGACCAACAAATAGGCCATTGCTGCATGCATCTGATATATAATATTACACGAAAATTCTTGATGTGAACCTTGCATGGGATGGGCAATTGGTGAATATTATAAACTTCACTGTTAAGCATTTTTAAACCCTGTCACTGTATTCTCTGTTCCACAGGCTAGGATCTTAGCCCTGAATGCTTCATTCTTCTTGAAGAATGGCGGTCACTTTGTCATTTCAATCAAGGTACTTGTCAATTTCATATTCGAGAATTGTCACACTGCATTATAGATTCCTCGGAAAATTTCAAGTTGGCATTGATCTGACAGTCCCTTTCTTTGATCAGGCAAACTGTATCGACTCCACCATGCCTGCTGAGGCTGTGTTTGCTAGTGAAGTAGAGAAGCTGAAGGCTGATCAGTTCAAGCCCTCGGAGCAGGTTACCCTGGAGCCCTTTGAGCGTGACCACGCCTGCGTCGTTGGTGGTTACAGGATGCCCAAGAAACAAAAGGCAACTTAAGAAGAAGAAATGGGGTTCACTTCAGAAGAAATGGGGTTCTATACCCAATTGTAGGGGTTTTGCTGCAGCTGTGTGAGACAATGCTGGTTTTACCGCTACTTGGTTTATGCTAATCTGAATTTCAGCAAGTGGTTGAATGATGTTGCCGTCTCTTATTAGCAAATGCTGCCTATTGGCATTATTAACTAGGAAATCATTAGCCTCGGCTGGTGTTTTTCGTGCAGAATGAATGTTGAGATCATCCCTTGTAGTTATGTCACTTGAGCCTGATAACTTTTTTTTTAGGGAACTTGCGCCTGATAACTTAAGTACGTGTCCCCTAAGAAAACCTAACTTGGAGCCGCAGCCAGCAATAGTGTCTGATAGCCCATCAGCAAATATCCACTTTTCCTTTGGAATATGTGAAGCAGTGGTTACGACGCAATCTTTGCATTTTTCTGTGCAATTGCGCCTGTAACCTCTCCTGTGCTTTGGTTCGGCTAAGGGCTTTTTTGGGTTCTTTTTGGAAAATTTTCTTTATTTCTATGATAACTATGGCATATACGAAAACGAGTTTTTTCTATCATATAACTACAGTTTCTATTACTTCTTCATGTTCTTTCATTTTCTGAAGAATACAATATATCATGATATTTAATTTTTTTTTGTTTTCACGTTTTGATGATCCTGCGAATCAAAGAAATTCTAAATATGCAGGGGGCGACCTCAGCCATCAGCCGATCTTGGTTCTGTGGTAGTGCTATAGACAAACTCCAAAAAGTCCGTCAAACTTGAGCCATTTACCAAGGCAAAAGCCATGAAAAAATTGTCATATGCGACTGAATTGGACGTCTTACCATTTACCAATCTTTTACCGTCAACAACAATCAGGTATTTTGATGCGCGTCGAAAAACGTCGTACTTGCGCTTGCGAGTAATGCATGGGCAAGAGCGATGGACGCGCGCCGGGGCAAAGACGGGAGCGACGCGAGAGCCACAAGGGGGTGTTTGGTTGGGCTTTTCAGCAGCTTTTCACTGGAAAAAGCTGCAGCCCAACCAAACGGTCAGCTTTTCAGCAGCTTTTCCCAACGGTAGCTGTGGGGTTTGCAGTGCAAATTCAGCTGTTTGGAAAAGCTGCCTTCTGTCAGCTTTTTGTAATGTGCTGAAGCTTATGTGCTCATTTTCTAAAATGTTGTAGATGGTTTAGATCAAGCAAAAGCCATATGTTCACTTTCCCATAGCTACAGCAGCTTTTCTAAACAGCCAGCCAACAGTAGCTTTGTCAACAGCCACAGCCCAACCAAACAGGCCCTAATTAACGCGCGTGAGCCGCGTAGGCCCACGTGTTTCTCCGTTCTCATGGGCGGCTGTGGACCTGTGGTAAGGCGCCGTCGCCTGCGACTACGATCCAAACGCCGTCACGGGTCCGTTCTGTTTTCTGTACGATGTATAACCTTCCTTCAGTTTCCGTGACGCATCTCTGTCCTCCCCCACCAAACAAAAAAAGGCAATCCACCAAAAGAAAAAAGAAAATTACTCTGAGCAAATCTAAAACCTAAAGCTACAGAGCCCAGAGATATTCACGACTTACAAAAAACGCCATTTTCATTTCATTTCTGTAAAAAACGGTGAGGGAACTTACAGTATTACTAACAATCACTCCACAGTTATCTGCAGAACAGTCGTGAGCCTTGGTTTTCTGTATCTTCTCAACAACAGAGAGGAGCACACTACACTTACAGAGGAGAAGGCCATGCAAGCACCGGCCAGCCACGGCGGCATCTGGAGTCCGGTGAACGGGAACAGCGCCCCGGCGGCGATGGGTATGGCGACAACGTTGTATGCCATTGCGAAGAAGTAATTCCAGCGGATTCGGCTGAAGGTCTTCCTGGAGAGATCGATCGCTGTGATGACATCCTCCAGGTTGTTCCTCACCAGCACATAGTCCGCGGCCTCGATGGCGATGTCTGTGCCCCCTCCGATGGCCATCCCGACATCAGCGGCTGCTAGGGCTGGGGAGTCGTTGATGCCATCCCCAACCATGGCAACTATGCTCCCATCCTTTTGGAGAGAGCGAACAACGTCAGCTTTTCCAGCAGGCATGACCTCAGCTCTCACGTCATCGATGCCTACCTGCCAAAGAACAACAACACACAAATATTAGGATATCTACACCTAAAAATCCACACCACCATTCGGAACAAGTACCTAGCAACTTCAAATGGAGAAGCAAATGCAGGCTAACCTCTTTCGCAACAGCCTGTGCAGTTCTCCAGTTGTCCCCTGTGAGCATCACTGGATGAACACCCATCTTTTTTAGTCCTTCCACAACTACAGCAGCCTCTCTTTTCAGGGGGTCAGTTATTCCCATCAACCCCACGAAACTACTGTCATATGCCACCAGAATGCCTGTTTTTGCGTTCAGTTCGAGGTCTACCAAGAAATTTTCAGCCTCTGGGGGAATGCTTACCCCGTTTTCATTCATCAAGGTACGGTTTCCGATCTGCCGAACCATTTATTTTCCAGACAATCAACAATTTACTCAGAAATATTTAGCAATGAAGTTAAACACTGTTTTCAGGTATTTTACTAAAAGGGCAGGAAAGGATAATGGTAGCTTAATACTCACCACAACTTTCTTCCCGTTGATCGAGCATCGAACTCCTTTGCCAGGAACAGCGGAGAAATCTTCAACTTGAAGCAACCATTGGGACAATATCTCTTCTTTTCTTTTCTCAATACCATCCTTTGATGAAGGGAGCTTGCCAAAGAAATGGAAATGAAATGCATAGTCTAAAACAGCTTTTGCAAGAGGATGCTCACTGCTTGCCTGAATACAACAAACCAGAACACAATATATTTCAACTTAGAGAAGTTTTTACTTATCGTATATGGAAATGCAGTCGAGTAGCTAAAATCCTGAGCATGGTTTTAGTACATACTAATAGGAACCACATAGTGACATGACAAGTAAAAAGAGCAAAGCACATGTTATTTTTCTTAGCACCGTGATATGGACTATAACAGTATTTTAAGATCAAGTTTGCCCACCTCTGCGGATGCTACTAGTGTGAGGAAATCTCCAAGGTCCATTCCCGAGAAAACCTTTGCAGTTGTTACAACAGCCTTTCCTTGTGTTAGTGTCCCTGTTTTATCAAAAATCACGTAATTTACATTTTGAGCCCTCTCCAATGCATCTCCACCTTTCACAAGTACTCCGTGATTAGCCCCGATTCCAGTTGCCACCATTACAGCAGTTGGTGTTGCCAGACCAAGGGCGCAAGGACAAGCAATCACCACAACAGATATGGCAAACATAAGGGAGAAAACAAAGCAATTGCTAGTTCCATCAAACCATGCATGTGGATATGCTCCAAACCATCCACATAAGAACCTATAAAAGTAGGCAATTCACAAGTGAGAAACTTGAACGTAGCATTTCTACGAATTCCGTACATTATTTATTGAACTCACCACACAGAGAATGTTAGAACGGACAAGGTGATGACAATAGGAACAAAAATGCTAGCCACCTGAAATGACAACAGCGGTAATGTCAGCATTCATCAACATAGGCATCTAGAATATGTTGCGAGCTTTTGGCAGACACGCAGCTATTTCAAAAGTAAGCTAGTCCTCCAATAGTTTGCTAAAAAATTAATCAGTGAAGACAACTAACAAGAGAAGCAGAAATGCGAAATGAACATGTACTTTAGACGTTGTGAAAGACTAAACAATTGTCCTGCAGAAGGCATTTAAACACAAAAATTGGGCATATAAACAATGTCCATATGCATCATGTCAAATGTGGGAAACAGCAAACAGATTGCAAACAATGCTTTGGGGTCGAAAATTATATTAGGAAAGCTACATGGTTGACATAGATATTTGATATCTAGTGACAGCAAATGTAAGATATCACATACAAAAAGGAGTATACTCACATAATCGGCAAATTTCTGAATAGGGGCTTTGGACATTTGAGCAGTTTCAACCAGAGATATGATCTGACTCAAAACTGTCCCGGATCCTACTTTAGTTGCTTGTATATGAAGGATGCCATGCAAGTTGATTGTTCCTCCAATTGCTACACTCGATACTTCTTTGGGGACAGGTGCAGATTCACCAGTTATCATACTTTCATTAACATGGCTTGTTCCCCAAACAACAACACCATCAGAAGGAACCTTCGAACCAGGAAGCACTTTCAAGACATCACCAGGTTGGACTAACAGCACGTCAATCTCCTTCTCCCCAACATATTTTCCTTCTGGATTTCAAATAGCAATGCGATTTTGTGTATAATTATAGTAAAAATGCATTTGGCTAAAATAGTTAAATGAGTTTTGCTTATATATGCTAAGGGATAAAGCAGTACCACTGACCTTTGTCTTTCAGAAGCAAAAGAGCAGTAGAAGGGACAAGTTCTACAAGCTTCTTAATAGCATCTGATGTCTTCCCCTTTGCAAGAACCTCAAGATACTTCCCGAATAACACAAACGTAATTATCATTGCACTTGTCTCAAAATATATGGGAGGTTGAAATCCAGTGATTGTTCCGTATAGGAGTGCGCAGACAGAGTATACATACGATGCAGTGGTGCCAAGAACAACTAACACATCCATATTCGTAGAACCATGTCTCAGAGCCCTATAAGCCGCAACATAGAATCGTTTCCCAACAACAAACTGTACAATGCTTACCAATATCCACTTCACCAAATCCCCCATAAGGAATGGTCCACAGTGCATGAGAAGTAATGTACTGATGAAAGGTATACTAGGGCAGACCATACGTATAAAAAATACAGGAATCTGGTGCAAGGAGACAATTAGATTGAGTCAGTAAGCAAGAAGCAGCATAACAAAAGTTCAAAGTATTTTCAACTGCAAGAAGCAAATAAAAAATATTACTAGAGAGAAAATACCAAACACCCCTACATTTATTCATGGAAATTTCTTTTATAAAAAAGATGACCCTGCATTCTATATGCTTTCTACAATAACCCCTACTGTTTAGTAAACTGTCAAATTTGGTATGAATTCCATGTAAGATGTGCATGTTCTCATTTATTACTTCCTAAAACATTGAATAAGAGCAACATTACTCTCCTATCTGTGTCATCTTGTCTTGGTGGGTCTCAGATGTAAGCAAAGAGAACAGCAAAACATTATTTAAAAGATGTCCATATATGTAAGGTCCTATTTTCCCATATAACTAAATTGTTACCACGCGTCTGTTCAAAGTGTCCTTTCTAGACCATGCCACATGATATGCTACCTGTTGCTGCCACATCATATGTGACCTCTATGCTGTCTTCCCTCGAGACAAGATAACTATGCCAATGATATCATCAAAAACATGTATTTTACTGAAACCTTAGCCCAAAACTGTATGCTATCTTGTGTGGAAAAAAAGAAGCAAAGATCAAAACTTACACTTAGGAATAAGCTAGAGCGGAGAAGATGGAGCATTTTGGAGGCCTCCTGCGCGTCGTTTGAAGCCCCTCGAGTGTATGGATTCTGCACATGCGCTTTCAATCTCCCATTGCTTCCCATTTCAATTGTATCCACAATTGATCTCAGACCAACAGCTTCTGGATCAAACACAATCTCAACTTCTGAGAGGGCAGCATTTACACCAAATTGTCGCAAACCATCCACTTTCTTCAGGATATCATGTAATATATCTACATCCTTCTCTGTGTGCAAGCCAGTCAGGCCTAGCAAAATCTTATCTTGCTCGCTACTCTGTAAGAATGCAGCTTCAAAACCAGCATCCTCAATAGCCTGAACAATTTCATCCTTGCAAATGGCGGAAGGAACATACTCAACTTCTCCTAATGAGGTTGCCAAGGCAACAACTGCTCCTTTTACACCAGGTAGCTTTTTTAAGATCCCCTCAACCGAGTTTACACAATTAGCGCATGTCATTCCTCCTATCCTAAATTGTGCTGACAATGTCTTCTGTGATTTAGGTTGCGAGACAGCAGAATCTGGGAGAATTTCTGCTTCAAATCCAGCATCTTCTATAGCTTCTATTATATCCTCTACCTGCATAATGAAGTCCCAAAATAAAATTGCAGCCATCAAAGTGACCCAAATAAGCCAATAGGTATGGAGGCAATTAGAAACTTTCATTCAGGAATAAGTCAAGCATTCAAAAACTAAATTCTGTGAGCCTGGCAAATACTTTAGCTATTATAAAAAAGAAGAGGCCCAGGGGTACTAACACCCCGGACATATTCTTAAGAGGAAGGTGGGATTCGAACTTGGGTTGCTTGGTAGCAGTATTTTAGCTATTATAGTCTAAGTTTCCTAAAAGAGTTGCACATTTTGAACAGATCAAGTACATCTCATTCTATTTTTCAGATGAACACTAGGTTCAATGGCCAAAAATGTCCTAAATGTATGTCTCCAATTGACAGTATGAAACAAATGAAAGTAACCATGTGCAATCTACTATACCTAATTGGACTGGATGGAAGTTTACATGCTAATGTTTCTGCTTCCAGTTCCCAAGTAAATGTATGTCTTGAATATAATTCCTAAGAGAGGAATATTAGTCCAAGAATATACAAACTTGCTAGTTCCAGAACTTAATGCTAAAATTTTTAGTTCCACAACTCAATAGCTATTATTATTATTATTAGTCATCAAAACCATCTTTTAGAGAATTCCAGTCAAAAACGAAATGCAGACCTCGCTGAATGCGCTTCCCAACATAACCGTAAGCTAATGATAAATTTCATACTCTGAAGCTAAATCACAAAATCCCAACCAAAAAGGAAATGGTCAAGAAGGGAGGCTCACTGCTTGTAACGAAAAATATTCAAAACACAAGAATGATTAGGAATGTGTAATCGTAATTTCAAAAGGTGTTGCATAACAAGTTGGAGTTTCCCTGCAACATAGACAGCACTACAACAATATGGGTGAAAACGTACCGTTTGTTGCAATTTTTCCAGCAACTACATTAACTTGCCTATCATGTTGCTCGTTATAATGTCAAAACCTCACCATTTTTACCCGAAAATATGATTCAACAGCTCCCTAGCTCACCAACCAATCAAAAGCTAGTGTAGCGCACAACAGTCCATCAACGATCACGAGCTTCCAACAAAGTTACAGCTCACCAACTCCAAAAGCTAAAGGAGCTCAAAAAGTAATCACTGGATCGATCAATCTTACAATTTCACATCTGCAGTACTACATTTCGCCAATCAGCTAAAAACATATCGAAACGTTATAGCCCAAAAGGGTGAAATTCACAATTTCACATCCACTTACTAAAACAAAAAATTGCAAATTTTTTTTTGCGGAAGCTAAAAAATGGTAAGATCGTACAAAATTTATTGAATCACATGAAGTAAAAGCAAGCTTCATAGCGCAAGTAAACCAACTTCCCCAGCCTCTTCTGAAAATCAAAAGCTTCCGAGCCGAGCGATGCGATCCATTTTGCTATTCTAACACTGCCCAACCAATCACAAACGCAACAATTTATCCAAAACCAAAAAACAATTCAAAAAATTACCACCCCCAACGCATCGAGGAGCTCCAAATGACCGAGAGACGCACAAAGCTCGCCTCCACGGGTGCAAACACGCAAGGATCACATCACAATTACGCCACATCACCTTGACGAGCGCGGGGTCGAAGACGACGCGGGCGCGGTTCTGGAGCAGCGACACGGCGACGCGCCGCACGCCCCGGCGGGCGGACACCGCCGCCTCGACGGCGCTCGTGCACGCCGAGCACGTCATGCCCGTGACTCGCACGTGCGCCTCCTCCTCCTCCTCCTCATCCCCGCCGCCTCCCGGCGGCGCCCCCATCTCCTCGTCGTACGAGCCCAGTAGCGCCACGTCCTCCATCTCATCGCCGACCCCTCCCGCCGCAGCCGGCCGACCGCCGGCGGCGACCGCCGATAGCTGCAGGTGGGCCATGGCTGTCAGAGAGAGGGGAGGGAGCGAGAGCGAGAGCGGGACGAAAGGAAGGAGAGGAGGTGGGGTTGGTTATAAACTGGGATGAAAGGTAACGGGGAGGGACCAAAGTGGGTTGTTTTGCATAATAAAGGGATGTTTATGAAAATGTTACAGCATTGCAAATTTTGCAGTGCCCTAATGTTTTTGGTGAGCGTTTAGCTGGGATCGTGCGTAGGAATGGCAAATTTACCATGTGATCCTTGAACTCTTGAAAACTTGCAATTCTCCTCTGACTTGGTTTCTCATTTGGCGTGGAAGTCAACATGCGGTCTAAGGTAGTTGCATAACTGCATATGTAATGTATGTGCTTTCTTATATGATTTTTATCTTTGCAGATGAGGCTGACAATTTCAAATTGAAGGATACATCTGATTTTTCTAGTTAATTTTGTGGAATATTGGTTTCTTATATGATTTTTATCTTTGCAGATGAGGTTGAAAATTTCAAATTTCGTGGGGATAATTTTTGTGGGAAAAAGTGAGGGCTGAAATGTAAAAGGTGCATTTTGAATTGAATGATGTTGAAGACCATGTAATTGCCTGGTTGGGTTAGTTAAGAAAAGCTATCCACTCCACATTCTACTCAGCAAAATGGTTAAAACGGTGGTAATGTTATGCCGAGGAGAGGTTGAGTTAGGTCAGCTAGATTTTGGTTTGCCATGGCTCATAAAACTATTACAAATTATCTCCTTGGCGGTGGCCACTGCTGGTATGTATTATCAATCTAGAGTACTATTTTTGCCAAACAAATTTCTCTGAGTTCGGTAACACTCAAATTGTTTGTGGTCTTGTAGATTAGGAGCACATTAAAACCACAAGCTATGCTAGCACTAGATGTATTCTCACACAAGAAAGGAAGATGCAGTGTGCGCAAATGCAAACAGACACATGTTGGATAACATGGCGAATGTCTTTGTGAAGGAAAGTGGGTGATTGGTAGGTGTGGTGTGGTTTCCGGCGTGGACCCGAGGTGTGTGATCCGGGGTGTGGTGTGCAAGCGAAGAGAAGAGAAGAGCCGGTCGACGAGGACACGGCAACCGACCGAACCAGCTCCACGCATGTATCTCGGACTTCCCGACATTGACCCGTAGTGTCCGACACAAGCTGGGCCCTGTTCCGATGCTAGCTAGCCAGTACTGTATTAGCTCTGTTTCTTCTTCTTCTGCTGCTGCTGCTGCTCCTGATATATCGATTCTTCTAACAATTGACGAACTTCCGATTGATCTGGCATTGTTCGACCAGATCAAGCTTTAGGTTCTGACAGTGACTGGCTGTCAGTGCTGTGATACATGGCGGTGCACATCCTCGCTTGTATTACGAGTGACAAATTAAGAACGTACGTACGCTATGGTTTACGGAGTGCGCCGGTCGTTAGCAGGATTTAGTGATACTGGCAATCTGTCACGCCCTAACTCGTCCACTCAAACGGCAGTGGCACCTTCTTTCACCGAGATCATAGCTTCATGGGCCGGAACACCATTCATCCATCTTACTTGTCCCTCACAATGTCACAGGATAACGCACGTAATAACTAAGTCGCAGACAGCAATTCACTCCTGAATATGATGCATGATTCGTCCAGCACAGCGAGTACTGAAACAGGTAACCCTTCGCCCAATGCATGCTGCGTTGCACCTCACTTGCCGCAGTGTCACCTGTCTCAGCACGCACGAACGATCTATCCATCCGAAAGGTCCGGATCGCCACGTTCAAAACCTCAAGTGATTGCTTTATGCCTCATAGATCCATGGAGGCACTCCTCTGGGTTGCAGATATGGATTCGGTTGAAACACTAACTGAAGTTTTGGTTTCCAAATCCAGGAGCTACTTGCCTGACAACTAGTGCGAGTACTAGACAAGGCTCCATCGAGCAAATCACGGCTAATAGTAGTACAATAATGCTGCGTTAAATCGATTAATGATCGCTCAGCTCTATCTCCTTTTGATTTTAAGACGAGTTCAGTTGTGCTAGGTAACGAAGGCACACTACTCATCACTTCAGGTGGTTGAGCTGTTAGCAATTGCAGTAGCCATTATATATGTGTCGGTGCGGTGCCCAGCAAGAACATGCCCTGCACTTTGCACAGCTAGAAAAAGCAACGGCCGGGCACGAGCTAACACGGGAACACAACGAACAAATTAACTAATTAACTTTGCATTTCTTTCTCCTATAAAAAGCAGCTCTCCTTGTCCCTGAAAGATAAGATTATATACGTGATTCTCGTTTACCTAAAGGGAAGTGCTCCGTAGTTCGTTTTATGCGAAAGAATAGCATCATATTCCCACTCTGTTGATCCCCTTTCCTCTCATCTAGATATATGTAAAATGTCTCAAAATTTACATACTGTTGGGTTTAGTCTCACATCGGTTATAGACAGAGGCTAAACACAACTTATAAGGGTAAAGGAGGCCTCTCCTATCAGGCTAGTTTTTTAGAGAGAAAGGGTCTAAAACTTCTTATAAGCCTGTGTTGCTCTGTGATTGGGTCCAGGACACAATAGGGACTGGAACGCTGGTGTTAGCGGGCTCGAGTATGACCGATGTGTGAGGAGGGGATTTGTTGGGTTTAGTCTTACATCGGTTATGGACAGAAGCTGAACACAACTTATAAGGGTAAAGGTAGCCTCTCCTATCAGGCTAGTCTTTTAGAGAGAGAGAGTTCAAGATTTCTTATAAGCATATGTTGCTCTGTGGTTGGGTCCAGAACACAATGGGGGCTGGAACGTTAGTGGTTAACGGGTCCAAAATTGTGTCACATACTTCTCAGTTATAATGTGATATATCAATTTTGTGTTGTACTTTGTGCTGGAAACTGAACCCACCAAGTTTCGTTTTCAGGGAGGGTATTGGCATGTCTATCTGTCTGATCACCAAGGGTTGGTGCAGTTTCAACTTTTTTAAAGCAAACCTCAGCTGCATATATAGCAGCTCTTCAAAACAAGGCGAAAAGAAAGGGGATGAGCCAAACAGGCCACCAGCCATAAGGATTGCCGCAAAGTAACGCAGATGATATTTTGGAACTCTAGTAGCAGTACATTGGCAAATTTTTGCAGTAGTACACTGGTACTACCATGACCTGGTCAGCAACGGCCAGCAGCTACTACCTGTACGGCAGTTCATGGAGTTCTTGAGAATTAGTACGGTCTCCGTCGATTGCCTGCCCTGCCAACTGTCTAAACTCCAGTTCTGACTGAGGTAGCCGGCAGGCAAGGGTGTTGTCTTTTGCCTCTGGTGGTGAAAGCGGCATTCTTTATGACCATCATGTGTCTGGTGAAAAATCCGACAGTGGGTGTCTTAAGGTCAAAAGATAGTTTATTTTGTGTCGCCCTTTAATTGATTTATTTGAGTCTAATGTGCTGACTAGTAGGGGCGGATAAAAGACAAATCACTCAACTAGGTCACTCGTGTGAGCATGATGGTGTGATTGCCTATTTACGAGGGTCATTTGTGATTTCTAAAGATGAAATGTACTAGGCTAGAGGTAAAATGTATTAGGCTTAACGGGGAGTCATGGGGTCACATCTCACATGATCCCATTGCTTACATGTGGATCCGCCCCTGACGCGCGACTAGTTTAGCCACGAGCTTAAGCTATCGAGTAAATATGGGTAATATACTTTAACGTGATCAAATTGGAGTTGGGTCGCTTTCTAGAACTTTTAAACAATGAGGGTATAAATAATCTGGTGGTATCACGTTGATTGACCTCGAGAAATACTGAAGTAGGGCCAAAATTTAACTCTGAATTTAAGCACATCTTGCACCTCTGTTCACGCAGTTGTAAACTGTCATGCAGCTTATTTGCATCTATGCATGCATTCAAAACAACCCAATTACGCTCATTCTTTTCTTAATTAATTATCGCCAGTTCTCAGCTACCTGTCCCTTAGATTTCTGGTACATGGGTGCATGTCATTGCGTAGAACTTCCGAATTCTTACTGCAGAAGTTATATTGATGCATGATCAAACTATGTCCACTTCTGAAGCAAGGTGAAGACATGACTGAACAACAAGAAGCGCTGTCGCATAGAATGCAGTGTTAAAGATGGCGTGGCGGTAAGTTGGTTTTTGGTCATTGCAGGTACACGAGGAAAGCTGTAATAACACATGCTCTTCTTTAAAGAGAAGAAGGACCATTCTGATCATATCATTTGGTTGCTACAAGTTAAGGATGTTGACGCACCAAGCTGCGGTACTGTTTCTTTTTTCACGCTCTGGTGCTGCTAGAGTAGTTGACCATGACTCACCTATTCTCCTGATTATCCTTCAGATTTTGTTTCCCTGTCAGTCATCATGACAACAACCTCCATTCATCCCCATCTTCTAAAAGAAAGAACAAGAGTTGGATAGACTGGTAGGTGCTAATCTTTCTTGCAACTCAATTTTCCATGGTGGATTAGGTCCCTTTCTTGCTATTTTATCCTTCTGTTAGGTCATCTGGCCAACCACCAAGCAGTGTGAGTGAGAACGCCAAGTAGTACTACTAATACTCAAGAGACAAGAATTTAAAAACGAGTCCTCTCCAAAAAAAGAAAAAGGAAAGCAAACCAAACCTTGTGATAGGATAGCAGTCATCATGCACAACAATGCATACTACTTTATTTTAGCAAAAAAGAAAGGGAAAAAAATTATCTCCTAGTTTCTTAGAGATCCAATTCGAGTCTTAAAAAAAATTAGGGACAAAATAAAGTTTGAGACCCAACCCAATTTTCACTGTCCAGTGTCCAATGTTTGGCAAAGTTTCACTATGCGATGGGCCGAAATTTTATTGGGCCTCCAGCCCATACGATCTCGTGATGGGCTCAATGTACCCAAGATATACGCAGAGATGGGAAATCGCTTCTTTTTTCCTTTACCGCAACGCAGTAATGGCTCGCCGACTCTGCTGCCGTCTCCCTCGCCTCCTCCATCCCCTCGTCGCCGCCCCCAAGCCCCCACACCACCTCCCCATCCCCGTAAACCCTAGCACCGCGCCTCTCCCTCCCTTCTCCTCCTCCTCGCCGACGCCGCCGTACCCCCGTCTCTCTCGCCTCTTCTCCTCCTCCGCGGGTACCCGTCCTGCCTCCATTCTCTCCCCGCCGGGTCCTTTCGCGTGGTTCTTGAATCCGACCGTTTCTTTGTCCTTGCAGGAGAGTCAAGCAGCATGGTTGTCGTCGGATCTGCGGAGTCCTTCTCCAGCATCCACTCCAAGGTGCAAGGTGCGACGCTGATTCCTCACTTCTCGTTCCGGCTTTGCCGATTCTTGGCATGTTTGTTAGTAGGATGGGTGCGAGGTTTTCGTTCTCATGGTGCCAGTTTGCTTTTGCAGATGAGAAGCTCCCGGCTCTGTTCTACTACACGGCGGTGTGGTGCGGGCCGTGTAAGTGCCATCTCGTGCAGTATTTGTGTGACCTGGGCCAGTGCTATAGTTCTGTTGTTTGGGGTTGTAGGTAGGGCGATGGCACCTGTGATCGCGAAGCTGAGCAGCCAGTACCCGAAGATACCGGTGTACAAAGTTGACATTGACATGGTAAGCCAGTGGATCCAGGTTTTCACTGCTTGATTATTATTTTATTATGTCCTTGCCGTATGTTGCACCATTGCAGTACCCTTGTTCTGTTAATTCCCAAAGAAGAAAGCCTCAAAGCTTTAGTCACTAGGTTGAATCTACATGGATATGTTTGTCATCTTTCTAGCATCATGAGCATTAAAGTTTCAGCTAGGTTGTATAGAGGCAAAATTGTGTTCAAATGCGAGAGTGAATGGAGTTAGTGACATTCTTCATTTATCAGGATCGTTGTCAAAGTTGCTTCGAAACTAGGCTGCTCTGTATGTATGATCTACGCAGTGGCACTTATTATTTTCTAGATGTATGCTCTATCGAATATTCTGTTTTTTGGCGTAATTGTTTTCGTTGTTGTAATCAGACGAAAACGGATGAATGTGATGATGTGAGACTATCTTTACTATATATAATATTCCAGATGGTGGTGATGGTGTTGTCACACCTTTTATGGTAGTGTCACACCCTCACCACCAACAAACAAAAACAGATTTTCCTAATCTTGTGCTCACAAGAACAGATTAATATTGGTCACCAAAAACAGATTTTCCTAATCTTGTGCTCACAAAAACAGAAAAACAGATTGGTTTCTTTCCTAATTAGGAAAACACATTCGTTTCTTTCTTCATCACGTTCTCAGTAAAATAGATTGCTTTTTTATGCTTTCTGTTCTGAACAAAATTACGAACTCCTGCTCTCCTCACCACCTAGCCTCCAGTGCGGCGTCCTGCCAATTCTTCTTAACGAATCTTGGCGTTTGGGTCCACCTCCAAGGCGTTGCAGAGTGTATCCCCTGAAAGCACCGCTCCTTGTCTGCTCTTTTTATCTTGCAGATGCCTTCCAGTCGGTGATGCTAGAGCAGCTCGAGATCTTACTTGGTGAGATGCGGGTAGCTCAAGATCTTAGGTTCTTCACGCCATGTTAGCACCGGAGGGTGAATCTATGGAGGCGTTTGTCAAAAAATATTATGGTGTCATATATATCTGGAAAAGAGGTAACCAAACAAAAAATAATTGACATATAACCATATGCGTGAGATTTTTCAATATGCCACCCGACAACCTTGTTGCCATAGATTTTACATTTTGATTGCCATATATTTTGAATTTTGATAAATGAAGAATCTACAGCTAGCCACATCATCCTTACCTTGATTTGCTGGGAATTAGTTAGCAAATAATTTTTTTCTTCTCAAAAGCAGTTGTTGGGTTCTTTCTTAATCATGTTCTTAGGAAAACAGGGAAACATATTGGTTTCTTTCTTTATCACATTCTCAGAAAAACAGGAAAACATATTGCTTTCTTTTTCTTGTGTTGTCCTTGTGTTATTTTTCAAATGAAAATGTTAAGAACACATGTTGTGACGCTACCCGCCATCTTAATCCTTGAACCAGTTAATGGTGATGGTATTGTTTTTCCGAAGTGACCGATTTCAGTCGTAACTTTCTTCCCGAAACTAGAGCTGCATGATGAAAATGAGAAGTGTTCAAATGATTTTCTGCACATCAATTAAGTAACTACAGCATTTAGTTTTGCCTACATGATCAACAGGGAAACGTACTGTATAAAGGTATCTCTATCTCTACTATATAATATGGGAGTTGGTGGTGATGGTTTATCCACATCTCCTCTCCTCACAAAAGATTAACATTACAAAAACTAATCCTTGATTATCTCAACAACAAAACTAACTCTAGCCTTAATCACAAAAAAAGGAAAATAAATCTAACCACTAATTCTTGATTCTCTCAACAACTAAACTAAAACTAGCCTTACTCCCCAAAAATAGAAAAATAAAACTAATTAATTCATAGCTTTACGGTCTCTGTCTTGTCTCTCCTCCTCGCAGGTTCTCAATTTCTAAAGATATTGATAAAAGTGTCACTCTATTTTATGAACAGACGTGTTAAAAGTGAGTTGCTACTGTCGTTATGAGGTTCTCTGCGGACACCCGGGGGTGGTGGCTGGAGCTCACTTAACTCATCTCACAGCTGATAAGGAGCCCACGGGGAAATAGGAGAAAGATGCCGGCTATGAAACTGCTGGAGTGATGCATAGTGGTCGTTAGAGAGGGAGAAAGTAGGAGAAAGACATCGACATTTGATACGATTCTATTGCACGTAGTGCTTGACACATGTGTCCACAAAATACAATGTTTGATCAATAACTCTATTTTTTTATGTTGTTCCGTAGCAACGCACTGGTATTTAGCTAGTTATGCTTCATTTTGCACTCAACAGAGATAAACAATTCCTGTCAAAAAGACCAATTTGTAATATGTTATGATCCTTAGCTATTGCTGATTTCCTTGAATGGGAGTACTAATTTGCTTGAGTGGGCAGACTTATGACTTACAATTTGTGGTGCATAGCTGCACGGGAACTTTCAGTGTAAAATATCAGGAATCCAAGATTGACTGTTAGTTAGGTGGTGTTTCATTCAGTGTTTGTGCTTTATATTGTGATTGCGTGTGGAGGGAACAGGTTACACACTGCTTTGTTAGATCACTCTGTTAACTGAAATACCCATTTGGAATACACACAATTACAGTTCTTAATACACCCAAGGTGCAATGCATTTCAAATACATCAAAAACTCATTGTGTGTTAGTGATTATTGTTAGAATGATTTTCTTAAAATTATGCCCATCCTCTCACTTCCTTATTGATATGTACTTATTTTCCTGTTTTTGTATTGCAGGATGGACTAGGAAGCAAACTCAGTGATCTAAAAATATTCTCTGTCGTAAGTTGTAATTCTTAAACTGCAATTCATGAAATATTGTTATCATTCTTATGATCTGAATTGTTGTGCAACTTCCATTTGATTTCATAGTGATGATAAATTTGAATATATTTTTATGGTGGACGAAACCGACCATGTACAATGATTTGACCTTATTTTTGTTAAATCCTAGCATTTATGGTTCGCTCATTTTTCTTAGAAGATAGGGTCATTCTATTTAGGAATTGTCTTTATTTTCGAGTATGTCTGTGTATTTATGTAAAGATGGCTCTTACCAACCTTCATCCTAATTCATATTGCAAATATTTGACTCATGCTGGATCTTGCACAGCCAACGTTCCATCTCTATCACAATGGACAGAAGACTACTGAAGTAGTTGGTGCTGATGTGAAAAAACTTGAAGCTGCCATGGAAAGTCTCCACAAGTAAGATCTTTAATTGTTCTCTTCTTCTCCCGCTGGTTCCATAAAAGTTACAGTAAGCTGCTGTTTGAATCATCTTATCTGCAGTTAGGTATGATAGTTTGAATCCTGTAGTTAAACTACAAGGAAAACCTGGGTTGTCAGTTGTCTGCATGATAAGATATGTGACAAGTCCATAAACTTGTGTCCAGCACTTAGCTATTTACTTTATATTGCAATGCTCTTGTCATCATACTTGATATTGCAATGCTCGTGAAATTATACTTTATATTGCAATGCTCGTGAAATTATACTTTATATTGCAATGCTCTTGACATCATACTTGATATTGCAATGCTCGTGAAATTATACTTTATATCGCAATGCTCTTGACATTATACGGTATATTGCAATGCTTTTGACATCATACTTGATCTTGACATTATACATTGTTATACAGGAAACAGTAGGAATTGCATACAAGAACTTGATCTGGAGTTGGGGCAGTTCCTTGCATGAAGTCATGACGTTGTAATGCTTCTGATTCCTATAAACTGCTTAGATGACCTTGTTCGGATATGTCGTTATGTTTGGATTGAGAAAGAAGGTTGGCTGCAATGCCTCGCGGTCTGGATTTATGCCCTTTTTATCACAACTTTTGTATACAGTTTGCCTGTGAATTTAGCAAACTCAGCGAATCTGTCTATTCTGGACTCCTGGTGCCACTGCCACTTATTGATGGCTAGGCCTGACTTCAGGAAGCATGGGCCTTTGTCACAACTCACCCTTGCAATGTTATTTTTCTGGTACTTTTGGCCTGCTTAAGACCTGTTTAGTTGGGCTTTTCAGTAGCTTTTCACTGGAAAAAGTTACAGCCCAACCAAACAGCCAGTTTTTCAGCAATTTTGCTAACGGTAGCTGTTAGCTTTGCAGTGCAAATTTAGTTGTTTGGAAAAGTTGTCTTCTCCCAGTCTTTTGCAATGTGCTGAACCTTCGGTGCTCATTTTTTAAAATGTTGTAGATGATTTAGATCAATTTAGATATATGTTCACTTTTTCACAGTTACAGTAGCTTTTCCAGACAGCCAGTCAACAACAGTTTTATCAATAGCTACAGCCTAACCAAGTAGGTCTTTAGTTCATTGCCACACTTTTGTTGGAGTTAGATTTGGGCCGTTTGGCAACGTGTGGTACCCAAGCAAAGATGCCCAAAGTTTAGTAGCTAAAATATCATTATGCGTTCTTCAGGCACTTTTACTCCACGTTATGCATTTCAGTCATCGCAAGTTGCATACTTTATGCGACAGTGCGATTGCCAAATCTATCGGGAGCTGATAGTCGACACGCTGATCAATGGAGTGACCGAGTAACTCAGACCTCTTAGATCGTTATTTATCATCCATCCGGCTTGTCTAGTTAATGTTTAAATTAGTCTTCAGTGATTGTGTTACACGAGGATTCGTGGAGAAGCCAGTATCTAGACAGGCAGTGCATGGTACGAAACCTGTGTCATTGCCTAATTAATCCATATACCTGTGTCATTGCCAAACTAATCCATCTGATCTGGTCGTGTGCTCGATCTGCTCTCATACGGATCGATTATTTAAAAGCCAGGCCCTGCCACAACGCATGGCCGCGACGCCACCGATCGGTATCTCTATCCTGGGGCAGAGCCACCCGGCCAGACTTGAGCAGGATCGCTGCTGGCAAGCAGCAGCTAGCTCCAGTTTCCCCACAGGCGCCGGATGCTGCTGCTGCATCGGGATGCACCGAGTGGCACGCACGCACCCACTGACAAACCCAGTGACCCGCTGCTCTTGCAGATAGAGATGGGAGATGATGGGACTGGCTCTGAGGCTGATTGGCAACGGGATGCATGTCTCCCGTCCAAGTGACAGTAGCAGCGTGCAACGGAGGCGAGCGAGCAGTGGTGGTGGGGTGGCACACACGTGAATGAGGCTCTGGGATCCGGTTCAGCTATGCGGTCTAGTACAGTATGGTGAAGACGGAATTTGCCGCTACCCATGAAATTCTCTCGAGCGTGCATGCTCTACGGGTAGGTCTGCGTCTGCCCTGCTAGCTCCGGCCATAAACCAAACGCGGACGGTGATCTGTGATCGAGTCCTGCCTGCTAGTCCAAGTAGTCCAAGTGATGCCTCTGCTTCAGCACGGAGCAGGGCGCTACTATGCCGTTCCCCTGACGACGTTGGCCCAAGAACAGCAACAACAACGTACACGTACGGGTTCGCCGCTTCTGGCCATGACCGGGCCCTCCTTACGGACGATAAGGGGGGCGAGACGGCGGTGGAAGCACTGCGCTGCACGTCTGCACGGCCGGGGATGCGCCTCACATGGTGACCGGCCGCGAGGCGCTGTCGCCACATGGGATTATGATGGTGGACCTGCCGGCGCGACGGTCGCACCACTGCGTTGTCTCGGGTTCCCCGCGTCGGTGTTCGGATCTTCGGATCTCCTGCGGCGACCGGCGACCGGCGATCGGTGACCGGCGAGCGTGCGTTATGTAATCCGAGCTTAATTTCTGCGTCTGGACTCGTACAGGACACCTTCGAAATGACCATCTAATACTATTCCAAGTCCCACACGTACCGTAGCTGCGTAGCAACATGAAGAATTTGTACAGGAAACGAAGTTTATTTCGACTTAAACAACAGCCCGGGCAAGCTGTAAAACCATATAGAGGATGACGATCCATACTTTATCCTGTCAGTCTCTGGAAGCAGTCAAAGAGAGTGGAAGCCACGTAAAGATAGACTTAGGCTAAGTTTGTGCATAAGGCATATTAAACTTAACTCTTTTCCGGAGCTCTGGTATAGGAAAATTGTAATAAACTCGTCTTCTGTTAAAACAGCTTCTAAAATATGAGTTTATTATCTATGATGAATGGTATAATAGCTGTAATATTTCTGATCTGTTTGTAGCAATGCTTAATTGATAATATCATTCGTTTAGACTGTTTTTAACACAATGAGAAAAAAATAATTGCGAACATTAATAATTATTAAATTATGATAATTTTAAAGTGCCATGTTAAATAAGTACTTGGTTTAGAAGTTTATTTAATTTATAAGCTGTAAACATACTTTTGAATACATACATACACCGAAAATTGATAAGAGAGATCGTACTATCAAACTGCAATTTAATATTATTTTGGTTATAACTCTGAGATCTGTGCAGTGCTTATACACCAAGATTGCTAGTATTACTCTCCGACCTGTGCATATACAAGCACTATTCATGCAAATTACTCTCGGATCTGGAGAATTTGAACAACGGTTTTCTCAAATAGCAGGTTACTCAATCAAATGGTCATCAATTTACATCCAAGAGTTTCTAACTCCTGCGGCAGCACATGTATATATGTGTCGTAGATACAAGTCTAGACAGTAAACTTGTGGCACCCCCAAACGGCTATAGCGACCGTCGATGGTGCATGAGGAGTACGAGCGAGTATGACCCTCCGAACGTCCATCAAGCTGAGGCACGAAATGTGTACGACAGGGTGAAACACGAGCCGTGTACGAGGAGACAGAACTCCTTTCATGTCTGATGAGGTGAAAGTCACTCTTTTATTGAAGTATTGAGTTAGGGTTACAAGATTTTTCCTCTCCCTCCTCTCTACCCGTAGGGGGTATTTATAGGCTTGGAGGATGGAAAATGTGAGATTATAATTTTGCCCTCACACGAGAGGGACTTTTACAAGGGCGTGGTCGTCATTTCCCATGCATAGAAGATATTTTGGAAAAATATTCTAGGCATCTTCGGAGAATATTCTCTGGCATCTTTGGTGGAATTTCTAAGCACGTCAACGCAGTCCCTGACAATGCCGACGCGGACCTTGATAGCGACGGACATCGGGACGATCGTCGGTGACGTCGGCGTAATCCTCGTTTTGGCATCGTCGACGTAGACTTCGACGATGACGGACGTCGAGGATGTCGAGGTTGCCCTTGGTGGTATCGACGACGTAGACTTTGACGATGACGGACGTCGAGGTTGCCCTTGGCGGTGTCGGCGTAGTCCGCGATGACGGCGAAGACTGGGGCTGTGTGGCGTACCCGGTTTTGAGGCCGGATAAACTCTTGTGTTTATTGTATTGATCCCTGGATCAATAATCGATACACACAAGTACTTGATAACATAGCAATGCCATACATCGTTCATTACAATAATCAGCCATACTTGGTCTTTTAATTATACAATCCGGGCCTATTGGCCGAATTCAACAGCAGCAGAATAAAACATGGCAGATAGCCCATCGGTATGCCGATCCACAGGCAACAGACTGGGGGAGAAACCCTACGCCTCGAAGTCGCTGTCGCTATCACCCGACTGGTAATCCTCCTCTTCGTCTGGCCACATAACAAGCCAGGTGAGTACATTGAATGTACTCGCAAGCGCTCCGCCAAGGAGATTGTTACGGATATGAGCATGCTCGGAATTAAACAAGAACTTGGCTCTATCCTAAGTTTCATGTTGTGAAAGTAAGTTTGCATTTGCAATAACTAAATAGATGTAAAAGCGATTTAAGAAACATTTCGATATAGCAAGATGAGGTATCTGCTTGATTCACTCAACCCGACACAGTGGGGAGTTCATCTCAATGCTTTCCGTTACAACGGCAAAGCATGGTACTCGCCTGGTTCCTCAGGGAGACACCGCTCACCTCGTACTTACGGAGATACCAACGACAATCACCTGGTTCCTCAGGGAGACACAAGCTCACCTCGTACTTACGGGGATTCTAGGGTTTGCCCGAGTCCACGGGGAACCCTTCTTCACTCTTTCCGCTACAACGGGAACTTGGCATGCTGCCCTGCGATCACGACGGATCGCGTCCTTAAACCCATGACCTAGAAACCTTTTTGGACTTTGAAAGCCAGCCTACTTTAGTGTGGCCCAACCAAGTTCGTCCATGATCGCGGACACGGCTATTCGAATAGTTTTAACCCTCTGCAGAGGTGGTATGGCTTTACCCACACGATGTAGGTCACCCTGGGCATACCGTGCACTGTATACTACCAGAGCTAGTACAACGAGACTCTTCGCCGGTGTGAACCCAGCCATGAACCCGTCCGAAGGACATGTCCCAACCCTACCTTGAGTCAGTCTCATCGCTACAAGGAGGTTGGTGTTCCAACTTTGTGGCGAACAATGCCTCGCTAACTGCTGTATTTGTTCGCTTCGGGGCTACACTACCCCATCTGCACTCTACTAACTGCCCACGGGTTCATGCTAGTTCAGGCCGGGTACTATGTCAAGTCCTTCCCACAAATGACATGTGGCCGTACGGTAAGACTTGGCCAAGCGGCACTTAAGATCGGTCCTTAGATGATCCGAGAAGGACTCCACACCACTCCCGTAAACGGGCAGCGAGAACCATGACGGGCCTTACCTCGCTCTTTAACAAACTCCCTACTTTCACCCTTCATTACCGACCCGGATCGAAAACTTCTCCCTTTTCAGCTCGGTTTCACCAAACCATTTACGGTAAAAACATACCAACCCATGGCTATGCTACCTTCATACACCTTTGGACACGACGGTCCGTTTCTCAAAAGTTCACCACATAAAATATGGGGTGTTGCTATTTTTCTTTTGCTAAAACCCTAATTTCACTACGGCAGGGCTAAGCATGAGCATATGTATATACACTACCCTAAGTTTTCTGATAGGGCTTCCGGAATACATAGTTCTTAGGGCTACAAGGGATTCAGGGTCGGACTAGGGTTTTCTACTCATCGGTATAACTATGCTACATAAAATAACGGTAATAGAACATAGCATGCATGTTTCGTAAACAATATAATATTTTATAAATTTGGGATTTCAACATGATCAATGGTGGAGAGCTTGCCTGGCAGTTCTTGGCTCTGTTCCGGACACGGGGATGCTTCGGGTTCTTCCTGGCGGACGTACCTCACACCGTCTACTACACGTTCGGAAAAACTTCGAATAAGAATCATTATGACGGAAATGAATGAAGAAATTTCACAGCGATCAGCATGCATGCATCCTAGGTTTCATGACGTTTTCAAAATGGTTCATCTTGCTCGGGTGTTGATTGAGTGCGCAAAATGATGCATGAACTCCTAGGGTTAGGGTTTTTAGGTATAGGTACATATTTCTTGTCTTCGGATCATGCTCGTGAATGAATGCAAAAACAAGACTTGGGCTAGGGCCAGAAGATTGAGGATCTGTCTTGCTAGAATATTTGAAATGCTCTAACACACTAGGATGTTTCTCTAATGCGTACATGCATGCAATATAAGGTTAGGGTTTTGCTATAACTACAACCTTTCATTCGCGAACTATGCAACATGTGGACGAAAACCTACTTATGCATGCTCTGGACTCTAACACATACTCTGAAAGCTTAACATGAATGGTGGTAACCTTTAGAAGAATATATATGCACATGCACGAAACCGGCATTAGGGTTTCTAGGGTTTTAACGTGCGCCTTAATTTTTCGGATGATGCATCATGTGTATATGCACGAGACTTTGTGCAAGGTTCTAAAATGCTAGAGATTAACATGCTGGAATGCTCTAAAGCTGAACACATTTAAAAAGGAATTTAAAAGCTATTTGAAATTATATAGATTACTAGAACTACTGACTGCACAGAGAGAAATATTGGGTTTTCGAAAAGTGGTCAATATCAAAAAGGTGGGAAATGGAAATTGGAACAATTTTTATTTTGGGGGTTGTCTGAGAATCGGCTCGGATCTGGGTGAACCGGCCGAACCAAAGGGGTGACTGTGTACTGGTCCAGAGGGAAAAACCAGCCGGCTCACTGTGCTGACTCGGATCACTTAATCCGACAAGCGGGCCCGCACGGCAGAGACAGAGGGCGAAACGGTACGCGCGGGGTTTTAAACATAACCCGGGCCCGCGCGTCAGCTGCAGAGGAGATAAGGCGCGCGGGGGCGAGGGTTCCGGCGAGGGATCTCCCGATTCCGACGAAGCTCCGGTGAATCAACGGCGAGCAATTGCACGCGATTCAGTGGGAGAGAAAAGGAGCGGCTGGTACCTACGGATTCCAGAGGAGGTGGAGAGCTCGTTTTTGTGGTTAATGGGTTCGCGCGTTTGCTGGAGGCGAGGCTCGTCGGTGCTCAGAACAGGGAAGGCGGAGGCGACTGCGGATCCAGCGTTCCAGTGACCGAGAGCTGCAACGAAGAGTAGGAATGGTTGGAGGTTAGAACTAAAGGAGTTCCAGAGGAGATAGAGGGAAGAATCTTCACTGGAGTTGACGAATTTCTCCTCGGAGCAATGGCGGATGCCCTTGTCGAAGAAGAAGACAGGAGGCAAGGTGAGCTCGGGGGAGCTTGAGGAGTACTCAGGGGCTTCCAGAGAAGGTTGGTGGGGAGTTAGCGAGTTCTGGAGGTCTTTACATAGGCGAGGTGAAGGGGGAGGTTGAGCGCTTGGCTGCTCGGCCGCTGTCCTCGCCGTGGACTTTGCAACAGCAGCTCGGCGACTTCGCCAGGCGACGTGGCTTGCTCAGGAGTGGCTAAGGACACCTGCGGCGCGGACTTGGCTCAGGCGAGGCAGAGGCCAGCGGGGTGCAGAGCTCGGATGCGCACGTGTGTGCCTGGCATCGGCATGGCCGCGCCCAGAGCGCGCGCAGTGGCATACTTCGCATGCCCTGGCCTCTGAGATGCTTGCCAGCATGTCAATCCATGTCACTGCTCCTAGTTGAAGCCTGTAGGGCTTGGCAAAGTGCTGGGCTTCGAGATAATAGGGCTAAACAAGGACTGGGGGCTATGCTCATGTCAGCATGGATGGATGTTAGGGTTGACTCCCTGTGGATTAGGGCTTGGCATTGAAGGAAAATGGGGTAGACAGAGTTCTGAGCTGAAGTGTGGTTGCTGGCAAGCTTTTGGAGCAGAGTAGTTGGTAGTTGAGCTTGAGTTCAAGAGGGGAGAAGGAATAGAGTCAAAGTGTTCGATGGCTGCCCTGGCTAACTTTTGAACTGGAGGTAAAAATGTTTTTACACAATTGGAACAAGGGTACTGAGAGGAGTATGGTGTAATTTTTCTGGAATTTTCTGAGTAAGATATAAAGGGGTTGCAGTTCAAAGGGAGGATTTGACCAAAATTGAAATTTGAATGCACTTCAAAAATTTTGAACTGGACCTTCAAGTTTTATTTTATAGGTTGGTGAAGAATAGACTCAAGAAGCTCCTAGAGTTTTTCTAGACATTTTGGAGAAGTTAAAATGCATATGATAACACTTTTTGATTTTCTGATTACGAGAAAACCTAATTAGGGTTTCTGCCGATAGCTAGGGTTTTGAAGATTTAGGGTTTCAGAACTTGCAGAGGGGATGGGAGGTTAGCTAGGGTTTGGAAACTCATTCCCGAAGGGAGGGAATCCACTCGGTCACCCTGGGTCGCTAGGGTTTGGGTTCGGACGAATTTACGCATTTAGGGTGCGTGTGTCCGGGTAGGGTTTAACATTTTATGCATGCGATGATCATGCAATGACATGCTCGGGCAAAATGAAACTCCGATGACCTGAAACCATGGTTGAAACATCTACACACGCATATACGCGTCGGTAGGGTTTCGGGTTTTCGGGGAAAACACGATGAGAAAAACAGGATGTGACAGGCTGCCCTTGACGGTGTCAGTGTGGTCCTTGACGACGCATGCGGAAGATTTTGAAAACGGGCTAGCGTGGAGACCCCTACCCCAACAATATGACAAATATTTACAAAAGCATTCACAAATTTTGTTATCAGTTTTCACTTGTTCTTTCAAACAAGAATTAAGAGATACAAATCTGAAGATCAGCTAGCAGTTAAATCAGGGCAATAGAAGATGTTTGCTCATCATCGTCTTCATCTTGCTTTACAACACTAGGTTAATTGCAAGTAACTGCAAACAGGTCAAGAACATAACAAGATTTACTGTATATCGTTCTCTCTCTGAATAAATGTGGGACGTTGCACATCTCTAATAATGTGTGCCAACTACAAACAGGAAAAGTTGAGAGGAGAGGAGGGGGAGAGGGAAAAAGGGTGAGAATTCCATTATATACTGGATGGCAAAGTTATATAAATATGTTACACTTCGATTGCATTTGCCAATATTAGTCCAAAGAAGTTTGGGAAGACTCTATTTCGCTTTCCTCCTGCACAATTTATGGTCTAACTTATGGTTTCAAAAAGTCATATGCTATCAAAAAAGGAAAGCTTTTTATAAGCTTAATTTTTAAGTCTTCCTTGATCTAGTGCTACCAGGGCATCTTGAATTGGAGGCTTTTCGAGCTTCTTTCCACCCCTTGAGGAATACCCTTCAAGTTTTACGGGAACTGCAACTATTTCCCACTAGATAAGACCGATCAAACACACCTCTCTCCACCCTCCTGCCTCTCCCCGAAACTGCCTCAGCCCACCTAACCGTCTCGTAGTCGGACCCCTCCCGCTCCCCCAGCTCGCCGGTGCCGCCCACTCCTGCCAGGTCCAATCTCGCCGGAGCTCCCTCCCTAAATCATGCTGAACCCGTCCCCATCCCCAACCCGACCGATGGCCGCGCCTAGGGTTTTGAGCCACCGCCAACGGCCAGGAGCCCTCCCCGCCTCCCCCTCCAAATCCGGCCTCCAAGCACCAAGAAAAGGACCCTCAACGTCGCCCTGAGCAGAGCTAGCCTCTCCCATATACTGCTTTTCTAGTGCTCCCTCGGACCAATGCCGGAGATCCCTCCCCGACCGATCGACCGTCGTTGGAGCTCTCTCCCCCTGCTGCCGAATCCACACGCCTCCTGCCGATTTGTTGAGTCAAGAATAGATGTGTGCCTCCTAGTGCTTGTGTTGGACATCGATGACTTGCTTGAGGTATTTACTGAGAAGCCTTTTTGCTTGTGGAAAACATGTAAACATTGAATCATTTTCTGATTGCATCAGAACTGAATTGAATTTTGCTTGTGGATGAGCAAAAAAGATAATCTAAGAGTCTTGCTTGTGCCAAATTGGTGTATGTATGGAGGAGTATTGGTTGTGCCAAATTGTTTGGCTGCACACCCTTGCATTGGTGTATGTATGAAAGCTAACTGTTGTGCGCATTGAATTATTGATGTATATGTGGAATTATTTGTATATGTCTGAAATAAGTGGTATGTGTTTCCACATTATACACCCATACATGTATGGAATATCTAGTAGAATACATGTATGGAATCAATGTTAATATATTATGATTCTTGTGATCAAATGAAAACTAAAGATCATTGTTTGTAAGGATAAAAAATATGCTCATGCTCTTGTTTGTATAATTATTAGAACACATGTATACAAATTAAAGACTGTTGTATGTGTATGCACTGAATGTATGAAAAAGGTGTTGAGAAATTTTGTGTATGCACTGATGTATGGATTAGTGTAATGACCGCCCAAATATATGTACATGATATCAGTGGAGATCAAAATGTAACAATGTGGTTTTGCATTCATCTCATTCTAGCATGTAGAACATTCAAAATGACTCAAGTCAAAAACCCTCCAAATTTGACCTAGAATTACTTCAGACACAAATTGTGGAATCAAAATCATCAAAATTTCCTTCCAATCATTCTTATAGGTCCTAAACACCTCATAGAAGCTCTCTAAATTTTTTGAAGTCATTTGAAACTGAATGGCATATTCAAATTAAAAAATTCAAATTATTTTCAAATGAACAGAAATGTAATACCTTAATTAAGTGAATTTCTATTTTTAAAACATTGTAAAATTTTATATATGAGGTTAACTATATATATATATATATATAATTTTTAGAAAAATATTTGAGAACCATATGAACTACCTATAGTACAAACCAAATTTTGGACAGATTTGCATCTCTATTTAAATTACAATAAAAAAGAAATTATTTTAATCTGAGAGAATTCATAGAGGTTATAAATTCCCTAAAGGCCCACTTTGAATTTTTCCAAATTTAAAAACTTAAATTTGAATACTCTTTTAATTCAAACCCTAACCTAGAACAAAAAAAAGAAAAAAAAGAAAAGCCTTCTTACTTTTGGGCCGGTTCCCTAGCCCATTCCCAGAAGTTCACATAGTGTTGCACGTGGCAGACCACATAGTATCATAGGCATCCACCTCTGATTCCTCATGTCATTCCTCATAACCAAACTAGTTATGAACATCAAACAACTCCTGTTCATGCTAGGAACATCATATTTGAGCAACAACCATCATGAAAGCATCATACAAACAAGCAAAGCCATTCATCATTCAAGAATGACATAAGTGAACTGTAATATTTCTAAGGAGCAAGCATACTTACCTAGATATTACAAGTATTGCACTTGCAGGGAATCACTCACAAATTAACCTTCGTTGCCCAGGTCTATCGACAAGAAAACCGAAACGTAGAGAAACAATGAAAACAAGCAATCGATAAACACCAAAAATTTCATAGAATATATTATGCATGAAATGAATTTTGAAAGGTAGGAAATGCAATTATGAAGCTAATGCAATTGATTTTATTCAATTTGGATTTATAGAATTAAAGATGTGATTTTCTAATGTCAACAAGTATCAAACATCCCGAGACAGTGGCCTCTACCATCTTCAAAAGCCATACATAACCCACATTCGATCAAGAAGACAACTTTAAATTAATTTGTGAAACCAAATTTCTCTAAATCTCACTCCAATAATTTTTATGAAACATAAATACTACAGAGAAGTCATACAAAAATTTTCAAGTTATTTCAGCTTGCATTGCATATTTAAGAAAATGTTTTCCCAAGATATTTTCCTTCAGGCAGAATTGAAATAGGTTAATTAAGTGATCTTCTTGTTCTCCAAAATTTGTAAACTTTTTATTTCTGGGATTTTTTTGTATCCCTGAACTCAGATATATATATTTCAAAAATATTAGAAAAGTATTTGAAGCACCTACAATTCAAACCTTATTTTGGGCCATTTTGCATTTGTCATTAAATGACAGTCCAACATAAAGTATTTTAAACTGAGAAAAATCATGAAGAATATATATGCTCTAAGTATCCTCTAGGAATATTTTTTAAATTTAAAAACTTAAAACTTGAATATTGAACCCTTTTATCAAACCCTTCATGAAAATAGAAATAAAAGCAAAAATAAAAAAGAAGAACACTTCTCTTTACCAAACTGGGCCGCCTTGGCCCAGTTCTTCCTTGGCATGGCTGGGCCGAAGCCCAACTTTAGCCTCCCGCAG
Source organism: Stipa capillata (assembly GCA_019208055.1). Taxonomy (NCBI): domain Eukaryota; kingdom Viridiplantae; phylum Streptophyta; class Magnoliopsida; order Poales; family Poaceae; genus Stipa; species Stipa capillata. The sequence goes on along the minus strand of JAGXJF010002947.1, from coordinate 153,729 downwards.
TGTGCTTGTGTCTTCCTCCTGATTGCCACTTTCACCGCTGGAAGACGCCTCTGCCTAGAGGACGCGTTCTCCTCTCGCTGGCCTGTGGGGCCCGTCCACAGGTTTTCCCTGCCACGTGGCCTGGACGCCCGTTGCGCGCCCAAGCACGCCGCCGCCGTTGTGGCTTCCTTCTCTTTCTCTCTTCCGGAGCATTAAAAATCTTCTCCCCAACATATCCGCTTCATTTTTCTCCATCCTCCGCATTACAACCCCAAGCTCTCTCTCCTCTTCCGAGCTTGCCATGGAATCCCTTGTTCCCCAAGCACGATGAGATCCATGGCCGTCGTTCTACACTTCCTTCTGTGAGTTCCATCCCCTTTGTAAGCTTCTTTGGTTTCCTCTGAACCCTAAAACCCTCTTTGACGTTCTCTCAGGTTCCCAAGCGGCAATTTCCTCTACACCGACATGCCGCCGCTTCATCTGCCGCCATTGATGCTGACCTTGAGTCCTCGAGCCACCTCCATCTCCCCTCCCAAGCTTGTGACCGGATCCCAGAACCAAGGTGAAGCTCCCCGAATCAGCACCGAAGACGCGGCTGCCCTGCTCTACCTCCTCGGTGGAATCCCCCTCCTCCGTTGCCGCTACACCTCGAGGCTATCAACCTCGACTTCACCGATCCTCGTCTCCTCCGGCTACTCCAACCCCAAAAAAGCTTGGCTCTCACCATGATGTGCTTCCCTCCCAAATGATCTGGTTACAGCCGTGGCTGAGGTTTCCACCTGGCTTCTCATCAAAACCCCCGGGGCTACCTGCACACTGTTGGCTGGTCAAAACTGTCGGTCTGACTGTTACAACCAGCACGACAGTACATTTTGACCGTATCGTCCTAACGGGCCGTTGACCATTGGCGGTTACAGGTAGTCATCGATTAGCTTAGGATTAGTTAAAGTAATTAGGGTTAGGTAGCACTATGGGGGTTTAGACATAATTAATGATTCCATCTTTGTATGATATATGGACCCGCTCTCTAAGAATCATATTCAAATATAAATTAAACTTCTATGAGCATGACAACCTAGACCCACAAATAATTAACAAGGGAAATAAAAATGATGAAAAAGGAAAATTATGACATGAAGGACCCACATGTAATAGACTAGAGGAATAAATAGAAAGCAAACAGAAAAATGACTAGAGAATGACAAGTGGGCCCAAGGCCACCAGGGTTGATCAAACTTTGACTAGGCCTAGGTTGACCTATGGTCCCACTGGTCATAATCTACAGCTAGAACCTAAGTAATAAAAGTTTTTATTTATTTTTCTTTACTGAGAAAAAGACAGAAAATGCTTAAAATGCTTAAAATTTCTAAAATTTGTCGAAAAATTCATATGAACACCAAATCAGTTGATTTTAAAAAAATTCATCTTTTATTATGTAAAATTTAGTAATATAGGTTTCACTCAAACTTTTACTTTTATTATGAACGATCATCGAGTTGTGTTGATTGTAAATTACTTAATTGCTCTGTGTATAGGAAGTCGTACTATATCTTGTAACCCTTCTTTGAAGTGTTCGTCTTGTGATATTCAATTTGTGGCATCCCATACGCCATGCGTGTATGACTTTGAAGTGTATGGGACAATCATAAAGAATTAGAGAGCTTAAACTCACAGATGTCTATAAGCTATCATTTTCTTCTCAGTGTAAACTGGTCAAGAAGCTAAGAAGAAGGGGTGCCTAAAGCCAACACATGGAGCCGGTGCATGTCGAAAGTTTCAGTTAGTAATTGGACCGGTGGGCGACAAGCGATGGTCTAATTGATGAACATGACAAGCCATGGTTGGGCCAGCCAGCCGGTGTAGCCGCCATGACTGTTGCATCATTGGGAAATTCGGATCAATAACTTTGGTGCTTGCATCGTATATATAGTAGTCTTACACGAATCGCAGCACGTTACAAATTGGCGTTAGGTTGTCCATGCGCGTTGGTGACATAAGCATCCATGCATGCAAAACGCTCTTGGTAGTTTAGGATCTATTTGACATATTTCATCACACTTTTATGCTACAAGTGTAGCAAGTTACTCTTTTTGTGGTGATCAAATTAAACACCACACTTGTGCCAAAAATAGGTTAAAAATGAACGGGTTTGCTAATCAACAACTGACTGTTTTTTGTTCACAAACAATAGATTTTTCACCCAAAATCTTCTTCCTCCTCTACCTTCTTCTTCCTGTCTGGTGGTGGCAAGCTTGCCAAAGCTTGAACTGGAGCTGCCATCGATGTGCAACGGCGATGAAGGCGGAGCAGAGACGAGAGACCCTTACTGGAGTGGTTAGACTTAGGGCTGCGGGGTTCAGGGTTAGAGTTTCATGATGGGTGTGTCCGCTAGCGCCAGATAATAACTGAAGCCCTCCAGGCTTAGACGGATAGCCGACCAGGGGGAGGGGGGGAGGGGCAGAACGGCAGTAGCAACGGTTGGTTAGGATGGGGTGGTGAGGCAGCGCGATAGCGTTGCCGGCTACAGGAGAGGCAGGACGGGTGGTGGACCTGTGCCGGAGAGAGGTGGTGGCCACGCCAACGAGGCTAGGCAACAACACGCAACGGGGGAGTCAAGGTGGTGGAGACGATGTCGAGGGATTTGGAGATAAAGAGGGGAGGGGAAGAGAGAAAAGAAGTTAAGGAATGAGGAGGATAATACTGACCATTAGATGAGAATCCTACCTTACGAAAAGAGACTATTTGCAAAAGTAAAAGCAGTGACACTTTTAAAATGAATCTATAATAGGTGCAACAAATTGCTAAAAAGATATAGAAAGACATAATTATAACCACAACCGAATGCTTACTAAACTCACCTAACTTGTATGGCCAAACTACATGCACGTGCGCGTGCACTTGCCCCTGGGTGTGCCACCGTGCGCGATAACTAGTCCATGCATGCATTAAAAGACATCTAGTCTGGAGTGTGAACTTTGTGCACATCGTGACATATGCACCTATTATTTTTTAAAAATTTTAAAGCACAGTTTGGAGTTCTCAAAAATTTTAAAAAAATTCACACTTATATATTATAGAATAAAGTGCACATCTGTAAATTTTGATTAAAAAAATATAACTATCTGCGAACTCTGTAAAAATATAAGGAAGAAACACTATACAACAGTAAAGAGTAACGTCTGAAAAAGTGGCACATACTTATTTTTTTTATAAGTCATAAATGATCATATTTTTTAACTAAAATTTATAAGTATATATTTTATCTTACTATGTACATAAATAATTTTTTTTAACTTTTAGGTACATTTGGAAGGGGTTAAATTCTTATGAAAGCACGTTTCTGTATGCGCACCCCTGTATTTTACTCCGGTCTGCCTCATCTTGAACTCCGTAATCGTGGTGAAAAAAAAAGAGCTCTGTAATACAGTAGCATAGCAGCTAATGCTCCATGGAGAGAAAAACGAAAGTGAAAATGAAAAAGAAAATGATTCGATCGATATGTGCCAAGCCGGCTCGAACGCCTTTTCGACATGGGCTTTAGCTTTACCTCATCTAAAGTAATTTAAGTCCTATGTGAGCTTGAACACGGGAGCTTTTCTGTCTGCATGCATGCTTGGGCTTTAACCCTCGTGAAAATATGCAGTCAGCTGTCAATATCATTTTTTGCCGAAGCAAACAGGACTTCTGTTGATCCATTCATTAAAAGAAAATTACTCAAAGAACCGAACTAAAACCACAAACTATAATGGACTCGCTACCTAATAAAATTAGATCGAAAACACCACTAGTCCATCAAGCCATGGTAGGACAAGCAAATCTAAACACACACTATTGGGAGCATCACAGATTGACACCGTCTATAACGTCATCATCAGCGCGCCTCACGTCCACGATCAGTGACTCTGACTTCGTCACAGCAAGCAACCAATGTGATGAACATAACAAACGGCCACATCAAATCCATGTCAGCCAAGCCACCACAATCAGGTGTCGCAGTGGCGATAAGACAGCTCTGATTTGGTGAAAAGCTTCATGCAAAGGCACCGCTCATCATCTGTCATCGTCGCCACACAAAACACCCAACTAAGAGATTTGGTGCTGCTGTCCCGGCATCCACACATGTCCATCCACCGGTCCCCCAATCGACACTGGCTAATCGATACGGGGAAGGGGCTCCGACACGATGCCTCCATGGAGGGGAACGGCATAGGAGTGCCGCCATTGCCCGATCCAGGAAAAGTCGGGTCTGAGGTTTTCCTCCAGAGAAATGCAAACCCCAAGAGGGGTGAGGTGCCACAAGACCCAAACGACGCCCCTACGGAGGTGAACGGCGCCCGAGGGCGCCACTGTCGTCGGTTCTGGACCAAGAACTGGAACAAGTCTTTTGCCCAAAAAGTGTTGCCCCGCCACCGCTTGAACCCACACCAGCCCAGTCACGGCACGAAGTCGTCACCATTGCCGCCCTCAAACCATGACCAGCTCACCGCCCGCGCGGTCGTCGGCCATCGAAACGTTGGCCTGAGGTGCTACCCTGATGCAGCGTGAGGGGCCGCTGCCTGCAAAATCGTAGCTACGTGATGCCGCCACCACCTCAGCCAACAACCGGGGCTGAGCCCGATGGATCTAGCCCTGATACTGTGTCGTAGGGAGGCCACCGCCGCTGTCCGCTGGAGCGCACACCGCCTCCCGGAGGGTCTGCCGGCAGTTGGAGGACAAGGCAATGGCAGCAGCGTGCTAGCTAGCCAAGGGCCACCGCCGTAGCTACTGACACGCCTCACTAACCAGAGGGACAGCACAGTCGCGCACTAGGCCAAATCCATAGCTCCGCTACTGCTGCCCAACGCCACTTCCACGGCCACCGCCCGCTTGCCGGCCCCACCTCCACCAAACGCCGCCACAACCACCACCTGTCCACCTGGAACACACGACCCACATCATCGCCATGCGCCGCACAAACGCCAGCTCCCTACGGGAGTGGTCCCTGTCGTTGCCACGGCAGACACTAGCGGCGAAGAGAGGCGGAGGAGGAGACCCGGCGGTGCTAGGGTTTTTTTTCTTCCGTGCAGCGCGCATGGAGCAACACAGGAGTCACCCACTTGCAGTAACCTCTCAGCCGTCAAAGTTGACGTCTAGTTCCTTTTCTTTCCTCTCGGTTTAACATCTCAGAGAAAACTGTGTTAGCGAAATGTCCGAGAGAAATTTGTATTTGTGTTTCACATTATACTAGGATTGTACATGAGTGTTCGGCCCGGCGATATGTTTTTGTTAGTTATATTAATAAAGCAGTCCATTCCGTGTATGTGGAGATACGAGCGTAAGCCGGTAACATAAAGCACGTTTTTCAAGATTTCGTGATTATCAGAAAAACAGTGGATATATCTATCTACCAAAGCTAGGCGTAGACGATAGTCGCCAAAATGCACACTGGGACCATCTCTCAGGAATTTGATTAAAGTACGACGACAAAGGCAACAATGCATGTTGTGAGCCTCTATTTGGACGCATTTTCCATCTTCAATTCAACTCAGGCATCTTACTACAACACCATCTGTATATCTATGTGATCTTAATTTGACAATGCGGGGATATCTCAGATTGAAAAGAGAAAAACAGTAACATCCACCGTATTACCTTTAGCACTCCAATATGCATCCGAATAATTAGGTCTCGAAGTGACGTTCAGCGTGCCACAACGATGCCGGAGGCCAACAATCCAAGGTATTTCTTTCGCTTTAAAATAAATGTCTTTTTAGTCTTACTTTCCTCAAAAACTTGTTCTTCTATATTGTTAATGCAATTTTAGTTATGTTGTTCCTCTTTTGCTCTTCATTAAGGTCATCTATTTATTACATTAGAGAGCTAAAAGAGATGGACATAAAAGTAATTGAAGGATAACATAGACATTTTACTCTTACTCTTAATTCTTATGCTAGCTCTAAAAAACATCTATTTTAAAAAAAAGTATATCTATAACACGTCTAACACTGGATTATCTGAACTTCGCTATTGAGCTGGGACGTTATGCACCTATTTTTCCAAAAGAAAACTAACTGATGTAAATTTTCGTAAAACGTGGCACAATTAAAACCAGACAGTACTCATATCTCCTAGCATGTTTATCCATCCATCGACCATCCTCCCTGGCTTTCAACCACCTCATATCATGCAAGCCAGGTACATTACACCTAGCTAGCACCATGGCCGCAGCAGCTGATCATGTGAGTGAAAAAACCCTCACATGGCCATCCATAATTCCCACAGTGCGTGCCACTTCCAGGGAGCAATTGAATTCACAGGCAAGGGAAGTTTCTCTTTTGACTCGCACGCATCTGAGCCTGAATCAGGTTTAAAGCCACATCACATGTAAGCCCGAAATGCCCACCCCCTACAGCCGTACCCCTTGCCCAAAAACGAGCTCCGAGACAAGGCGCCATAACCATCCGGTCATATAGATAGCCGAATACCCTTGTACTTATTTGGCCATCTCCATCACATACGTCCTTGTAGTAGTAGCACTTCTTTTGGTTGACTAGTATGTGTAACTAGTACTCCTTTCGTTTAGGTATATAAGATGTACTTTGTTTGTTAAAATTCATATTTAACCTATAAATTTCTCTTATAGTATTTTACCGGTACTTACTAAATCACAATCATAAGAAATTGCTTTTAAATATAAATCTAATGATATCAAATTTGTATCACATAAATCACATATCATTAAATTAATTATTAATTAAAATATAAATTTTGATAATTAAAATATACCTTATATACCTAGACGGGGAGAGACGGTCGTGGTAGTCATGGTGGTATCAGCCATCCGGTTCAGACACCGTATCGTGTGTTGCGTTGATCCGTCTCTGAAGCGCCTCATCATCCGTGCACTCTGTTTTCATCAGGTGCATGGTGATGCATGTTAATGAGGCAAACGTTGGTGTGCATGTGGCGTTGGCGTTGGCGACGGGGCTGCAGCTGCAGGGCCTAATCATTGGGGAGATCCAACAGCGGGTGCGTAGGTCAGGGGCGTGATCGATGCCGTTGCGAAGTCGTTTCGTTCCGGGGGGACGGGGCAATCATGGATGGCCGTAGTACAAAGTACACGGTATCCCCCCGTTCCGCACAGTGCGATGCGAGAGCTAGCTAGCTAGCTTAAACGAAGGAATTATTGCTTCTTGTCATGTAGTACGTACGCATGTACGTGCTCATGCCTTTTCTTTAGGGTTTGTAGGATGGGAAAAGAACTGCAAACGTTGTTGATTGCCTCCAGCGTCGTTCAGTACTTCGACACCGGCGAGACTGAAACAGACATATGCTTTGGAAAACGTTCATGGACTTGCCATGCAAGGTCTGTTCTAAACTTGATCACGATCTCTGTGTATTTTTGCAGGAAGTGTGTTCATCTGTTTTTCCATGGATCGAGGAATCAACAAATGGCAAACAGCCGTGAAAAACTTTGGGACACAGTGCTAGTACGTACGGGGCTACTACGCTACCGTAGAGACTAGAATCGAGACGTCGCTACAGTCCAAGGAACAGGGGAAAATCGGGAAAAGAAAAGGAACTTCGGAATTAGTGGGGAGAAGGCGAGAAGAAAACGGCCACATAAAACAAGAACTGAAAAGCAGTAACCGGAAAGGCAGAGATGGTAGTACTACTGCGCGAAAAATAACAGAAGGGGGGGACGAACCAGTCAATCCCTTCTTTTCTGGCGAACTGCTGAGCTGCAAATTAGCAGGGATCAACAGTAAAATTCTCTCCAAGAAAGACGCAGATTTGAATTAGTGATCCATACATGCTGGGATTGCTGCTGGCAAAAACTTGCAATTGAGGATTCGGTGCATGTGTGCGTTTTCCTTCTCAGCTACCCTATCGGAAAAGATGGAAACAGTGCTAAAACGATACTGTACTCTTGTATCTGAGACACGTGTACAGGCACGAGATCGCTAATCTTTACACTTACGGTTCATCTGTAAGCAGGCCTACATGTTCTTGATTTTTCTGCCTCAGACGTTCGGAGTTGGAAAAATCACATGACATATTCCGGTTTGCCTGATTAGTAACGCTCTTCACCAGATCGAGGCCAGGTCTTTGTCAGTTACATACCAGGTTTGATCGGGCAATTCTTATCGAATCAGACCGGTGGGCAGTTGCGGTATCAACTCATCATGATGCTACCAAAACACAGCTGCGATATCAAAAATTGGATTTCTTTGCTCTCTCACCAACAAAAAGAAATGTTTGATGATTTTTCATATCTCCTTTTCCAAAAATTGACACATTCAAAATTCACCACCAAAACACGCTTATCCTATGATCTGATCTAAGACATCCGGTACATGATGTTACCATCCCAATGGTAGTATGGTCCTAACCATCAGTCAGGCAGGCAGGCACCGTTGGATTTTTGCCAGCAAAAAACCTTTATGGAAACAGCCCTATATTCCTGCACCATTCACAGCGAGCCCATGGACGCTCTCACGGAGCAAATCACAGGAACCCCCGAGGAATGTTGGGGAGGTCACGGAGCAGGTCCCCGACACTTGGACCGTGACGTCCAGTGTTCCTTTGACCACCGGAACCCATGTGTCTCCTTGACGCCATTAGCCACGCCTCGCAACCAAGCATCGACCGATTCCTCCTCGCTCCCCCTCTATATATATATACACGCCATGGGCTGACTACTCACTCCTTTCCTCCCTCAACCTCTCGTCTCTCTGCAGCTTCAACAGAGCGACCTGCAGTGTACCGCATCTGTATATACGCACATTCACACGGCTAGAGCGAGTGAGAGAGAGAGAGAGAGAGAGAGAATTGTTGGTGTGGCCAAGAGCGAGGAGAGAGTGAGTGGCCAGGGAGGAGGAGGAGGAGGAGAGGAGAATTGTTGCAAGGCAAGAGAGGGAGAGGGAGGGAGGAGATGGGGATGAGGCCGGGATGGGTGGGGGCGCTGGTGGAGGAGAGCTTCTTCGTGGGGTGCGGGGCGCACGAGAACCGCAAGAAGAACGAGAAGAACATCTTCTGCCTCGGCTGCTGCACCAGCATCTGCCCGCACTGCGCGCCGGCGCACCGCCACCACCCGCTCCTCCAGGTTCGTTCGTTCGCCTCCTCCTCCTCCTCCTCCTCCTCTTCCCTTCCTCCAACCGACATGCTTCCACCCTTAATTACCACAAGAACATAACTGATTAACTCTTCTCTCTGGATAGTATATGTCCTAATTCGGTTCCATGCACATAATCCTTGTCTGCATGTCTCGTGAATTTTTGTTCCGTTGTTAATTTGCTTGTTTAGTTTAGGCCTTGCGCGCAAGTACGTAATTCTTGCCGATTTTGTTCAGTTGCGTATGTGAAGTAGCAGTATGAGTTTGCTTTGCTAGCTTGATGCTACTTGTCCGTGGTTGTGGTAATGATTTCCCTGCCTAGAATTCAGTAATTCAGTGGTACCCGCACGCACAGGAACGCTGGTGCGTTAATTCTTGGCCTAATTACCCTTCTGGGGTCGTGCTGATTCCGTTATTTATTTGTTAATTTGTGTGGCCCTCACTGTTAGCTAGACAGGGCTGGCTATCTTCAGGGCTAGTTCTTCTTTCTTCCTTCTTCGCTAAACAGATTTGGTTGGGCTTTAATTGCGGCGTGTTTTGAGTTGGAACTAGTGTTGTGTCTCACTTAATTAACCACCTTTTCGAACCCCGTGCTCGTCTTTCGGCTTTCCGCTTGTCGTCTCCTAGGCCTCGCGGTTCGTCGTGCTATGTGCCGTGCCTTCCTCCTCGTTTAATTAACCCTCCGTGTTCTACCCAATTACTGCAGCTTTGCGTAATTTTACGTTTCCTAACTGCATTTTATTTTTGCGGCAATATTGTTTTCTTGCCAATTTACTCCACTAGTATTTCTTCCTTTCCTTTTTTCTCTGTAGCTGTAGCACTACCATTTTGCCTTGTGTGGTGGCATGTGTAACTCTCGTGTAGATGAAAAGAAAGGCGGAAAAAAGAAAGTTGAGCAGTTTTTACTGCGCGTTGGCCGCACCCCCGAAATAAGCATAGTCTTATAATTAAGGTGAATTCTACCACAGCTGCTGCGTGCCAGCCGCACCCATTCCTGTGCCCTTCTTTTGCAGTCACCACCTGCAAAGGTCACAACAACAAAGGCTCTGCGTCTCTCTCTCTATCCTCTCTCTCTAGGCGCATCTCATCTCACCTTTCCCACTTTCTTTTCTATCACACAAGTCTCCGCCCTGCCCTTTAACGGTGGTAATAGTGATTCCACTGGTCTGATGTGCTCACTTCTCCTCTCCCAAGTGCATGCTTCTCTTCTCTAGAGCCGCGCAGAGGTTCTAGTAACAAATTGCCCTACAGATGGGTTGGTTATCCGGATTGTTTTGCCATGTATAGCAAAGCACCCTTCACTGATCTTTGCTCTCCCCTGCAAAGAGAGGGTGCTGGTTGGCCAATAAATGGATGCTCATCCACTCATCTCCTGGGGGCACTAGCAGCTGGGTAACGCATGAAGCAGCAACAGCCACTGCAGTGACAGGCAAGGTAAATAGATTTACCATATGTGTGCATGGTAAAAGAGCCTGCCCTGTTACCAAACAAGGCCTCAAACACTGTTGCTGTCCCTTTGTTTGTGTGTGTATACTGCTATAATCCTGCATGCTACCGTCCAAACTGGCCTCCATGATACTGTTCATTCATTCAGGACACAGTGACGCCGTAGTGGCTGGCTAGCCTGGTATGTAGCCTCACAAGCTCTTTTTTTACCCGGGTTAAATTCTGGTCGACCGGCCGGGTTAATTTACCTCTCTGCCCTCCGGCGCTTGTTTGGACGTTGACAGAAGAGTACGATGCGTCGAGGGGTGGTCTGGTCATTAGGGTTTAGCTACTGCTACACCTGCACGGTGGATGCACTCTTGGTCTCCCACGATGGGGGTGACGACGAGCCGCCGGTCAAAGCCTCGCAATTATTACCGGTGACTCACGTCCCTGCCTTTAGCTAGCATCCAGATGGAAGCCAGTATTATTACCTTATCACATCACACACCACCCCGAGTACTAGTCCCAAATTCTACTAGAAGATTCTCTACTTACTTACTCCTAGTAGTAGAAGTATACCATGTTAATTAATGTCGCAGTATACGTGTATATACCGATATGTATACAGTATACGCGCCGTATAGTGCTAGTACTCGTGTATAGCTATTTCCGTGTAAGAAAGAGGTTTAATTTGTACTGTATTTTAGGTGCGGAGGTACGTGTACAACGACGTGGTACGCCTGGATGACCTCGAGAAGCTCATCGATTGCTCCTTTGTTCAGGTGAACGACAAGCCTAATAAAGTAGGAGTAGTGTCCAAGAACATGAACATCTGTTTGAAAGTTGTCGGCTGATCTTTTTTCTTTCTCCTCCTCTTGTGCTCCATGCATATGCTGCAGCCCTACACGATTAACAGTGCAAAGGTGATCTTTCTGAAACCCAGGCCTCAGTCTAGGCCTTTCAAGGGTTTCTGGCAACATCTGCTTGACATGTGACAGGATCCTCCAGGAGCCCTTCCACTTCTGCTGCCTCTCTTGCAAGGTACGTACGTGGTGCTGCTCCATCCACCTTAAAAATATGATGACACGTTGCTCTGCAAATCCATACGATGCTCGTTGCCCTGCATGGGATCACAATGGGTTCTTGATTATGCTAAGTATGAGCATATTCACTGCAGGTGGATCATGTGATGATGCAGGGAGGCGACCTGTCCAACATCCTGTATATGTCCGGCGAGCCGGACCTCGCCTGCTTCCCGCGGTTCGAGAACCTCTGCGTCGACGGGTCGGACCTCCTCGACGATGACGTCGCCGGGCAGGTCACCCCGAACTCGATCCTCGAGGACCCGCTGCACCACTACGGGGGCAACGTCAGCGGCGGCCCGAGCAATGGCAGCGGCGCTGGAAGCAGGAGCGCCAGGCGTGGCGACGCGGCCGGCGACGCCCCGAGGAAGAAGAAAGGTGGAGGGTTCTTCCCTCAGATCGTCCTCTCGCTCAACAACAGGCGGAAGGGTGCGCCTCATAGGTCACCGTTCGCCTGATCAATCGAGCATGCATCCACGCATCTCATGCATGGATCGCTAGTACAGATCGAACTCCCCCCTATATATGTGTTAATTAATGTTGTTCATTACCACTAGCTAGTAGTAGTAGTGCTACTGTAGTAGTATCTTAATTGTAATCCTATGATTAGCCATGTAGAGAGAGAGAGCGAGAGAGAAGGTCTTGGTTGGTTGGTTGGTTGCTGGACGAGGGAGGGGATGGCCTCTCCTAGCTAGGGCCATCTTAGGGTAGTGTTCTGACTAGACTTGCGAGGGGAGAGAGAGAGAGAGAGAGAGAGAGAGAGAGAGAAGCTAAGCTAGCTTGCTTGCAAATTGCAACTCCCCCTGTTACAGGACTAGGTAGTCACAGGCTTGTGGGTTCCCTGATGCAGGGTCCCGAAAGGTGGATACCAATTTTGTACTCGATGTAACGGGGGTTACGTTTGCTCGCATGCATGCAAATCTACACACCCGTAACTATATATATCATCTCAATATCCCCATAGTATTGTGTGATGTGTTCATATCTACTGTTTTCTCTTGATTATCCCGTGACTTCGATCCTTTTATAACATAAAAAAGATTATTCGGTGACTAACGTTTATCTAAGTGACTCGAATTTACTCTTGATTAAAGTGGCTCGAATTACTGGGGGGGTTTTGCTTGGTGAAGAGTTGTTGACGTTAAGCAGCTAGTATGATGGACGGATATTTCACTTATCCTCAGCAAAAGCAGCGTTGCCATGATCTGTGCTTGCATGCATGTTCATTGTGAATCGTGCATGCATGTAGTAGTGGCAGTACTTGGATGCGTACTTGGGTCGGTCTTTATCCATCCATACTTACTGTTTGTGGGTGTGCTTTGACCGGCATGGACGAGCCGGCGAGCTCCCAGTTGTGCTACTTTTGGGGAGAGAGAAGATGCGCCCTGGAAACGTCTGGCTGCTTGATCCTATGGTGCTTTAGTATGTCTCCGCAATGCATTGGCCACTACCTGACGTAGTACTGTCGTCCTGATCGATCGATCTATGGCCAAGCTAGCTACCGCTAGTTCAGACTAAAGCTCAAAGCTCCTCTCAATATGCATGTCCTGATCTATACTTACTATTCTCTTCGTGCATCTATATAAGACGTCATTTTGTTGAAACTTAAAAAGACCATTGCTAAAAGAAATGGATTAATATGCCCTCATTTAATGTGTTAATCACCTCAGCCTCCAGCTGTCTGCGTGACACGTGCTTGCTTCGCATCCTCTGGGCATGCTTGCCGCCAAACGCACTACATGTGTGTATGGCCAATGAATAGGCTTAATTTTCATGCATGCGCGCGGCGAATTGTTGTTTTGCGAAGTGTCACACGACTACTAAATCGAGGGCGCAGGACGAAATGGGAAGGAACCGGCTAAAAGGAATAAATGAGCCTTAGATTGACGGACATGAGCAAAATTAAAAGGCGCCTCACATAGATGGATAGAGGGAGTACTAATGTACTACCGCGTCTGTTCTGTCACGACTACTACTATATTTTTACACACACGCGCACAGTGAGTCTAAGTATCCATGCATGTATGGGACTAACTAAGAATTAGACGCTTTTTTGAGAGTCACTACCACAAAAACTCTCATCTAAAACGATTCAAAAATGTTATCCGAGACGGTCAGTAATTCTAGAACTATGTAGGATTAATTTTTTTATAATAATTTTAAAAGTAGCCGGTCGCTGTCCGCTTCATGTTGTTGAGGAAACTGCCAACCACTATAGATGAAGGCCCTCGCTGCCACCGGTCTTGTCCCTGCACAACCACGCACCCGCAGCAGCACTAGACAACTCAGGCAAGCTCACAAAACTTGAAAGAAAGAAAGACAATAGTCTTTTCCCATTGTCCTCACCTTGGAAAAACCTAGCATATTCGACAAGGAGAAGGGCAACCTCCAAGAGGGCGCCGTGCGGCCCACATCGCCCCATGTTGCTGCAATCAAAGATAAATCAATCACAGGAAGGTCGAAATAGATCCCAGGAAATTGGGAGACCGGGTAGGTGGGAGGGAGGAGTTTGCCTCACCTCTATGCGCGCGATATAAGTGTGCGTGACCATAGGCACCTGCCCCCTATAGCGTCCCCCCTGTCACCACGCCGTCCCGCACCCATCCCCTATAACGCACCCACTCCACCTCCCCCATCGACGATGGGAACTCAAACGACCACCACCACCCCTCCCCTCCATGGTGTCGATCACCGACACCTTCCTAGGCTCCAGCAGCCGCCCTACCAAGATCTGGTGGTGGTGGCGGCGGCCCGGGGTGCCAGATTTGGCCGAGCAAGGTCACTAGCGCAGCACACGAGGGAGGGCGACATCGGGTGGCCCGAGCAGCGATGCAGCATGGCAGCAGCGCAATTAGCCGGATGAAGGTGGCGGAGTCGGCCTCTGGTCAAGGGGTTGAGAGAGATGGGAGATAAGAGATCTGAGGGAGAGTAAATGAGACGGAGAGGAGATATGAGGGCAGCATATTAGGGTTAAGATGGGAGGCAGAGATGAGGTATGGGGTGTGAAGGTTTGGTTTGTTGAGCTAGGCAGGTAAATCAAGAAAACTACTCCCTCTGATTCATAATATAAGTAGTTTTAGAATTTTAGAATTTTATCTAGATATAAATAGTTTTAGGATTCCAACGCACGTTTATGTCATATTTTTCTAATTTATTTTTTCTTAACTATTATGGTCAATGGGTTTTTTTTCCTATGTTTGTATATCCTAATGTATTTAATGTAGGAGGAATAAAGATAATAGTGCCATTCAATATATTAACTAATTTATTTTTAATTATTGTGTTAAAGTCTAAAACTATTTATATTATACATAGGGGAGTAGAGGTTAAAATTGTGAAGGAGCGAAAGTGTAAAAAGGTTTTCGTATCAACCATGCACGATAGTTAACATATTTCGATTGATGTAAAAAACCGTTTTGAATATAAATATTTATTAAAAAATTGTTTCGGATAGGTCTTATCCGCAATGATTTTGTTGAATCGAATAAAATATCTGATTTGTGTGTACGAGTGGACTACTTACTGAGCGTCGCGGTGACCATGCACCTCAAAACTACACTACGTAGCGTCTAGAGGACGTACGTACCTGCAGCAGCAGCTCCTCCGAGGCGAGCTTGCTAGCCAGCTGTTTGTACCACCTTTTTGAGTGGCCGAAAGCAGTGTTTTTTGGGGACTAGAGAAGTGTCGGCTTCCCAGATCCATCTTGCTTCTCGTCTCTCCGTACACATCGAACATGCATGCCATTAATAATATCGGCCAAGTTGTGTGAGAATTCAGTGAGTAGTCTAGTAATCTAACTTGAAAATGAACTCTCTTTTTTCGTAAGTACTTGAAAATGAATTTGTTAACTAGTGTTACTCACGTGCAACAATACATTATACAAGTCACGCCTAGAACGCCGTAATTTTTATCGTCGAGACCTGATTCAAATCGTACTGGCTTGTTTTGACACGATATGCTCTGGTGGTAGTTCTGTGAAATTAAGATATCACCTCGGTCTGCATGCCTGAGGAGAACGACCAGCTAGCTGCCCCTGGACATGCAGTCAGCTCGTAGCCCAAGAACGGGGTGACAAGTTGGTGTTCTCCACGTGAAAACACAATAAATTTCACCGAGAGGGGAGCCGTGCTCGACTCGTCGTTTTTATCCTAGAGGGGCATCGAAATCGGAGTCTACGAACGAGTACTCAATACGAGTAGAATTGAGACGGTACGATGTACACCATAACCCATGAGTAATAGTACTACTATATCTTATTCCTTTTGATCTAAAAATATACTAGTAATTTTAAACGTTAGACAGTGAACTAATATCTTGATCATTAATTTCTTTATAATTAGATTAGTTAAATAAAAATAATTATATATTATGAAAATATATTGCATGATAGATTTAGCAGTACCAATTTATTGTAGTCAATGTTGACAAATTTTATATTAATAATTAAATATAAAAATATTTAACTATCTGAGATTCTAAAACTATCTACATTTTAAATTTGGGGGATCACTTAATGATCGTGCTCTGTCTCCTTCGGAAATTACTCCAATATCAAAGAGATTTGCGTTCACCTCCTGTATCCTGTACTCGAATCGTTGCGAAAGTTCCCAGTAAGATTATTCCGGATTCCGATGCATGCGAGCCTAAGAACGAGTCTAAGACGGAGCATTCGGTGCCGCGGGCACCTGTCGGCGTGCACGGAAAAAGCCGAAGACAACGCCGCCTCCCAAATCTAAGCTAGCTCTTCGGGTTCCGGTGCTGCTGCTGTTCTTGAACAACGCTGTGATAGGAGAGATCAGAGGAGGGCTCCGCTGAGAACGTAATCACACACATGCGCCGGCCTTCTTTTGCAGATTAGCCCTGGCTAGCGACCCTGTGTCCCGTCTTACCTTAGAGATCTTGTTGCTTCCATCCGTGTCATGTCACGCCTAAACTGGCTTTTCTTTGCGTGTTGTCTCTGTTTAGCAAGGAACAAAAGGGAGAAATTGCTGTGTTGGCACATGGCCCGGTGTCATTTTCCAGGTGTTACTGTACTGACAGTTTCACGACTGAACTGTAAAACCCTCGAATTAGAAAATGGACACACCGAGGGCATCCATGGATCTCCAATTACCTGCGAGTACAGATCACTAACCAGGTCAACTCCCCGCCCCTTTCGTAATCTACGTGTATTAGGCCCAGGGGCGGAGCCAGGATTTGGACATGAGGGGGGCGAGAAACCAATGCTCATAGAATAGACGAAATATCACGACATATTAAGTCTCACAATAACGTTGAAGACAAAGCATAAAAATATATGTTTGGAACTAAAAAATAAAGTTACATATCTATTAGCTTAAATTGAGCTCTACGACTACCAGTATCGAACAAGTTGATAATCTCATCAGATGTGATCTTTGCAGCTATTTCCTTCCCAATATAAACGATCATGTAATGCCGAAGAAAGTCGTCTCCCATTTTGTTTCGAAGACGTGTCTTCACTAGTTTCATAGCTGAAAAAGCTCGCTCGGTTGTTGCAGTTGACACCGGAAGAGTTATGACCAACCGTAGTAATCTATCAACCATTGAGTATGTAGCAGCTTTACCTGTTTAAAATAATCAAACAGTCATATTGGCAAGAGTTATGACCAACTGTAGTAATCTATCAATCATTCAACCATTGAGTATGTAGCAACTTTACCTGTTTTAAATAATCCAACAGTCAAATCGGCAAGTGAAGGCGAACTTTTTAGCTCTGGATGGTTGCAAACATCCAGCTGGAAATGGGGAAGTTGAGACTCCAATTGAGCCCGTTCTTGACTAGAAAAGTCAGTAGGATAAAATTTTTCCACCAGTGTGCATATATTAGACACGTCAAATGAGTCATGTCGTGGATCCAAAGATGCACAAAGTGTCAAAAGCTCTGTGCTTTGAACACCAAAACGATCATTTAGCTCAACCAATTGTTGATCTATAGCAACATTGAACACATCTGCTTTGTAGTGATGTAATGTAGTAGTGTTTTCATGTTTGTTGCGAGACTTTGTCACATCAACGTACCTACAAATCGCATCATATATTAGTAAGTAGTAACTATGATAAATAATATTCGAAATTGTATATACAGGGGAAAATATATGTACATGCTATTCAGATGGGGAGTGTCAATCTCATGCTTCAAACAAAAAGATTGAACCTCCTCTAGAAGAGGTTCCTAGCCATCTTCTCTTAGCTTACCAAGTAGCACCTTTGTGTTCGAAACCGAATCTAATGCATTTAGAATGTCCAATGACTTCTTTTGGAGTGTTTGACATAAAATATCAGTGATTTTCATGATTTTCTCCATCAGATGTAAAATAAACACAAAATCAAATGACATAATTATTTTTAGGGCCCCTACAGCATCTCCTCTAGAATATTTTGAGGCTGCACGGTCATTTGCTATACTCCTTAGGACCTCAACTGTAGCGCCAAACATCTTCTGTAAACTCTGAATTGACTTGAAGTGAGAACTCCATCTAGTGTCCCCAGGTCTCTGTAAGTTCCTATCTGATTTTGCCCTTTTCCTGTATCAAGCTCTCCCAATTCAATTTCACGTGCAATCTCTGCGGCTTGATTTGCTAGCAACTCATCATTACGTTTAGTCGACGCACTAACAACATTTATGATGAAATTTGCATGTTGAAAAAATTATGCACATCATGTACCTCCCTTGATGCCGCAACAAGTGCCAACTGTAATTGATGAGCCATGCAATGCACATAATATGCATAAGGGCACTCATTCAGAATTAGAGCCTTTAATCCGTTCCATTCACCTCTCATATTGCTTGCCCTATCATAGCCTTGTCCTCTAATATCTTGGACATTCAATTATTATCAACAAGGACAGTACAAATTGCCTGCTTGAGAGTCAAAGCAGTAGTGTCAGTGACATGAATTACATCAAGAAAACGCTCCTGTATGAACCCTTCGGTGCTCGGAAATCGAAGAACCAATGCCATCTGCTCTTTTTTAGATTCATCACGTGCTTCGTCTACCATTATACAGAATTTGCTAGTACCAATTTCTTCTCTAATTTTTTTCTGAACTCTTCGAGAAAGTAATGTAAGAATTTCTTGTTGCAACGGTATGGGAGGTGTACTTCGCATTCCTTGGGGCATTTTCCAAGACAACCGCATTCACCTCCTTACTATAAGAAGCCAAGAACCTCACCAGTTCAAGAAAATTACCTTGATTTGTGGATCCTGGAGATTCATCATGGCCTCTATAAGCACAAGCTTGGAATGTTAACCACCTGATGAAATCAACAAGAAAAAAATTATAACTTGCTTTGTAGTACATTATATAATATTCTAATTCTCAAAATAGGAAAATTTTGCTTACTTGATGCAATCAATTGTAACTTTAAGCCTTAGCCTTGCTTCTGCGACCGTTTTTTGCAGATGCTTGCTCAATCGCCTTGTCGATGTGAGTCACTCTATTTTTCAGATTATCATAACACCGTTGAGAAAAGTTATGAGCAGAGTTGGATCTTTCCCCATATGAGTTAAGAAAGCACATTCTTTTCCATCATTCACCTTCTTCCAATTTATAAATCCTTTGACTGTGAATGCATCGGAGCCACACCTTCCACTTGGCTTTTTTGTAAAGAGAAAACAAGGTAGGCAGTACGCACGATGTGTATCCAGTGAATACTCTAGCCAGGAAAAAGTTTTGAAATAACTGTACTGAAATCGACGACGATTTTTTTTCCGGTTCCATTATATGGATATTCTCTCATGTATGGTTGATAAGCTCCCTCCAAAATATAAAAGCGGCGTGCTTCTTCTTGCTTATCATGAGGGAGTTCCCAAATTTGCTGGCGCTTACCGGGGTCCCTTTCATATTTTGTGCTTCCAATTCTACCTTCTTCTGCAACTTCTTCCGGTGCGACAACCTCTTGGTCATCAGTTTGAATATCAGCAGCAATATCATTGGTATTGTTATCTGCAATAGGTTGCTCCTCAGATGGATTCACATTTTCGGCATCAGTAATGTTGGAGCTTGAAGTCGAAGCAACTGGCTTGAAAAAGGAATTTATCCCCCTAGTTGTTGGTGCCTTTCGCTTCATCTTTGACTACTATAACAAAAAAAACATGATTAATAGATTAATTCACCGTTTTATACACAACACTAATCTACCAGACTAAGATTGTAATTCATACAAAAATCTTATTGACTAATAGCTACTAATACGTAGTGGTACCTTCCTCTATCTGATCTCCCGGCTAAACTCTGATGATCTGATCTAGTGATCTGTATGCAGCCTGCGTTTGACAATTGACACCGGACAGACAGCGCCACAGCGGACGATAGATCAGTGCAGCCGATGGCGGCGTCTTCGTGGTGAGCGGCAGCCAGCGGCAAGGGCAAACACCCTAGGACAGGCACGAGACGAGCGGCGGACGGCGGCAGCGGCAAACGACGCCCTAGTGCAGAACACGCGCAAACGCCCTTCGCCCCAGTGCAGAACACGCACGTTTAGATCAATCGATCGATCGTTCACAACCGTACATGTGCACATGGGCTATTGGGCTTCTGTACTTCGGTGTAGCTAGTTCGATTAGTACTTTACATATGGACTAATGATGTAATTAGCTCCGGCCAATTAGCACATATACAACACCTGCCTATACTACCTGCTACAAATCGTTCGGGGCGAGCGATTGGCAGGGGTCTAGCCCCTGCTCGCCCCCCTGTCTCCGCCCCTGATTAGGCCCCCTTCTAGACGGCTTCTCTAGCGGCTTCTTCCAGAAGCTGCCCCCTCCCGACTTCTCTCAGAAGCCGCCTCCTCAAATTTGTCGGGGCTTCTAAATTCCCCAGGATCTGACTAGTTTAGAAGCCCCGACGAATTTGAGGGGGCGGCTTCTGGGGGAGGCCGGGAGGGGACAGCTTCTGGGAGAAGCCGCTGGAGAAGCCGTCTAGAAGGGGGCCTTACTTGTTCTCTGAACCATTAAAAAGAACAGAGAGTTTGACTGCGGACGGCAAGTAAAAGAGAACGAAGGTAGTAGTATCTAACTATATGCGGGAATATGCAACTTTTATTGCGATAGATGCAGTGTTTCTTCTCTAAAGGATTGGTCAACATTTCGTGAATTCAAACTTGATGTGGATTAACTAGATGATTTGACGCTAATCAGACAGATTGAGCCATGCGTCGTTTTCTTGTTGCAGTTTTACAGCAAAGCAACACATTTTTTGGAACAAAAGATGAAGGGAAGGGGCGCCTACGCGGGTATAGTGCACTAACATATAGAGATGTTCCAAAGTTTCAATAGAAAATTAATTAAAAGTGTTCTTTTTGGGTCAACGGGACAAAAGCATACACTACTACAGAATCGTTTATACGAGGCGTCTTATCCGAGGCGGTTAAGCAAAAGCGCCACGAATAAGATATGTCGGAAGCGGTTAGTACGAAAAAACCGCCTCAGATAACGAGTCCGGGAACAACTGCCACGGATAACGACCACATTCGAGGCGGTTAGAAATAAGTAACCGCTTCCAATGTTATCCGAGACGGTTACTTATTTATGACCGCCTCGAATAATGGACATATCCGAGGCGGTTATATATCGTCAACCGCCTCGGATATGTGAGTACATATCAGAGGCGGTTGCTGATATATAATCGCCTCCATATATGTGATATCCGAGACGGTTATGTGGATTTAACCGCCTCCAATACGATTCACAGTATTAATTGTGTTGCGTGAGCAGACAGACGACCAGAGGTAGATATGTCTTGAATGTGGCGATTTGCTGGCGATTTTTTGAGCTATTTGCTGGCGGTTTTTCGGTGGAGAAGCTACATTTGGAAGAGTATAGTTGGAGATAATACTTCCTTGTTGGTTACAAAAGGTTAGTGTATAGTTTTTGAATCATTTCATCCAATAATTTGGTGATTTTGCTTTATTTCTTGGACATTGAGAATATTCAATTATATGATCATAATTAGATCGATGGAGATGTTTGAATTATCGTATGGTTCAATGCATTGCAAGATGTGTTAAGGTACTGAAATTTTTAAGGAATTTTGTGGGTAAAAAGGAAAATAATTAATGATGGATTTATTTTTGTGGCATATTTAATTTTTATATGCGAGAAGTGCTAATTTGGTTAGTTATACGTTAGTAATTGAAGAGAGTCGACGCATATAGCTTAGTTATATTAGTCAATTAGTATGGTTACTTAATTATATTAGTTAGTTAATTAGGTTAGTAATTATTTTGATAATTCGGTTTAGGTTAATAATTGAAGAAATGATAAACTCATGTCACGAAGTCGATGCACTTCATATTTTTAACTAAAATTTTAACTTTTCACATGCACGGCTTAGATGGATCGATCGTGAATGTACGGAGCTCGCAACACAGAGGCGTATAGAGATGGAGTGAGAACATTTATGGCAGCTGCCGAGGCAAACATATTGAAAGAGGGTAGAGCTGACACGTATTGTCCATGCGTAGACTGTGGCAACGTAAGGATTTTTGAGCTCCATCATATTGAGTACCACATCTTCAAGAGAGGTTTTATGGAAGGGTATTCAACTTGGACCAAGCACGGTGAAGATGAAGCCGTAGTATCAAATGATGATATTTGTGTCGATGAAGAAGCAACCGATATGCCATTTGATATCGGCTGGAACAGATGTTGCGTGATTTCAAAGGGCACGAAACCAATAGAGAGTACCAACAATTCCTAGGCTTGATGAGGGGCCTCGGAGAAACCGCTATTCGCAGGATGCAAGGCTAAGTTCACTTTGTTATATGGCGTGCTTGAACTATTGAAGCTGAAGGCGAGCAACAGCTGGTCCGACAAGAGTTTCAATGAGTTGCTGGGCCTCCTAGGTGACATGCTTCCGGAGGGGAATGAGTTACCCATAAACACATACAGAGCCAAGAAGGTGCTTTGTCCCTTGGGACTAGAAGTTGAAAAGATACATGCATGTCGGAACGACTGTATCCTATACCGGAAAGAGTTTAGGAAGCTACATTCATGCACTGTGTGCAAGACTTCTCGGTACAAGGGTAAGATTGGAGTAGAAGGAGCTGATGAATTCGTCGAGGCGACGAAGGGGACTCCTGTGAAGGTTGCTTGGTACCTGCCTATAATCCCACGCCTGAAGCGTTTGTTTGCAAACCTGAAGGAAGCCAAACTGTTTCGCTGGCATGCGGACGAGCGGAAGACGTCCGATGAAAAGCTCAGACACCCTGCCGATGCTATCCAGTGGAGAAACATAGATAGGAAGTATCCCCGATTCGCTGCGGAATCTAGGAGCGTAAGGTTTGCACTGAGTACGGATGAAATGAATCCATTTGGCGACATGAGCAGCCGACACAGCACCTGGCCCGTACTTCTCAGTATGTACAACCTACTTCCCTGGCTTTGTATGAAATGGAAGTACATTATGATGTCCGTACTTATCGAAGGGCCTAAGCACCTGGTAACGACATCGACGTGTATTTCCAACTGTTGATGGATGATCTACAAACACTGTGGAACACAGGAGTGCAGGTATGGGATGCGGATAAAAGAGAATACTTCACTCTACGGGCCATGCTGTTCTGCACAATCCAAGACTTTTCCGCTCTCGGGAACACCTCCGGTCAGACGGTTAAAGGACACAAAGGTTGTGTCATATGCATGGAGAATACCGTGAGCCTAAGTCTCAAGAATTAGGGGAATGTCGTGTACATGGGTCACCAGCGGTTCCTGCCTATAAGGCACCGTTACCGGAGGTGGAAGTCACAGTTCAACGGGAGAACGGAGAAGGGTGCGAAACCAAGGCCATTAAGCGGTGCAGAGATATTCAATAAGGTTAGCGATGTGAATGTCGTGCTTGGAAAGGGTCAGAAAATGAAGGCCGCTGATGAGTCCGCATACTGGAAGAAGCGATCGGTGTTCTGGGACCTTCCATACTGGAAGGATCTAGACGTCTGGCACTGCATCGATGTGATGCACATAGAGAAGAATGTTTGTGACAGCGTGCTGGGTCTACTGCTAAACATGAAGGACAAGACGAAGGATGGCGTCAAGACCCGACTTGACATGGTTGATATAGGAATCAGGCCAGAACTGGCACCTGTACTTCTGCCTAACGGGAAGACATACATCCCCCCCTGTCTGTTACACTTTATCTAAGGCCGAGAGAACCGAGTTTTGCAAGTTCTTGCATGACGTGAAGGTTCCGTCGGGCTACTCCGCCAACATCAAGAGGCTCGTCTCGATGCAGGACTTGAAACTTATCAGCATGAAGTCTCATGATTGTCATGTCATGATGATACAGATGCTCCCAATTGCAATCAAAAATATTCTGCCGCCTAACGTCTGAGAATCAATCACCAACCTGTCACACCCTGTTTTTTAATCGACTTGTTTTCCGAAAGCTTAAAACCTCCTAAGACGCGTATATGCGTATATAAATGTTTCAACCATGGTTTCAGGTCGTCTGAGTTTCAATTTTCCTCGAGCGTGTCATTTCATGATCATCGCATGTGCATAAAATGCCAAGCCCTAACCGGACACACACACACGCTATATGTGTAATTCCGTCCGAACCCAAACCCTAACGACCAAAGATGACCAAAGTGGGATTCCCTCCCTTCGGGGGTGAATTTCCAAACCCTGCATATCTCCACATCCCCTCTACAAACTCCGAAACCCTAAATCCTCAAAACCCTAGCTTCTCGGCAAAACCCTAATTAGGTTTTTCTCGCAATCAGAAAATCAAAAAGTGATATCACATGCATTTTAATTCCTCCAAAATTTCCAGAAAAGCTCCAGAAGCTTCTTGAGACCATTCTTCACCAAACTATATAATAAAACTTGAAGGTCCAGTTCAAAAATTTTGAATTGCATTCAAATTTAAAATTAGGTCAAAACTTACACTTGAACTACAACCCATAGATTTAAAACTCAGAAAAATTCAAGGAAATTTCACGAGGCTCACCTCAGCACCCATGACCCAATTCTGCTAAAAAATAAAGGCCTACAGTTCGAAAATCTTTCTAAATCTATATCGATCACCTTGTGCATATTTCTCCGTTTCTCATGAAACTCAGCAACCACCTCACCTACTTTCTTCCAAACTCTTCACCAGAGCTTTTGCTACCTCCAGGCTCTAGTCTCCCTCACCTGCACTCTGAGTAAAGGCCACACTCTAAAATCTTCAGCCTCATGCCATTTCATGCCGGATTAGACACGCCATTGGCAGACCTCTCCTTAATGAGCTTGCTGCGAGATTTCTTGTCACCATCCCTTCCTCCTCCCTCTCTAGTCGTCTCAACACTCCTGGTTCATCCCTACCCTTTGCCCACACGTCAGTGCCCCCGTGTGCACGCCATGCCATAACAGTGGCATGCTGTCGGACCCCAGATTCCGTAACAGAGAGTCTTAAGAGGAATCACTCGCTAAGTCGAAACGTCAACCCCGACCTCAACTCACGGGTGTCAGATCCAAGAGGAGTGGAGTGATATGGCTTCGAATAGCCTGAGACGTCAACCCCAAAGCTTACTCCGACGAATTAATGCACAGAGCAGTAGGGTGATATGGTCTCCTCACTCTTTCCCACTGAGCCGGAACATCAACCCCGACCTCGTCCCGGCAAATCAATGCGCGGCTGGAGTAGGGTGATATAGTTCCCAACCTCTGAGTGGAGAGTCGCTTCACAGGAGTGATTAAACTTAATAACTCTATGTTAAAGACTCTGAAATCCTACCTGCATCATGCACTTCAAACATACACGCATTGTACACGATACAGGGGGAGAACAAACCAGTACCATAACTGTCACGCCCTGTTTTTCCTAATCGGGTTTACTCGAAAACCAAAACCTTAAGCGCGTATATGCGTATATGTTCCAAAACTTTTTGCCGAATTGTTTGGATCCTCAGCATTCCTCATGCATCTCATTTCATGTCATCTTTAGAGGTTGCCTCGTCATCGCATCCATAAACCCTAACCCTAGCGGCAGCTTGCCCATTTTTGTTCCCAACCTCCTTATCCTGCTACCCAACCCCTCTTTTCCTCACTCAGAAAATTCTACAAAAATTCCACAGCACTCCTCCCTGTGATCTTGTTCCAGATATGTGAAAACATTGCCACCCCCAGTACAATTAACTACCAGGATACCCATCGAACACATGGTGTATTTCTTCCCTCCCCCTCTTAAACTCACCCAACTGCCAACCACCTCCCTCCATGAGATGACCAGCAGCAACACTTCACACAGAGCCTTGCCTGCAACACATTTCTTCAGTAATAAGTCGAAGCCACAAGGATTCCACTCTCTTGTCACCTCATGTCAACTTTGGCAAGGGTTAAATGGTGTGCACCCTTAATAACCAAGCCATGTCCTCGTGCTGTTAGCACTCAAACCAGCTCAGGCACCTCCCCTATTCCCCTCACATCACCCCCTCTCAGCTTCACATCAAAACCACAGCATTTCAACTCCTACATCACCTCATGCCAACAATGGCAAGGCAGTGGCAAGCCTCATCAACATGAATTCGTGTCAACTCTTGCAGCCTCCCCCTCCCTCTGATCACCTCAGCTCGGTGGACATGCCCAGACATCTCTGTGCTTGATAGAAATCGCTGTGGCACGAGCATGCCGATCCAGACATGCCATGGCATGACACTGGACGCGCCCAGGCATGGGTTGACGCGCACCAGTGCCCGGCCAGGCCAACCACCGCGCGCCCTCTTTACTCCACTGCCCGACATGTCATCTCCTACCTCCAGCGCCTTGCTCGAGCCACCCGTGAAGCTCTGCGCCCCCCCTGACCTCGCCCATACCCCCTCTGCACCGCCCTCGGCGACGTCCAGCGGCCCCCGCCTGGCAGCCATAGGCGCCAGCCTATAAAAGGCGGTGCCAAGCACCCAAGCCTCCCTCATCCCCTCTCGGTTAGCCCACTGAAGCTCCTACATCTAACCATTGCCTCCAAGCTCCTCTGATTCCACATCTTCTTCTTCACTTCCAGGAATCAGTCGCCACCGCCCCAGTGAGGAACTAAGCAAAATCAGTGAAGGATCTTCACCATTTTCTCTTCCTCAAGCCTTCTGGACCACCCCCTAAATCTCCTCATAACTCCCTTGCAGCTAACGCTTGCCGGAGCATCTCCTCCACCAACACCTCTCCGCCTCTGCTCTGGACCGCGACGAAATCCCAGGTCCAGCAAACACGCAAGCTTTCCAACAGCAAAAATGGATTCTCCTTGAACTCCGGAACCTAGCAGTACCAACCGTTTCCTTTCTCGCGCCCTAAATCCACGGCAATTTCTCGCCGTTCCTCCCACCGGAACTTCGCCGGAGCCCTAATTTCCCGCCGGAGCCTTCCCCCCGTGCGCGCCTCACCCTTCTCTGTTTCTGTCGCGTGGGCCGCGCTGACCAAAGCGGTATGCACCACCACCGCGCCACTGCCAGCGGGCCCGAACGGCAGCCAGGCCCCGCTGTCAGGTTTAATGAAGTCGGCCCCGGTTTTGCTCCACGTCACCCCCCCCTGCCGATCCAATAAAACCGGCCGGTTCCTCCATTCCAGTACACTGTCTCTCGCTGGTTCAGCCGGTTCTCATGGTTCCAGGCCGATTCTCAAGAAACCTCCCAAATAAAAGTTGCTCAGAATTAAATTTCCCATCTTTTTCATATAGATCATTTTTCGAGAATCTCAATGCTTCTCTCTGTACAGCCCAGTCCAGTAGCCACTTATAATTCAAATCTGTTTTTGAAACTTCCATTTGAAATGCCTTCAATCTAGGGCACTCCAGTATAGTAATTTCCAGCATTTTCCTTAGCCTTGCACAAGTTGCATTCCTACATTCATATTGCTTAGCTTAGAGATTAAAAAGAATAGAGTAAAGCCATGAAACCCTAGCTCATGAGCATGCATACGTAGTGTCAACTTTTCTTTTCAAAAATAGTTGATTGAATGATGCATTCCATTCGTCCAGTAGGTTTAAAGTCCAAATCTTGCTATATACCCTATTAGTCCACCATGGTCCATGACGCATAACTCCATGAGCCAAGAAAGCCAATGCTTATCCTTGAAACCCTAGAAACCCAACCGTCATTTCATGCATGCATATAGGTTCTTCTTAAGTTATCTTCACCATATTCAACCCTTCATGAAAATGTTAGGACCCCGCAAGCGTGCATGCTGACCCCTATTATTTGTTGTTGCTATGCTCGATTCTTATTCGAAGTATTTTCCGAACGTGTAGTTGACGGTGTGAGATACGTGCGCCAGGACGAACCCGAAGCATCTCCGCGTCCGGAACCGAGCCAAGACTTGCCAGGCAAGCTCTCCGCCATTGATCATGTTGAATCCCAGTTTTACAAAATATTATTTTGTTTTCGAACCATGCATGCTATATTTTATCCCTGCTATTTTATATAGAGTAGATATCACCGATGATAGGAAACCCTAGTCCGACCCTGTAATCCTTGTCGCCTTAGGACTATTGTATTCCGAAAATTTATCGGAAACCTAGGGTAGTGTATGTATATATATGCTTAGCCCCGCAGTAGATGAATTAGGTTTTCAAAAAGGAAAAGGAAAGCAACACCCCATATTTCATGTGATGAAATATCGAAACGGACCGTCGCGTCCGGATTGTAGAGGTGCATGGAAGGTAGGATATGCATGGGTTGGGATATTCTACCGTAGAAATGGTTCTGTGGAACCGAGCTAAAAAGGGAGAAGTTTTCGATCCGGGTTGGAGATGAAGGGTGATTGAAGGGAGTTGTTAAAGTGCGAGGTAAGGCCCGTCGGGGTTCTCGCTGCCCGTTTACGGGAGTGGAGTGGAGTCCTTCTCGGATCACCTAAGGACCTGTCTTAAGTGCCGTTTGGCCAAGTCTTACCGTACGACCACATGTCCTTTGTGGGAAGGACTTGATCTAGTAGCCGACCTGGACTAGCATGAACCCGTGGGCAGTTAGTAGAGTGCAGATGGGGTGGGGTACACTTCGAAGAGGGCGAACCCGGGGATACCGAGTTTCGCCCGCCACAAAGATGGAACACCAACCTCCTCGTAGCAGGGGTACTGATTCGGGCTAGGTTTGGGACATGTCTATTCTGACGGGTTCGTGGCTGGGTTCACAGCGGTGAAGAGTCTCGTTGTACTAACTCTGGTAGTATGCAGTGCACGGTATGCCCAGGGTGAACTACATCGTGTGGGTAAAGTCGTACAACCTCTGCAGAGTGTTAAAACTATTCGAATAGCCGCGTCCGCGGTCATGGACGAACTTGGTCGGGCCACACTAAAGTAGTTTTGGCTCTCTGAGCCCCAAAAAGGATCTATGGGTTATGGGTTTAAGGACGCGAACCGCCGTGTTCGCAGGGCGTCATGCCGTGTCAGGAAATGAGAAGGAGGGATTGACCCGTACCAGTAGGGCAACCCTGGAATGAGGGACTGACCCGTACCAGTAGGGCAGCCCTGGACTGAGGTATTGACCCGTACCAGTAGGGCAAACCCAGTGTCACCGTAAGTACGAGGCGAGCGTCGTCTCCCTGAGGAACCGGTGACCACCAGGCCTTCCGGTGAAAAGGAAGTGCATAGTTATGAATCCCGTTGTTGTAGGGATGGCGGATTTGGTTTCCCGTTGCAGTAGGGAAGTCAGATGCCGCGAGGTTTACGAAAACTGCTTTTATATCTATTTACTTATTTCAAATGCAAACTTACTTTCTCGCACAACATGAAACATAGGATAGAGCCATGTTATTGTTAAAGCCCGAGCATGTTCATATCCGTATTAAAACTCCCCGGCGGAATGCTTGCGAGTACATTCAATGTACTCACCTGGCTTATTATGTGGCCAGACAACGAGGAGGAGTACCAGTCTGGCGATAGCGACAGCGACTTCGACGCGTAGGGTTTTCTCCCCAGTCTGTTGCCTGTGGATCGGCATACTGATGGGTTATCCACCGTATTTATTTTCCGCTGCTGTTTTTATTCGGCCAATAGGCCTGGTTTGTAAGAACTAAAGACCAAGTATGGTCGATGATTGTAATAAACGATGTATGGCATGGTGATGTTATCAAGTACTTGTGTGTATCGACTACTGATCCAGGGATCGATACAGTAAACACAAGGGTTTATCCGGCCTTAAAACCGGGTAGTCCACAAGCTTGGTATCAGAGCATGCTGACTGTAGGGAAAACCCTAGATAGCATGGCCGATAGTTAGAGTCTAGGTTATAAAAACTATTTTCAAAAATAAAGACTCTAGTATCCTCATCCTTGCTCAAAAATAAAAACTCTAGTATCCTCACCCTTGCTGAAAATTTGACTATCTGCTCATCCCCTCTGTTGCTTTAATCAGAATATGCTCACATGAATGTGTTAAAAATTTTTAGATGGAAACGATCGAGAAGCATGACGAAACCTTTGCAGCCAAGACCCCAGGATTCCCGCAGCTGTTGCGTGAAGCCATCGCCCAATGTGGAGGACTGTCTCTTCCAGAGTACTATGTTTTCAAGCAGGAAATGACCAAGGCATCAACGGTGTATTGGGCTAGAGTCATCTTCTTCTGTAAGCGGAACGGGGATATCCAGACCTTCAGGTTCATCGGATCCCGAAGCCGAGCACCCGACCAAGCCATCCAGAGAGCAGCATACCAGGCACTTGCACATCTACGCAATGAGCTTATTGAGTTAGCTAACCATAGGGCTACTCAATTCTTCCCACAGCACACTGCCATGAAGAATGTCCGAGTATACGTTTCGGCAGACCAAGAAGACGACCCCGCTATCGTGAATCTGGCACGATATGTGGAAGCTCAGGACACTCTGACCTACCAGGCCCTCATCGAGCTAAAGGAAGTTCGCGACGAGCTGAATTATGTGCGAGAGCAATGGAAGCTACCCCTGGCGCAGCTGCAGAAAACCACCACCACCGCCATCAAAGAAGAAGCCCCTGAGCCCTGTGACATCCACGTCGTCAGTAAAGACCCACCACCGCCACCACTCAAGAGGCACCGTAGCAATACCCGCGCCTATCGGCGGAAGTTCACCCCAAGAGCCGGACCCTCCCGCGCAGCTCAAAGGACCGCCCAAGCCTACTCCAACTTTCTGAGGGAAAAAGGACGCGGAAGACAAAGGCGATTCGAAGGGAGACTCAAATGGAAGAGGACCAGCGGAAGATATGGTCAAGGAGCAACCCGCAAGATAGACCGCTAGGGCTCAGTGCACCTATTGCAATGAGCCATGTATCCCTGTGTTTAAATAAGTAGACGCTGCTTGTGTAATAGTAATGGACTGTGGTCCATAGGAACTTGTACTGTATTTTTAACTGTATCATGTGCGGCAAAACACGCCAGTAGGCGTGGTACCCTGCCTCACCTATCTTAAATAAAAGGCCAACTAGGCCAGTATTTCTAAAAACCCTATACCTATTTGCCAACAGCAAATGCCGCTAGCTGTCTCATCTCTCCGCCGCACCGCTTAATTGAGCCGTGCGCCCACAGTACCCCCTGTCCCCTGAAGTTGGACAGGTGTCCTCCCCTGTTTTTGAAACCAGAAGCTTCTTGTCCGGCTATAAAAAGCCCTTCAGCCAGCTATCTTCTCCACTCCTACCTGCCTTTGCAACCAAACCAAGAACACTTCTAGCTTCTCTCTCCTTACTCTCTACCATCGTTGCCCAGCTAAGCCATGCCTAACGGTACGCTCTACCTCGAGACTACCGCGGCCAATCTCCCAGGGTTCACAGATATCCTGTGGACCATCGCCCGGCGAGCCCTCAAAGCAACTCAGCGACCGGAGTACGACGTCTTCAAGGAGGAGTCCGCCGACATCGCCAACGCGTACTGGGCGGAAGTACACGTCTACAAAGCCGACTCCCAGGGTGCCCCAGCTTTTCAGTTCTTCGGAAGATCCATGCCATCCCCCAACATGGCCATCCTAATGGCCGCTTGGGAAGCCATCTCCCGCCTCCACCACTTGGAACCGAGTGTGGACCGGCGTGCCTTCCACTACTACCCTCGCCGTGCCCTCGGCGAAGACGCCGTCTTCGCCAACACCCAAGCAGAACACGACCTAGCGGTGATCCACCTGACCCGCTACCTCGAGGCCCAACATGACATGCTCATCCGGCTTGCCGACTCCTTAATTCTGACTCGGCAAACCATCGTCCAGTTGCATGCTCTAATTGCCTCCCGTGACTCCACCACCTCCTCTACCAACGCCACAGCACCGGTGAATCCACCCTTGCTCGGAGTACCGGTCGCCAACGGCGTCAGCCACACGCACGTCCAGTCGACGGGATACTTGGGACTGTTCACAGCGCATGCGGCCGCCTCCAGGGCCGCGCAACGCCGCAGGAACACCCCGGTCACCCCTCACAGCACTCCCAACCCCTCCGAGGACGGCGACGACCGTGCCGGAGTCATTCTATCTCAGCCTGTCCGCTTGGATGTAGACCAAGTGGACTAGAGCGTGGCTCTTAAGGAAGTACTCTTCCGGAGCCTATAACCGGTGTATTTTGTTGTACTGTATATTAGGGCTTAGCCCCGTGCCGCAGGCACTTGTATGTATGATCGGATAAGTGCCCTTAGGTACCTACCCGTAGGAATGTAATGGATTTCTCGAGTTTTCATTGCTTCTTGGTGGGTTGCCCCCACTACTATAGCGCTATTGCGCCATGATGTATTCGTTCTTGTGCGACACCAAACCCCCGAACTCCCTCTTACCTTGATCCCCTCTTACCTGTTCTTGGTGCAGCCCAAGATGAGTGGGAAGAGACCCGCAAATGACCGCGAAGAGTCAGTCCATGAGTCCGACCCGCTCAACGAAGCCAAGAAGGCTAAAGGAACAAAGGAGCAATCTAAAAACGCAGCAGGCGTACTGCCCTTGGTGCCCAAGAATAAAACACCTCGCCTTCCGGGGCAAAGCAAATCAGGCAGAGCCGGACATGAAGAAACACCACAAGGATCAGTTAACGCCAACGCGCAGCCAGAGCAACCCTTACCTCAACCACCCCAAATGAAGGACACCCTGGCACAAATATTACTAATGATGGAACAAAACCGTCAGGACGGGCAAGAGAACATCAGACAGCTCATACAGCATGGCGGAGCAGGAGGAAAAGGATCCTCCAATAAGTTATCAGAATTCCAGCGCACCTCCCCGCCTGTCTTCGCCCACTCAGTTGAACCCTTGGACGCCGACGACTGGCTGCGCGTCATCGAGAGCAAACTGGAAGTAGCTCATTGCGACGAGGACGACAAAGCACTGTTTGCTGCCCAATATCTGCACGGCCCCGCCGCTGCTTGGTGGGAGAACTTTTGCAAGCAGCAATCGGGAACAAGAGCAATTTCTTGGAGCATTTTTAAGGACCGTTTCCGCAAACACCACATCCCTGCCGGACTGATTGGAATTAAGAAGCAAGAATTTCTGGCATTAAAACAAGGCTCCATGACGGTGACAGAATACCTGCACAAATTCAACCAGCTAGTTCGATATGCCGGATCCGACATGAACGAGGAAGAGTCCAAGATAGAGAAGTTCTTGAATGGACTGCTAGAGGTATACCAGTGTCACTTGGCAATCCAGGAACACGCCGACCTTCAAGATCTGGTTAACAAGGCCCTCATTCTGGAAGGGAAGCGTAATGCCTTGAGTGACATCCGCAAGCAGAAGAAGAGTCGAGGAACCGTAGCAGAACGCCCTCCGCAACGCATCAAGCATGAGAAGCATTCCAGCCGCCAACCCAGCAAGTACCAGACCTACAGGACTGTACCACGCCCGCAGTACCATGCCCCCGTCCCCAGCAAGGTTTCTAACAACTCTTCCGCAGGCCCTGGAAGGGACTTGGAAAACCGAAACTGTTTCAACTGCGGAGAACCCGGGCACTTCGCCAGCAGATGCCCAAAGAAGCACCAGAATTCTTCTTCCCAAGGTG
This sequence comes from Stipa capillata, assembly GCA_019208055.1. Lineage (NCBI taxonomy): Eukaryota > Viridiplantae > Streptophyta > Magnoliopsida > Poales > Poaceae > Stipa > Stipa capillata. Next base: position 120,236 of record JAGXJF010002947.1, on the reverse strand, counting down.
TAGCTGCTACCGGACGCCCCCAAGAACGCCATATGACCACCAGGAGCTACAGCTCCCGAAACCAGGGCTCGAACCGAGGACACGCCAATCACATCGACGCCGAGGAAGCGCAGGAGGCCCCCAACATAGCCGTGGGTATGTTTCCCGTCAACTCAGTGATGGCTATTGTTTTATTTGATTCCGGGGCATCGCATTCAGTTGTGTCTCGCAAGTTTGCGGAGAACGATAATCTTGCATCTTGTCGCATGAGCAAACCCAATGATCGTTCGAACCCCTGGGGACCGAAATCGAAACTAAACACCATTGTCAGGATGCTAGCATCCGCATAAGGGGGATAGATGTCAAGGCAGACTTAATAGTTTTGAGGTCGACAAGGATCTTACCTATGTGGAACAACTCTCATGTGTGCTTGAAAGTCAAGGACGACGCACCCGGAACAAAGTTGTCAAAATCCACAGGGTTCAATGGAGCAGACACACAGAGGAAGAAGCAACCTGGGAGCGAGAAGATTTTCTGTTGGAAAAGTTCCCTCATCTCCTTCCATCTGTAGAATCTCGGGGACGAGATTCGATTTAAGGGGGATAGGTTTGTCACGCCCTGTTTTTCCTAATCGGGTTTACTCGAAAACCAAAACCTTAAGCGCGTATATGCGTATATGTTCCAAAACTTTTTGCCGAATTGTTTGGATCCTCAGCATTCCTCATGCATCTCATTTCATGTCATCTTTAGAGGTTGCCTCGTCATCGCATCCATAAACCCTAACCCTAGCGGCAGCTTGCCCATTTTTGTTCCCAACCTCCTTATCCTGCTACCCAACCCCTCTTTTCCTCACTCAGAAAATTCTACAAAAATTCCACAGCACTCCTCCCTGTGATCTTGTTCCAGATATGTGAAAACATTGCCACCCCCAGTACAATTAACTACCAGGATACCATCGAACACATGGTGTATTTCTTCCCTCCCCCTCTTAAACTCACCCAACTGCCAACCACCTCCCTCCATGAGATGACCAGCAGCAACACTTCACACAGAGCCTTGCCTGCAACACATTTCTTCAGTAATAAGTCGAAGCCACAAGGATTCCACTCTCTTGTCACCTCATGTCAACTTTGGCAAGGGTTAAATGGTGTGCACCCTTAATAACCAAGCCATGTCCTCGTGCTGTTAGCACTCAAACCAGCTCAGGCACCTCCCCTATTCCCCTCACATCACCCCCTCTCAGCTTCACATCAAAACCACAGCATTTCAACTCCTACATCACCTCATGCCAACAATGGCAAGGCAGTGGCAAGCCTCATCAACATGAATTCGTGTCAACTCTTGCAGCCTCCCCTCCCTCTGATCACCTCAGCTCGGTGGACATGCCCAGACATCTCTGTGCTGATAGAAATCGCTGTGGCACGAGCATGCCGATCCAGACATGCCATGGCATGACACTGGACGCGCCCAGGCATGGGTTGACGCGCACCAGTGCCCGGCCAGGCCAACCACCGCGCGCCCTCTTTACTCCACTGCCCGACATGTCATCTCCTACCTCCAGCGCCTTGCTCGAGCCACCCGTGAAGCTCTGCGCCCCCCCTGACCTCGCCCATACCCCCTCTGCACCGCCCTCGGCGACGTCCAGCGGCCCCCGCCTGGCAGCCATAGGCGCCAGCTATAAAAGGCGGTGCCAAGCACCCAAGCCTCCCTCATCCCCTCTCGGTTAGCCCACTGAAGCTCCTACATCTAACCATTGCCTCCAAGCTCCTCTGATTCCACATCTTCTTCTTCACTTCCAGGAATCAGTCGCCACCGCCCCAGTGAGGAACTAAGCAAAAATCAGTGAAGGATCTTCACCATTTCTCTTCCTCAAGCCTTCTGGGACCACCCCCTAAATCTCCTCATAACTCCCTTGCAGCTAACGCTTGCCGGAGCATCTCCTCCACCAACACCTCTCCGCCTCTGCTCTGGACCGCGACGAAATCCCAGGTCCAGCAAACACGCAAGCTTTCCAACAGCAAAAATGGATTCTCCTTGAACTCCGGAACCTAGCAGTACCAACCGTTTCCTTTCTCGCGCCCTAAATCCACGGCAATTTCTCGCCGTTCCTCCCACCGGAACTTCGCCGGAGCCCTAATTTCCCGCCGGAGCCTTCCCCCGTGCGCGCCTCACCCTTCTCTGTTTCTGTCGCGTGGGCCGCGCTGACCAAAGCGGTATGCACCACCACCGCGCCACTGCCAGCGGGCCCGAACGGCAGCCAGGCCCCGCTGTCAGGTTTAATGAAGTCGGCCCCGGTTTTGCTCCACGTCACCCCCCCCTGCCGATCCAATAAAACCGGCCGGTTCCTCCATTCCAGTACACTGTCTCTCGCTGGTTCAGCCGGTTCTCATGGTTCCAGGCCGATTCTCAAGAAACCTCCCAAATAAAAGTTGCTCAGAATTAAATTTCCCATCTTTTTCATATAGATCATTTTTCGAGAATCTCAATGCTTCTCTCTGTACAGCCCAGTCCAGTAGCCACTTATAATTCAAATCTGTTTTTGAAACTTCCATTTGAAATGCCTTCAATCTAGGGCACTCCAGTATAGTAATTTCCAGCATTTTCCTTAGCCTTGCACAAGTTGCATTCCTACATTCATATTGCTTAGCTTAGAGATTAAAAAGAATAGAGTAAAGCCATGAAACACCTAGCTCATGAGCATGCATACGTAGTGTCAACTTTTCTTTTCAAAAATAGTTGATTGAATGATGCATTCCATTCGTCCAGTAGGTTTAAAGTCCAAATCTGCTATATACCCTATTAGTCCACCATGGTCCATGACGCATAACTCCATGAGCCAAGAAAGCCAATGCTTATCCTTGAAACCCTAGAAAACCCAACCGTCATTTCATGCATGCATATAGGTTCTTCTTAAGTTATCTTCACCATATTCAACCCTTCATGAAAATGTTAGGACCCCGCAAGCGTGCATGCTGACCCTATTATTTGTTGTTGCTATGCTCGATTCTTATTCGAAGTATTTCCGAACGTGTAGTTGACGGTGTGAGATACGTGCGCCAGGACGAACCCGAAGCATCTCCGCGTCCGGAACCGAGCCAAGACTTGCCAGGCAAGCTCTCCGCCATTGATCATGTTGAATCCCAGTTTTACAAAATATATTTTGTTTTCGAACCATGCATGCTATATTTTATCCCTGCTATTTTATATAGAGTAGATATCACCGATGATAGGAAACCCTAGTCCGACCCTGTAATCCTTGTCGCCTTAGGACTATTGTATTCCGAAAATTATCGGAAACCTAGGGTAGTGTATGTATATATATGCTTAGCCCCGCAGTAGATGAATTAGGTTTTCAAAAAGGAAAAGGAAAGCAACACCCCATATTCATGTGATGAAATATCGAAACGGACCGTCGCGTCCGGATTGTAGAGGTGCATGGAAGGTAGGATATGCATGGGTTGGGATATTCTACCGTAGAAATGGTTCTGTGGAACCGAGCTAAAAAGGGAGAAGTTTCGATCCGGGTTGGAGATGAAGGGTGATTGAAGGGAGTTGTTAAAGTGCGAGGTAAGGCCCGTCGGGGTTCTCGCTGCCCGTTTACGGGAGTGGAGTGGAGTCCTTCTCGGATCACCTAAGGACCTGTCTTAAGTGCCGTTTGGCCAAGTCTTACCGTACGACCACATGTCCCTTTGTGGGAAGGACTTGATCTAGTAGCCGACCTGGACTAGCATGAACCCGTGGGCAGTTAGTAGAGTGCAGATGGGGTGGGGTACACTTCGAAGAGGGCGAACCCGGGGATACCGAGTTTCGCCCGCCACAAAGATGGAACACCAACCTCCTCGTAGCAGGGGTACTGATTCGGGCTAGGTTTGGGACATGTCTATTCTGACGGGTTCGTGGCTGGGTTCACAGCGGTGAAGAGTCTCGTTGTACTAACTCTGGTAGTATGCAGTGCACGGTATGCCCAGGGGTGAACTACATCGTGTGGGTAAAGTCGTACAACCTCTGCAGAGTGTTAAAACTATTCGAATAGCCGCGTCCGCGGTCATGGACGAACTTGGTCGGGCCACACTAAAGTAGTTTTGGCTCTCTGAGCCCCAAAAAGGATCTATGGGTTATGGGTTTAAGGACGCGAACCGCCGTGTTCGCAGGGCGTCATGCCGTGTCAGGAAATGAGAAGGAGGGATTGACCCGTACCAGTAGGGCAACCCTGGAATGAGGGACTGACCCGTACCAGTAGGGCAGCCCTGGACTGAGGTATTGACCCGTACCAGTAGGGCAAACCCAGTGTCACCGTAAGTACGAGGCGAGCGTCGTCTCCCTGAGGAACCGGTGACCACCAGGCCTTCCGGTGAAAAGGAAGTGCATAGTTATGAATCCCGTTGTTGTAGGGATGGCGGATTTGGTTTCCCGTTGCAGTAGGGAAGTCAGATGCCGCGAGGTTTACGAAAACTGCTTTTATATCTATTTACTTATTTCAAATGCAAACTTACTTTCTCGCACAACATGAAACATAGGATAGAGCCATGTTATTGTTAAAGCCCGAGCATGTTCATATCCGTATTAAAACTCCCCGGCGGAATGCTTGCGAGTACATTCAATGTACTCACCTGGCTTATTATGTGGCCAGACAACGAGGAGGAGTACCAGTCTGGCGATAGCGACAGCGACTTCGACGCGTAGGGTTTTTCTCCCCAGTCTGTTGCCTGTGGATCGGCATACTGATGGGTTATCCACCGTATTTATTTTCCGCTGCTGTTTTTATTCGGCCAATAGGCCTGGTTTGTAAGAACTAAAGACCAAGTATGGTCGATGATTGTAATAAACGATGTATGGCATGGTGATGTTATCAAGTACTTGTGTGTATCGACTACTGATCCAGGGATCGATACAGTAAACACAAGGGTTTATCCGGCCTTAAAACCGGGTAGTCCACAATAACAGAGACTCTACGACCGAAACTGCAATAATACTAGTTGTTCGGAAACTTAAACAACATATACATAGCAAAAGTTATTTACACAGCGGAAACATAAGTTTGGCTGAGAAGCCTAAGGGTAGGGCTAAAAAGTGGCGGCAGAACCAACCAAGCTGCCGAACCCAGGGCAGACCACTGCCCGGGATCACCAGCGACTAGTCAATGTCGGCGTCTACCTCAACGTAGAAACCCTCCGCTGCGGGAGTGGTTTCCTCTGCACGGAAATAATATCAACGAATGCAAGGTGAGTACAAAATGTACTCCGCAAGACTTACAGGGGAAATTAATAATAGATGCATCAGGTATCAAGAAGGGGCTATCTGTGGACTATTTTTGCAGAAAGCTAATTTATTCTTTCACAATACTTGTAAGTAGATTGAAATCCGTCTACTGGAAGACTTTGCAAGGAGAGCAGCTGAAACTGCATAATAAAACCTAAAGCAGACCATCGAACACCACGAAACCCTCGATTCTTCCTCGACCACCAGGGAGGAAGCAATCGCTAAAACCACATCCGTAAAGTTGGCAATTTTAGATTAGGGTTATACTTATCTAATTCAACGCAGGTAATCACCAAGCTGTCCATAACCGCGGACACGGCTATTCGAATAGTTTAAAACCCTGCAGGGGTGTACATCTTTACCTACACGTATCGATCGACTCCTAATGCCAATGCAATTTACACACTTTCACGAGGTGTGCTGGCGGAGGGTGATCGAACACGACCTTTACAATGTTTTCGACCTAGGTATGAGCCGCCCTAATGGGCTAATCCATGAACGACAGTTCGGCCGATACTTCGACGTGGTCCCGCTAGTTGTGTCAGGTGATACATCCCCGGTCCCGGACCGTGTGTAACCCTCACTCCTATATTGTTGCACCACACCACCTTCTCATTTTCCACGCACCCAAGCCACTGAAAACGGCAAACTATGCGGCTCATTACCTAAGCCTAGACAAATTATTCGGTCGGGGGTGGCCCATATACACCCGTGTAGTAGTACGCAAAATCTTGGGTCAATGTACGCCGGCAACCGGTCCTTGTGGGATTAATGAGACAACCCACCATGCTCCCAGCATGGCCTCTCGTCGATGCCCAATTTGAGATTAGTCAAGTTTATTAATCACCGCCCGGTAAACAACCACCTACCTGCTAACCCACCCAGAGTATTGTGTTTTGTCTGCCATCCCAGGAATTACGACGATTACTGAACTAAGCATATCTAAGCATCGCAAGCTAATATAGCAGTATTCAAGCAACAAGTAATACACTCTAAATAGGTTGGGAGGGTCGGTGGTATTGATTGAGCGACAAAGTAAGTTTTCATGCAACGGATAGGGTTCACACTTAGCATAAAATATCAGTGGAACGCATGCAATACGATTTTAAAAGCAAATAGTAAGTTGCAAATAATGTGTTATCCTCAAGATGGTCAAAGGGGGCTGCTTGCCTTGCTGATCGCTACTATATCCTGTTCCTGCTCAAAGCTATACTCGTCGTGATCCTCCGGTCCTATCGGAAGAACGAAAACACCGAAAACAAGCGCAGTGTGAACACCACGATGATGAACTTCAGCATGAGATGCAATGTATGCCATGAGCTAGAGAATGCAAAATAAAAAACTAATGCAACTGGAATCAGGTTAATCAGAGTCCGGATGCGCAAGATATCGCGATCCGAAGCGTTCCGGGGGTTCGGGGAAACCCTAATGGAGTTTTTAGTCAATGTTACTTTTCCTAGCATGCAAACATGGATGAAAATGATGTAATTGAGTAGCTCTCATTTTTATGAACATTTTGATATATTATTTGCATTTTTCTGAATTAGGATGAATTTTCCACGAATTCTATAAGGTTTAATTCATTTAAATTCCCTTTGTTGTATTTTTCTCAGAAAATAAAATCAGAATTACTTTTATTACCCAGGTGGCAGCTAGCCCTAGAGGCTGACAGGTGGACCTAGATCAACTCTGGTCCACATGGACTCGAGTCATGACACTGGGGTCCACATGTCATGTTTTCTTTATTTTCTTTTACTCTTTTCTTAATTTCTGACGCATGGGACCCACTTGTCATAGACACACAGTTAAAAAAGGTTCATTTAACACACTATTTAACGGTTAATGATAGCCATTAAATTCCAATCATCTATTAAAGCATTAATAATGTCTTAACAACCTGTTTAACTACCCTAACTACCTCCAACTAACCTAACCACTCAACTAACTACTAATTAACCTCACTAACTAATTACTACTAACCTATCTAACCTAACTAACTCTACTAACCTAATTAACTACCTGCTAACTGGCCGAGGGCCACTGCCCTGGGCTCGGTGGCAGCCCGACCGGTGGCTGACCCGGCACAGGCCACCGGCGGCGAGGGGGCACGGCGGCGGCTTACCGGCGGCGGGGCTCGGGTCGACGGCGGGGAGGCAACGAGGCGGGGCACCGAGGGCGGCGGCGAGCTCGGGCAAGGCGAGGTGGAGGCGCGGCGAGGCAGTCGGGGCGGCTCGGGTTGGGGTAGACGGAGGCAACGCCGGGGCGGTGGAGCTCGGCGACGGGGACGAATCCGGCGACGGAAGTGGCCGAGGGGAAGGAGGAGCTCCGGGAGCGGGTAGACGGGGCGGGGAGCGGAGCTAGAGGGGCGGCGGCGCTCGGTGGTGAGCTCCGGGGGAAGGCGGCGACGAGGCGCGGCCGATGAGGTGGCGGGGAAGGGCTCGGTGGCGAGGTGAACTCCGGCGCGGCGGGGCGAGCGGAGGGAGGGACTCGGGCGCGTCGGTGGGGTGGGGGTGGACGGCAGCGGGAGCGGGCGGTGATGGCGAGGCAAGGAGAGGGGAGTGGCGCCGGGACGGCAAGAAACCCAGGTGGGGCGGAGGAGAATGGCGCACAGGGGGCGGCGGTGGAAAAGGGGAAGAAAAGGGGCGCGGAGCGGCCGAGGCGGGTTTTAAGGGAAGGGGAGAGCGGCGACCGAGGTGAGGTGGCGAGCGGGGCAGAGCTCGCTTGCCACGCGTGCCGTGCGGTGGCAGGCGCTAGAGGAAAGAACCGGGGGCGGCCGGGTGAGAGAAAATGGAGGAGGGAGAAGGAGGTGCGGGCAGGCCCGGTGCGGGCCGAGAGGGAAGTGGGCCGGGGAAGGGAGAGGAGGGCCCATGCGGAAAAGAAAAGGGCCGGAAGGGAGGCCTGGCAGTAGAAATAGGTTTTAAATATTTTTATTCATTTCCTGTTTTTCTTTCTAATCCCCTTTTTGATTTCAAAATTGCTCCAATATAATTAGTTTCAATTTTCAATCTTTGCTCAATCCCTCATTAGATCCCCGTTCCTTTTTGAAGGTTACTTCACAATTCACATGATCCCAACCGAAACGTTGTGTTCTTTAAATTTTCTTTAAGATTCCGATTAGGTTTTCCATCCCTCCTTCATCTTTTAAACTCTAGTTCAAAATTTTAATTCAACTCATGCGATGCTATGCTATGTCATGATGCACAAACAGCAATACTTAAAATTGGGGATGTTACACATGCCGGCCACGCCTGTGCGTGCCAGGAACGCGCACTGGAGCCGAGCAGAGCGTGCCCCACGCCTGCTTCTCCCGGCCACCTCCCTAACCCTCTGCCACTGCGGTCATGTCCGTCAGCTCAGAGCCAACCCGACGAGCTGTGGACCATCTATGCCACCGCTGCTGGCCGGCCAGTCCTGCGCCGCCTTGTCCCATCGCTCTGAGCCAAGAATAGCCGCCCATCCGACACCGCGCATTTATAAGAGGTTGCGCCCGAGCTTCGGCCCTTCCCAAGCGGCCATAAAATCATCTCCGAGAATTCCCAGTCCTAGCCTGAGCCAGCTCACCCTCTCCTCCTCCTTCCCGAGCTCAAGCTCAAAACTCTCGGGTCCGCACCGTCTACCCACGTCCAGCAACCGCGCGAGCTCCCCCGACCACAAAAATGAAACCGCGCTGATCTGCTGAAGCTAGAACCGTCGCCCGCTTCCTCTCTCTCCTTCTGAATCAGTGGCGATTTCTCGCCGTAGTTCTCACCGAAACCCTCACCGGAAGCCCCACCCGCCGCCGTTGTCTTCGCGCGTCAGCTCGGAAGCAACCGCCCGTGCCTCTGACCGATGGACCCAACACTACCGAAGCGGTAAGTGGAGGGAGTCGCCGCCAGGTGGGCCGATCCCTCTAGCCAGGCCCACCGCGGGTTAAGTGGAGACGCCTTTGGCTCCCTCCGTTTCCTTCGCCAGAAGGCGTAAAACCATTCGAAGGAAGGCGTAAAGGCTCAGAAAACCCTCTGGTTTAAATTCCAGAACCCGGTTAAATCTTGGTTCGACTGGTTCAGCACCAAATCGACCGGTTCTTGAAAAAGTTCCAAAATAGAAGTTGCTCAGAAAGTGTTTAGAACCTTTTGGTTGGAACCAAATCTCAAAAATACAAATTTCTTTGCTGTACAGATAATAACTCAAGCATGCGTTTATAGTTTAAATTCTTTTCAAATTCAAATTGAATAGTTGATTCGTTCCAGATTGTCCAGTAAGTTTAACATTCAAATTTCTTTATCTAGCCTAGTAGCCTATAGATATACACATGATGCATGATTCCCAAGAGCCAAGGAAAACAAGTGTCCACCGTTAAAACCCTAAACCCTAATTCATGGATTTGCGCACATATGCTTCTTATTCACCTCACGCATGTTAAAGACTTTCCAAGAACATGGTAGATCCAGAACATTTGCGCGCTGGACATTTTGCATTTCTATTACTGGGTTTTTGAAGTTGGTTTCTTATCCGAAGAATTTTTCCGAACGTGTAGTTGACGGTGTGAGGTACGTCCGCCAGGAGGAACCCGAAGCATCCCCGCGTCCGGAACAAAGCCAGGAACTGCCAGGCAAGCTCTCCACTCTTGATCATGTCGCATTCCAAGTTTACGAAATATATTTTGTTTTACTAAACATGCATGCTATGTTTTAGACCCGTTATTTTATGTAGCATAGTTAAACCCGAACTTAGTGAACCCTAGTCTGACCCTGTGTACCTTGTCACCCTAGGGGTTGCATATTTCGGAAAAGATACCGGGAACTTAAGGTAGTATATATATATGCTTAGCCTTGCCGCAGTGAAGTTAGGTTTTCAAAACAAAGAGAAAGCTCCCACATTTTATGTGATGAAAATTTAAGACGGACCGTCGTGTCCGGAGGTATATGAAGGTAGAATATCCATGGGTTGAGATATTTACCAACAAGAGGTTTTGCGAAATCAACATGAAAAAGGAAAAGATTTTTGATCCGGGTCGGTAATGAATGGTGAAAGCAGGGAGTTTGTTAAAGAGCGAGGTAAGGCCCGGCGTGGTTCTCGCTGCCCGTTTACGGGAATGGTTTGGAGTCCCTCTCGGATCGCCTAAGGACCGATCTTAAGTGCCGTTTGGCCAAGTCTTACCGTACGTCCACATGTCCTTTATGGGAAGGACTTGACATAGTACCCGGCCTGAACTAGCATGAACCCGTAGGCAGTGTGTAGCGTGCAAATGGAGGTGTAGCTCCTGTAGAGAACAAATTCCGCGGGTAAGCGAGACATTGTTCGCCACAAAGTTGGAACACCAACCTCCTTGCAAGCGATGATACTGACTCAAGTTAGGTTCGGGACACGTCCTTCTGGCGGGTTCATGGCTGGGTTCACACCAGCGAAGAGTCTCGTTGTACTAGCTCTGGTAGTATGCAGTACACGGTATGCCCAGGGTGACTTACATCGTGTGGGTAAAGCCATACCACCTCTGCAGAGGGTTAAAACTATTCGAATAGCCGTGTCCGCGGTCATGGACGAACTTGGTTAGGCCACACTAAAGTAGACTGGCTTTCAAAGTCGACAATGGGTTAATGGGTTTAAGGACGCGATTCGCCGTGTTCGCAGGGTGACGTGTGAATGCCCGTCAAGGCAGGAAGAGAGAAGAAAGGATTTCCCCGTGGACTCGGGCAAACCCTAGAATCCCCGTAAGTACTGAGTGAGCTGTGTCTCCCTGAGGAACCGGGCGATTGTCGTGTTTTCGTTGGTATCCCCGTAAGTATGAGGTGAGTTGTGTCTCCCTGAGGAACTGGGCGAATACCATGCTTTGCCATTGTAACGGAAAGCACAGGTAGAGTAGAGTGAATCAAGCAGGTACTTCATCTCGCTGCGTCGAGATGTTTTGTTAAAATTGCTTTTACATCTATTTACTTATTGCAAATGCAAACTTACTTTCTCCCCGCAGTGACGGGTAGAGTGAATCAAGCAGGTACTTCATCTCGCTGCGTCGAGATGTTTTGTTAAAATTGCTTTTACATCTATTTACTTATTGCAAATGCAAACTTACTTTCTCGCACTACATGAAACCTAGGGTAGAGCCAATTTCTTGAATTACTCCCGTGCATGCTCATATCCGTGATGAACTCCCCGGTGGAGTGCTTGCGAATACATTCAATGTACTCACCTGGCTTGTTATGTGGCCAGACGAGGATGAGGAATACCTGACCGGAGATAGCGACAACGATTTCGAGGCGTAGGGTTTCTCCCCCGGTCAGTTGCCTGTGGTTCGGCATATCGATGGGTTGTCTACCGTGTGTTATTTCCGCTGCTATTTTTATTCGGCCAATAGGCCCGGTTTGTATGATTAAAGACCAAATATGGCTAAGTGTGTAATGAACGATGTAATGCATGTCTATGTTATCAAGTGCTTGTGTGTATCAACTACTAATCCAGGGATCGATACAGTAAGCACAAGGGTTTATCCGGCCGCAAAACCGGGTACGCCACACAACCACTGCCTCTTCTTCAACAAGATTTCACAGAAGGTGATGGACGTGTTCGAACTTGATGATTTGGAGTTAGCGACGGCGGAGACTGTTTGTCAGCTAGAGATGTATTTCCCCCCGTCTTTCTTCGATATAATGGTGCATCTCATCGTCCACATCGTGCACGAAATCAAGATGTGCGGGCCCGTCTTCCTTCGGAGCATGTACTTGTTCGAAAGATTCATGGGAATCTTGAAGCACTACATGCGAAACAGGTATCGACCGGAGGGAAGTATTGTCGAATCAACACCGAGCGCACCGTCCATTCCTCCATGCTCGCCGGATCAAGAGATGCTCAGGTTTTCACCGGTGGTTGCTCGATCTCCGCCGGAGGTTTCGAGACAGCTCGCCCTTCCTCAGCCTGTGACAGGAGTGCCACATGTCAAGGTTACTCATTGTTCGCTACCCCCTCAACTCTTGGCACTACCACCAGTGGAGAGCTCACGGCCAAGCCGTGTTCCAACAAAGAGTCAAGGGGCCACATCCAAGCTGAAAGTATATAGAGTCAAGAAGTCTGCTTCAAAACTGGCGGATGATGTTGAATATCCTTTAGCGAAGCTAGCTCGTCAGCACGTGCCGGGACAACATATGGTGGACGCTGACGTGAACCTGGGCGTAGCCTACCGGAAGCTTCATGACCATTATCTCGATATGTCGAATAGGCCGTTCCCAGATACAAGAGTCGGCGTCATAGTCTGCTTCAAGGAGGAGCATTTCAAGCATCGCCAAGGATATATGTTTCCCGTGGATTTATCGGACATCTTCAACATGATGCACTTCCGTGAGTTGGACGCCAGTCTCATGAGATGCTTCACGCTGTAAGTCCTTACAACACAGCATCTATTTGTTTTATCACCGCTAAGTGCCTACAATATAAGTTGTTCTTCTCCTATACTCAGATACATGCTTGATCTAACCGAAAGAAGAAAGTTGAACAACTCTGTGGGGTTCGGTGACCCACATTTGATCTCGGACCAATGCATCACGGTAAATAAGAACATGGTGCGGGATTACGTCGTGCATTTACTCCATGAGTACTCCGCACGAGATCACATCCAGGTTGCCTATAACATCGGGTAAGCCACATCCTTTGCAAATTCTCATGGTTTGACGGCTAAACATGTAATAACTTCGTATCGTATAACCAGGGGCCATTGGATCCTCCTCACGATCGTGCCAAAGTGGAATAAGGTATATTACCTTGATTCCATGAGGCGTAGCATTAACGCGCGCAAGCAAGGGTACGTGGACATCATGCGTCTACTCGACGAGTGAGTACCAAAACTTTCGACTTCGTCCATGCCTATTCTTTCTTCTTCACAAAGGAAAAGACAGCTCGATGCTAATTGTTTTGAATCACCTAGAGCGTTTGACACGTACGTCAAACAAGGAGGGAGGCACAAGGAGGTCAAGGAAGGAGTGCCCGTCGAGTTACGCTATGACTCAAAGTTTAAGGTATTCCGTAATGTCCTTGACTCCTCGAACTTATGCCATCATACTTCTGCCCTCTATACTTAATCGATATCCCTTTTGTAGTGCCGGCAGCAGCCCGAAGGGACCGACGTCTGTGGGTATTACGTGTGTTTCCACATGCTAGCCCTTTGCAGCAACCCAAAGTACGGAGATCTAGCGGTACGAAACCATTGCCACTACTAATGTCTAGTGTTTAATCATGCTATTCGCTTTGAGTGTAAGCCTCATGTTTCTAGGGAGCGGCGAAAACCATGACAATCAAACAGTTGGAAGACATGGACATGGCCCAAATTCGGTCGCACATCGCTAGCTTCCTAAACAACGAGGTCATTAGTCCCCAAGGACGCTTCGGTTCCTCGACGGCAAGCTAGGAACTTAGGATGACGACTAGTTAGATCATTACTTAGGTTTCTAGTTAGGTCATTACTTACTTCATTAGTTCCAAAGCATCAAACTTTGTAGTTATCTATCCAACTTGTGGTTTCAAATGATAAGTGCACTTGATGTTTGTAAATGTCTTATTCATTTTTCCTCTCACTGCAAACGTGTAAATGGGAATATCACTGTTTTACAAATGATAGGTTTTAAATGATAGGTTTCTTGATGTTTGCTATAACTTTTTCTTGTGAATATCACTGTTTTACAAATGAGACTTCTTTATCAACAGATATCGTGTATGGAGGCTTCGGCAAGTGGTTCTACTTATGTGAAGAACTTAAGGGAGGTTTAGTTTTTTAAATTTGATCAATATCTCCGCTGTGAATTGAGTACATGACTCAAGTGAACAAGTTTTGAAATATTATTTGTATGCGTATGTATGTGAATGTTTGTAGTGTATGTCTTGTGGTCGATGCGAGAATAAATGACTGAAGTGTGCTATATAAATCTGTTGTGCGTGCTGTGATTTGGATATATCATGTATATGAACTGTTTGCTTTTTCAGGGAGACTAGTAAATCAGGCAAAATAATGCCTGTTCAAAAACATATCCGAGGTGGTTGGAACTTAACAACCGCCTCGGATGTGCTATCTCAATCACCTCGGATAAGGACTTATTGGAGGCGGTTACATTTCTCTAACCGCCTCGGATAAGGAATTATCGGAGGCGGTTATGTTATCTTCACCGCCTCCGATAAGACATTATCCGAGGCGGTCGATAAAACGTAACCACCTCCGATAAGTCCTTATCCGAGGCAGTTGAGAAATTGTAACCGCCTCCGATAAGTCCTTATCCGAGGCGGTTTAGCCGTTTCAACCGCCTCGGATAAGCTCTTATCCGAGGCGCTTGCGTAACCGCCTCTGATGCATGCCCTCATATTCGCAACCACTCCATGGAGGCGGCTGCTATGACCGTCTCGGATGTGCTATTTTAACCGTCTCGGATATGGATTTCTGTACTAATGATACTGATAAAATAGCTGCTTAACAAATGTCTTCTCAATGGGACTGTTGGTTTCCATGGTGAGCGAAAGGGACTCAGGAGAAACTAAAACTGTACTTATGTATACGTGCCTGAGAGACGATGGTGCGGTGTTCCGCTGCATGTGGCTATTAGATAGTGGGCTCTGAGGTCGGTCCGGCGCTTCTTCAGGCCGTGGTTACGGTTAGTTGTGCTTGTCCTTGTAGTCTTAGGTTTGTACGCTGGCGTGCTTCGTCGATGTTGTTTAGTTTTTCGTTTGCTCTTTTCTTGATTATCCGTTTGTAATCCGTTATATCCTTATTTTTTTATTTAATTGAAATGGTTCGGGTTGCATGGCTTAGGCCCGCTGTGGCTCGCCTAAAAAAATATACGTCCTACGTACGACTAGTGTAATGCAAATAAAATATAGTACCAGTACTGGTAGTACTGTTTCACGAGCTTTCAAATGAAATTTTAACATTAGCTATGTTCCAAATCTAGCTAGTCACTGGTACTCTGATTCTCCGATGACGAGAGAAAATGCAGTTGCACCGGATAGATCAGAGAGCTTATGTGTCCGTACACTTTATTTTAATTGTGCCGTACACTCTTATCTATCGCTGCCCTGAACCTGTGTCTGTAGCCCATGTGCCGTGTCACTGCCGGTGCACTGATGAGTTGAGAGGGAAAAGAAAACAATCCATGGTGCAAGAAAAACAACAATGAACGGCCAATGGGAATTGAGATACTGGTACTATGGAAGTACTACTTTTACGTGGACTCTAGATTTGGAAGTTGCAACGATGGTTTGGAACAGAGGAATTTCAAGTCCTTAAAAAAAGGTTAGAAACTGGTTTTGCTCGAGAGCGCACATTTTCATGAAAATTGCGGTCAAATTCATGTGATCTAAAATGGATCTATGTAGCGCTCAGTCGTATCAACAGCCTGGCCTTTAGATATCTTAATATATGCCTGACGATGAGTAGTACAATTTTATTGTATACGATAATAATATCCATATACAAATATATAAAGGTCTAGTAATACCTTGAATTCCTAAATTAGAATCCACTTTGGAGAGGGAGTCTAGACGAATAAGGAAACCGTCTAGATGTGTCCGGGACTCCTTAACAAAGAAGTTAATCCTAACGTTTAAGGATGATTGAGTCCTACTCGAAAACGAGTCCGTACCCGATGCAGCACACCTTCTTTATAAAGACCCCGAGACCCTACGGAGAGAACAAGCCAATTCAGATGAAACAAGTAAATCCAGAAGACACAACTTTAGATAGCCAGAAGCCTAGCCTGAAGGTCTTCGAGCAAGTAGAACAGAAGATCAGCCTCAACATCCACTGCCGACTAGTAGTAGATCAAATCTAAATTAGCCACAACCTCTTGTACTTTATCTCGAGATCAACAATAAGACTCACATGACGTAGGGTTATTATACTGAGGGAGGCCTGAACCTATATAAAATCCTTTGTCACCAATAGATACGGTTTGATACCAGGAGTCCCTATCCCTACTCTTTTTCTCACCACGTCTTACAAAAGATTGATGGTTTACCCCAACACTGTGTCGGACACTTCAATTCTCGAACTGCCTAGCAGCTCTCCTAGATCCAACACTAGCTCCGACAACCTCCCGTTGCAGATCTAAGTACCTATGCGGGAAAAGTTTGGTTACGCTAGATTGAAGACGGTATCCTATAGGCCCGAGGCTGAGTCGTCTCATCGAGCTGCTGTGACCAACAGTTCAACAGGAAGAGGGTTCGCACCCATACTTCTCGTGATGAGTCAAATCAAGAGGGAAGACACCCCCAGAATCGAACAACCCGGGAGGATGAACAACCTCGACAACATTTTAGAAACTTGCCGATCCGAAACCACCCGGTTGCAGATTACGGGAAGTCATCAATCAGGGAAGGCGCATGGGGGCTCGGTCATACCAAATCACCTAGTCGGACGGTTTCTCGACACTAGTATTGCGTTTGGGCTCGGTCCTCCACTCCGATTAACAGGACGCCCATATCTGGTCGGGGAGTCATCAACGGATGTCAGGCCTTCTCCCTGGAGCTCAGGAGGGTCCACTAGCCGTCCCGATTCAAACCCAGTTGATCGAGAAGTACGACGGATCCGCTGACCCGACCAAGTTTCCACAGATCTACACAACGGCCACCGAAGCGACCGGAGAAAACGAGAAGGTCATGACCAACTACCTTTCCACAGCTCTCAAAGGACCGGCCAGGACGTGGTTGACCAATCTGCAGCCCAGATCAATTCACTCATGGGAACAACTATGCAGTCAATTCCAGGGTAACTTCCAGGGCACGTACATCTGCCCCGGCAAGGCAAACGACCTCTTCCTACTCCTTCAAATGGATGAAAAGAATTTGCGCAGTTCATCCGACGCTTCAGCAATATCCGCAACATGATTTTGAAGGTGACCGATCATGATGTCATCCAAGCTTTTATTTGAGGTTGCAGGAATCGTAGATGCATAGAAGACGTCGTCATGGCCGCCCCACAAATGGTCAAAAAGCTGATGGACATCGCCGATAAGGTAGCCAGTGCCGAAGAAGCTCTCTTGTTCATCGAGGAACGAGAGCAAGGCACAGAGCGTCCTCAGCCTGGACTCCATAGTGAGCCTAAAAACAAGCGTAAAAAGAAGCTCTCTAAGGGACGTAGTGAGAAGAGGACCAGGACTGGGGAAGTCATGGCAGACTTTACCGACAAGCGTCCTGGACCACATCGTGGCAAATGTAAGCCCCAGGTGAACGCATATCGTACTAATAAGGTTTGGTGTGACTTCCACCAGACTGACAGATACGACCTTCGACAATGCCGAGTCTTTAAGAAGTACGTGCAAGCGGAGACCAAAAAGCTCAAAGGGAAAGCGCCACAAGTCACGAGCCATAGCCAAAACTTGAACTTGGGCAATGACTCCGACCACATACCTTTCCAAGAAGAACAAAGGACAGTCAACTATATGTTCCGGGGCTCCACCTCTTGCTAAAGACATCGGGACCCCTCCAAGGCAGGCGTGACTGAACCATCAAGGAGCATATCTTCCAAGTAGAGAACGTGATTCTACGAACCATCTAGAATCAAGGGCAACAACGAAAGGAAAGAGTCCCTACGAGGTGGTCAAACTCACTCATTCCGATTCGGTTTTAGGCGGGCCTTGGAAAAGATGGTCGAGCCCTTATTAGGTCCTAGAATGTTAGTGGGTTCCGGAAAACTTTTTGTGTAAGTATCTAGGGTAAGTTTACATATAAGTCATTCTTGTTGCCCGCAATGTTGTTGTCACGCCTCTGCAACAACTCATCCCACCTCCAAGCCTAGCTACCTTGCAATGAGCACGCCATGATAAACAATTCCAGGTACCTCTACCCAACACACGCATTCGGGAAAGCTAATTCTGGAGAAGCACAAGGTGATACGATTCTGCAGAGGAGGCTCGAATCACGGGGGCAACATGAACAATTGCTTAGTTTCCTTCAAGTCATGTGTAATTTAGTTATTAGTTAAATTCTTTTGACTGCCTATTTGAGTTTCTTCTCTAATAGCCTGTCGGGGATTGGACATATACATTGTACTAAGAGGATGTTTGACACACATGTCATATAAAGTGTCTCAGTTCTTTTCGTGCAAAGGGAAGGAATTCTGAACTATGGCTGCGCGGGACAGAGAAAAGTCCCTTATCGACTAGACCTAAGGCTGACTGACCAAAATCCCCGGCTCGCAGCGACGTCTTTCGATTTGGGTCAAGTAGAAGAGTTAAAGTACATAGTATCACACATTTACTGGAACCGCTAAGAACCATGTACTCGGTAAGGCCCACCGACTAGCTTCCACAAGGAAACTCAATTAGTCTATCTCGGCTACATGGCGCAAAAGTAACTAACTACAACATAAACACGAGTACTGGCGTTCCTCTCCTTATGAAGGGAAGCAGTTCCGAGCTGTGACTTCGTGGGACAAAGGAAAGTCTCTTATCACATCTATTAGTGCTCGGAGGCCACGGAGCCTCCCACTCCACTAGACCTAAAGCCGACTGGCTAAACTCTCTAGTTAGCAGTGATGTTCTCTAACTTGGACTAGCAGAAGGAGCAAAAGCACTTAGTGTCACATGTTGTCGCTAACCCTTAGCGTCACGTTCCTGACGAGTTCTAAACGTCTAGTTCATTTACATAACAAATTCATATAAGACACCCATTCATTAACCAAAAGAATTTTCTTAGTCCTTATTGAGCAGGGGGAGTACAAGGAGGCACCAGTAGCTCTAGCCCATTGAAAAAGCTAAAGAGGCGCCTTTCATCTCCTTCATCAATCGCTCGGTCTCTGACTCGGTTGCTCCGGGAAGTTTGTCTCGGAGGGCTCCAACATCAACTTCTGGGTGGCGGGCCTTAAACAGTGCCACAACCATCGCCACCGAGTCAGGATCCCCTGTCGGAGATGCCCCGTGATATAGGCGGTCACCGTCGGCTGGAGATCGCACATCGACCGAGTCAGCTCACTCACCCTCAAGGTGTAACCCTCCACCGATTGCACCTTGACCTCGACTTCGACCAGAGGCATCTCAAGATGATCCAGGGCGGAAGTCAGGGTATCCTTGAAATAGGACACCTTGGAGTCTGCCCATGACAGAGACAACCGAGTCTCTGACAGCTCTCCGGTAAGCACGGCCTTCTTGGAGCCCAGAGCCGCCTTATCAGCCTCCAGTTTTGCCTAACCCAGATAAAACTCCTAGTTCAGGAAGGGAAGAGGTGATCACTGCTACAAAAAAAGTCATCCTGGACCCTACCATCACTGACGGGTAAGAAATATCCGTCAGTGATGAAAACCATCAGTGACGGGTTTTGATGAAAACATCATCACAGACGGGCAAAATAAATACCCGTCAGTGACGTCGAGCATATCACCGATGGGTAATAAAAAGACCCGTCCGTGATGTGAATCCCGCCAACTCTAAAATTTCAAAATCTGAAATTTTGTCATCACGGACGGGTAGTTTTCTGACCCGTCAGTGATGTGTGGAACTCATCACTGATGGATTAAAAAGAGACCCGTCCGTGATGTGAATCCTGTCAACTCTGAAATTTTAAAACCCAAAAGTTTGTCATCACGGACAGGTAGTTTTCTGACCCATCAGTGATGTGTGGAACTCATCACTGACGGGTTAAAAAGAGACCCGTCTGTGATGCGAATCCCGCCAACTCCGAAATTTCAAAATCTGAAATTTTGTCATCACGGACGGGTAGTTTTCTGACCCATCAGTGATGTGTGGAACTCATCACTGACGGGTTAAAAAGAGACCCGTCCGTGATGTGAATCCCGCCAACTCCGAAATTTCAAAACCTGAAATTTGTCATCACAGATAGATAGTTTTCTGACCCGTCAGTGATGAGTGGCTCATCACTAACGGGTTAAAAAGAGACCCATCCGTGATGTGAATCCCGCCAACTCTGAAATTTTAAAACCCAAAATTTTAGAATCCCGCGGGGTATATAATTCACCTCAGTGCCCCTCAGTGCAGATCTAGATCCAGATTTTTTCCTTCTCCCTTTCACCCTCCCCTCCTTCCTTCCACCCTTCTCCTCCTCTCCTCCTCTCCTCTCATCCTTCCTGTCCAAATCGGTCACAAGGGAGCATATCCTCTTCACGTCACCATCCCCGTAGGAACATGGTGGAGCTTACACGGGAGTTTTAGTTGGATTCGAGGTAAGAAAGATCCTCCCGAGTCTAGTGCCTAAATTTTTTTTAAAAAAAATTTCTCTTTTTTTTATAGCAGCTCTACTCCCTCACGGTTCAGAATCCACAAAAATTACTGCATTTAGAGTTCGGGAAGAAGTTAAACGGAGGGTTCGGTAGCGGCGATTATTCGTTCGGGGCAAAAGTGAGTCTTAGAGGCTGAATTTGGAGTGAATTTTTTTATTTTTAAAATTTTTCTCATATTTTTTTCTAGCAGCTGTACTCCCTCATAGTTCGGAATCCACAAAGATTACTGCATTTGGAGCTCGGGAAGAAGTTCAACGGAGGGTCGGAAGAGGCGATGTTTCATTCGGAGGGGAAAAAGTCAGTCTTAGAGGCCGAATTTGGAGGTGAAAAATTGTACAAGTCTAAAGACAAGTAGATTTTTTAGGTATGCCTCATCGATATGGTAATTTTGAGTGGTCGTGGACCCAAAGCAGACGCCGTATGCAAAAGTTATAGCTGTTTTAGTGAAACCCTGGCAATGAAGTGGTCGAATTCACCATATTCAAAGCAAGCTCTCTTTGGCCTTCTTGTCTTGGTCTTGCCGAAACTTTTCCATTTTTTGCCTCTATGGCCAAAGCCGCTTCTCTTCAAAATTTTCCCAAACCTTTTGACAAAGAAAGCCATCTCTTGCATTCCTTGTTGAAATTGCTCCATTTGATTTTCTTCTTCATCTTCACTTGAGCTTTCTTCAACGACTTGCTTGACCTTCAAAGCTATGTCATTTTTCTTCGAACTTGAGCTTGGCTTTGTGAGGGCACATATATCATGAGCTTGCTCATCCATTAGGTCATGAGCAAGGATGCAACCAAGGACATCATGTGGAGTTAGCTCATTGAAGTTGTCTTTCTCTCGGATGAGTGTGACCAAGGTTCGATTCTTGGAAGCAATAGCTCGGAGCATCTTCTTGACAACGTAGTTGTCGGTCATCTCTTTGCTTCCAAGTCCCTTGATTTCATTGACTAGATTATTGAGACGGGTATACATCTTGTTAGGTGTCAATTGATCTCCCATCACGAACCGATCAAGCTTCCCTTTCAACAACTCTAGCCTTGACTCATGGACGGTAGAAGTGCCTTCATGAATCTCTATGAGAGTAGTCCAAATTTCTTTGGCACTCTCAAGAGAACACACCCGATTGAACTCATCTCCACTCAATGCTCCAAAGATTGCGTTGACGGCTTGAGTATTGTAGTGAATGAGTCTATCTTCGTCGGCCGTAGGGCTATCCTCATTTCCTACAAAGTAGCCATTTTGTACTATTCACCAAATGGCGGGGTTAAGAGATATCACTTACATTTTCATCTTATGTTTTCAAGAGGCATAGTGAGTTCCATCAAAGTAGGGTGCTCTAAAAGATGATCCACCATAAGAATGAGTATTCTAAACATTTGTAGGAGGAACATTTTGATATGAGGGAGCAGTACCACTAGCACGTCCACTACCAAGAGCGACCTTGCTCTGATATCAATTAAAAGATCAAGATGTCGGCCTAGAGGGGAGGGTTGAATAGACGACTAAATAATTTTACTACAATGTTAATCAAATCTTTCACTTTTATGAAATTAAACTTGATTGATTAGCAAAGTTGGCAATATTCAATATGAGTAATCAAATCTACTAAGCAAGATGAGTATGAGCAATATCAAAGTACTTGTAAAGTAAGTGTAGAATTAAATGAGCAAGGAAGACAAAGATTTGTTACTGGAGTTCGGATCCTTGGGGGAATCCTACGTCTCCGTTTGGGTAGCTCGATCACACGTGATCAAGAGCCAGCTCCCTCTCAAGCCTTTATCCCTCGAGGACGCTCTTGCGTCTCCTCGACTTCTTCTTGGTGATTCTTTCCTCTCGGAGGCGAATCTCGGCCTTCACAAACTTCTTGAGGCTCACCACAAGGATGGGAGCTCCCAAGGACTCCTAGCCGTCTGGGAAACCCCAATCTCCAAGAGTAACAAGCGCGTCGATTTGCTTGGAGATGAACTCAATTGCTCTAGTGCTCAACACTTTGAAAAGCCTCACTCTTTTGGATCTCTCTCTCAAGAACATGAACTTTTAGCTTTGGAGGAGGAGAAATGGCTCTCTTGAGTGCAGGAAATGATTTGGCAAAGAGTTGGGAGTGAATGGGGAAGGAGGGGTATAAATAGCCCTCTCACAGAAACTAGCCGTTGGATTTGAAATAACACATCCGGACATTCCGGGAAACTTAGTCCGGATAGTCTGGATACACAAAAATCCCAACGGTCAGAATCTCATAACACATCCGGACATTCCGTGTAGGTCTCAGAAGCCACGGACACTGACCGGCCCATTTTTGTCCGGCACCCTCCGAGCCACGCCATCCGACCATTGTCCAGGCTGTGAGCTCGGGCTAGAATCCACGTCGCATGATCCGGACCCTCGGCCGGCACTGGCCGAGCTAAGGTCTCGGGCAGTCTCAGTACTCGCCTCTCGGACCCTCGCCGGACCCTGTCCAGGCTGCGTACGGATTCTCTAGGCTTTGGCAGGAGAGGTAGGGTTAGGTTTTTTTCTGGGAGTGCTTTTGGTGTGACAATGTGCTTTTGTTCGGCAACGCAAGGTTCTCCTCGCCCATGATCATCATCCCCTCATTAATAGATCACAGTGTCCTAGACTCATGTGACCTTCGTCTAACTTACACTACTAACAGACCACATCTCAGCTGGATTTACCACCTCTTCTTCTCCTCTTTATTCTTTTGAGGGTCGCGCCGATGCCTCCATGATCTTTCATCCTTTGAGGACTAATCCTGTTTATGTGCTTACAAGTGGTCATTAGTCCTCTAATCATTTGTCATTAACCACCAAAAACACATTTAGGGGCCTCGATGCACTTTCAGTTTGGAAAGACATACTTTAGAGATGATATGTATACTGGATATTGAGATATTTACTACAATTTACATGGTCAAGAGGCCTAAAGTCTTTTGCTTACCGAATTGGTGTGATCAAAATCTACTATGGTTTGCTTTACAGAAACTAGATAGATACTATCTAGTCTTTATATCTCTGTCCTATTTCTTGCATTTTATAGGCATCAATCATTGAACTAAAGAATCTCTTACTGCATTTAATTTTTGCTAAGCTAATATGCTTATGATTCTTGATTCATTTTCTGTATGTATATTGGTTTACTTAAACTGAAGACAGAGTCTTACACTTGGTCTTGGTTAATTTATCGGTCTGCTTTTACATCTGAAGCATTTGGTATAAGTTTATATGTGTATGTGTTTGTATATACATGTTTTCGAAAACTGATAAGAACAGTACTGTGTTTGATTCTTAGTTCATATATGTGCTGGTTAAAACTGAGAAAGGTTTGAAAAAAAGTAAAATTTGATAAGAATATGTCTACTGCACTAGATTTTAGTTTTAAATTTGTGATGATCTTCTTGAGAATGATTAGAGATAGATATACTTGATGAGAAACAGATGCTACACTATTGTCTAAAAAGAAACCCCTATACCTGCATTTTAATCAATGGTTCTATTCATCACTATAGCAATTTCCAAGCTATCAGGGTAAGCTCTTACCTTGCTCCAATCTGGACAATGGTAGGTCTGACTTTCTATACTCTTGATTCTTAATCTGACTTGCTGGACCTTGGTGTAGTCTTCTTCCCCTCTTGCTCTTGTTAGTCTTCTTGGGGTCTCCTGACTTGATGATTCCTAGCTCAGCTCCTAAAGATGGTGATGCTGTGTTGGCAGTGCTTTGGGGATGGTGGTGACTATGTCTCCTGGAATGGTCCTTGTGGTTCGATGGTTCACTAGCACTGTTGTTTACTCTTTTCTTTGGCTGTCTTCTTCCTATTACTAGAGACTTATGTAGCGCTTTTTCCCTTCGGTGGTAAGTCTTGCCACTTCCTGCTGTGGCAAATTTTGCTACGTGGTTGCTGTTGCCTATGGATGGATTGCTATGGCTATTTGCCTTGTATCTCGGATTGCCTTACAAGCTAAGAACATTTGACTTTGGTCATTTTTGTTGGTTGCTGGATCCTTACTCGATGGATGTATTGATAAGCCAAAATGTGGGCTATTGGATAATTACTGGTGGATGATGCCTATCTGCTCTAAGATATTAGCTTGGAGAATATCTGCGACTGCTGGACATCTCTTCGATGGCTTGTCCTTATCTCTTTATTGGTTTTACAAAAATGGTTTCTTTTTGAAACAAAATTCATGGAGGCAATTAGTATAGGTAAAATAAAACTTATTTTATGTTTCTCACCTCTTTTCTCCCTTTATACAAATAGTAGATTGTCTGATAAGGTCTTAGCCAATGTGGGCCTTGGACATTTTTGAAAACAAAACGTTTTCTAAAATGTATTTCCGAAGATAAAATCTATCTAGGTTCCACCTCGGTATTCTTTGTACCCCCGCAGCTAACCTTGCAGGTTTAGGTGGAAATGTGCCGGTGGAACCACATTTTAGTTTTAAAACAATGTGTTTTCAAACCTCTTTGCCTCCTACAGCAATTGTGAGGTCCTAATAGTCTCGAGTTTATATACTCTGCTGCGGCCGTCGGACACCGCAAAACATTTCCGAGCTA
This sequence comes from Stipa capillata, assembly GCA_019208055.1. Lineage (NCBI taxonomy): Eukaryota > Viridiplantae > Streptophyta > Magnoliopsida > Poales > Poaceae > Stipa > Stipa capillata. Next base: position 95,281 of record JAGXJF010002947.1, on the reverse strand, counting down.
CCTCCCCCCTGACGTCCGGTGTTCTTCTGCGACTCGAAGCTCGACAATCGGAGACTAGGTTTAGACATTTGTATAGATAGAAGAAATTACTCTTGTAATTTTTCTTCTTTATTTATTCTTGTCATAAAGTTGTACCAAAACATTTGTGTTACATTCTTCAATTAATAAATTTTAATTTCAATTTTGCATAGAGTATTTATATGTAATAACATGATGACTGCCATGTATGCGATGAATGCATGACACAAATTCCCGCTTCCTACTCCGTCAGCAACACGACTCGACCGTATCGCTCGACTCAGCAGTGTGAGTTGAGTCCCTTTCTGTACTCATGTTTCTCCGACTAGACCCTAAACTAGGGTTCTCACACCTGGTGTATTGCAGCCTGCCAAGAGAGGAAAGAAGGGAGAAAGATGGGACAGAGAGTATTTGGTTATTATGGCCCTCCCCATGACACAAGGCGAGGACAGTCCCCTATTTTCCTCCCATGGAGAAGTGTTACAATGGAGATTTAGATCGCCTAAAAATAGGATTCAGCGGTTGGCTCGGATGCTATTTGTAGCTAATAGAATGCTCTTCGTTGCCTTAGTAATTTACATAGCCTAATGAGTTCCATGAGTTGTGACTAATTGCATTGCATTCACATATATGATATTTAGAAGTTGGCTATGGTTTGTTTCTTAATAAGAAATAGATATGTGGTTATTAGTTTCATCCATACGTCAAAATCGAGTGGTAGCTGTGCACCTGACCCGTCTGGTATCATTGAATTGATCTGCTTGATGGAGTCACTGTCTGGAACAATTAGATATCCACATTGACACATGTAATATGATCTTAACTTGTGTTGTTCAAGTAAACTTTGTACTGATGCGTATGTTCTATCTGACTTGCGTCTTGCAACAACGAAGGGACTATCTTTGCCTCGTCTCCGTCAAAACTAAGAGACTTCATTGTGATCTGTAAGTATGAACCTCATATAGTCGTCGTATACATATGTCCTATCTGACGGTTGATTAGATGAAAATGGCATTTACGCTGAAGAGTGGAATCAACAGGAGGTATCCACGCATGTATACATAATACGAATATATCCTGCTACTCATACATAATATTAGCTCTACTATTTGATAAACCGAGAGGACATCATGCTCAGCACGCCCGATTGGCTAGAACCGTGGTGCCACATGAGAATGAGATGACCAGAACTTGCCCCTCATCATTGGTCCACACTTCTGGTCGGTTCTATGCACTTCTGAGTCACCTTTAAAATGTCAAGCCCATTCAGAACTTAAGCTTCAGCCCATTCAGAAGCCCTAAACCCTGTTCCCATGGCGCTATTGGTCCCACCGATTTCTTTGGTGGCGGCTTATTTTCAGATGCCTACATCAGCACTCTCCTCCTACAGAATATACGGACACGCTTGGCAGCCTTTGCTACAGTCACTAGAAACACCATTGCTATCTAAACTGGTCTGCATGAGTTTTCATTGGTCATGAAGATGGTGGCAAGCCGCACTGCAAATTACTCATGGCGGGTTGTAGATTGAGACGTTTTGGTGCATGTACTCGAGCCTGGAGGCAGCATGGGACACCTACGGCGATCATTGTGTCCCTACGCCCCAGTTCAGGGGGCCTCAAAATTCTTCGTTGCAAGACCACTTAGAGTAACTTCAACCCGCCTCCTAAATCTTACTTTCATATTTCTGTATAGAAACTCTCTCTAAAAGATTCTCTCTATTTTCCACTTCCCATCTTCAACTCTTCTATATTTATTGATATCCTGTAACTAAAAGTATATTTTGTAACGGCTATATTTCTAACTCAACGGCCATATTTGTAACGGCTATATTTTTTTATCTATATATGCAAGTCATTCGCTACTTATAATTGTTCCTCCTCAACCACATCATAATGAGTCATCGCAACTTACTCATGCAATCTCTCTTGGATTCATCGTCATCGGATGAGACCATGAACTCATTCTTACTACAACATACCTAGCACACAATCAATATTAGCTTTGAATGCTCTACTCTATTGCGGTGCTTGGACGTCAGGTAATTTATCACGATAGAGAAGGTGGGCATTTTAAACTATACCAAGACTATTTTTCAAATGCTCCTACGTATGGCCTAACTATCTTTTAGCGTAAGTTTGCAATTACTCCATATGGTGTTTGTTTGCTTTTTTGTTGATCCTCCTATCTACGTTCATTCTTCTTTTCCGCACAAGTTTAGAATGGCTCGTCTCTACTTTTTTCACATAGTGGATACTGTAGAAAGCCATGATAACTACTTTGTGCAAAAGAGAGATAGAGTTGGACATCTTGGGGTATCTCCTTTGCAGAAAGATTACTGCAACATTTCAAATGCTAATTTATGGAGTACCAGTAGATGCTATGAATAATTATGTTTGGATTGGAGAAAGTACTGCTATAGAGAGTCTTAAAAGATCTGTGAAAGCTATTGTTGAAGCATTTGGAGATGAGTATTTGTGATCTCCAATAATAATGATACTACTAGACTACTTGTAATTGGAGAGGAAGAGGTTTTCTCGGAATGTTGGGGAGCATAGATTGCATGCATTGAAAGTGGAAATATTGCCCTAAAACATGGCAAGGTATTTATACTGGCTATATGTATGAGCCTATAATCATTCTAGAAGCCGTTGCTTCACAAGATTTTTTGAATTTGACATGCTTTTTTGGTTTACCAGGATCTCACAATGATATTAATGTTTTTCACCATTATCTTTATTTGCAAAACTAGCCGTAGGGCAAGCTCTAGAAGTAAATTATGCCATCAATAGTCACAATTCTATAATGGGGTATTATCTTGCAAATGACATATGTCCTACATAAGTGACATTTATGAAGACAATACCCATCTCCACAAAGGAATAAAAAAATATTTGGCCTAAGCTCAAAAGGCAGTTAGTAAGGATGTCAAACAAGCCTTTGGAGTTCTACAAGCTCGTTTTGTTATTGTTCGTGAACCAGTTCGATTTTGGGTCAAGACACACTCGGACAAATCATGACACTTGTGTAATCCTACTAACATGATAATTTACGATGAGCAGAACGAAGGCCCGAAAGATTTCAATTATGATGGAGTGAGAGAAAATGTGACAATTTCCCATGAGCATACGCCTGAACTGTTTAAGTTATTCAAACTCATCATTTTATTAAAAACAAGCAAGCTCACTCTCAGCTTCAGATTATCTAGTCGAGCACCTATGGCAATGTTATGGATTGGGTGTATTTTTTTTAATATATATGTATTCGTTACCGGTTTTCAGAATGTATGCATTTGTTTAATAATGTAATCAAGCACATATAATATATATATATATATAGCTATTTATATAGTTCATACAAGATAATAGTTTATACAACACTATAGCTTATAGTTTTTTCATAGTTCATAGAAGATAATAGTTCAGACAATAATATAGTTCATAATATTTTCCATAGTTCATATAGCATATAGCTCATACTGTTTTCATAGTTCATACAAGATAAATAGTTTATACAACAATATAGCTCATAATGTGTCCATAGTTCATACAAGATAATAGTTCGTACAAGATAAAAATAGTGCAACAAAATAACATTACAGTCCGCACAAATGAAGCAGCTCAATCCAGCTGTTGCATCATCACGTGATGTTCTCACTCTGCAAGCTCATATAGTATTTTTATTATGGTCCAGCCATAGCACTGATGTCATAATTCTTTCACCTTCCAACCATCTCTTGAATTCTAACTCTCTTTCCTTTACTTCCAACCATCTCTTGAATTCTAACTCTCTTTCCTTTACTTCAGCTTTTTAACCTCATGCGTCATCATGGCTTTTTCATTTGCAATCCTCTGTTCTTCTAGTGCATATGCTCGTTCATAGCACTTATCTTTCTTGAGCTCTTTCATAGCCTTCACCTCTCTCTTCTTTGATTACAGATTATCTAATGCTTCCATGTACATATTATCTCCTCCATATAATCATTCTTTCGCTTTTTTTCTACCAATTGGCCATTTTAAGAGCTTATTTTCTTGAGTAGGAGACACCATTTCATTATCATTCTTACTTGAGTTTGTACTAATAGGAGTAGACGTACCCACACTTGAATTGAAGGTTGTTTTCTATTTTTCCTGAGATAACCTATTAATACATTTTGGATGGTATTGTAAGACACTCAAGAAATGCAAGTACTGAAATGTTTTCTTCTCTTCTTCCTTATACAGGGCACATGCCTGAAGAATATGTATAAGTGAATGTCTTATTAAACTTGCAAAAAACTTGTTAACGTGTGAAGTTACAAGTAAATTAAGAGAGACACGTGTATACATTATCTTTCTCTATATCCCTCTTTGCCTTCTACCATCCACATAACTTGTTATGTGTTCTTAATGGTAGACCAATGGTGTATGAGGATTTTTGATTCCAATCTGAATCAAAGTTCTTGTTCTCGTGGAAGTAACAATAAATTCTCTTCTAGTTAGTAGAACGAGTCTAATGTAGTTCTTCTTGGACCAAGCATAGCAAGTATGACCAAAAGTTGTAGACAATAAAGTGTCATCCTTCATGTACAAACTCGCTGGTGGTGGCAATGGCACAACTTGGTCGAGCCTGAACTACTGGCCAGGCTACTCGGTCAGGGTGATAAGGTTCTGCTAGGCATAGGTTAGTGGAGAAGGTAGCACGCCTCCATGGAAGAATTCCTTGGCGACTGAAAATCAGAAAGCCCTCTGTGGATATCGTGCACCATCTCAGTTGGTCAAAGTACAAGGGTGCCACAAAATATCACTACTACAGATTCCATTTAACGGGACGCCACCTATACAGACGGCAACACAGAGCCGTCTGTATAGTGCTTATCACAGACGGTTCCAAACGCGAACCGTCTGAGAAAATGACTACCAGCGATGGCGCACAAGTGGGACGCTATAGGAACCGTCTGTACAAATAGCACAGATGGTTCACAACTGGGACCGTCTGCACTGTGAAGGATAGCACAAACGTTCCCAACTAGGACCGTCTGTGATAATTAGTACAGATGGTGTCAGTTAGAAACAGTCTATACTATCCCTCACAATACAGACGGTTCCCAACTCGGACCGTCTGTGATATTAGTACAGACGGTACGAGTTGGGAACCATTTGTACTATCCCTCACAGTGCAGACGGTTCCCAACTGGGACCGTCTATGATATTAGTACAGACGGTACCAGTTGGAACCGTCTGCACTGTGAGGGATAGTACAGGCGGGCCGTCTGTGCTATTAGTACACGCGGTTCCCAACTGGGAGCCGTCTATTCTAGATATTTTTAGTCGACTCGTCTTCAACCTTCGATTCCCGTGCGGAACTGCCGCTTCGACTTCGCGCGCGTCACTTCATATTCCTCTTCACGTCGCTTCGCTCCCTTCGCCTCTTCCAAATAAATACTCTGCTTCCACCTCCGCCAATCCATTCCCCTCCTGCTCCTTCTCTCCTCCGCAATGGCGAGTGTGCCGTCGTCATCACCGCCGCCGCCCGTCCCATCACCCTCCGCAGGTCGCCGTCGCCAATTAGTTGGCCATCCAACTACTCGTCCGATGAGGACTTGCCGGTGATGAAGGTGATCTCCTCCGACGAGGAGACTAACCGCTCTGGCCGATTGGAGTCCGTTTGAACTCTGACGACGCGGATTGGATGTCGGAGGAGGAGACCGACGAGGCTGACGAGGAGGAGGACAAAGACGACGACGACGATGATGACGAGGATGAGGATGGCAGCGGTGGTCTAGAGCAGTGGACCAGCAGGGCGCCGCCGCTGCCCACGGGTACTGTACGGAGGACGGATGGGAGGACACAACTGAGGACGACGACGGCTGGGACGACGACGATGGCAGCGACGGCAGGGTCGGCGATGACGCTGCCTCCACAGCGACGACGACGCGATCGGCCCCGCCCAGCAAGAGGCGTCGACTTAATTAGATAGTTAGTTAGTGCACTAATTACTACTACTTTGTAAAAATTAGTACTACTTTATATTAATTAGTCTTCAAATATTACCTATATTAGCCTTCCGTACCATGTTCAAATATTAGCGTACCATGTTCTGTTCCGATCGTTCGATCTCCAAAAATCACAAAACTATCATAGACGGCTCCAAACACAAACTGTCTGAGAAAACAAACGGCTCCAAACGTGAACTATCTGAGAAAATATCTACAGACGATGGCGGACGCTACAGTACAGACGGTTCCTCAACTAGGACCGTCTGTAATATTAGTACGGACGGTTCCTATTGGGAGCCGTCTGTACTATGCCATCCCGCTTGTTCGCCATCGTGCGTACATATTTTCTCAGATGATTCGCGTTTGGAGCCATCTGAGAAAATGACAGACGGCACAGTACAGACGGTTCTCGGTTGGAAAACCGTCTGTGCTATTTGTATAGACGGTTCTCAACTTGGAGCCGTCTGTACAAATAACTACATAAGATCACTCCCAGCTCGATTCGCCGCTATCGCCATTGTCGCCGGCCCTCTTCCTGACCTCCTCTCGAGCCGCCCACACACACGCAGCCGCACCAGGAAGAGCCAGCGAACCTCGTGCTGGAAGGAATCAAGCTCGGGGCATTGCAAGCTTTGCTCGTCGATGACCTCACCGAGCTGCCGCCACTACTTGCCGTCGCCGCCGTCATCTCCGGCCTCCCCAGCGTCGGCCGACTCTTCCTATAGCTCCACGGTGAGCCACAGAACTTTCCCGTGCCCTTCCCCCCTTGATTCCATGCTGGATGATCGAGTCCCCTCGATCGGTAGCTAGCTAGCTCGCTCTGTACCATTCAGCTAGTTGGGAAAAAGAAAAGAAAAAGAAAAGAAATGTGGGACCCATGTGTCATAGAGAGAAGGAAAAAAAGAAAAATTAATATGCCAGAGGACCCCACTTGTCATGCTCAATGGCTAAGTTAGGCTGAGTAAAAAAAGTTTTTCATATTTTTGATTTTCTGAGAAAAAGCAAGAAAATGCTAAAAATGCTTTAAAACTTCTAAAAACATAGAAAATTCAAACGAACTCGAAATGAGGTGATTCTTTTCTGTAAATTCATCATTTAATCTGTAGAATTTTATGGTATAACTTTTATTCATGTTACAGTGCTGTAAAATTTTGAAAATGACCAAAATGCCCTTAAACCCAAAAATTGTTGTATGATTTTTAGAAAAATCATGCTAGCTCCAAAAATAATATGTGTTGCACCAAAATTCAACTTTTTATATATGTTGTATCTTGGCTTCATTTTATTCATGCATCAACATATAAAATTTTGACATATATAGAAATGTTGCTTTCTTAGAAAATTTAAATAATTAGCTACTGACTTTATTTGAGTTTTGCATAGTTGGGTCTATATATTACTAAAAATGCATAAATGAAATGTTTTAGATTAATTTACGTACAAACTTTATTACATGAACATTACCTTGGTAGCTCCTTTTTTCTATGAAAAGCTAGGTGTCTTTGTTTTATTAGGTCAATTTAACATTAATTTACTCGTTCTGCAGCCCGTGTAGCAAGATGGATCGGGGGTGGATGTATGGTTCTCTTACGAACCAAGGGTACCTTGATGGTGTGATGATATTCTGACAGCTGCCGAGGAGGATAGGTTGAAGAAGGGTGTTCAATTTATATACTATCCTTGTTGCGACTGTAGAAATGAGAGATCATTTCTCGAACAAAAGTCAGCGCTATAGATCCAAGCGCACTTGATTATTAAGGGTTTCAAACTGGACTACACGTGTTGGACCAAATATGATGAGGAGCAGAACATGTTACACGAAGACGTTCGCATCATCAAAGAACCCGAAGTCATCGAAAGGAGAGAAGATGACGAGGAAGTAGGTGTAGACGATGATTGTGGCTGTGCGGAGGAAGTAGGTGCAGACGATGATTGTGGTGGCATAGAGGACGATGATAGGTTGGATCAAATACTTCGCGATGCTAACGTGAACTTTAATACTGAGAGAGACTTAAACAAGTTCATGTGCTTGATTGAGGACTCCAAAAAACCTTTGTTTCCAGGTTGCAAGCCGGAATACACAAAGCTATCATCCGTGCTAGAGCTGCTTAAATTGAAAATAAGCTATGGTTGGTCAGACAAGAGTTTCACGACGCTCGTAGGTCTCCTATCGAAGATGCTTCTGGATGGAAATGAGCTACCCAAAAACACATACCGAGCAAAGCAGGTTGTTTGTCCATTGGGGATGGAGGTAGAAAGGATACATGCATGTCCGAACGACTGTATCCTGTACCGTAATGAATTATCAAACTTGTGTTCATGTCCAGTGTGCAAAGCATGTCATTACAAAGCGTAAGAGTCAACCAGACGACGAGGAGTCTATCATCGAGTTGAAGAAAGGAATTCCCACTAAGGTGGTGTGGTATCTGCCCGTAATTCCGCGTCTGAAGCGTTTATTTGCGAATCCAAAAGAGGCCAAATTGTTGTGCTAGCATTCGAAGGACCGTAGGGAAGATGGAAAGCTAAGACACCCCGCCGATTCCGTGCAATGGAGAAACATCGACATGATCTTCAAAGACTTCGGTGCAGAACTGAGGAATATAAGGTTCACGTTGAGCACGGACGAAATGAATCCTTTCGGCAACATGAGCAGCCGGCACAGCATTTGGCCAGTTGCTCTTAGTATGTACAACCTACCATCTTGGCTGTGTATGAAGTGGAAGTACATCATGATGTCGCTGCTTATCCAAGGGCTGAAGCAACCTGAGAATGATATTGATGTATACCTAAGACCTTTGGTGGAAGATCTGAAAACACTGTGGAACGAAGGGGCGTAGGTATGGGATGCGTACAAACAAGAGAACTTCACCCTATGCGCCATGTTGTTCTGCACGGTTAATGATTTGCCTACCCTACGTAACCATTCAGGCCAGAGTAAAGAACCAGACAAGGCTTGCCCTCAGTGCTTGGATGGTACTGCGTGTAGGTGGCTGGCCCACTCCCGTAAAACGGTGTTCATGCGCTACCGTAGGTTCCTTAATAGGAATCACCCGTATCGCAATATGAAGGAACAATTTGACAGGACGAGGGAGAGAGGTTTATTTCCAAGGCATTACAGCGGGCAAGAGTTGTACAATATGGTTAAGGATATCGATGTTGTCCTTAGAAAGAGTGGTAAAGAAGTGAAGGTCGGCGGCATGTGGAAGAAGAAATCAATATTTTGGGGTTACCATATTGGCGGCACCTTGAAGTTCGTCACTGCATCGACATCATGCATGTAGAGAAGAACGTGTGTGACAGCTTGATTGGTCTCTTACTTAATATTCCGGGTAAGACGAAGGATGGCCTCAACGCACATCTCGACTTGGTTGACATGAAGATCAGGCCCGAGTTGGCACCTGAGCCCTCCCCAAAAGGCAGAACAAGGCTTCCTCCAGCCTGCTATAACCTGAAAAAGGCCGAGAGGACCAAACTGTGCTGGTGCTTGCAAGGTGTGAAAGTTCCGTCCGGTTACTCTGCCAACATCTCGAAACTTGTTTCGATGGACGATCTGAAATTAGTTGGCATGAAGTCCCATGATTGCCATGTGTTGATGACACAGATGATTCCTGTTGCAATCCGAAATATCCAGCCGAGCTATCTCCGAGACACAATCATTAGGTTATGTTACTTCTTCAACACAATCTCTTAGAAGGTCATCGATCCCGAAGCACTAGATGTTTTGCAGGCCGATGTGGTAAAGACACTATGTCATCTTGAGATGTATTTTCCTCCTTCGTTTTTTGATATCATGGTCCATGTTATCGTCCACCTCGTGACAGAGATAAAGATCTGTGGACCGGTATTTCTACGTCAGATGTACCCGTTTGAGTAGTACATGGGAATTCTCAAGCACTACGTACGAAACAGGTCTCGTCCGGAGGGCAGCATCATCGAAGGTTACACAACCGAAGAGGTGGTCGAGTTCTGGATCGATTACATGGACCAGCTCAAACCAAAAGGTGAGCCTATGTCTCGCCATGAGGGGAGATTGGATGGCAAAGGGACCATAGGGAGGAAATCACTCATTGCTGACTACGCGGCGTTATCTCAAGCCCATTTCACCGTCTTGCAACACATGACTGAAGTGGCCCCGCATATCAACATGCATAAGAAAGAGCTACGCAGAGAGAATCCAAGCCATACGGAGGCTTGGCTCACCAAACAGCACAACCACAGCTTCAACAACTGGTTGCAGGTCTGAATTACTAATAGTTCAACTGAGGAGAATATTGGCTGGTTGGCAAGATGGCCAAGTCACACAATCCTGAAATTTGAAGCATACGACATAAATGGGTACACCTTTAATACCAGAGCACAGGATAGGAAGAGCACGGTACAGAATAGCGGTGTCCACATAGATGCCTTCCAGGACAAACGTGGGGTGTCTGCATACTACGGGTACATTGAGGAGATCTGGGAACTCGACTATGTACGTTTCAAGATCCCCCTCTTTCGGTGCCGCTGGGTCACACTCTCAAGTGTTAAGGTCGACAAGTACGGCATGACTACAGTGGACCTTGAGCGTGCTGCATACAAAGACGAACCATTTGTACTCTCTAAGCAAGCTGTTCAGGTATTTTATGTCCAAGACCCGGCAAATCAGAAACTTCATGTAGTCCTCCAGGGGAAAAGAAGGACTGTCGGAGTTGACAATGTCATGGACAAGAAGAGTACAATCAATTTGACGAGTTCCCTCTGGGAGACGGCACCGCGCTGAACGAATAACAACTACCGATCGTGGCCACGTGCTATCTGCGCGTTGATCATCAAGAAGTGCTGGTTGTTAAAGCAGATTAGGTTATTTTGTGTGATGTAACCCGATTGTTATGTATGTATTTTTAGGGTTTTCTGTATGAACTATTAATGCATAAATAGGTTCACAAATTTTGGGTTACAGTAACATGAATGAGACCTATACCATGTGATAGTACAGATGAAACCATAAATTTTTTAAAAAAATTCATGTCATTTGGAGTTTGTATGCATTAGTTATGAATTTTATAAGTTTAGGGTTTAAGAGCATTTTCAAAATTTTCCAAAACAGTAACATGAATAATAGTTATACCATAAATTGTACAGATTAAAATATGAATTTACAAAAAAAGTTCAACTCATTTTCTCAATGAACGAAATATATAAAACTTTTATTACTCAGCCTCATTTCAGCCAGAGAGAATGACTAGTGGGGGGAGAACAATAGTACAGACGGCCCTATACTACGAGCCGTCTATAGTAATAATACTACAGATGGCTTTGTATTACGAGCCATCTGTATATTAATAGTGCGGGCGTCCCACCTGCATTATTAGTACAGACGGTGCTCAATAAGGAGCCATCTGTACTATTAATACTACAGACGGTTCTATATTATGAACCGTCTGTACTGTTATTAGGTCAGGAGTCCCACCTACAATATAAGTACAGATGGTTCTAGTTACGGAGCTGTCTGTACTAATAATAGCGTAGACGGTTCCTTATTACGAACCGTCTGTACTATTATTAGTGCAGACGGTTCTACATTCCGAACCGTCTGTACTACGCTTTTAATAAGTACCGCTGGACGCCATCCTCTCTTTTCAAAACCCGCGCCGCGCCCTCATCTCCCACCCTAGGTTTTGAGCCGCCGAAGCCGCCGCCAATGCCCACGCGCCCCGCTCCTCCACCGCCGCCGCCGCCGCCAGTGTCCACCCAGACCACCTCTCCCAACCACCGCCGAGCACCTCCCCAACGACCCCCGAACGCCGAGCATCTCCCCGACCACCGCTGACCGCCAAGCACCTCCCCGACCACCCCCAACCGCCGGCCTCCCTGACGACCCCTGAGCACCTCCCCGACCACCGCCGAGCAGCTCCCTGACCACCCCCGACCGCCGGCCTCCACGACGGCCCCCGAGCACCTCGTCCCCGACCACCTCATCATCCCCAACGCTCAAGTTCTTCAAAGGTATTACTCCGTAGGCTTTTGTATGAGTTTTTGATGTTGTAATGTTCAACTCCTACAGCCACAATTGTCACAGAAACATTTGTAATTTCTAGATTTCTTATTCCTTATGCTGTTTCCATGTTTGAGAAAGAGGAACCTAATGCATACAAACCACTTAGGCTCACCCAAGTCCTGGCCTAGTATCTTAGAGGAGCATTTGTAAAAATCCCTGTTTTGTTTTATAGTTGATTTTTATAGTTCGTAATAATTCCATGGCCTGTACGTATATATGGGAGCCATATTTATATGGGTGTAATCTTGATATTGTGAAATTTGGACCTAGTTTGCTTGTAAATAATTCCCTAGTACATATTGGTCATGATTGCTGATATGATTATATTATGATAAATAGGTATTATGGGCTCCTAAAAAAAAGGTACCGTGGGTAGATGTGTTGCAGCAAAAGGGTTTTACTCAACTTATGACAAGTCATAAATATTGATTATATTTGAAGTTTAGTATCTAGTAAAGAATGTGTGTTGGGTTCTTCTAGTCCTACCAAACAGTAATGAGCTTTTGCATCATTTAATAATTAATATTGTTGGGATTTGGGAGTACAAGTTACTGTTTAAGTAAAAGTAAATTGAAAATCACTTCGTGTATGCATAGAAGTTCGATGAAAAACAAGGCAATCTTCATTTTGTGATCTCTATGTCCAAATGAAGCTTATAATGTAAATGAGGGTGTGTTTGCTTGCTGCCTAAACGAAGGAACTCAAGAGGAGGAGCCGACGCGTGAAAGGAAGCCATCAAGACTACAAGCAGGAGCAACATAAAGAGGCCAAAATCAAGAAATTAGTTACGGTTCTTAGAAGAGGCAAAATGTTCTAACATCTTAGAAACAATACTCATCTTAATTATTCTCTGCTCTCTACATGAATGCATATATCTATATTGGTTATCTACTGAAAGAAAAGATACTGCATTTGCAATATGTACCTCCAGTGGAAAAACATATATCATCTTGCTCTTAGTCTCTTATTACTATTCTTACAAGCACATATATTGCATGAACTCTGATAGTTTTAGATTTATGTGCTTTCATAGTGAATAAACTTATAAGATGGCGTCCGGAGATGAATGTGAAGTGCCTCCGGCATCTTCTCCTTGACAACATGAGCTGTACTTGTCTCCTCAAACAGCTCAACTGTTGCCTAAACAACATGCAGAAGCCTCGTCTCATGAGCAAACTGAAGAAACAGATGGGCAGAAGCGAAAGCGAGGTGGCCGAGGCAAAAAGCAAATGCCCAAGGGTCACTACACAATAACACATGTCAGTGATGAGGGTGTGCCCACATTGCCTCTGCATGCTCAGGCGGCATTCCGTAGAGCGTGTGCTTCACTTGCGAGGACAAAGGTCCGGATAACGTACGCCAGCTGGCCGTCAATGCCAAATATCGAGAAAGACTTCCTATGGGAGACCATCAAAGCACAATTCGACTTCCCTGAAGGTACCGAGAATATCGTGGAAAGAGTAGCAAAAGCCAAGACGGGCAAGGTGTGGAAGACCTTCAAGAGCAAGCTTTACAACACGTACGTGAAGAATGATCTTATGCCTTATAGGAAGGACCCGAACACTTATGGGTACTTGGAGGATCAATGGGCAGAATGTCACGGACCCGGAATCCGCCTGTGATTAGGGGAACGAGAAGTCGCCAAGGACCGAAGGACTCGTCAGCCCGGTGGCACGGTACCTGCGCCGTACGCACCGAAGCGGAACGATCCGGCACCCGCCACAAGCGAGCCGGCCGGAAGCGACCAATCTTCCCAAAACCACAAACAGATTCCAGATGCCGGTGAAGGGGTAATACCGCGGGATAAGCCTGCGCTCCGCGATAGTCATGGGAGGACTAGAGCTCGGGACATGTATCCCCTCAACCTAACCTAGCCTCGAGGTGCAACTCTGGGAGGATCCAGCTCTGCTCTGCCGTCAGCGCGGGGCATGACAGTCATGGGAGGCTTAGCGAGTACGGGACGAATCCCCTGGATGGACTGTACCAAAGATACACAGGACTAGTGGTTCGCTCACCTCTGCCATCACGAAACGCAATCCTAGCACGCAGTAATACCGCTGCACAGTTGCCCATATACTTCATCTCATACACGCATTGTACATGGACAACCGCAAGTAACAACTCGGATACCACAGTACAAACTCTACATTACGACATTAATAATAACTGTCCACGCTGGGACGACATATTACAATAGTTGATTATGTCCAAACACGTATCCGAGTACGAAGTTAAACGACAGCGGAAACAAAATGAGTGAAACCCACAGCGGCACAGTGACCGCTGACCAAAATCCACATCTATCCCATGCGTCGAACACTACCGAGGAAACACTACTTCAGACGGTATTCGAAATAATCCCGGACCATCGGCTCACCTGCAAGCTCTAGGAATAACCTAGGTGAGTACAAAAGTACTCGCAAGGCTTAATCGTGCTTGATTAAATGTCCTACACATACTAGTTTAGCAGAAGGTAAACATGATGCTTCTCAGAGTAACAATATACAAAATTAATAACATGGCATCAACAGGGCAAATAAGGACAAGGTAAATAACAAATTAATTCAGAAAAAACAATCATATCATAAACCAATCGCCACAAATCCGATTCATCGAGTCCAAATCCAATGGGGCAACCTATGTATATATATATCCAATCCGATCGACTCAGTTAACCAATTTCAAATCCAAATGGCAGCCCCTAACCACTCCAATTTTAATCATCCCCGATACGTAATTAAATCCGAATTGATCATTCAAGGACGCATTGTCAAGAATCCGACTTATCCACCACTTATCAAGATCCAACTTATCCAACAAAGACACATTGTGACTTGATCTCTCGGACCGTTACTGACAAACCCAACCCCTGACGATATACATGAGTGCATAACCGCAAGGAGGTAATGATCCTCCAAGGGGCGTGGAGGCTTGTCCCATTATACCTCAGTGTTGGTTCTCGCTAACGATCCCGTGTTATAAGGGATTGTGACACGCTGAAGATATGGTTGCTGCGGTGACAAAACTCTACTTACACCTGGGTCACCTTCCCGCCGCAATTAGCAACAACCGTACCCATTGTGCACGCCCTCGGCTCTCACAACTCACTTAAAGGTTTGGTTGGAGAGCCACAGATGTTCTCAACGTGAGACCCATCCTGCTCGTATTAGTGTGCTTAACATCTCCTAATGACATCTAAACCGAACATACCCATTCGACATACAGCGGAGACATACACATACAAGCACACATAAGAGAGGGCATACACAAAAGTACGGAAAGTAAAATGCAACAAGCTCTGCTTGCCTTGATCGGGTTGTTCCTGGTCTTGCGTGAGGTCGTAAGCCGGGTGGTTTCCTTCTTAGGGCTCTGAAGCGAGCAACCTCAAACAAGGGAGAAAGCAATCCTAAGAAACTAATTTGAAAAAGGACGAAGATGCATGAATGCCAGTGATATGGATGCAACTATGGTGGCTTTAAAATAAAGGATACAGTTACATAAGTAGCTTTGCATTTATTCCAGACTTTGGGTTCGGTTTTAGTTGCGATATAGTTTTAATCATGGGTGAGCCTAGAATATGAATGCATGCAGAGGATATGATATGCAACTAAGGAGAGGAGCCTTAAACCTATGATTAGGGTTAGGGCTTATTTGATCGATTCGTTGTCGTAGGTGAGAACATGGGGTCGCGATTGTTTTCTGGCCGTTAGGCGAGTTGTGATACTAGCATTTTAAGTTTGGCTGTTAAGCTAGATTCTCTATCATCCATATTCCAACGTTAAGCATAGATAGGAAGATTGATCGTTTTCAACGTTTTTAGCTGTAGTATGATGAATAACAGTGGTAGCATGGCGTTCCGCCATTTAAAAGAGAATTTAGAAAAAGGGAATCATTTTAGTTGGAGGTCATATGAAGTGCCTATAGATTATTGAAGTTTAATCAACTCTTAACATTTCCTGTCTCCTTCTCAGTAAAGAATATCAGATTAAAGGTGTTTTGTGCCAACCTAACATATTCCTATTACGAATGATATGGGGTTCATATGTCATATACTAACAGTTTTCTGGTTTCTCTTTTATTTCCTCTCCTCTATACTATAAGTGGGGTCAGAAAGTGTATTCCTCCTCTCATTTTCCTTATTATCCCATTAGGGGATCCATCTTGTTATACCATCTGCAGGACAGATGTTCCATGTAAAAAGATATTTATGCTCTGCTCCCTTATCTCCTAAGAGCAACCTACAACAGTACATCAATCGTTACGAGGCTTAGCTTTATTACTATATTCGGTCGATGTGCTTGATATACTAAGTAAACTAAAGAGTGGTTAATAGGACACGTCTTAACTGGGACCTTTTAACAACAGGTATACTAGTTGGTAGCTAATTCTGGAGTTTCACCAATGGATTGTGGCCGGACAGAACAAAGGTTTGCTGCAGTAATTAATCTCATCGTTAAAGCTCTAACCATGGTTATTGAGAATGTATCAGGGGCCTTTAGGTGCAGTGGGTAAAGATGTCTTGACAAACATGGCCTCCATGGTTACGTTATTGTTGGCTTAAACCGACCTACATCTCATGACTGCATTTCACTGGTATTTCATATAGTTAGTGCATCGAGTTGGCTTTTCCGAGGTCTAAATAGGGATTATGACATATGGATATCGGCTAGGACCCTAAATTGTTTAATCATCCGAACACCAGGACTTGTCAGCTTATGGATTGGTCTATTCATTGGAGTCTTACATGTCCCTTAATCGAATCTACCGGCCCACAGCCTAGCTTCTTGTTTAGCAGGACGCTATAATCCATCCGACATGAACCAAAGACCTAATGCCGCATCTGTTCTTTCATCTTAATTAATCTGACATACTTAAGTGAATTCAAGGTAGCATCTATTCATAACAATTTTAAACGCTTAATCCGGTGTGCATCAACTCAGACACTTCGCATTACTACAGACTAGCTACTACCAATGTTTCGCTGCTAAATAGCTAAATCAGACTAGCAAGTGTTAGCTTTGATTTTGGTCAAGGAGGGCAATAACCAGGGTTCAGCTAGCCAACTAGTTCTACAGGACCGAGAGATATCTGTTATTAGCGTAACCAAACGTTCATTGGGACAGGGTGATTAATCACGTTGCATGCTATCTCAGTTTAATTAGGTACAACTGGGTGAACATTTTAACTAGCGATTAGTTGCATCACCTAGTCTACTGACTTATTACCCGTACTAACAAATGATTAGCTAACAATTAGAGTGACTAACACATGAGCAACCTAGGTATTTCTTGGATTGAAGTAGAGACATCCCCCTGACTGATTGGATTAGAGATAACGAACAGAAAGTACGGTCTTCCCTCGCACAACAGCAAAGATCGTCGGATGCATGTGGTGAACAGAGGGAGGAGGAAGGAAAAAGCATGCACATGCGGGGGCCTCACCCCAAATACCGACGACGGCGACTGAAGACGAGCGGTGCGGGCTGCAAACGCGCGGATGCTGAGAAACTTCCCCCATAACGAAGTCGACGACACTGGACGAGGTGATGAGCCTGCGTGCAGAAGCTTGAGGAAGGTCTGTGGAGGGGCAATCGCCAGAGCCTGTCGCCGAGGGCTCGGGGTTCACCGGCGGTGGGTGGAGGTCGACGGCAGTGGGGTCACCGGTGTAGATGGAGCGGGGCTTGGTGCCGGAGAAGGAGACTCGCCCGGCCGCCGAAGGAAAAGAAGGAGCACGGCCGGGGCAGGCGAAGGGCGGCGGCGCACAGGGGCTCGGCTTGCCGCGCCGGTGGAGCAGAGCTCGGGGCGGCGGCGTGGATCAACGGCGGCTTGGGCCCGTCAGCCTCGGCGGCGGGCCGAGCAGCAGGGGTGGCGCGCAGGGCCGGCGAGGTTGGGGAACGGCGGAGGGGTTGGCCGGCGGCGAGGCGGCCTGAAGAGGAGCCGGCCGGCGGCTGGTGAGCAAGGAGCGGCTCATGGGGGTGGCCGGCGGCGGGCTTGGAGCGGTCGGCGGAGGGGCGAGCAGGGGAGGCGCGGCTTCAAGAAGGCGGCGCGTGCGGGCGGAGCTCGGCCTGGGGCCTCCGGCGGCGTATGAGGGAGGCGCACGGGAGGTCAGCGCCGAGCGGAAGGGGAGCCGGTGAGGGCGTTGAGGCAGAGGAGCCAAGGCGGCAGTGGGGTTTTCTTGGGGAGCTCGGTAGGGAAGAGAAGGCATATGGCCTGGGCTTGAAGCAAGATGGGAAGAAAAAGGGGACTGCGCAGGGAGTAGCTTGCTACGTGGAGAAGGTGAACTGCAGCAGAGGCCAGGTGGAGAAAAGGGTGTCTGCAGGGGGGGGTTCCACGCGGCAGGTAAGAAAGAGGGGGTAATTTCTTTTTGTTTTATTTCTTTTCTATTTACTGTTATTGAATACTTGATCTAAGAGTTATTGATTTTATTTGAAATCCAAATGGACAGCGACAAGATTCAATTGACTTGTAAAAACTTTTGGATAGAGAAGGTATTTGAAATGTATACGAGTTTTTGAACCATGAGTTTTAGTGGCATGGTTTCACTGTTGTATTTCATATTATTCGTAGGACCATACATTAAGATTTTTGGTCTGAGTCTTGTTCGAACTACCTACATGCATGCATGCAAAAGAAGAAATCACTTTTATACACGACGATCCGCATTGATCTCGTGTTAGGAAATAGGGTCACTACAAAACCTACCCCCCTTAAAAGAATCTCGTCCCGAGATTCGTACGGTAAAGAAGAGAAGGAAGAGGTGTTCAACGTGCAGCAAGACTTCGATGAGATACCAAGCTTTCGGTAGTGAGAAAGTAAAATCACTTATCGACTTTTACACTAGTTCTGGAAGAAGAAAACCAGATCAGATTATCATTCCATGGTGTTCCAGCTTTAATAAGCTCTACACTCAATTAAGGGGAGAGACGAAGGTGGAAAGAGCAGTAGTCACTGAGGAGTGGTCACCGGTCTTGCAAGTTCAGAATTGAAGATTGTTGGTTTGAGTGAGAGGAACTGGTATGAGCAAATGATCTTAGCTCAAGTGTGGAATTGAGGAGAGGGTGGAAATACGATTCCGAAGTAAAAGAAATGATTACTCCAGATTGGAAGAAGGGTAACGAATGAGGGAGGAGTTTGTCACAGATCATGGTAATTACCTTCATTATCTTAGGGTGGGTTTAAGATGTCCTTTGCGATGGAACGGAACGTCTTCCAGTTTGATCTGAGCTCCTATGTGGTTAAGGGTGGTTTTACCCGTGGACCAAGGATGTCGACTAACTACTCGAGCAGTGACCTCAGATTCCTGGAAAAGAAGAATCTTGATCAAGAAATTCATAGCGTGCCTTTTACTTTATTGTTTATTCTTAACAAAAACTCCGTTCTCTGTTATTTGGTTAGTTAGGCTTACTTCAAAAGTTATTTTCCCAATCACATTTCCCGGATTATAATTATCTACATTCCACCCACATTATATCGTGATCTCCATCAAATATTCTCTGGGTGGACCTAATTAAATCCAATTCAGGAATCTATATCCATCAATGTATCAATATTCAATGCTCCTTCTTTCGCAATCCATGAATTCTGTAGCCTATAATCATTGACTTTCTTCTGTCTTCCATCAAATCTCCCTAAATTAAATCGAAACATACCCTCTAGCAACTACTTCAAGTTCTTATTCCTAAATCATCCATTAATCTTCTAACATGCACTATCAATTCTGTTTAACCTATTTTGGTTCAATCCTTTAGCATGTAGAATTCAACTATTTCACCGAGACATCTTTCTAAAGACAGATCACTACCTTAGCAATCTCCTATAGGAAAATCGAATTCCAAAGATCATCTACCTAACCTATAAGTATTATCTTAATGGTAATCCAACAGTTATCTTTGCCCATGATCATTTTCTATTAATCCCCCATCTATAGACTTCATTTTTTTTATCTCATCCTCTAGTATTCAAAATCTTCATTATTAATCATATTCCACCGATCCAACAATTTATCTAAGTCCCTTCATCCATTACTCCTGATTCTTTCCAAATCCAATAGTAGTGTTGCCATCTATACGTCTTCTATCGTATCACCTGCCAACTCATAATTATCCAAGCCCAACGGCAATACTTCTAATTTCACCAATATCCAATGACTAAACTTCAGCATGACTCTGATTTCGAAAACATCATCCACCGACAATAGAGTCATTTTCCTAAGAGGAATCCAATAAAACTTTATATTTCTTGAGATTTCTTGAGATCTATAGTCTAATCACTGTAATTAATCTCCTTAAACAAACCTTAGTATCTTGATTACTAGCCAAGGCATCATACCATCTTCCATCTCCGATCATAGCATCAAGGGCTCACATAGACATTCAGATTCCTATTTTTATTTCTGAAATCTTACTCAATTCCATCCATTCCAATTTTGCTTTGACCAAAGATCATCTACTTTCTTAACAATCCACCGAAATTTGCCATGATCCAATTCCGAGACTCTCACTGTGACCCATCCCATTCAAAAAATGAGTCTTCCCGTGAACCTTATAAGCCTTGGCATGTACGGGGGCAATTCCGATTCACCCAACATTTTAGAAATTAGAATGGTTAAGGTAGAACGGATCATCTTTGAGATTGGTCTGAGGTCGAGCTTAATCTTGCTGGCAAGGTATATTAGATAGGAATGGTTTGGATGTACCGCGTTGTACAAGTGATGGATCGGAATCGTCGGGACCAAGGAATAATTCCGTACCGCATGTAGTACCATCAACGAGGAGGTGATCAGGCTCCTTATTGGCGTTCTGACGTGGGCACGATAGCATTCCATGATACCGAGTGCTGGCGCATCAATTCCGGTTAGCCTACCGTGTGCAGACTCATATTCTTGACACAAGGCCAGATATTAGAAGATGGGTTAGAAGTGGCTTGTGCAAGGAAACTAAACGTGTATGTGCAGCAGGAGTACATGTTTATAATTGCGCAAGAGCTAGGAGTTAACATGTTTCATACGAATGGCACACAATATCCTTGCATACAGATGAAATTGTCAACACCTTCGAGTGAGATATTTCAACGCAATATGCAAGAAAATTGAGCAGCCATAATTTTCATATGAAAAGGTTTACTCTCTTAGCCAACTTTTAGAGGGAGGAACTTAGCTTACAAGGCAAGAAGCATTTAGGAGTTTTGCTGAAATTTCTGGACAGCACACACTTTAGTGGCGCGAGAATCATCCGGAACGGTGTAAAAGAAAGACAATGCCCTACCTTGGGGCACAGCCCTAGGGATGGAAATGATGGTGCTATTTTCACCAAAAGGTGAAAGAAAAGATCCACTAAGTGACCTAGAAGTGGAGCTGAAAGCAAAAGAGAGGATCAACATAAAGGGGTCCTCCAAGGAATGCTAAGTTTTGGTCTTGAATAAGGTTAGATGACAAGGATAGAATCTTCTCGATTAACAACATGGCTGAGATAAATTCTTCCGAATAGATGACAATAAAAGGAAGGGGATTTTAGCAAGAAGCAAGGAGTAGGAGTATAAAAGGAAACATTTAGCTACATCACTCACTAAGAAGGCACAAGTAGCAAAAATTCAACGCTCCGAGAGGCATCTTGCATAGGAAGGCAAGATGGGATAAGAGTTTATAATCATTTTGCAACCAAATGAATTAGAGAAGAAGGAAATTCAGATCTAAGCTTGAAGAGGATAAGAAGTAAAATGAACCGTACTTGGTCTTGTTGAACTCATTTTTAGTTTTATAAATAATTTTGACAACATCAGATCCTTAACTAACGACCACCTGCAATTGGCTTCCTACGGTCAGTTCGGCTCTGATACCAAGCTGTCACGGACCCGGAATCCGCCTGTGATTAGGGGAACGAGAAGTCGCCAAGGACCGAAGGACTCGTCAGCCCGGTGGCACGGTACCTGCGCCGTACGCACCGAAGCGGAACGATCCGACACCCGCCACAAGCGAGCCGGCCGGAAGCGACCAATCTTCCCAGAAACCACAAACAGATTCCCAGATGCCGGTGAAGGGGTAATACCGCGGGATAAGCCTGCGCTCCGCGATAGTCATAGGAGGACTAGAGCTCGGGATATGTATCCCCTCAACCTAACCTAGCCTCGAGGTGCAACTCTGGGAGGATCCAGCTCTGCTCTGCCGTCAGCGCGGGGCGTGACAGTCATGGGAGGCTTAGCGAGTACGGGACGAATCCCCTGGATGGACTGTACCAAAGCTACACAGGGACTAGTGGTTCGCTCACCTCTGCCATCACGAAACGCAATCCTAGCACGCAGTAATACCGCTGCACAGTTGCCCATATACTTCATCACATACACGCATTGTACATGGACAACCGCAAGTAACAACTCGGATACCACAGTACAAACTCTACATTACGACATTAATAATAACTGTCCACGACTGGGACGACATATTACAATAGTTGATTATGTCCAAACACATATCCGAGTACGAGAAGTTAAACGACAGCGGAAACAAAATGAGTGAAACCCACAGCGGCACAGTGACCGCTGACCAAAATCCACATCTATCCCATGCGTCGAACACTACCGAGGAAACACTACTTCAGACGGTATTCGAAATAATCCCGGACCATCGGCTCACCTGCAAGCTCTAGGAATAACCTAGGTGAGTACAAAAGTACTCGCAAGGCTTAATCGTGCTTGATTAAATGTCCTACACATACTAGTTTAGCAGAAGGTAAACATGATGCTTCTCAGAGTAACAATATACAAAATTAATAACATGGCATCAACAGGGCAAATAAGGACAAGGTAAATAACAAATTAATTCAGAAAAACAATCATATCATAAACCAATCGCCACAAATCCGATTCATCGAGTCCAAATCCAATGGGGCAACCTATGTATATATATCCAATCCGATCGACTCAGTTAACCAATTTCAAATCCAAATGGCAGCCCCTAACCACTCCAATTTTAATCATCCCCGATACGTAATTAAATCCGAATTGATCATTCAAGGACGCATTGTCAAGAATCCGACTTATCCACCACTTATCAAGATCCAACTTATCCAACAAAGACACATTGTGACTTGATCTCTCGGACCGTTACCGACAAACCCAACCCCTGACGATATACATGAGTGCATAACCGCAAGGAGGTAATGATCCTCCAAGGGGCGTGGAGGCTTGTCCCATTATACCTCAGTGTTGGTTCTCGCTAACGATCCCGTGTTATAAGGGATTGTGACACGCTGAAGATATGGTTGCTGCGGTGACAAAACTCTACTTACACCTGGGTCACCTTCCCGCCGCAATTAGCAACAACCGTACCCATTGTGCACGCCCTCGGCTCTCACAACTCACTTAAAGGTTTGGTTGGAGAGCCACAGATGTTCTCAACGTGAGACCCATCCTGCTCGTATTAGTGTGCTTAACATCTCCTAATGACATCTAAACCGAACATACCCATTCGACATACAGCGGAGACATACACATACAAGCACACATAAGAGAGGGCATACACAAGAGTACGGAAAGTAAAATGCAACAAGCTCTGCTTGCCTTGATCGGGTTGTTCCTGGTCTTGCGTGAGGTCATAAGCCGGGTGGTCTCCTTCTTAGGGCTCTGAAGCGAGCAACCTCAAACAAGGGAGAAAAGCAATCCTAAGAAACTAATTTGAAAAAGGACGAAGATGCATGAATGCCAGTGATATGGATGCAACTATGGTGGCTTTAAAATAAAGGATACAGTTACATAAGTAGCTTTGCATTTATTCCAGACTTTGGGTTCGGTTTTAGTTGCGATATAGTTTTAATCATGGGTGAGCCTAGAATATGAATGCATGCAGAGGATATGATATGCAACTAAGGAGAGGAGCCTTAAACCTATGATTAGGGTTAGGGCTTATTTGATCGATTCGTTGTCGTAGGTGAGAACATGGGGTCGCGATTGTTTTCTGGCCGTTAGGCGAGTTGTGATACTAGCATTTTAAGTTTGGCTGTTAAGCTAGATTCTCTATCATCCATATTCCAATGTTAAGCATAGATAGGAAGATTGATCGTTTTCAACGTTTTTAGCTGTAGTATGATGAATAACAGTGGTAGCATGGCGTTCCACCATTTAAAAGAGAATTTAGAAAAAGGGAATCATTTTAGTTGGAGGTCATATGAAGTGCCTATAGATTATTGAAGTTTAATCAACTCTTAACATTTCCTGTCTCCTTCTCAGTAAAGAATATCAGATTAAAGGTGTTTTGTGCCAACCTAACATATTCCTATTACGAATGATATGGGGTTCATATGTCATATACTAACAGTTTTCTGGTTTCTCTTTTATTTCCTCTCCTCTATACTATAAGTGGGGTCAGAAAGTGTATTCCTCCTCTCATTTTCCTTATTATCCCATTAGGGGATCCATCTTGTTATACCATCTGCAGGACAGATGTTCCATGTAAAAAGATATTTATGCTCTGCTCCCTTATCTCCTAAGAGCAACCTACAACAGTACATCAATCGTTACGAGGCTTAGCTTTATTACTATATTCGGTCGATGTGCTTGATATACTAAGTAAACTAAAGAGTGGTTAATAGGACACGTCTTAACTGGGACCTTTTAACAACAGGTATACTAGTTGGTAGCTAATTCTGGAGTTTCACCAATGGATTGTGGCCGGACAGAACAAAGGTTTGCTGCAGTAATTAATCTCATCGTTAAAGCTCTAACCATGGTTATTGAGAATGTATCAGGGGCCTTTAGGTGCAGTGGGTAAAGATGTCTTGACAAACATGGCCTCCATGGTTACGTTATTGTTGGCTTAAACCGACCTACATCTCATGACTGCATTTCACTGGTATTTCATATAGTTAGTGCATCGAGTTGGCTTTTCCGAGGTCTAAATAGGGATTATGACATATGGATATCGGCTAGGACCCTAAATTGTTTAATCATCCGAACACCAGGACTTGTCAGCTTATGGATTGGTCTATTCATTGGAGTCTTACATGTCCCTTAATCGAATCTACCGGCCCACAGCCTAGCTTCTTGTTTAGCAGGACGCTATAATCCATCCGACATGAACCAAAGACCTAATGCCGCATCTGTTCTTTCATCTTAATTAATCTGACATACTTAAGTGAATTCAAGGTAGCATCTGTTCATAACAATTTTAAACGCTTAATCCGGTGTGCATCAACTCAGACACTTCGCATTACTACAGACTAGCTACTACCAATGTTTCGCTGCTAAATAGCTAAATCAGACTAGCAAGTGTTAGCTTTGATTCTGGTCAAGGAGGGCAATAACCAGGGTTCAGCTAGCCAACTAGTTCTACAGGACCGAGAGATATCTGTTATTAGCGTAACCAAACGTTCATTGGGACAGGGTGATTAATCACGTTTGCATGCTATCTCAGTTTAATTAGGTACAACTGGGTGAACATTTTAACTAGCGATTAGTTGCATCACCTAGTCTACTGACTTATTACCCGTACTAACAAATGATTAGCTAACAATTAGAGTGACTAACACATGAGCAACCTAGGTATTTCTTGGATTGAAGTAGAGACATCCCCCTGACTGATTGGATTAGAGATAACGAACAGAAAGTACGGTCTTCCCTCGCACAACAGCAAAGATCGTCGGATGCATGTGGTGAACAGAGGGAGGAGGAAGGAAAAAGCATGCACATGCGGGGGCCTCACCCCAAATACCGACGACGGCGACTGAAGACGAGCGGTGCGGGCTGCAAACGTGCGGATGCTGAGAAACTTCCCCCACAACGAAGTCGACGACACTGGACGAGGTGATGAGCCTGCGTGCAGAAGCTTGAGGAAGGTCTGTGGAGGGGCAGTCGCCAGAGCCTGTCGCCGAGGGCTCGGGGTTCACCGGCGGTGGGTGGAGGTCGACGGCAGTGGGGTCACCGGTGTAGATGGAGCGGGGCTTGGTGCCGGAGAAGGAGACTCGCCCGGCCACCGAAGGAAAAGAAGGAGCACGGCCGGGGCAGGCGAAGGGCGGCGGCGCACAGGGGCTCGGCTTGCCGCGCCGGTGGAGCAGAGCTCGGGGCGGCGGCGTGGATCAACGGCGGCTTGGGCCCGTCAGCCTCGGCGGCGGGCCGAGCAGCAGGGGTGGCGCGCAGGGCCGGCGAGGTTGGGGAACGGCGGAGGGGTTGGCCGGCGGCGGGGCGGCCTGAAGAGGAGCCGGCCGGCGGCTGGTGAGCAAGGAGCGGCTCATGGGGGTGGCCGGCGGCGGGCTTGGAGCGGTCGGCGGAGGGGCGAGCAGGGGAGGCGCGGCTTCAAGAAGGCGGCGCGCGCGGGCGGAGCTCGGCCTGGGGCCTCCGGCGGCGTATGAGGGAGGCGCACGGGAGGTCAGCGCCGAGCGGAAGGGGAGCCGGTGAGGGCGTTGAGGCAGAGGAGCCAAGGCGGCAGTGGGGTTTTCTTGGGGAGCTCGGTAGGGAAGAGAAGGCATATGGCCTGGGCTTGAAGCAAGATGGGAAGAAAAAGGGGACTGCGCAGGGAGTAGCTTGCTACGTGGAGAAGGTGAACTGCAGCAGAGGCCAGGTGGAGAAAAGGGTGTCTGCAGGGGGGGGGTTCCACGCGGCAGGTAAGAAAGAGGGGGTAATTTCTTTTTGTTTTATTTCTTTTCTATTTACTGTTATTGAATACTTGATCTAAGAGTTATTGATTTTATTTGAAATCCAAATGGACAGCGACAAGATTCAATTGACTTGTAAAAACTTTTGGATAGAGAAGGTATTTGAAATGTATACGAGTTTTTGAACCATGAGTTTTAGTGGCAT
This sequence comes from Stipa capillata, assembly GCA_019208055.1. Lineage (NCBI taxonomy): Eukaryota > Viridiplantae > Streptophyta > Magnoliopsida > Poales > Poaceae > Stipa > Stipa capillata. The sequence goes on along the minus strand of JAGXJF010002947.1, from coordinate 68,466 downwards.
TGGTTTCACTGTTGTATTTCATATTATTCGTAGGACCATACATTAAGATTTTTGGTCTGAGTCTTGTTCGAACTACCTACATGCATGCATGCAAAAGAAGAAATCACTTTTATACACGACGATCCGCATTGATCTCGTGTTAGGAAATAGGGTCATTACACAGAATTTGTGGAGAGGTGCACGTCGGAGGAATTTGTGTAGCGGAGTGAGGCAAACAAGGCATGACAGGCATGCAACATTCACCCCCCACAGGCTTGGCACCGGTGGGTATGTGCGCAAAGAGTTGGAATGGAGAAGAGAGGACGAGCAGGCATCTCAGGAGAGTCGCGAGACACCGTTCTCCCAGATCCCAGAGAGGCGGGCCCAGAACTGGTATCGCGCGAGGGCCAACATCTCGGCTGATGGCACCGTCGCCTTCAGCAAGCGCGAAACCGTGCTAGTGGCCGAAAACATCCTGTGACTGTCAAAAGAATCCTCTCAAGGAACTTTCCAAGCCGCCAGGGAGAAAGATATACTAACCTCAACTCTGGGAAATAGAGAGCACCCAGGTCGAACGGGTGGTGCGGGGGTCACGGTTCCATGGAAGTTGGGATTCCCCGACAATGCGGGTTCATACAGGAGTCAGAAGAGAACCAAAGTAGAGCGTGAGGTAGCCGAGCGTGAACGGATGAACAAAGGATCGATGCAAGGGTTGAAGAACGGGTACGGCAGATAAGGCAGGAGGATGAAGCCGCCGTGGTCGAACGCAGCCCCGCAGGCTCATCCCCATAGGCTCGGCGCTGGAGTAGCTGCACATCTGTGGAAAATGACAATGATGAGGACGTACATGAACCAACTCATCAGACCAACTGTCCAGTTGACATCTGTGCCCCGACGAACCTTTCGAGGACATTACAGGTGACGTCCGCAGTGGCACATTACCTGTGGACAACATATCGGTGGCAACCAGGTGCAAGCTCCTCGTGCCCAGCAGTTTTGGCTCCGATCACATGCTTGAGGCTGGCACGGGGTTAGCATTTCCAACAGCTGAAGACGTCACTGTGCACGGAGTTCCGCTAGCGGCGGGTAACGCCAATGTGACAGTGGACATGGTGCACGCGAATATGTCCTCCTACCCACTTCCTGTACGCCTGGAGGACGACGTCACGATACTGGGGCAGGCCGTTAACGCGTTCATCCAGTGGCCGAAGAAGTACATTTCCCTGGTTGCCCCTCCACCTCTTGCACGGCCCCTGTCTCCGGTACGAGACGGCAAAGATTTCTCATTCCGTTCTCCTCCGCCGAAGGTGAAATCTGCTTCGGCACAATCTCAGCGGTCCAGCAAATCTGGGCAACAGGCCGCCAAATCGACTCCACAAGCTCAGGGTAGGGCCACCAAGAGTACCAAAAAGTCAGCCAAGGGCAAAGATGTAGAAGAAGAACCCGAGATAAGAGTCTACACGGAAGGGCAGCCGCTAGTGACGCGGGCGGAGTTAGAACGACTCGGTTGGGCAGCTCAGATTGTGTACGAGTTTTACATTAAGAGGTCCAACCAGGAGAGAGCGCTTCCTCAAAATATTGGTGCCAGGTTTGAGTGGCAACATTACCTCCATCCAAGTGGAACCCTCACCATCGAGTTCAAGGATTTATCTGACCTATACCATCATGACGCCCTCGATGTCAGCCTATTAAGGTGCTGGACACTGTAAGTGTTCTGAATCACGGTTTATGCTAAGTGAACCACCTAACTCATTGATACGCTCTTTCAATAACTTTACTCTTATGTGTAGACATATGTTTCAAGAGGCTAGGACAGAAAATCCTAATATCGGATTCCTCGATCCACAAGTGGTCATATCCACAATGGTCCAATACAACCCACAGGAGGTCGAGGATTACATCTCGGAGGCCATGCTCGTTCTCTGTACTAAGCGCCTCATTCTTGTACCGTTCACCTACGACTTCCACTGGATGCTTGTTTGTATCGAACCACAACATCAACATGTCACATACTTCGACTCCAGGGACTACCAACCGGAGAAGTACGCAAATTTGACGAGGGTGCTCAATGTTCAAGAAGTACGTTTCCAAGGGGGGGCCTGTAAAAACCGCAACAACCGACCCGACCCACCGATTTCATTTCCCGGTAATAATTCCTCCCTCGCCCATGAATAATGACCTCGCACATTCTAGTATGTATTCGGTAAAACTAAATTTACCCTGCACGTAATCGTAATTTCTGCAGTGCCACAAGCAACCGCCGGGCAGCAACCTCTGTGGATACTACGTCGCGACATATATGTTGCAGATCGTTAGCTCTAGTGCGGTAGATCCGGAGGTTAGTGTCATTACACCATATTCAGTTACATTTTTTCATCATTCTGACGTTGTGCCTAACCTATTTTAGTTTCCTTCTGCAGACTTTTAAGTTTCCTATAAATGAGCTCGAGAGTGAGGGCATCCAGTATGTTCAAAAACGGTTAATAGGTTTCATACTATCCTAGCTGTTGAAGGAGGCCGGAGAATTTCATAGTCCTCAAAATTTGCACATGACTTTAAGAGTTTTTTCTCCCTAAGAATGACTTGTCTTGTAATTTGTCGATGAATTACTGCTTGTCAACTTTGTGTTCGTGAATGACGTTTCATGTTGGCTTGTGAATGAAAAAGTTTGAGATCAATGACTAACGCCGTTTCCGCTGCCGCGGCAGCAGGTTGCAGCACCGTTGCCCTGCCGCACAGCTACCGCGGCAGTTGAAACGGCGGTTTCCGCTGCCGCGTTAGTAGTACGGCAGCACGACTCGCAAGAGTACAGACGGTTCCAGGTCTAGAACCATCTGTATAAATTCTTTGTACAGACGGCTCTACGGATAAAACCATCTGTACAAAGATTTTTAGAGACGGTTCTATTCCAAGAGCCGTCTGTACAAATGCTTTGAACAGTACCTCCAAAGCGTTTGTACAGACGGCTCCGTATTCGGACCCGTCTATACAAACAGTTTCGAGGTACTGTTCAACAGATTTGTGCAGACGGCTCTAGGCGTGGAGCCGTCTGCACAAATCTATTAGTACAGACAGTTCCCAAATAGAACCGTCTGTACAAATCTAGTAGTGCAGACGGTTCCACACTAGAACCGTCTGTGCTATTCGATTAGTGCAGACGGTTCTAGTTGGGAGCCGTCTGTACTAATCTATTTGTACAGACGGTTCTTGATTTGTACAGACTATTTCGTACAGACGGTTCGAAAAAACCATCCCGCACGGGGTTCCGAACTGTCTGACAAATGATTTCTGTAGTAGTGTATGTGTGTATCTATGAAAAAAATCATGTGTTGTCTCGCTGCTAAAGAAATTAAGAGTCCTGAACATAGTGTTTACCATGGCTGGTTTTGCCTACAAGTGCTTGTAGGCAGGCAAACACATGTTTTTACGTTGTTTGCAAAAACATTCATTTATGTACATACCCATCCAACCAATAACATAATGGATTGGGCAGGCTCTTTTTGTGTAAGAAGGACCAATGGTGTGACTACTAATCAGCTCAAGTGAGTAGTGCAGAGAGCAAACGGGTGGGTGGAGCCAAAGGAACACAACGTCCCAATGTGATCCACGACACCATCACAAATATCCTGGGGGGAATGTATGATCCACCACCAAACAACAATAAAGCGGCAAAGTCAAAGAGCAAGAAAGGCCGTTGTATAAATTCATTCATCTTGGAGATGTGATGAGGGGAACAATCATCCTGATGTTTATGAAAGTACGCACACTACCACCCACAACAAATCTATACAAGATGTCCATCTAAATGTAATGGTAAGGAAGGATCTAGCTCATGGCTAACTGGGACATATTCCTCCTATGGGTCACCATCGAAATGTAACCCAATCATTTGATGCATGTCCAAAAGGGTGACTATGTGCTCGCTGCATGAGAATAAAAATGTAGTTGTGTTGGGATCCCACTTCTCTAGTAAAGACCTCAACAACGGAGGACAAACATAGCAGCTGTCTAAGAGCTATATATAGCTCAATAAATGTAGTCTACACTCTTCATTTTCTTTCAGATGGAGGGAATATTTCTTTAAAAGTTGGACACCCCATGCAATAGCCAAGAAGAGATACAATATACTCGACCTTGTGGTGTTCCCAACCTAAACCCTTCGACACTATGCGAGTCCCCTGAGTTAAGGCCTCATCAATCCTAGGTAGAGTTGCAAGGGGGATAATAACAACATGTTGAGAAAGATGACCCTGATTTCCACCCAAGTAATCATGTTATTTCTAGTTCTCTGGTAATTGGATTGGTTGTCTCAGTAGTGTCTGATTCAAACATTTATCGCTAAGCTAATGGTAAAGACACATCTTGTGAGACAGAAACGTGACTTAATCTTGCGCCACCTATACGTATATAAAATGGGGGTATCGGTACATGCACCAAGTGTAAATATTTACTCCTATAAAGATGCCAATCGGAGGTGGCACTCTATACACTTTTTCCTTCCCCTCCTTACATGTGAGACCATCTCGAAATTTTGGAAAAACCTATATACTCGTGTCGAAATCTCAATAGATATCTTCCTCATCTACGACTTTAAATTTAAAATTTCAAATTTGCCGAAGGTGCTACTCCCTGCAAACAACTCCCAAATTTTCCCAAACCAAAGCTCAACCAAGAGCTGATACGAAGCCAAGGATGTGGCATGGAGCGTGACGCAATAGTTTGACATGCTCAGTAATCTAATTTATTTATCTATAGTAAAACATTAGTAAATAGGTAAAATCTGCATTGAAAAATTATTAAAGATTACTAAACAAATGGCTGGCTATGAGTCCACTATTCTCACCGTAAAAAGAAGTGACAATTCTCACTGCATAGAAAAGGAAGAAACAATTCTCAGTGTAAAAGGATGAAGGACGTAATAAATATCGGTGCGTTACATGGTCCAATAACATTTCTGGAGATAGGAAACTACAATCCGTAACGAAGTACCTAGGACAAACTATATCTACCTAAAAAGAAGAAGGAGAAAGAAACGCGTTAGTTTTCTTCCTACGACAAAGTATATCTGTATTTTTACGACGGACCAAGTCCATATCTGATCCAATTATGAGATAGTTTTTACTTTTTATACAAATAGAGAATTCCATTTTACAACTGTTAATTTTCACTAGTTTCATATATGCTATCCGGAAAACAACGGTTCCAGATACACCACTCATATTTTACACTAGTTCTATATATGCCACTACGGTAGTTAAGTGGCTGCTGAACAGGCGGATTTTCTGTTATGTAGATTTGCATATATGCCGCTCTGTGATAGATGTGTATGTAAATATATCACTATTACAGAATCGTTTATACGAGGCGTTTTATCCGAGGCGGTTAACCAAAAGCGCAACGAATAAGATATGTCAGAAGCGGTTGGTACGAAAAAACCACCTCAGGTAACGAGTCTGGGAACAACCGCCACGGATAACGACCACATTCGAGGCGGTTAGAAATAAGTAACCGCCTCCAATGTTATCCGAGGCGATTACTTATTTATGACCGCCTCGAATAATGGACATATCCGAGGCGGTTATATATCGTCAACCGCCTCGGATATGTGAGTACAAATCAGAGGCGGTTTCTGATATATAACCGCCTCCATATATGTGATATCCGAGGCGGTTATGTGGATTTAACCGCCTCCAATATGATCACAGTATTAATTGTGCTGCGCGAGTAGACAGATGACCAGAGGTAGATATGTCTTAAATGTGGCGATTTGCTGGCAATTTTTTGAGCTATTTGCTGGCGGTTTTTTTGGTGGAGAAGTTACATTTGGAAGAGTATAGTTGGAGATAATACTTTCTTGTTGGTTACCAAAGGTTAGTGTATAGTTTTTGAATCATTTCATCCAATAATTTGGTGATTTTTCTTTGTTTCTTGGACATTGAGAATATTCAATTATATATATGATCATAATTAGATCGATGGAGATGTTTGAATTATCGTATGGTTCAATGCATTGCAAGATGTGTTAAGGTATTGAAATTTTTAAGGAATTTTGTGGGTAAAATGGAAAATAATTAATGGTGGATTTATTTTTGTGGCATATTTAATTTTTATATGCAAGAAGTGCTAATTTGGTTAGTTATACGTTAGTAATTGAAGAGAGTCGATGCATATAGCTCAGTTATATTAGTCAATTAGTATGGTTACTTAATTACATTAGTTAGTTAATTAGGTTAGTAATTATTTTCATAATTCGGTTAGGTTAGTAATTGAAGAAATGTTAAACTCATGTCACGAAGTCAATGCACTTCATATTTTTAACTAAAATTTCAACTTTCCACATGCACGGCTTAGATGGATCAATCGTGGATGTACGGAGCTCGCAACACAGAGGCGTATAGAGATGGAGTGAGAGCATTTATGGCAACTGCCGAGGTGGACATATTGAAAGAGGGTAGAGCTGACACGTATTGTCCATGCGTAGACTGTGGTAACGTAAGGGCTTTTGAGCTCCATCATATTGAGTACCACATCTTCAAAAGAGGTTTTATGGAAGGGTATTCAACTTGGACCAAGCACGGTGAAGATGAAGTTGCAGTATCAGATGATGATATTGGTGCCGATGAAGAAGCAACCGATATGCCATTTGATATCGGTTGTGATTCAAACCATGAGATGTCCGATGATCCTGACTCAATGCCTGAGCTGGAACAAATGTTGCGTGATTTCGAAGGCACGAAACCAACAGAGAGTACCAACAATTCCTAGGCTTGATGGGGGCCTCGGAGAAACCGCTATTCGCAGGATGCAAGGCTAAGTTCACTTTGTTATATGCCGTGCTTGAACTATTGAAGCTGAAGGCGAGCAACAGCTAGTCCGACAAGAGTTTCAACGAGTTGTTAGGCCTCCTAGGTGACATGCTTCCGGAGCGGAATGAGTTACCCGTAAACACATACAGAGCCAAGAAGGTACTTTGTCCCTTGGGACTAGAAGTTGAAAAGATACATGCATGTCGGAACGACTGTATCCTATATCGAAAAGAGTTTGGGAAGCTACGTTCATGCCCTGTGTGCAAGACTTCTCGGTATAAGGGTAAGATTGGAGTAGAAGGAGCTGACGAATTCATCGAGGCGACGAAGGGGACTCCTGCAAAGGTTGCTTGGTACCTGCCTGTAATCCCGTGCCTGAAGCGTTTGTTTGCAAACCCGAAGGAAGCAAAACTATTTCGCTGGCATGCGGATAAGCGGAAGACATCCGATGGAAAGCTCAGACACCCTGCCGATGCTATCTAGTGGAGAAACATCGATAGGAAGTATCCCCGATTCGCTGTGGAATCTAGGAACGTAAGGTTTGCACTGAGTACGGATGGAATGAATCCATTTGGCAACATGAGCAGCCGACACAGCACTTGGCCCGTACTTCTCAGTATGTACAACCTACCTCCCTGGCTTTGTATGAAACGGAAGTACATTATGATGTCCGTACTTATCGAAGGGCCTAAACAACCTGGTAATGACATCGACGTGTATTTCCAACCGTTGACGGATAATCTACAAACACTGTGGAACACAGGAGTGCAGGTATGGGATGCGGACAAAAGAGAATACTTCACTCTGCGGGCCATGCTGTTCTGCACAATCCAAGACTTTCCCGCTCTTGGCAACACCTCTGGTCAGACGGTTAAAGGATACAAAGGTTGTGTCATATGCATGGAGAATACCGTGAGCCTAAGTCTCAAGAATTACGGGAAAGTCGTGTACATGGGTCACCGGCGGTTCCTGCCTATAAGGCACCATTACCGGAGGTGGAAGTCACAGTTCAACGGGAAAACGGAGAACGGTGTGAAACCAAGGCCATTAAGCGGTGCAGAGATATTCGAGAAGGTTAGCGATGTGAATGTCGTGCTCGGAAAGGGTCGGAAAAAGAAGGCCGCTGATGAGTCCGCATACTGGAAGAAGCGATCGGTGTTCTGGAACCTACCATACTGGAAGGATCTAGAAGTCTGGCACTGCATCGATGTGATGCACATAGAGAAGAATGTTTGTGACAGCGTGCTGGGTCTACTGCTAAATATGAAGGACAAGACGAAGGATGGCGTCAAGGCCCGACTTGACATGGTTGATATGGGAATCAGGCCAGAGCTGGCGCCTGTACTTCTGCCTAACGGGAAGACGTACATCCCCCTGCCTGTTACACTTTATCCAGGGCTGAGAGAACCGAGTTTTGCAAGTTCTTGCATGGCGTGAAGGTTCCGTGGGGCTACTCCGCCAACATCAAGAGGCTCGTCTCGATGCAGGCCTTGAAATTAATCAGCATGAAGTCTCATGACTACCATGTCATGATGACACAGATGCTTCCAATTGCAATCAGGAATATTCTACCACCTAACGTCCGAGAATCAATCACCAACCTCTGCTTCTTCTTCAACAAGATTTCACAGAAGGTGATGGACGTGTTCGAACTAGATGATCTAGAGTTAGCGGCGGCGGAGACTGTTTGTCAGCTAGAGATGTACTTCCTCCCGTCTTTCTTCGATATAATGGTGCATCTCATCATCCACATCGTGCACGAAATTAAGATGTGCGGGCCCGTCTTCCTTCGGAGCATGTACCCGTTTGAAAGATTCATGGGAATCTTGAAGCACTACGTGCGAAACAGGTATCGACCGGAGGGAAGTATTATCGAAGGTTACGCTGTGGAGGAGGTTGTCGAGTTCTGTGTTGATTACATGGAGTCGAACCAACTAATTGGCCTACCGTGCTCTCGGCACGAAAGCAGGCTTGATGGTGTTGGGACCATCGGAAAGAAATCAATAACGGCCAATCAAGCTGGTCACGTTCTCGCCCATTTCACGGTGCTACAACACACGACTACCGTTGCCCCGTACATGGACGAGCACAGGGCAAAGTTAAGGCAAGAGCATCCAGATAGAACCGATGCGTGGAGGACGAGAGAGCACAACAAAGAATTCAACAAGTGGTTCAAGGAGCGTCTTCGTTTAGGTGCCTCTAGCGATATGCTAACCTGGTATGCGAAAGGCCCAATATTCGAAGTCATCACTTGACAAGGATATGACATTAACGGATACACATTCTACACTAGAGATCAAGATAAGGAAAGCACATTTCAAAATAGTGGGGTCTGCATAGAGGCTTCTGACATGAGCGGGAAACGGAGCTGGTACTATGGATTCGTCGAGGATATTTGGGAGTTGGACTATCTGTACTTCAAATTCCCATTATTCCGGTACCGTTGGGTCAATCTGCAATCTACGAAGGTCGATAAGTACGGCTTCACAACAGTAGCCCTCCAACATGTTGGATTCAAAGATGACCCTTTCATTCTAGCCAATCAAACTCACCAGGTGTTTTATGTGACCGACCCGGCGAAGAAGAATCTTCATATTGCCCTACAGAGTAAAAGGAAGATTGTGGGAGTTCAGGGTGTGGTGGATGAGGACGAATACAAGGTCTTTGAAGATGCACCTCCGATGCAACATACCATTAGAGACGCGATTACCGATAAACCTAACGAAGCATGGTACGCACGTCAAGATCATCAAGAAGGACTAGAGTTCGAACAGGAAATGCCTCGCCAAAAGAAAAAGAAGAGGAAGTGGAGGCAATGAAATGATTTGAGAAGTGTTGCTTTGGTTGGTTGAAACATGTAAGAAACATTTATGTGCAAATGTTGATACATATGAGATATGCTTGTGTTGTTCATGTGCTTCAAATATGAGATATGCTTGTGATAAAGGATGTCAGTATTTTTGATGCTTGTGATGTTCAATTGTGCTATCGCCTGCAAGTTCAGAAAACAGAAATAAAAACTTGCCCAAAAAAACCGTATCCGAGGCGGTTGGATAAAAAGAACCGCCTCCTTTATCCTATCCGAGGCGGTTAGAATTGGCTAACCGCCTCCGATTAGGAATAATTGAAGGCGGCTCGGTAAAAGCAACCGCCTCCGATAACTCATCCGAGGCGGTTAGATCGATCTAACCGCCTCGGATATCTCCTGTAATTGGAGGCAGTTAGATTGGTTTAACCGCCTCCTTTATTCCTATCCGAGGTGGTTAGATGGATTTGACCACCTCCGATAACCCCCTTATATCAACTCAAACTGCCATCCCCGCACGCATTAACTTGAACTGCCAAACCCGAACTCCCGACTACCCAGCGCCGCCATCATTGAGGTCCCTGTCGCCGTGCACCACCGCCTGCTCCACGTCGCCGAGTGCCATCCTCCTCCACGCCGCCTCCTCCCCGTCGCACCGGCGCCTCATCCCCGAGCACAGCCGCCTCCTCCCCGAGAGCTACGGCCGCATCCTCCCCGAGAGCTACGGCCGCCTCCTCCCCGACCACGGCCGCCTCCTCCCCGACCACCGGTGGCCTCTCCCCCAAGCACCGACGCGTCCCCGAGCACCGGCCTCCTCCTCCAACCGCAAGATGAGTAAAGGGTTGTAAGTTTGGGCAATAGTGACTTGTGAAATTTATTTAGGTCAAATATAATTTGTGCAATGTGGCTTGTCAAATGTGATATCCCTAGGTTTGTAAAAAGGATGTAGATTGGTATTAACACATGTAACTCTCTTGGGGAGCATGGATCTCCATTCCAGTTTATTCTTGCCAAATTGTAGTGCGTCTGCATTTCTTTCATGTAATTGACTACAACAGCAAAAGACAATGGAAACAAACATGAGCAGAATAAAGGAAGGTGTATATTTTGGGCATGGGGACTCATGTATAAGTAAGATGAAATCAGTGAATTGAGAAGTTGCAAAATTATTTCATATGAAAGTATTTTTTTTTCATAAAACTGAATAAATGTATTAATTCATTCTTCTACTGTGGTCTTGGCCATGTCTCATTGGCAATTGAGCTTTAGAAGATGGCTTATTTAGGATTTGAGTGTGCAACTGAATCGGTTGGTTGATATACTTGTTTCTTTTACTTTAATTGAAGATCCTGACATTTGTTTAAAAGCATGGAAGGGCCATCCAATACTACGATCTAGAGAGCAAAAATTCCATATAAGATCAAAATCTTTTTGTGCTTAATGCTATTCTTACTAAAAAGAACCTCATTAGGAGGAAATGGTTTTGAAATGCGGTGTTAGTTTTTTTGTGATCAATGTGAGACAGTCCTTAACTCGTGTTTTGAATTTGTTGACCAAAGCTGTTCGGTGTCTCACTTGTATGTGCCTAAAATGAACCTAATTTGATTAGAGCTGAGACATGACCTCCCCATGGCATAAATCATAATCAATATGGTATTAAAACATGTCACATGTCTTAAGAAGTGTTTTAAGAACAAATACAACACTTGGAACATATCTATGGTAATTGAATCTAATTAGAATCTAGGGATTTGGTAGAATTTCTGATAGAATGCATGGTAGAACTTCTGATAGAATGCATGGTAGAACTTCTGATAGAATTGATCTTAGCTTCTTTATGTTTCCTCCATGTATATGTTTTCAACTGCAAATTGGGTATGTTTTCATTCTTATTAGAATGGAGACAAACTCCCCTACGGTATCGCCGTCGGGCTCACCAAGACCGTCGACATCGTCAGGAAAGGGTTCTCGCAAACCAAGGAAGCCATTGGGTCGACCGAAGGGCAGATGGGTAGTTCAGAGCTTGGATCCGGTGACCGGAGTTCCTGAGCCGGAAGAAACCTGGAAGAAGTGGCGGACGTTATGCGGGGTGGTCGCCCGTTCTAGGTTTAGGATCACCCTCGCCGATTGGGGTGAGCTGACACGGCAGGAGCGGAGGTCCCTGTTTGACGAAGTGAAGGGCTCTTTCATGTACCCGGAAGAGGTCGAAGCCGATTTCTTCCGAGCTATCATATTGGCGGCTAGGAAGTGCTGGAGGAATTTCAAGCATAGACTAGTGAGGGACTATCTGAAGCAAGAGAATTCGCCATGCCAGGCATACCCGGATGTCTCCGAAGAAGATTGGGCGGAGTTCTGTGCCCTGAAGTCATCCGAAGAGTTCCACGCAGATAGCCAGAAGGGGCAAGAGCTAGCCAGGAGGAACAAGCACCCGTATTATCTCGGCACGTTAGGGTACGTCGGTGCTAAGAAGAAGTGGGCAAAGGAGGATGAGGAAGCGGAGAAGCACGGACAGCAGCCGGTGTTCTCAGATTTCAGCGACAGCCGCATCCGGGACTGGTGCAGGGTGAGGACGAAGGTGGATCCTCGTGGTCAACGCGTATGGAGAAACCCTGATGACGAGGAAGTCTATCAGAGAATGGTGGGGCTGAATGAGCAGGCATCTCAAGGCTCGTTTGTGCCAAGTCGGGAGAAAGACATACTCTCCGAGGCCATCGGCACCAGGGAGCCCTATGGATGCACGAGGGGTTTCGGTCATCTGGCAACATGGAGTAAAGCCTTCACTGGGGACATGCAGGAGGCACGTCGGCAGAGGAAGAGAGCAAGAGCCGAGCAGATGAAAGCGGAGATACAGTCATCCCTTGAGGCGCAATTTGAGGAAAGAATAAGGGCGATGGAGGACAGGCTTTTAGCACAGTACCTGCAGGACAGGGCGCCAATCACAATTAGCCCAGGTGCCCACCGCAGTAGGTGCGCCTCAGGTGCGGAGGATTGTTCTCCCGTCGACCAAATTGGGGGTCCGACACGGTGCAAGATGCAGATACAGTTCACTATGACAAACTTCTCAATGGATGCCACGTACGGTCAGGTGTGGCCATCTCCTCTTGGAACGGTGATGCACGGTGTCCCGTTAACGGCAGGCTTCGCGCGAGTGCAGGTCGAGTCAATCAAGCTGACCTTCACTAGCTGTCCCTTGCCGAACACGCGAGAAGCTGATGAGATGCAGTTGCTAAGCCACGCGGTCGGGTCGTTCGTCCAGTGGCCGAAGAAGGACATAGTCCTCGAATCAGTACCAAGCGCACCGTTCGTTCCTCCATGCTCGCCGGATCAAGGGATGCTCAGGTTTTCACCAGTGGTTGCTCGATCTCCGCCGGAGGTTTCGAGGCAGCTCGCCCTTCCTCAGCCTATGCCGACAGTGCCACATGTTGAGGTTACTCATTGTTCGCTACCCCCTCAACTCCCGGCAGTACCACCAGTGGAGAGCTCACGGCCAAGCCATGTTCCAACGAAGAGTCAAGGGGCCACATCCAAGCTGAAAGTATACAGAGCCAAGAAGTCTGTTTCAAAACTGGCGGATGATGTTGAATATCCTTTAGCGGAGCTAGCTCGCCACCACGTGTCGGGACAACCTATGGTGGACGCTGATATGAACCTGGGCGTAGCCTGCCGGAAGCTTCATGACCATTACCTCGATATGTTAAACAGGCCGTTCCCAGATACAAGAGTCGGCGTCGTAGTCTGGTTCAAGGAGGAGCATTTCAAGCATCGCCAAGGATATATGTTTCCCGTGGATTTCTCGGACATCTTCAACATGATGCACTTCCGCGAGCTGGACGCCAGTCTCATGAGATGCTTCACGCTATAAGTCCTTACAGCACAGTACCTATTTGTTTTATCACCGCTAAGTGCCTGCAATATAAGTCGTTCTTCTCCTATACTCAGATACATGCTTGATCTGACCGAAAGAAGAAAGTTTAACAACTCTGTGGGGTTCGGTGACTCACATTTGATCTCGGCCCAATGCATCGCGGCAAATAATAACATGGTGTGGGATTACGTCGTACATTTACTCCATGAGTACTCCGCACGAGATCACATCTAGGTTGCCTATAACATCGGGTAAGCCACATCCTTTGCAAATTCTCATGATTCGACGGCTAAACATGTAATAACTTCGTATCATATAACCAGGGGCCATTGGATCCTCCTCGTGATCGTGCCAAAGTGGAATAAGGTATATTACCTTGATTCTACGAGGCGTAGCATTGACGCGCGCAAGCAAGGGTACATGGACATCATGCGTCTACTCAACAAGTGAGTACCAAAACTTTCGACTTCGTCCATTCCTATTCTTTCTTCTTCACAAAGAAAAGACAGTTCGATGCTAATTGTTTTGAATCACCTAGAGCGTTTGACACGTATATCAAACAAGGAGGAAGGCACAAGGAGGTCAAGGAAGGAGTGCCCGTCTAGTTACGCCATGACTCAAAGTTTAAGTTATTCCGTAATGTTCTTGACTCCTCGAACTAATGTCATCATACTTCTGCCCTCTATACCTAATCGATATCCCTTTTGTAGTGTCGGCAGTAGCCCGAAGGGACCGACATCTGTGGGTATTACGTGTGTTTCCACATGCTAGCCCTTTGCAGCAACCCAAAGTACGGAGATCTAGTGGTACGAAACCATCACCACTACTAATGTCTAGTGTTTAATCATGCTATTCGCCCTGATTGTAAACCTCATGTTTTCAGGAAGCGGCGAAAACCATGGCAATCAAACAGTTGGAAGATATGGACATGGCCCAGATTCGGTCGCACATCGCTAGCTTCCTAAACAACGAGGTCATTAGTCCCCAAGGACGCTTCGGTTCCTCGGCAGCAAGCTAGGAACTTAGGATTGTAATTAGTTAGATCATTACTTAGGTTTCTAGTTAGGTCATTACTTACTTCATTAGTTCCAAAGCATCAAACTTGTTGTTATCTATCCAACTTGTGGTTTCAAATGATAAGTGCACTTGATGTTTGTAAATGTCTTGTTCATTTTTCCTCTCACTGCAAACGTGTAAGTGGGTGTGACATAACTATAATTTTTTCTTGTGAATATCACTGTTTTACAAATGAGACTTCTTTATCAACAGATATCGTATATGGAGGCTTCGGCAAATAGTTCTATTCATGTGAAGAACTTAAGAGAGGTCTAGTTTTTTGAATTTGATTAATTTCTCCGCTGTGAATTGAGTACATGACTCAAGTGAGCAAGTTTTGTAATATTATTTGTATGCGTATGTATGTGGATGTTTGTAGTTTATGTCTTGTGGTCGATGCGAGAATGAATGATTGAATCTGTTGTGCGGGCTGTGATTTGGATATATCATGTATATGAACTGTTTGCTTTTTCAGGGATGCTAGTAAATCAGGCTAAATAATGCCTGTTCAAAACGTATCCGAGGCGGTTGGAACTTAACAACCACCTCGGATGTGCTATCTCAACCACCTCGGATAAGGACTTATTGGAGGCGGTTACATTTTTCTAACTGCCTGGAATAATTTTCTAACCGCCTCGGATAAGGAATTATCCCAGGTGGTTATGCTGCGATAAGATATTATCCAAGGCGGTCGATAAAACATAACCGCCTCCGATAAGTCCTTATCTGAGGCTGTTGAGAAATTATAACCGCCTCCGATAAGCCCTTATCCGAGGCGGTTTAGCCGTTTCAACCGCCTCAGATAAGCTCTTACCCGAGGCGCTTGCGTAACCGCCTCCGATGCAATGCCCCCATATCCGCAACCACTCCGTGGAGGCGGCTGCTATAACCGCCTCAGATGTACTATTTTAACCGCCTCGGATATGGATTTCTGTACTACTGTATGTATAGTTACATAAAAAATTTGATTTTAACGGCTAAACTTTGTTACTATACAAAATAACTAAATTATTATAAAACAATTATTTTAACGTTAGCAAATAGAATAGGCACTTAGAATTATAACCCGTGGCCAAACGTCACGTTGGCAATAAGAGGACGACACGTATAAATTGTAATATTTTTGTTATTTTGCATAGTAATGAAATTCGGTACCGTTAAACGTTTTATTTATTTTATATACTGACGGAGTTTAGCTGTTAAAATAAATTTGTTATTGTCATCTATCTATCTATTATTACTATATTAATCACAGACTTCTTAGAAATTTCTATGTTTATAAAAAAAAACCTGACTATCTATCTAGTGGACCCGAGTTATAATAGTTTAAATTTAATAAAAAATAATAATACGTAGGCATCTATCCGGTGGCACCAAATTTATGGCACTGACATTAAAGAAAGTGTAACGCTGCCGGATACGAGACTCCTGATTAATTAGGAAAGAAAATCCATGGTAATACACTGGTCTGTGCATTATACTTGATTCGATGTCATATGTCGGGACTACTCATGGAATAGAAAAAAATGCCGTATCAATCTAGACAAGACTAATAATTTTCGATCTGAATTCTTTCTCCGACTGAAACAACACAAAGACTAACTAATAGTTCTTGATCTGATTTCTTTTTCTGACTCAGACAACACATTATCTGTAAGTAACAGTATCGACTGATTGATATCTAACTTCAAATAAGCTTCCCGATCAAAAAGAGACGTACAAGGTACCACGTACTCTTGTAGCACATCTATAAAAATGTGACGTTAGCTAACTCTTCATTCTACCATGTAGAATAACTCATGATGTGGAATTAGAAAAAGAGAGAATAAAATCGACTCTTCATAAAGAGTCACTAAAGTATTCATCTTAAACTTCATAATTGCCTTCAAACTTGCAAAGATATAATGTTTCTCAACAGCATTCATGTGTTGTTTTTCTTCTCTATCCTATTTTATATTTCATAGACTAGCCTATGTGAATGCACAGGTTAACATCTAGTTCTTATATAAGCGTAGGACCATGTTTATGACCAATGTCAAAATCTATGTCAACATTTTGCTCGGTCGGTTAGGCCAGCTTGTATAGGATAAACAAATGTGGAGGCTGATTGTTGGCTGAGCTGAGGAGGAGAGGAAGGGAACAACAAGGAAGAGTACCGACTTGTGAGAATTTGGTCCAAGGCTAGGGTTTTCAAAATAGAAGGCTTTGAAATTTGTTTGAGCTAACCAAATTTGAATTCCTATTAAACTGAAATCGTCTTTATAATCTTTGTAAGGTCGGATATTTTTAAGGAATTAATCATGACTCTGCAATGAATCTTTTTGAATTCACTTTAAAATTCGAAAGGCAAAGGAGCGAAAGTGGTTTGCGTTTTGAACTTCCAATACAACATTTCAAAAATGCATGCATGTACAAGAGTTCTTGAAGTAAATTTAAGTATGTTACACATAGGCTTGCTCTGCAACCTATCACCTTGGTCCTATAGGATCTCAGGGTGCCGAACTAGAGGGGGGGTGAATAGGAGGCTTTTAAAAATCTTAAACAGATATGGGGTTTTTGGCGATTAATATGTTAGTCCTAGTGGAGACAGAGCAATGGCTGTAATACAGGTGGCTAAGATAGGTGGCAATACTGTAGTACAGGCAAGCGACACAGGTAGGCACAATAGATAACAAGAATAACTGCCTAACCGTGACACACGTAACAGACACAGGTAGAAAAGGAACAACGAAGTACACAAGATAAGTGCTCAGCTGTGGGAAATACAGGTAGACAATAAATGTGACACAGCTGGCTAGCATAGCCAGTTCAAATCCTAAAACAGGTGAACAAGACAGTAGCAAAGCAGAACAATCACACAGTGCAGGAAAGTAAATAGAGATAAGAGATTTTTCACTGAAGTTCTCATTCTTTGCAGAATGGTACGTCTCCATTGGGGAAGCTGTTCCGATGAGCCAGCTGGCACCAAAATGTGCTCTTTCCCCAAATACCCGTTATAGATGCTCGTTCTATTCGTGGGTAGTCCTTTCGCTCTACAGTAGGCAGATTCCAATCGCCTTCACAAATGTCTGGATCAGCTCACACGAGTTTGAGAGATCCCAGCGACTCCTACACCTGTCTAGGAGTAGACGCTCCAAGAGTAATAAGATCTTCACTCTGATCTCTTGGAGGAACCAATTCCTTGAAGCCCTTAAGTTCAACTCACTCTTTCCCTCATAGTCAAGTCCTCTTCCACTCAGACGCTCTCTCTAGCTCACGGAGACAAGGATCTGCTTGCTGGAACATTGGAGTGTAAGTTTGGCAAAGGTTGAAGCAACTGTCTTACCAAGCCCTCTATTTATAGAGGCTCCTGGAATCTGACCGTCACCCTTGTGCCATGTCAAATGAGTCGTCCCACCTATATCAACTACATGTGGTACAGACGAACGATCGGCAATGGTAACTTGTTAGATTGCTGAGTCTCTAGCTGTAGCACAGACACTTAACACAGCTAGAGACCCCACTGTACTATAGAGACCAGCTAGTCCCTTAGTATAGAATCTTGGGTGTGACTGTCTGTACTATAGCAAGTAATACAGACAGCCTTTGGCTTTGGGAAACCAGTGCAACAATGCAACTAGCACAATCCCAGTCCTGCTGATGTATCAGTCCTAAGACTTCAACAGAGGCCAAACAGGACTGTTGCTACGGGGCAACTAAACTCAAGGCGTCAGTGCCACTATCCAATACTTAAGAGCTTAGGCATTAGCTCCTTCAATCAACTTTTGATCGATCCCCCCTTGATAGTACAGGTTTCCCTACGACTCAAGAAACTAGCAAATACTAGTCTTCAGGCCTACAGGCTACAGTTACAGTCCTTGAATGCATCCAAGCCACCTTCACTCCATGTACAAGTCCCTCTGTACTTGAAACTTCCTCGCACCTCTATTACAACCAGGCCAACCGATTGTAGTCATGATCCTAGGACGCACCCATGACAACCTTCACCTTCCTTCAAGTCCCTCTACAGCAACGGCTTCTTCACCTTGCTATTATAACCAACTAGCACAACCACCTCTTGATCACCAGGCTACTCCCTTACTCTTTTTAGGGGCCACCGATCTTGGCCGAAACCTTCTCTAGAAACCTAACTTCCTGTTCACACTTAGTGAAACTGTTAGATTCCCAGTTGAGTTGCTATTAACCATCAAAACTATACCTTGGGGCCTAGATGCACTTTCAGGTCCCCATCTCTAGTGGCCCACCACCATCTATGGCCCTCCGTCACCACCCTTTAGAAATCTAGGGTCGATCGATGGTCCAATGAACCCAAAAGGATGGCTTTGCCACAGCCAGAGAACCAAAGTTGAGGCAATCACATGGTTAATTAGAAATTTGATTGACATGCAAAGGAAATCATATGCATGTTCATCAATCATTCGACACCCAAATCTAAAATTAGTCTCTGTTCACACTGTCTAGCCCATGCATGCAACAAAATACATACTTATGCACGCATGAACATAGGAGCAGGTCGTCGCTCGGCCAAATGTAACACGTGAACGCCCTGGTTTCTCACGCACGTGTACAATCCCAACCACTCCTTCTGCATTCTAGAGAGAATAAGAAGGAGAGCCATCCGCTCCATCAAAGAAACCCACCTCCACACACAAACCAAATAAAAGTAAAAACCAAGACAGACGCAGCAACAACTTTGACGATGACGACGACATGGCCGGCCTCGGCATCATGGTGGTCGTGGTCTTGCTGGTGTCCTACATGTGCGCGGTTGCGTTGGACGGCAACGGAAGCGGCGAGATGGACTCCTTGTTGGGACTAAAGGCCTGCAATGGGACGCTGGGAGAGTGCGAGGTGGACGAGGAGGACGAGTGGGGGATGCAGAGCGATGCCCTGCTGTGGTACCGGTCACTAACGAGGCAGCCGACCAGCAGATACATCAGCTATGCGGTGCTGCGTGCCGACAGTATCCCATGCAACAAGCGCGGCCGCTCCTACTATAGCAACTGCCAGTCGCAGCGCCAGGCCAACCCTTACCAGCGCGGCTGTTCTGCCATGACGCACTGCGAGCGCAACATGAACTGATCGACGCACGTTGTGTGCGGAACGAGGGAGAGGAGGAGCAGGCCTTGATGTGCATTGACTTGTTGTGTTTACATTAAATACCAGCACTGTTCTTTCTGATGTGAAGCGTAAGTAGTATAACTTAATTTGTCGTTGTTTGGTCTTCTACGTTTATTCAGTACTTATTTAGTACGTAAATGGGTTGATTTCTGGTTGTTGGTTAATTTCATTTTTTGTTTGTACGATTGATGCACCAAATAATCTTTAACATAGAGGAATTAATGGGTATGATCGAATGACTAATTCATATACAAGGATAAGTACTTTGTTCATGCTTTTCTTTTTCACTTATTTTTCTTTAGATTTGTTGGTTCGTTTACAACATATTATGCATTGGGATAAAAAAATGTACACCGCTAACAATTTGTCAATTCAACCAATGACTCCTAAAATTTCAAAACAATGAAGTGGACCTTCTAGGTTTGTTTGGACTTTGGAGCAAAGAACTAAGGAGGAGTTTTCACAGAAACCATCCAATTAACAATCATATCATGACTTTCCCAATTGCTGAAGCCTTGCTCCTGTGTTGCCTTGCTTTGGCAACCCGGGAGTGAACCAGTCATATGGCCCAACGCCCCCTCCCCCCACCCCCCTGCCACCGGCAGTGAGGCCAAGCCTCTAAAGGGGGTAGCGGCTCGAACTTTGTGGTTGTTGGTGACAATGTTAGGAGAGCTTGGCGGTAGCCATGCTATCAGGAACTTCGTCTGGAGGAGGAGGGGGGCTTGATGTAGTGGCAATGTGTGGTAGGAGCTCGTGCCGGCGGGGCTTTGGGTGGCCGGCTTATGGCTTGTGCGGGGGCTTGTGCTACGTCCGCTTGGGCAGTCAATGGTGCTACCTGGATTCGGAGATCGGCGGGGTCACGGATGTAGAGGCCTGACGTGGCACGTGCGTGTGGGTGTTGGCAGCTTTTGGCCTAGTGGCTGGGAGTGGCGAGGCGGTGTAGGTGGCTCGTGCATATCTGGAGCAGTTGGCACGCTGGCTGCAGATCTAGCACAACAGCGATGGGTTGGCTGTGCGTGAGGTGTCGGTGGGCAACATTGGCGGTCCTACGTTGAAGGTGGGCGTGGGGCAACCTTGGTGGGCTATGTTGACTGCTAACTCGGTGTGCCTAGCATACCTCCCCTGCCTTGGATGTGGGAGGTCATTGTGGGGACAACGGATCGGGTAGTGCTGGCACGGATCTAGCTCGGGCGAGTGGCAGATGTCGGGACGGCAGCCTCGGAGAGTGACACAGTGGTGCTGTGAGGGTGGCGGTCTGTGGAGTACCCAGTTTTAAGGACCGGATAAACACTCGTGTTTACTGTACTAGTCCCATGATCTGTAGCCAGTACACACAAGTTGCCTTAAATATCACAATCATACAACGATACATAGTCTGATACATAGACCGACAGGGTCTTTAGTTTACACACTTGGCCTATTAGCCGAATTCAAAGAGTTCTGCAGCGGAAGATAAGATACACATAGTTGGCGCCCATCAGTATGCCATACCCGACAGGCAACCGACTGGGGTAAGCCCTAGTCCTCATAGTCACTATCGTCTTCGGAGATGTTCTCCTCCTCGTCTGGTCAAATCAACAAGCCAGGTGAGTACATTGAAAATACTCACAAGCAATCCCGCAGGGGGTATTTAACAGATAAATTCATGTAGGGTTTATTTTCAGAGGAGACATACTAGCCTAGGTTGCATTTTGTGTGAAAAGTAAGTTCTTGCCAATAATATAGTACTAGATTGAAAGGCATTTTGGCAAACCACATTTGAAGATGAATTCAACGAGACGGTAGATAACAGCTACTGCCTCCCATGGCTTCACACCAATCATTCATACCAATTCCTCGCGCCACCGTCGTGTGGCACAACCTCGATCACACTGTTGCGGCTCCCGCTACTGACACGTAGCTCATACCGCACATTGCGGGCATAGGCTGACATCCGCCACAGGGTAAACCACCGCCTCTCAAGCCTCCCGGACAGGTTCTACCTCCCATCTTTTGAAACCAAACAAGTCTAACCAGTGTGTGGCCTAAACAAGTTATGTCCATGACCACGGACATGGCTATTCGAATAGATTTTTAACACTTTGCAGAGGTTGTATGGCTTTACCCACACGATGTGATCCTCTCTTGTTGCCAGGATCTGGTGAGTACACTTCACAAGGTGTACCAGCAGAGATTAAACAACGAGACTTTTCTGTCCACTTAGCCCTAACGACGAACCTGCCAAATGAGCCATTCTCGCACTGCTTGCTAAACCACGCCACAATGCCAACTCGTCTTTGTGTCGAACAACTTCCTACGCTAAACTGCGAGAAGGCTCTCTGGAGTCTACCCACTCTTTGCACTTTCTACCTTTCACACACGGGTTCATACGCTAGTACCAAATAGAATACTTGGTCGAGTCCTTCCCATAAAGGACATGTAGACGTACAAAAAGAACTTGGTCAAGCGGCACTTAGATTCGGTCCTTAATTGATCCGAGCAAGACTCCAATAAATCCCAGGTCACACAGGACTGGATTACTAACAATGCCACATAAGGCATCCTTATTTTGACCACCATCCTCCCCGACACCACCTTATATCTCTCACCCAGATCCAAATCAACTCTGGTTTTCATTAGGTTTTTGTCGGAAAACCTTTTCACAAACAACTTTCCCCATGATGATGGACACCTCCCTAAGGCTCCATCCTTCACACTAATAAGTATTTCGTACATATAACCAAAATTTTATTATCAAGCTGGCACTAGGTTAGGCTACGCTATTTTAAGCTCCCGACGGCATTACGATGCCGCTAGAGGGAATAATCCTTGGTTGACAAGGACGGGTATATCAATCACATGCAATAATAGGTCATAGCTACATTTAATACAAAATATTAGTGTTATCAACATAGCATGTAGGTTCGCAATCAACATATGTAAATTTTGAAAGTATTGGGTTCAACATGATCAAGGTGGGAATGCTTGCCTGGTGAGTTGGGTTACTGGTATTCCTCCTGGAATTGATTGTGCGAAAATCCGGGATCCTCCTCGAGAGAATCCAGTGCGTCAATAACTAACGTTAAAGAAAATGGCAAATAAACGACGAGGTTGTGAAATCCAAATAAGAACCAATGCACATTATATGCTCATGCCAATTTAAAGTGCTCTAGAAAATAGCCCTGAATATTTTTGGCAATTTAGAGAAACCCTACTCCGTAAATAATTACAACCTTTTCTCTGTGTATATGCAAACGTGTTTGAATTTCAAAGATATGTTCGAAAGAAAAATTGGGAATGATTTTGGAGGGGTGCAGAGGCCTAGGTAGTGTCCATATACTGCCCTAAAATTCCTAGGATTAATTTGGACAGCACGAGTGCGCCTTTAATGCAGTGGTCACGGGAATTAAAATGGGCATTGCCACTTGGTCCGGTGGTAGGCCCGACGGGATGCCAAGGCCCACTGGTCAGCGGTAACCACTACTTACCGCTCCACTGCTTTAGGAAAAAAAATTGGCCCACCTAGCAGTGGGACAAACAGAGCATCGCCGCTCAGAAGGAGGAAGAATGAAGTCTTAGCAATGCAAAGGAAGATGGCAGTGGTTAGTTGCAGGGGAGGGGAGTGGAATGGGATTGCAATGGGGCTTGGATGCTGCTTTAAATAGGAGGAGCAAGGGAGGAGGGGGTGTGTCACCCTTTGGCTTGATTGGCATGGTGGTAGAGGGGGCCCGCATAGCTTGGACATGGTGGCAGCTCATGAGGAGGTCAAGGGGGAGGTCCCAGATATGGTTGGCTTGCTGCTACTGCTTGGAAGCGATGAAAAGTGAGGAGATGCCATGCTGTGCACGTCCAGGATAGGGTCAGAGCGTGCCCTGGCATGCACACATTGGCATGGGTGTTGTCCCGGTGCCCTTGGTCACGTTCTGAGTGAATTGTTCATGTCACGGGTTAAGGTCTGGCGTATAAAGATGATCTGGAGCAGATGAGGCAAAAAGGAGTAGTGTAGGTAGCTCGGGCATGCATGCCACGCATGGCATCAACTAGAGTGTAGAAGGGCAGAGGCACAAAGAAGCTTTTGCAGAGGTGGCCAGTGGCATGGATAGACTTATGGAGAGTAGGGAGGGGCCTGGGAGCTTTAAGGCACCTTTCCCCCAACTTTTGACCAAGGTTGCATGTGATTAAGTGTTTAGGGCAGAAGGTGTTCGATAGGGTTTTCTCCAAATATTTGCACTGAAGTTACTAGTATTTTTGCACATTTGATCTTTTGGATGTATACTCTATGTTGTTGGATTTTTGGTAAATTTTCGGAGAGGTGCAGCTAGGGGTTGTAGTACAAATGTAAAATCAGCCTGTTTTGGTATTTTTGAAGTTGTTTAGAAAACTTGCACTGGAGTTCTCTATTTTTATTTATAACTAGGTGCTAATTGGTCTCAGGTATTTTATAGAATTTTTCCAGAATTTTTGGAGCAAAGGAGGCACATGGAATCATGTTTTTAGGATTTATTCTTTGGAAGAAAATAAATAAGAAAAGGGTGCATTGTTAGGATTTAAAGGGTGGGGCCATATATCTGAGATATGGGCCCCTGGGGTGTCTGGTTATGTGCTACCATGTTTTCTTGTATGTTGTTAGAATTTGTCTCATGTTGGGACAAAAGGCGAACTAGGGTTTTTCATAAAGTCGTTGAGGGAAGAAAAGGACTTAGGGTTTAGGGTTTTTATGCATCTGCATATATATGCATATATGTTGGTTAATTTGATAAATGTTTGAACAAGTGGTTCGTGAGAATCATGCGAAGGTTATGTCACCTGCGTATATGCACATATACGCATGTGTCGGATTTTAGTTATATGACATGAGATGATGCGAAGAAATCACGAGAGGCAAAAATGCGGATAAAATAATTAAAGTTTTACTAAGGACCTAATTTTAGTGTTTTAAAACGTGCTAAAAACTTGGGCGTGACACAGTCCTAGGCCGCGGGTGTGGTGGATCGTCGACCTGACTAACGTGTTGTCTATTGCGATGGCGGTGGGCTGCGAGCGGCAGTCCAGCACAATGAGGATTGCAGGATGGCCGGCTCATGCGTCATTGTAGTTTGCGTGCCAGGTAGTGAAGGTCTGAGTGGCGGCCTCGGAAGGTGGTGACTGCGGGCTGTGTTGGGTGCAATAGTTCTCATGGACACTGGATGGTGGCCCCAAGTTGTGGCGGGCCTTGGAGTGTCGGGCCTTGCGGACGGCCTAGGGTTTGGAGGTGCACTTTTACCTCCACCAAAGCTAGAGCATCCCATGCCCGCTGCTGGAATAATGACCAATTTTTGAAATAATCTAGTCCATAAAAACACGAAATATGACATGGATATTATTCAAGCAACAGATTTTATCATCAAGCTATTCTCAAACAAAATGGATATGCTAGCTTCAAGTAAGTAGTGTACTAGCATATCCCTCATAATTTCATAAACAATTACGCCAAAGCCAAGCACAAACAAAAGGATGCGCAAGACATATGTTGCATTTGGAGGGAATATGGTAGCACTATTGTTGTTGTCGTTGCCAGCCACGTTGTAGTCGTTGGTTGATGTAGAAGAAATAGTCGCATGTGAACATCGCGCTTGCTGTAGACGTAGCAGTCATGTGCACGGTCAATATATACGAAGATGACAAATGTGAGTAGTTGTGCCGAGACGCTCCCTAAAAACCTTATTCACCATCTCTTGGTTCTGGAGGCTTGTTCTCCCGAACGGCAGTACACATTGACGTCAGGATGGGGAAGCTTTTGTAGCAACAACAAAACGGTGGAGAAGAGGTGTGCGTGAGAGATTGCTCTGCTCTTATCTACTCAGTGCACAACTCCGTATATAGGTGCAGTCGGAAAATGCAAAATGGAGAAAAGACCGAGAGATGAAACGAACTGACCACTCATATGTGATTGGCTCGATCAGTCATCAATGACGGGCGAACTCATCTGCAATGGGCGAGATGAATTTTTATGGTTTTCACCTTACGCTTTTAGCTAATTAAATCTATTAACGTGTTCGTTACCAAAGTTTTATCCTTGGACCAGAATGGTAAAAGACCGTACTGCACATCCAGCCACACCACCGCTCGTGCATGTGCCAGACCCAGCGCGACTCAGAGGTGACACGAGCTAGTGAGTGACAGTGTGCGTTGTGCTGCCTCCTTCCAATGCCACAAGGGAGAGAGCTATATCCCACCTTACAAGGTGGTGTACGTCCACTTAAACTCTTCATATGGGACTAAAATAATTCCACCTCTTGCGAATGAATGGGCCTTTGGGATTTATCTGATATAATTGTTTTATTGATGGGTTGGGCCCAATTAAATCGAACAATCCCCCACCAGACCCCAAGGGCACATGCATTTTCATTCTGATCCACTGTAATGTGATGAGGACATCTCCCATGCTACCATCCAAGGACCAATCACCCGTTCCCGTGCCCGACGACTTAATCATGAGGTGCATTCGTTTCTTGCTATCCATAATTATGTGGCTAAGGATGAGATGCTACTTAATGGTGATATTTTGATTCTTAGGAACATGGGAGAAGCAATACTGGACCAGCCACAAGAGGATGAGGCATCACCCCAAGTCAAGTTGGACTCCACTTCAACTCCGAATTCGGTTCGGTTTCAGCAGACAACACCTACATAAATGGGGCATAACTTTCTCATACGGAGTCCGATTGAAGAGTTCTTATATGCGTTGGAAAGATAATGATGGCACCTTTCCAATGGATCTGACGCCACATTATGAATAATTACAGAGACATTGGAATTGTCAGAATAATTCGTCAGGTGCTGCGACACCGTTTTGGGCCACTTTGGGCCTTGTTTTTGTTTCGGGTCTTAAGCCCAGGTTTAGGGTGAAACTCTCAGAAACCCTAGGTATAAATACTCTATAGCTGTCATTGTTTAGGGCGGGTTTTGCTTAGATTATTCTGCCATCGCAGTTTCGCTGATTTCATCAGTTTGTAGAACCCCACTTCAAGTAATCAAACATTCCTCTACGTTTGTGAGATTGCTTCTACTGTGTTCTTGCTTGTGTTCTTGATTCGCATGCAGGGATAAGCCTTCTTGGTGAGGTCAACCATGTTCGCACGTGGTTGATAACCAACGGAGCCGTGGTGTAGCGATCGCAGGGTTCGGATCAGTCCTGATTGGAAACCGGGTCGTCAACGTCGAGTTCTCCATAATCGTGATTATCCCCTCCTGACGGAAGATCGGGCACCCCCGTGCGCATCATAATGTTTGATATATCAGCGTTTCAGTGGAGACTATTAAGTTGAACATCCACCTAGACATTAAGCTACATTCATCCACAAATGAAATGGACTAAGCCTTGAATTGACAGTTTTGTGAGGACAAGTTTCACTTAAAGTCTTAACTGGTACTAGGCTACCCCTTGGTTTGGAGCATATAATTCATACTCCTAGCCTTTCATGAGTTTGCTAGACATTACCCTATCTCATAGACTGTGACTAGCAATCAAGTTCACATAGGTGTATTCTTTCAAGGCTACTTTGTAAGACAACATCTTTGCTTATACAAGCCATAGAGCATTTTAAGACAAAAGCTAGTCAAGCTGCCATACAAATTATGAGAGTATTGCATCTCCAACATGGTGGGCTTATAAAAGTATAATCTGCAGTTAACCAACAACTTGTTTTTCCTTGGTTAACTCACGTGGGTCTCATACCCATCTCCCTCGGTGCAGCTATCACATTCTGTGACAAACCTTTTGTAAAAGAACTTGCCAAATTCTTAGTTGTTTGGATGTAATCCAAAGTTATCACTCTGGAGTTTCCTGATAGATTTCACCCTTCTCTTCACATGTCTCGTTGACTTCATGTTATCCTTAGAATTGTTCACCTTGGCAATCACTGTTTGATTGTCATAATTCATGAGGATAGCTGGTATTGGTTTTTCAAATACCAGCAAATCTATCAAGAGCTCATGAAGCCATTTTGCTTCAACAATAGCTGTATTTGATGTTGTGAGTTCTGCTTCAATTGTTGACCTTTTTAAGATGGTCTGCTTGCAAAAATTTCAAGAAATAGCGCCACCTCCAAGAGTGAAAACATATGCACAAGTGGCCTTGATCCCATCAGCATCAAAAATCTAGTTTGAATCACTATAACTCTCCAGCACTCTTGAATGCCTTTTTATTGAATACCATAGCTCGTTGTGCCTTTGAGATAGCACATTACTCTCTCAAGAGCATGGCAATGATCATCACTTGGATTGGAAACAAACCGGCTTAGTTTGCTCACAGTAAACACAATGATGTCAGGCCTCGTAGCGCTAGCTAAATACATAAGTGAGCCAATTACTTGAGAATATCTCAATTGGTCCCTGGCTATTCTTCGATTCTTCTGAAGCAGCATGCTCGTATGATAACGTGTTAGAGAAGGCTCGCAGTCCATATAACCAAAACGACTCAAGACCTTTTGCACATAATGGGATTGCACAAGTGTGATTCCACCATCTTCACCTTTCAACAGCTTGGTTTTCAAGATAACGAAGCTACTCCTAGATCCTTCATGTCAACACTGTGAGATAAGAAAATTTTGACCTCCTCAATGACATGAAGGTTGGTTCCAAAGATTAGCATGTCATTGACATACAAGCACAAAATAACTCCCTCACCCCCGCCATGGCGGTAGTACACACATTTGTCAACTTCCTTCATTCACAACAAAGCCTGCAGATATAAGAGTTATGTCGAACTTCCCATGCCATTTCTTAGGTGCTTGTTTCAAGCCATACGAAGACTTCAGTATTTACACAACTTTCCTTCTTGACCATCTACTATAAATCCATCTGGCTACTCCACATAAACATCCTCCTCCAACTCTCCATTCAGGAAAACTATCTTAACATCCATCTGATGAACGAGAAGACCATACGAGGCAGCCAATGATAGTAGTACTCAAATAGTGGTCAATCAGGCTACAGGTGAGTAAGTATCAAAAAATTCTTCACCGTCTTTCTAGGTATAAACCTTGGCCACAAGCCGCACCTTGTACTTCTCAATAGTACCATCAGGCCTAAGATTTTTCTTGAACACCAACTTACATCCTATAGGTTTGCACCTGTAAGGACGATCAGTGATCTCCCAAGTTCCGTTAGCGACAATAGAATCCATTTCACTACGGACTGCTCCTTTCGAGTAGTTAGCATCTAGAGATGCATAAGCTTCTGAAATAGTCTTGGGAGTATCATTCGCCAGATTCATAATGAAATCATCACCAAAAGACTTACAGTCATTTGTCACTTGCTCCTCTTAGGAGCTTCATTGTCTTTCTCCTCAGGATTTTCCTTGAGTGTTTGTTCAAAATATTTCATAGGAATGGCAAGCTTAAGAGTTTGATCAAGGTCAAGACTACTGCTAGATATATCTTTCATGGGAAAATATCTTCAAAGAATGTGGCATCTCTGGACTCCATGATTATACTGACGTGCATGTCAGGTACTCTGAATTTCACCACTAAAAGTCTATAACCAATGTTATGATGAGCATAGCCCAGAAAGACACAAATTACGATTTTTGGTCCAAGCTTGCATTTCTTTGGAATTGGCACATTGACTTTCACCAAACAACCCCATGTACGGAAGTAAGAAAGTGACGTCCTTTGCTTTTCCCATTGTTCAAATAGGGTTATCTCTTTGTTCTTTGTAGGAACCCTATTTAGAACATGACATAAAGTCAATATAGCCTCCCTGCACCATGCCTTTGATAGACCCGCAATATCTAACATGCCATTCACCAAATTAGTTAGAGTGCAGTTCTTCCTCTCAGCAACCTCATTTAACTAAGGTGAATAGAGAGGCATTTTCTCATGGATTATACCATGTTCCTCACAGAAAAAACTAAAATCATTAGAAATGTACTCCCCACCATGATTTGACCGAACCCTTTTGATCTTTCTTTCAAGTTGTTTCTCAACTTCTGCCTTATAGATTTGAAAGTAGAGTAAAGCCTCATCCTTAGATTTCAAACAAATACATCTATCAATATCACGTGGAGTCATCAATCAATGTCATTAAGTATTTACTTCCACTTTGTGTCAACACACCATTCATCTCGCAAAGATCCGGATGTATGAACTCTAATGTTGCCAAGTTCCTTTCCTCTGCAGGCTTGTGAGGCTTACGAGGTTGCTTAGCTTGTACACGAGCTTGACACTTACAGCCTTTGACTATGGTTAGTTTCTAGGTTAAATTCAAACTGGCAAGCCATGTCATGATACCAAAATTAATATCAAAAATTCGTGAGTGCCAAACATTAGCTTCACCTCCATTAACTTTATGACAACATGGTTTACAACTTTATTACAAAAGTTTGAAAGAGAAAGGCGAAACAAACCTCCACACTCATAGTCTTTTCCAAAAAAAAGTCCACACTTGGACAAGACTACTTTATTAAACTCAAATACCAACTTAAACCATCTCGACAGACCGTTCTGCCAAGCCGTCTATGCAAAGTGCGTCACAGGAACCGTCTGAGAAAATAATTATGACCGGTTCCCATTATGTGGGACACTTTAGTACAGATAGTTCCTCATGCGAACCATCTATAAAACTATCATAGAGGGTTGTATACTGGGACCGTTTGTACTGTAAGGGTATCACAGACCATCCCTTTGTTAGAACCATCTGTAAAAACATCATGCAACATGGAGCCATCTGTACAAATAGCTATATAAATACTCTCCATCTACCTTGAGCTCGGGCTTGCTATCTGAAACAGAGGAGGGTAGCAGTGAAATGGTGGAATTTTTCGGTAGAAACTCGTAGATTCAATGGCATTTGCTAGTCTAAGGTGAGGGTTATGTTCTAATTTGGTTTAGATATCTAGATTTGTTGTAATTTGGATCTTGAGCTAGCTAGATCTACATTTTGTTCATCATGGATCTAGAATTGTTAGTACAAAACTTTTTAATCTAGCTAGGCATGAGGCTCCAAATATAGTGTTTTAATTAATT
This sequence comes from Stipa capillata, assembly GCA_019208055.1. NCBI lineage: Eukaryota > Viridiplantae > Streptophyta > Magnoliopsida > Poales > Poaceae > Stipa > Stipa capillata. The sequence goes on along the minus strand of JAGXJF010002947.1, from coordinate 37,848 downwards.
TATGAACGTCATTTATTACATGATTTTTTTATAATTAGCTCCAAACTTGAAGAACTTTTGCATAACTGGGTCATGCATTAACATAAATGCGAGCAAATCTAGTGTTTTAGATAAATCTACATATAATTGAACTTTTTATACATATAGTTTAACAACAAAAATATTTAACGATAAGTTTTTAATTTATGTTAACTCATTTAATTCTACATACTTGGATACCTAGCTCTTACATATAGCTTTGTTAATGTAGGGTAATGTTGTTCTTTTAAGTTATTTAAATAAATAGCTCTGAACTTGAAGAACTTTTGCATAATTTTGTTTATGCGTTACCATAAATGGCTAGCTTAAATCTAGTGTTTTAGATTAATTTATGTACATCTTTTATTACATGAATTTCTAGGTAGCTCTTTTTTTCAATGAAAAGCTAGGTGGATCTCTTTTATTATCTTATTTCTCATTGTGCAACACGTGTAGCTAGTTGGATCATGGCTGGATGTACGATTCTCGTACGAACTAAGGGTACCTTGATGGTATGACAAATTTTTTGAGAGTTGCGGAGGAGGATAGGTTGAAGAAGGGTGTTGAATTTATATGTTGTCCTTATTGTGATTGTAGAAATGAGAGATAATTTCTCAGGCATAACTCAGCCCTATAGATCCAAGCACACTTGATTATTAGTTCAAATCGAACAACACATGTTGGACCAAACATGGTGAAGAGCAGAATATGTTACATGAAGAGGTTGGCATTGTCAAAGATAACAAGAAAATAGGTGCAGACGATGATTGTGATGGTGCAGACAAAGATGATAGGTTGGATCAGATGCTGCACGATGCAGAAGTGAACTTTAATACTGACAGAGACTTAAAAAAATTTCATGTGCTTGACTAAGGACTCCAAAAAACCTTCATCCATGGGTTGCAAGCTGAAATACACAAAGTTGTCATCCATGCTTGAGCTGCTTAAATTGCAAACAAGCTATGATTGGTCAGACAAGAGTTTCATAGTGCTCTTAGGCTCCTATCAGACATGCTTCCGGATGGAAACGAGCTGCCAAAAAAGAAATACCAAGCAAAGTAGGTTCTTTGTCCATTGGGGGTCGAGGTAGAAAGGATACATGCATATACAAATGACTGTATCATGTACCGTAAAGATTTATCAAACTTGCATTCATGTCCAGCGTGCAAAGAATCTCATTACAAGTGTAACAATTAATCAGACAACAGCGAGTATTGCATCGAGGTGAAGAAAGGAATTCCCGCTAAGCTGGTGTGGTATCTGCTTGTAATTCCGCATCTGAAGCGTTCATTTGTGAATCCAAAAGAGGCCAAATTGTTGTGCTAGCACTCGGAGGACCGTAAGGAAGATGTAAAGCTAAGACACCCTGCTGATTTTGCCCAGTGGAGAAACATCGACAAGATCTTCGAAGACTTCGGTGCGGAACTGAGGAATCTAAGGTTTGCATTGAGCATGGATGTCATGAATAATTTTGGCAACATGAGCAGCCGGCATAGTACTAGAGTAGTATGTACAACCTACCTCCTTGGCTGTGTATGAAGCGAAAGTACATCATGATGTCGTTGCTTATCCAAGGGCCAAAGCAACCTGGAAATGATATTGATGTGTACCTAAGACCATTGGTGGAAGATCTCAAAACATTGTGGAATGAAGGGGCACAGGTATGGGGTGCGTACGAAAAGGAAAATTTCATGTTACGTGCCATGTTTTTCTGCACGATCAATGATTTGCCTGCCCTGTGTAAACTTTTGAGCTAGAGTAAAGAAGTAGACAAGGTTTGCTCTCAGTGCTTAGACGGTACTGCGAATATGTGGTTGCACTAGTACAGAAAAGGTTATCACTGACGGGCAGATATCACCCATCTGTGACGGGCGAAGAGCCCGTCAGCAACCAATCGTCAGTGGTAACACAAGTTACCTCTGACGGGTGGAGCAACCGTCAGAGATAGCAAATTATCTCTGACGAGCGAAAATTTGGACCCGTCAGAGATAACCGCTGGAGAGGACCACATGAGCGAACTGTAGAACACATCTATGACGGGTAGGTTACGTAAGTCTGTCAGTGATAACTCCTACCTTTGACGGCTACTAGTAGCCGACCAGTCAGAGATAGAAGTTATCACTGACGGGCAGTTTATCGGTGCCCGTCAGTGATGATTATTACCTTTGACGGATGTTTAAAGTTGCCCGTCAGTGATGAGTCTTACCTTTGATGGTTCTTTAAAGTTGCCCGTCAGTGATTATTGTTATTACTGACTGTTTTGTATATGCGCCCGTCAGTGATGAGCCTATTCATAAACCTATTTTGCTGGCTAGCCTCAGGATTTGCTAGCCATGCTTAAAAAAATTCCCAGCTGTGCAGCCCCCTAGCTACACAGCCTCTCAGCAACCCCAGCTGCGAGGCACAGGCACAAAGTATACACATCACAAATATTTGAAATAACAACGTACATCACATAGCATCACATTTAGAACACATTCAGAAATATTTGAAATTCACAAATCGAAATGCAAACATGCACATCTCTCATGCGGCATTGAAGAGAACAGAGTTACAAATTGAAATGAAATTCAAGTTGCATTGAAGAGAATAGAGTATACAAATATGAACTAAGTTATCAATAAGTCAATATTTTCCGGAGGTGGGAGGCAGCTCTACGCCGGCGTAAAATTCACCGCGTGGCCGGACGACATACTGGTTCAAGAAGTACGCAAAGACATCTCTCATGTGGCATTGATCCCGTAAGTAGTCGTAGTTGAGAGCCAGGTAGTCCTTGAAGTCTTTTTCACTGGATAGTGGGTTCCAGCGACGAACCATCGCGTCCATGTGCGCGCACACATAAAACCCACATGTCACGCTATTTGCCGGCTGCTGCTTGCATGGGAAGTCAAACGCGTGGCTGAGCCTAGGATTTGACTTTTTCCAGCGCGCCGTCCCTCCCATTGCCCTAAATTAATTTGGCATACGCCTCGTCAATGCTCCGCCGAATCTTGGAGAAGTCCCTAGGGCGTAGTCCTTCTCCGCGCCTGAGAGAATCAAGGTAGAAGACCTTGTTCCAAGGTACGACTATCACGAGAAGGACCCAATGGTCGCTGCATAGACCAGATGAGATGCATGTAAACACACGCAGCTATTTAATTAAGTGCTTGAACACAAGATTGACGCAATTAGTAAAGAACTCATGGAGGGTTATACGGCACGATTAGCATTTCACTGTCCCTTTGCGCGAGCCATGCCTCGGAGATGAAATCAACGACCGACTAAAATGCTTCGTCGATTTGGCGGTCGTGCAAGATGCACGGATCGATGAACCCAATGCTCGCTTTGTTACGCCTGGCCTCTTTAGATTGCCAGAGTGTCCAGACCCTCATTAGCGCGGTGTCTAGTCTCTTCAGGTTATACATGCTCCAGACGGCTTCAAAGTCGACGTTGAATGAAGGACTGTTAAACTCTCGATAAAAGTGATAACTTTCTGGTACTTCGACTTTGATGAAGGACACAAATCGTTCCGGTTGACTCGAGTGTAGCACGATCATATCATGCAGCAGTTTTGCCTCGGCTCCCAAAGTTTGTATTTCATCGTCTGGGAGGAGCAGCTGACCGGGGATGTAGCTGTCTGCCCTTGCTTTCTGTCGTACTTCAGGAGTTGACGCGTAGGACAGGGACTTAGCGGCGCTATCTTGTTTTGCTAACCTCTTTGCGGTGCCGCCCCATTTGGTGTTCCTTCTCTTTGGAGCCTTTTGGGCCGCAGTTGGATCACTCTCCATACGTATTATGTTTTCCTTAGGCGTAGGGCCAGCAAATGCCTCCTTCATTGCGCCGTGAAGTGTGCCTGGAGATAAAGTCTTCGCGGCACCTTGCGCACTGACGGGCTCCGCTGGCGGTACGACATTCTTTGGGTCCTACCTATGCTTGGTGCGTCTTTCTTTTCTCGGCGGCTCGGGTGCATCGACAAGTGGCGGATCAACTTCCATTGGAGTGGCATCTGCCTCCGGTCCCTCATGGGCTGGCATCGAGTCTTCGTCTCTCCGGTCGAATGACAGATGTGTTTGGCTCAAGGCCAAAGGAGATATCCGGGTTGATGGAGAGGCGCTGGCCGGAGATGCGCGAGTCGAGGCCCCTTCTACAATCACTTGAGCCTTCGGCCACCGGATGAAGGTCATCAGGCATTGTCCTAGCGTGGTCGCATCCTCTTCAGGAGGTACAGGGACAGTCATGGCACCGAACTCGGCAACTACCCTATCCACCTGTACCTTCACCATGTCCGGCGATGTTATCTGATGGTGCGTCAGGGCCCCCGAAGAAGCTGGCATCAGTAGGCCGTGTGCGACGGTAACATTGGCGCCCAGCATAGGATAAACCAATCGGCATTTCGTGGGCACCTGCACCTGTGAAACAGTTAAAGGTTGGTTCTCGGCCATTAGAGTAGTGTTTGAAACATAAGATGTGTATGAAAGATTCTACTAAGTGCCATGAACTTACATTTAGGGTATCGTACGGATACGATGTAGCTACCCCATCGGAGGTGGCCGCGTTGGTAGAGGCGCAACTGCTCCCTCCAGGAACGTTCGGCGCATGATGCATGGGTGGCAGATCCCCATAAAGCCTTGCGAACTCCTGTCTTGCCGCCTCTCGTGCCGCCTCTTCCGACCATCTCAGGAAATCCTCGCCGATCTCCTGTCTCGCCGCCTCTCTCGCCTTCTCCATCATCGCTTCCATTAAAGCGTCGTGCCTGCTCCTCTTTCTTTGGCGGGCGGCATCAGGTGATTTGGGAAAGATTCTATCCCATGTAGCGGCTACACCGACACCTCGTATACGCCCAGTTTTCTCTGGGTTTCCCAGAGCAACCGATAGAGGTGTTTGCCACCTCTCGGAATGTACGGAATCTTGAGAGGATTCCTGCTGGCTCAACTGTACCTGCAATAGAGACGTATCATATTTCACTACCGAGCGTTTAGGAAACAAGTTATTTACGATGGATTGACAGGACAGGTCGAGTGAGTACCAATCGATTGGACACCGCCTGGACCTCCTCGGTGGGGAACGTCACATCCCCCGTCGTCGGGTTCACTTTCGTGTGACCCCTGGCCCAGTTTCTGGCGCGAGGCTCCGATATTTCCTCGAAAGGAACTGGTTTCCCAGCCGCTCGTACTGCAGCATCTTCTCTTTCCCATTTACTCTTTATCCCGGCGTACCCGCGGCTGCCAACTCTGTGGTTGAATTTATTCCTCCTTCGCAGCTCCTTGTTCTTCTCACTCTTGGCCTTGAACTCGTCAGTGCTCCTCGAGGCGACGAATTGGTCCCACTGCTCATCAGTTACTTTCGATCATCTTCTTCCCGGATGGTAATTTTTCATCACGTACTCCTTGGTCGCAGTGTGTCTCCAGTTCTTGTGAGCATTACACATCGTTATCTCCGCGTGGTGCTTCACCGTCTCCTTCAGGTGCTCCGGGACCTCGAACAGGTTAAACAGCGAAGTCAACAAGGCATCTATCTCTGACCGGGGCACCTGGTTCCATTCGGGAGTAGTGATCGGGATGTTCTCCCGTACGAGCACCCCACAGGTGTTGTTGAATTTCGACGCTGAGCTCGTTGGTTCACGTGGTGCGCCTGTGTCGGGGTCGACCCCCGTGATGACTAAGGTCTGCGTCGGCAACTTGTTCCCCGTTCTTGGTTTTGCGCTGCCTTCTTGGTGCCGTTACAACTTCGGCCTCGACCTCATCCCCAGGATTGAACGGTCCAGAGCCTCTTTTTTACGTAAATATATGAACTAGATTAAATAAAGACCTAATATGTTTATAATAAAGCTAATTGAATTAAATAAGAACATTGTCCACTATGGAAATTATGATTTATTAAAAGTTTAGATCTTCAATTTGTAACACCTACTAATCACATCAAGACGTACACAAGAGAAGTAGAGGGTACGTTGTGGTGGCTTCAAGTTTAAATTGATCTCATTCAAATCTATTCTTCTAGTTTAAATAAATCAACGTGTATAGAAATGAAGAAGAAGGTATCAATGTTACGATTTTCTTTTCAGAATTTTTAGGGAAGGTAGAGAAAATAGTCTTCTCATATGTTCTCTATGTCATTTATAGATGATAATAAAAACACGTTATACAATGAGTTATCTTTTGTTACCATTTCTAGCAATTAATGTCTAATGACATAGGATTAAAATTAAACTAAAAAATAAGTGACAAAGAGAATATATTGTACAATGGAGAAAATAGTCATCTCTTAAGCGTGAAGGGATCTAAAATTCTATGTGATACCTTTAAGAAAAAAAAATCTAATGTCACACTATTAGATACTCTTAATTGACTGTAAGGAAGAAAAAATATCAGGTGCATCAAATGTAAAGCCGGGATTATTAGGATATGCTCTCCGAATGGCATAAGCTGTTGCTCACTTGCTGCTCTAGGTCAGAACCAGATCCAATGGATATATGCTATATATCTTGTACTCTAATTCCATGCACATATGTCAATCTTCTTCATTCCCTTTAACAAGCTAGCTAACTACATTGTGTGCATAGATATATATATATATATATATAAGCCAATCTAGTTCGTATCAGAAAAGGCAGTAAATAGTCAACAAAACAACCGCGCGTCGATCGAAACTATGCAGAGGAATAATACAATTGGAAAATGGAAAATTTGCTTGAGACCCTAAGTGAACAGCAATTACAAATGAAAAAAGTTCTAAAAGATAACACTAGTGAGAAGCAACGAAATTGAATTACCCGGGCATGCTGGAGTGGGAGGAAGAGGTGGCGGCACCGGAGTGCAAGGAGGAGGAGGCGGCAGCAGTGGCTTTTGCGGTGGCGGCGACCGTGCCCGCGGCGAGGGCGACCTCGGTGGCGGTGGCTTGCGCGGTGGAGGCGACCTCGGTGGCGGTGGCTTGCGCGGTGGAGGCGACCTCGGCGGCGGTGGCCGCGGTGGAGGCGGCCCCGACGGCAGCAGGAGTGGAGCAGGTGGCGGCAGGATCCATGGAGCGCGTGCGGAGCAGTGCAGATCCGTCGGCGGCGGCGGTGGCAGTTCGGCGGAGGCGACTAGGGCTTGCTGCTGGTCCAGGCTTGAACGGATGCGCGGGCACGAAATTTTTTCTAAGTGTCTAGTCCTATATATAGAACACACTCATCACTGACGGGCCGACAAAAATACCCGTCAATGTTATATATCAGTGACGGTCACCACATAAAGGCCCGTTAGTGTCGATGATGTCATCACTGACGGGCAAAAAATACCGACCCGTCACTTGTATTTTTGAGTGACGGTCACCAAATAAGGCCCGTCATTGTTAACTTATCATCACTGACGGGCCAAGAAGGTCTGCCCGTCAGTGGTAACGCTACCACCGCTAGTACCGCACATCTTTAGTCCCACCTCGCCGAGTGAGCAGCGCGCGCACTAGCTTAAAAGGGCAGCTGCGCCTTCGGCTTTCGAATTCCTTACAACCTTCACTCATACTCCGGGCCACCGCTGGTCCCCTGCGCGGCCTGGGCTCATGCACCTGGGCGCTGTGCTCGGGATAGGCCTCTGGCCGGTCCCCTGCGCAGCCCAGGGCTCGTGGGCCTGGGCGCTGTGCTCGGGATAAGCTGGTGCGCCTAAATTTTTTACTTTACATAATTTGTTCACTTCTATTTACATCACTGGAGACTGATTTGCACTAAGCAACTATTGCATTAAGAAACAATGTAGCTATTTAAAAGCTCATCAGTCTTTTGTGTTCCAAAACTTATTTGTACATGTTTGCAAATATAAGAGAATATCTTCAAATGTGTTCCTAGGTATTTTAGGACATGGATAACAGGAAGGTATTTTAGGACATGGATAATAGGAAGATCGACAACAACAAATGTTAGAACTTAGACATGAAGCGCCCAGGCCCACGAGCCCAGGCCGCGCAGGGGACCAGCGGTGGCCCGGAGTATGAGTGAAGGTTGTAAGGAATTCGAAAGCCGAAGGCGCGGCTGCCCTTTTAAGCTAGTGCACGCGCTGCTCGCTCGGCGAGGTGGGACTAAAGATGTGCAGTACTAGTTGTGGTAGCGTTACCACTGATGGGCAAAAAAAGAACCCGTCACTTGTATTTATAAGTGACGGTCGCCAAATAGGGCCCGTCAGTGTTGACTTGATCATCACTGACGGGCAAAAAATACCGACCCGTCACTTGTACGTATCAGTGACGGTCTCCAAGCAATGCCCGTCAGTGTTGATCATGTAATCACTGACGGGGTTGTATTTGAACCCATCAGTGTTATTTATCAGTGACGGTCGCCTAATAAGGGCCTGTCAGTGTTGACTTCATCTTAGTGTTTCCAGAGTCTAAGACTCAGGTGGATAGCTTGAGTTTGTCACCTGAGACTCAGGTGGATAGCTGGAGTTTGTCACCTTCCATCCATTGATTCATCCAACTTCCATCCATTCAACCAAATGCTTGCTAAGTGTAAAGGATTCATCACTTGCTGGGCTTCCAACATAATCAAAATTGCATATCTATATAAATGACAACACTTATATCACACATATATATTTATATCTACATCACATAAATGACAACAGTTATCTTGATCACACATATATATTTACATATCTACATCACATAAATGACAACACTTATATTAAGTTCCGTCGTTCTTGTCATCGTCATCGACTAGCTTCTTCCCTTGATATGTCAGTCCTTCGTTATGATCACATAAAGTAGCAGCTATGCGGTCTAATAGTTAACCTACATTACTAGCTAGTCTTTTAGCATATACCAATCGAGGTCCTCCTGTAAGTCATGTTTTTCTCATGTGGCAAGTTTCCAAGGAATCCATGTCCATACTATATATAAGGGCATCAAAATGTATTAGCTAATGATTTAGTCCGTTGGTTTGTCAATTAAGTTGGCCACTGACTAATGAAAATTTGGAATATTTCAAGAGATCTAGACTTAGCTAATTGAGCTAACTTATCAGGCGTTAGCACTACTAGAGTATAGTATTAGCCATGCATCAAGCAGATTAATTACTAACTATCTTGTCTTAATCGATCAGGACACTTAGTGATACTGACTATGCTGGTTGCTGCTGGAGTTGGATCCACAGTGTTCCGCAAACAACAGAACAACAATCAAGATTAAACTATGTCTTAAAAGTGATTAGTGTCTCAGTGACAAGTAGTTGGTAGACACGTCTTATATACGTTAATTGTTCATCAGATGTACCTGGTTGTTAACGGAAGCATGAAGTTATCAGGATAGTTATTTATAGGAAGCGATTAATTAGTGAATGCTCATTAATTTACTAAAGGTGCTAATGATTGAATCAAGTCGTACTATTACAGAACTTTGATTACTCATTAGGACTATACATGTGGCAGCATGTTCGGTAAGTACTAGGACCGACATTGAGCTTGCCTGACATTGGTGAAGTAAATTTTTAATTAACTGGTCATTGCGTTTCTTGCGCTAACTAATGGACTAACCAAACCGTACATTAACCGAATGATACTTGTTGATTGAATAACGCCTAGCTCTATGTTTAGCAGGACGTTATAATCCATTCAACATGAACTGAAGACCTAATGCCGCATCTGTTCTTATCAAATCACCCGACCATCAACGCATATATATAAATCCATATATCACAACCATCAGAGTATAAAATTTTCAATTTGAACCTCATGCAGAAGAGGAATCAAGATGCTATACGTGTTGATTAGAGAATGGATTCTAAATAGTTTACCGATTACTCGTCAACTTAGTACTCGATTAGGAGTATGAATAAACAACCAAGGAGTAGAGACTCACAGCCGAGCACATCAACATTTACACGTTTTGCAGGCACGAGCTCAAATCTCCACAAGTCAAGAGCATTAGAACCAAATCTGGAATTAGAGAAGGGGAATTGGGAGCTCACTGGAGGAGGCAGCTTGCTTGGCAGTGGAAAGGAGAAGGGGGTGCACGGCCAGGGCAGCGGGGGCACTGAGGTCGTCGGCGGCGGAGATGGAGCTCGAGCTCGGTGGGATGCTGGAGCTGGCTCGCCGGCCAGTGGGCTCAGACCCGGGGCTCGGACTAGGGCGAACGGCGCAGGTGGTGGACGCGGCACGGGGCGGTGGCGCGGCACGGGGAGTGATACGGAGGGCTCCCGATCTTCACAATTTGGATAAGGATAACTAGCTAAGCCTAGATGGAAACCCACCCCAACAACAAACTCCAACGAGAAAGCCTTTGGGGAACTAGGAACCAAATCAACCAAGCTCTCAATTGAATGCCACATTTACCACTCGGAGGCACGCGCCGATCCGTTCAATCCAAAGGAAAGAAAGGCCTAAGGTGGAACTCCCAAACCTGAACCCTAGATTAGGAGCTAAGCTCACTTTTAGTCTTAACAATCAGTCTAATCTTGATTAGGGTTTGGGTATGGGTATTTATAGCCCTCACCCCGTAACCCTTGAGGGCTAAGCCAAATCCTTACATGGGCCTCGGCCCGTTACTGTGCGCAGACAGTACGCCCGGACATTCTGGGGTAACTTGTCCGGAATGTCCGGCCGTAGGGCCCGGACATTCCGGGGTAAGTTTTCCGGAATTTCCGGACGTCTTGATCAGTGGACGTCCGGAGGGTCGGAGCTGGCGCTCCGAGCAGGGGTCATCCGGAGCCTCCGGGGCTGGGATCCGGAGTGTCCAGACGTGGAGCTGGCGGGAGATGTTCTCGGCCACCCATCCGGATTGTCTGGGATTGGATCCGGAAAGTCCGGGTACCATCCCGAGAGGAGCACATTCCGGATGAAGGACGTCCGGAGAGTCCGGGTTTGATGCCCGGAATGTCCAGGTGTGTAGTTGGAGCTCGGTGCTTCCGGGATTGTTATGTCCGGAGTATTCGGGATCCCTTGTCCGGAATGTCCGGACATGCTTTCCAGCCAGCCCAGGTTCTTCTTCCACTTGGCTCCGCTCCTTTGCTCCTTTGCATCCACGGCCTTTGTATCACTAGGATCTCCAAACCTAAGAAAGCAAGACATAGGAACATAAAGTAGCATGCCATTCTTAGTAGGACTAGATGGACACATGTAAAGGAGAAGATTCACCTTTTCATGCCATGTCTTGGCAACATATGATCCAACACATGTGTCGCTTGGATTTGAATAGCTTGATAGAGCGTTGTCCATAGCGATGTCCGCATCATTCCCCCCTTCTTGAAAAGGAGTCGTCCTCGACTCCGCTCCTTCAATGCTCAAGAGGGATGATGTCCAGAATTTTGCCCGTTGATGCTTCACACCTTCCTCTCCCATGAGGTTGGTACTCCACGGTGTTCCGTCTCCTTCCATGATGTATATCAAGCTGACAATGAAGAAGAAACCACACTCAAAGAGTAGACCATCCTTAAAGCTTATGAGAGGGTTGTCAGAAGGGAAGGAATTCACCTTGGTGAGGTTCCTTCGTGCTCTCCTTGTTATTTCTTGTTGTCCTGGGGTGTTGGGCTTGAACAAGTCATGAGAGCTTATGCTTAAGTGGCTCTCTTTAACTCTTTTGGTCAGCTCATGTTGTTCAGAGTTGGAGATGTAGACGTTGTTTCCTGCACCAACACTAGACAAAGCAAACATCGTGTATGTGTGGTAGATAAACACGTCATCCACCATGAAGTGTCCGTTCTTTCGCATATCACCATTAGTACAAAACATGTATAACAAGTATAACGTGTATGCATGGTATATGTACATGTCATCCATCATAACATGTCCCTTGTTTTGCTCAGCACTACCCGAACTAATGATGCATGTAGAATGTATCTTGTTATTCATATGCATCATGGTTTCTCGAATGTTATATGTGTTCTTTATATTTTCCCCATCATGCTCCCATACATGGTAAGAGTTGCACAAACATTTCTTGTGGCCTTGACCTTTGTTGTGCACCACACTATTGGAATTAAAAGTGCATGCTGAATATGATGCATCAAACTTGATTTTCATGTCACCCCTAATCATGTTATCAATATTGCATAATAAATTCAGATGAGCATGTTTTGAATGAAGTTCTCTTAGTAGGCACGAGAAAGTTTTAGGGACCTTCCATTTGCAAGCTTAATAACTTTGTTGCAATCAAATCTTTGAAAAGAGCAAGTGGTCAACACATTTGTTGCAACAAAAGGAGCAATTGATAAAGTTCATTACATGGCACTTCTAACACACTAGCATGGTTGCAAGAAATCTTCTGGAAAGAACAAGTGGTCATCATGTTTTGTACAACACAAGGGGTATTATGATCATTTTGTATGTTAGATTGTGCATAGCATGGCATACAAGATGGATTGTCTAAAATATGCAATTTCAACATGACAGTTTCTTTGCAAGAGATATTCATGCCACAAACCATAAACTTGTCATCTATGCCATATTCACCAATTAAATTAAATTTATAAGGATAGGCATATGTACTATTAAAAGATTTCAAAGATGTGATTTCGGAAATCTTAGTCATAGCACACGACAAAGTCAAAGGCTTATCAAACATGACATAGCATATGAATGAGCAAGTGTGATTTTGGAAAGAACTTCATCATGTCTAATTAACTCCACATGATTAGCATGTTTTGCACTCAAATCTTCACACGGGTGAGTAAAAAAGACATGAGAAGAAACATTAAACTCATCTACATCATGCAAGCAATCAACATCTCTCACATTTGATTGTGAGACAATCATACCAACACCTTGAATGTTACCTTTGATGTCCTTCTCAGTTGAAGTAGGTGTGGGCGGTGACTTTGCATCCTTGGAAACACATTTCTCTCCTATTGTGGGGACCTCCTCCTCCTCCAATGGTAGGGCATGCTCGTTGAGAAAGGGTGTCGGTTGATCCTCCAATTCCTACACCAAATGAGAGACAACACTAAAAGGAGAGGGTAAGTAGTTAGTCTTTGAAATGACCTCACTTGACCTATCAACTACCTCTCTCAACTCTTGTGGTTTCTCTCTCTCGCTCACAACCTCGATGCACTCAATCTCACATTTGGTGGAGTCGCACAACTCTCTCTTTTTACCACTCTCTCTCAAATGGTTGTGTGGCTCTCAACCTCACATTGGATTGTGTGCATCTCGCTTCCGACACAAGCTGATATGGTGGAGGTATTCTTGGTGCACTCATCTCCATGCGCCAACTTGATCGAAGGGAAAATCCCATGCTCGATCATGTGCTCATTCGCCTCGCCTCCAAGAGTGCAAGCACCATTTTGCATAGCGCCATTCACCACCGTGGTCGAAGGGAAATTCCCATGCTCGACCACGTTCTCACTCACCTTGCTGCCAAAGGTGCAAGCGCCATCTTGGATAGCACTGTTCGCCACATTGGTCGAAGGAAAATACCATGCCCGACCAACTTCATACTCGCCTCCAAAGGTGGAGTCATGAGTGGCTTCGCTGCGCTACTCTGACTTTGCTTCTCTTGACACTTGGCCGCCTTATTGTGGTTTGCTTCATGCTTGTAGTCTTCATGGGCCTTGGTCACCTTTACTTGCTTCTCCGCCTCAAAAGCACCATCCAAGAGGTCTAGCATGGTCTTGAAGTTCTTGAGGGGAAATGATGAAATGATGTCAAAGTTCAATCCATCCTCAAAGTACTTCATCTCCGTTCGTGTCCTAAAGCCACCGGCTTGTCGCATTGCACGCTTCATCTCATTGAAGTGTACTTGGACCGGCTTGTCCTCTTGCTTGAGGCACTCCACTTGGCGAAGTAGCTCCCTTGAGTACTTGGGTGGCACGAATTCATCTCGCATGAGCGTCTTCAAGCTTGTCCAATCGATGATGAGTTTCTTCATGGGAAGTAGACGCCACCATCTTGAAGCGTAGTCGTGGAAGTCCATCGTGGCTCGTTTGACATCTTCAATTGGGGGTACTTGTTGAAGCTTGAGGAATTTCTCCATTCGCCATTCCCATTCAAGGTACTCCTCCGGGTCTTGAGTCCCATAGAATGGAATCTCTATGTAGTCTTTGGGCTCTTGGACGCTGGGGAGCTTGGTCTTGAGGGACTTGGGCATGGTGATCTTTGGCTTGTCGAGCTTGTCCACTCCGCCACCTTGGCAACCTTGTCGTCGCGGAGTTTCTTGGCGATAGGTGCTTGTATGGCTTCCTTCATCCTCATCCGTCCGACGATGATGGCTTCTTCTCAAGCCTTTGGAGCTTCGGACGTCGAGGTTCTTGTCGGTGAAGTCCCTTGATGGATATGAACGAGGATGACTCGCTTCATTCGTTGAAGACCACGAGGCTCGAAATGATGTTGTAGTGTGCCGTGTTCCCCTTTGTCCTTGTCTCTCCTTCTTGGCGTCCATTTCGTGGTCAAACCTAAACATGGTTAAGATGCAAGCACAAAGGATATGTATGTGGTGTATGTGGAAGTTGGAACCCTACGCTTTTTGCTCACCTCACTTACCACCAAAGTCCTTATCTTCCTTGGATGGGAGGATCAACGGTCTCCGTGGGAATCGGTGGCCCTCAAGAGGTAGTTGACAAGGTTCCAAGTCCCAAAAACTACCACACACAATGGCTTATGTGGAGCTCGGAAAAGGTTAGCACAACACACACACTAAGCAATTGGATAATGAGATATTGCAAAGATTAGTAATAATCCACAATAGAAACAATGCAATAAGAGTTGATCTCAAAAGATATAAGCGAAGCTCAACAACTCACACACAATGATAATGGGATTTGTGCAACCAAAGAAATGAGCTAGTACAAAATTTGCCCGGCGAAGACTATAAGCTCATGTTGCACAAATTCTAGGAAAGACGCTAGCTCGATTGCAAAGTTTGTAGGGCTACGGATTTGCACACTTGTACCACTCGCCTACTTGGGGCCTTTCGAGTTTTGCGCTTTCCTACAAAAGATAAGGCACTTTCTTTCTTCTCTTTTTTTTGTCTTTTTCTTTTGATCTTCTTTTTTTTCTTCCTTTTCTTTCTTTGTGCCAAGACCTACAAGAACAACTAGCGCTTACAATTTTGCTTGGGGTACTCTAGGTAGTATCAAGTGCACAAAGCCTAAACAATCATTGATGAGCTAGTCTTCATAGGTTCAAGGTATACACAAAAGGGTAGAATGGCTCACAAAGAAATGCAAGGAGGAAAAGTTTTTCTTATAGATGTTACCTTCCCTTGTGGTGTTTCGGCCTTGCTTCCGAAGATGGTATCAAGGAAAAGATGGGATTCCACTTGGATGACCTAGAGCTCATCGATAGCTTCGAAACGAGTCCTAGTTCACCGAAAACGGAGTCCGGATGTGGAAGATACGGCCGAAACAGTGCTTGCTGCGCAGTCTGATTTTGGCTGCCCGGAGATTCTGGATAAGATGGGCCGGATACTCTGGGGTAGGCCGGAGATTCCGGGGTAAAATGTCCGGATACTCCGGGGTACGTCCCGAGAGCACACAAATCTTCTGTTGTGGTAGGCCGGAGACTCCGGGTGTGTGGTCCAGATACTCCGGGTGTGCTGGGAGGTTTTAGATCTGAACAGGGGCGGCTCGAAAAACCACAAATTGGAGAGGAGATTGGAAAAATAGGCCAAGGCAACACAATAGGAGGTTAGATCAACAAGTATAGCAAAGATCTAATGGATCAAAACTAACCAAAGCTCACCCAAAACTCCGAATTGCATCAAGATTTCAAATCGGGCTCTTTTTGTGGGGTTTTCAAAATAGGCAAGACAAACCAAAACAAAGCTCGCAATTGGGGGTAGGGAAAAGAGGGGATACAAATCCAAATCGTGTCAACCTAGAGCTCTGATACCAAGTTGATACGGAGGGCTCCCGATCTTCACGATTTGGATAAGGATAACTAGCTAAGCCTAGATGGAAACCCACCCCAACAACAAACTCCAACGAGAAAGCCTTTGGGGAACTAGGAACCAAATCAACCAAGCTCTCAATTGAATGCCACGTTTACCACTCGGAGGCACGCGCCGATCCGTTCAATCCAAAGGAAAGAAAGGCCTAAGGTGGAACTCCCAAACCGGAATCCTAGATTAGGAGCTAAGCTCACTTTTAGTCTTAACAATCAGTCTAATCTTGATTAGGGTTTGGGTACGGGTATTTATAGCCCTCACCCCGTAACCCTTGAGGGCTAAGCCAAATCCTTACATGGGCCTCGGCCCGTTACTGTGCGCAGACAGTACGTCCGGACATTCCGGGGTAACTTGTCCGGAATGTCCGACCGTAGGGCCCGGACATTCCGGGGTAACTTGTCCGGAATGTCCGGCCGTAGGGCCCGGACATTCCGGGGTAAGTTTTCTGGAATGTCCGGACGTCTTGATCAGTGGACGTCCGGAGGGTCGGAGCTGGCGCTCCGAGCAGGGGTCATCCGGAGCCTCCGGGGCTGGGATCCGGAGTGTCCGGACGTGGAGCTGGCGGGAGATGTTCTCGGCCACCCATCCGGATTGTCCGGGATTGGATCCGGAAAGTCCGGGTACCATCCCGAGAGGAGCACATTCCGAATGAAGGACGTCCGGAGAGTCCGGGTTTGATGCCCGGAATGTCCGGGTGTGTAGTTGGAGCTCGGTGCTTCCGGGATTGGTATGTCCGGAGTATTCGGGATCCCTTGTCCGGAATGTCCGGACATGCTTTCCAGCCAGCCCAGGTTCTTCTTCCACTTGGCTCTGCTCCTTTGCTCCTTTGCATCCACGGCCTTCGTATCACTAGGATCTCCAAACCTAAGAAAGCAAGACATAGGAACTCGAGAAGCTTAATCTAGGTTTGGTCCAAACAGGATTCGTAGCCAACCTAGAAATAGCCCCTTCCCTCACGGCACAAATTAAGGATGCTCAAAAAGGACATAAAAGCATTGAGGGCATTAAGGAAAAGTTAAAGCTTGGAAAGGCAGATAATTTCAGAGAGGATAGTGAAGGTATTCTATGGTTTAAAGATCGACTATGTGTACCGGATAGCAAAGAACTCAAGGAGTTAATCACGAAAGAGGCACATGAGTCCCGATACTCTATTCATCCTGGAGGTACCAAAATGTACCAAGAGTTAAAAGAAAGATTTTGGTGGCATGGAATGAAGCGTGAAGTAGCAAGTTTCATCGCCCGATGCAACATATGCCAGCGTGTCAAAGCGGAGCATCAGAAGCCCGCAGGACTATTACAACCCATCAAGGTACCTGAGTGGAAATGGGACGAAGTCGGAATGGACTTCATTGTCAGACTCCTGAGAACAAGAAAAGGGAATGACTCTATTTGGGTCATTATAGACTGCCTGACGAAAGTAGCTCATTTCTTACCCGTCAAGACAACGTACAGAGGAGACCAATTAGCTAAGCTGTACCTTGCACGAATAGTTAGCCTTCATGGGGTGCCGAAGAGAATTATTTCAGACCGAGGCACCCAATTCATCTCTAGATTTTGGGAACAACTGCATGAAGCAATGGGAACCCGTTTATCCTTTAGTACCGCTTACCACCCCCAGACAGATGGGCAAACGGAAAGAGTGAATCAAATTTTGGAAGATATGCTAAGAGCCTGTGCCCTGACCTATGGTGACAGTTGGGAAGATAGTCTGCCCTATGCAGAATTCTCGTATAATAATAGCTATCAAGCGAGTCTACAGATGTCTCCGTTTGAGGCACTGTACGGACGGAAGTGTAGAACTCCCCTGAATTGGTCAGAGACAGGGGAAGGAAAAATTTTTGGCCCTGACATTCTGCAAGATGTAGAAGAGCGAGTAAGGTTCATCCAAGATCGATTAAAAGCCGCCCAGTCGAGGCAGAAGAGTTATGCCAACCCTAAACGGAGAGATGTCACCTTCGAACCAGGAGATTACGCATACCTACGGGTAACACCACTTAAAGGAACGAAGAGATTCAGCGTTAAAGGCAAGTTAGCCCCACGATATGTCGGACCATTTAAGGTCGAAGGAAAGAGAGGTGAAGTGGCATATCAGTTAGAATTGCCTCCAGAGTTGTTCGAAGTTCACAATGTGTTCCACGTATCCCAGCTAAGGAAGTGTCTAAAGCCACCAGCAAAACAAGTCCAATACCAGGATTTAAGTATCGACAAAGACCTCACTTATAAAGAACAGCCTGTTAAGATCTTGGAAAGCACCGAACGAAGGACCTGGAACAAGAACATCAAATTCCACAAGGTTCAATGGGATAATCATATGGAAGAGGAAGCTACCTGGGAACGGGAAGATTTTCTGATGGAGAAGTTCCCTCATCTATTCCAAGCCGACGAATCTCGAGGACGAGATTCCTCTTAAGGGGGGTAGGTTTGTCACATCCCAATTTTCAAAACCTGCATTAACAGCAGATCATCGCATGTGGCATGACCTCATTAGCCAAGCATGGAGTCAATACACACACACACGCACTACCCCGAGCTAAAACCCTAACGCTGCGTATACGCCGTATACGTCAGTACACCTACGGCACCCCGGAACCGACCGACCCTAACTCAAGGAAAAGGACTTCCGAGAGTTCCCATGCACTCACGCCACCCTGCCGCACTCCGAAAACCCTAACCCTAGCTCCCGACCATTTTCCCATATTTAAATTCCAACTTCCCCGAAACCCTAATCGTAAAACAAAACACTTCCCGGCCTCTCCGAAAATTTTGAAACAATTTATGGGACACCCTAACACCAGCACTAACTAAATTATAACACAAAACAACAAAGTCTAGTACAAAAATATTGGTAGACAAAATTAATGAACTTTAGGATTAAAAGGAGCATTGTGCTGCAACCCCTGAAAATACAACTCCAAAAATTCTAATAAAATCACACGATGATCCCTAATCCTGTCATATGCTAAAATCCAAAATGAACCGCATCGAACACCTATGCCCAAAACCATTCCCCGCATGAAATCTCGAGCCAGCCACAACCATTAGCTGCCGAAAACCTTGAGCAGCCTCTTCTTGGACTCCCCAACATCCCTGCACTCCCACACACCTCATGGCAGCTTGCGTCCCTTCAACACCAGTGGAAAGCCCAGATGTGACACCTCATGGCATGCATGGCAAGCCCTAGGCAAAGTACCGTTCGGTGCCAAACCTGGTAGAGCACTTGGACACATCCCTTAGGAGCTCCAGGACAAGGTGCTGCGTGGAGAAAATCCATAGGACGCTCACTGACACTCGATGCCGCTCCAGCTCGCGCTCCGGCTGGCATCGGCATGCCAACAGTGGCATGACCGCGCCGCCCGCCGGGGAAGCCGTCGTCCACCTCGCCACTGTAATACCCAAGTTCGACAATTAGGGTTGCCTCGCATTCATGCATACATGTCATCATCTTCATGCATAAACACCCACACACACACATACACCTTATTTAAACTAAGATAAAGTACGATGAAACTTTATAGAATATGTACATATCTCATCCTCGGCAGGTAACCTTTCAAACACCAATCAATTCATTTGAAGTGTCAGATAGTCACTCTAACATTAGCATGTGGAGTGGTCAGTGACCCGTCGATGAATCACCTCTCCTAACCTTCCCTCTCTCCTTCCCGGACTCCTTATCTCGATCCCTCCAGCATCGTCACTTAAACCTAGGGTTAGAAAGCAATTGTGAGAAAAAGGACTAAATCGTAATACGTTGACTAGGTCAAGCCCTGTGAATGAAAATTTGCAAAACCATATTGTTTAGCCTCGAGTATGCAAACTTTAGTCCCACTTAGATATTAGAGGTTCCGGAAGAGTTGAGGACCCGATTGTAATTCAGATCCACTTCGAAGTCCTACTAAAAGCTTGAATTGAAATGGGGTCAACCCTACTCCAAAAGACTTGAAAGTTTTCCAGTGGGTCCCATAACCCATTTTGAACACCCTGGTGAAATTGAGGGAAATTATAGAGGACCTAGTTGCGATTCGAACTCAAATTAGGTCAAAACATGGGATTGAACTAGAGCCTAGGACAAACTAGTCCCAAATCACTCCAAACTTCCACAGTAGGTCCATTATAATGTTTTGAGCATCCCCTCAAAATTTCAAGATTTTTGGAGCTCAAACTACACATAAAATGACGATATAACCGGTTCTGGTATTAAAGTAAAATGAAAAACTAAAAGAAAAGAAAAAGGGGCAATGGGCCGAAACCAACCAGGCCGGCCCGCCAGTCCCGAAGGCGGCTTCCCTGGCCATTTTCCGCCTTCCCCTTCTGGAGGCGCCCCCGAGCGCCATGCGCCTTCTCCCTCCTCCCGACCCACGGGGCCCGCGCGTCAGGGCTCACCCGCCACGCCGCCATCGCCGGTTGGCAGCCGAGGGCGGCGCGCCACCTCGTTCCGACCGGTCGCCGCCGCATTTAAGCCCTTCTCCCCCCTCTTTTCGGATAGCCGTCCTCCTCTCATTCTCCTCCCACGAACCCTATCGCCGTCCCTCCTTCTTCCCGCCGCCGGAATTTCCGCCACCGCCTTCATCCCCACCTCCGGCGCCGGTTCCGACGAAAAATCGCGGCTGCCTCGGTTCCCCATTCTTCCCATCTCTTAGCTCCCGAGCTCCTCTTCCCTTCTCCCTAACTCCCCATTCCCTTCTCTCTGCAGGTCCGCCACTGAAGCTTCTTCTCCGGCGAGCACCGCGGCCTTCCTCCACCGCTTGTCGCCGCTGAGCTCGTCCCGGGCCTCCGCGACTTCCCCTCGCCGACGACCAGACCCGGGGTGAGCTCCGTTTGCCCTACCGCCGTTCCCCGAGCCGCTGCCTCCCCTAGCGCCTTCGGGCTTCTCCGGCGAGGGCGCCGCCCCGTCCGGGCATCCCTCCAGCCGAGCTCCCTGAGAGAGAAAGAGGGGTGAGAGAGTGGAGCAGGAGGGGCAACGTGGTGGCCTCCCATTGGCTGCCACTGGGCCCTTCTGTCAGTGAGGGATAGTTAGGTCTAGGGGTAGGGATTTGGGTAGATCCTCGGGTGCACGTAGGAGTTTGGGTTGGATCTGGGTAGGCTTCGGGTAGGGTTAGCGATTAGGGTTTTCGCTGGATTAGGGTTAGATTTTCCGGCAATTTCAAACGCGCATAACTTTTGAACCGTAACTCCGATTTCGGTAAATTTGATATATTTGGAAACCTCGTAAAAATCTCTACGATTTGTTCGAATCAAAACCTCAGTTTGAGCACATGCACAGTAGGTTATTAGGGTTGGTGTGTTTCGGCTTCCGGATTAACTCCGATCGTCGATCAACCCCAGCTTAGCGACCGTAGATCCAATGCGAGTGGTTCTAGCCACGTTGGGTTCACATCATAGAGCACTTCCGTAATAGGAGCATGCCAATACACTGCCATGCATGACGACAAGTAATTTCCCACCTTCTAGCCCTAACTCAAGGGTTCCAGATCGGCACACAGACGCAAGAGGTTGACAATGAAACCCTAAGACACTATATATCGTATGAA
The DNA here is from genome assembly GCA_019208055.1 of Stipa capillata. Classification (NCBI taxonomy): domain Eukaryota; kingdom Viridiplantae; phylum Streptophyta; class Magnoliopsida; order Poales; family Poaceae; genus Stipa; species Stipa capillata. Next base: position 16,480 of record JAGXJF010002947.1, on the reverse strand, counting down.
CCTTAACATGCACGCTCGGTAAGACCAGGAGTTAAGCTCCACATATGTCACCCAACAACGTACTCGTGAGCCCCCTTTTTGTCGTAGATTGGCGCCAAACCCTAATTGGTCGATAGGAACCCTAACCTGTCTAACGAAGCTCTAACTCACCTAGTCCAAATAGTCTCAGACCTATGGCTTAAGCCATTATCATAATATTGACCTAATCGCCACTGCCACCCCACCCCACCTCTAACGGTGTTAACCCTAACTGCCCGATACACCATAAAACCGACATGCATGCATGCCAGGGTAATCAGAAGTGAGTTAAACCCAAACCACGAAGTGCGTTAGCCACTCTAGGACTATTTACCTCCGCGAATCACCGTTAATCTATGCATCTAGTATTATCCATCCATCATGCATACATGCTGAGTCTCATTTCCCTTGTTGTCGTTTCTTTTCCGGTACTTCGAACTGTTCACAAAAGAACCCGAAGAAAGAGACCACCCTGCTTACGCCTCCACGCAAGATCAGGAATCCTACGACTAAGGCAAGCAGAGCTTGTTGCATCTTTGCATTGTTACTTATATACTTTACTTGATTACCTGTTGATGTGTGAATCGTTGTATGGAATGTGTGGTTCAGTTCGATGAAACTAGCATGTTAGGATGTGCTGCCAGTTTTGTCTAGCGATGGCTGGGAATTGATTCGGTCCTTCTAATAACTTGAATCTATTTAAGTGAGGTGTGAGAGCCGAGGGTGTGCTCGACGGATACGGTTGGTAGGTTCTACCATCCTGAGGTGATTCTGCTCGACGGATACGGTTGGTTCCGCCATCCTGAGGTGATTCCGTTCGACGGATACGGTTGGTAGGGTCTACCATCCTGAGGTGATTCCGGTCGTAGCATTTCCCTTATCACCGCGTGGACGTTAGCGGGAATCTCTGCCATGGACGTTTCGCATGATGAGCCTCGGTCACTTGGAGATTAGCTACCTCCGAGTGAAGAGCACTGGTTATTTCCATGGGGATGTATTTGCCGGTAACGATCCGAGAGATTATGTGAATGTGTGTCAATGTGGTGAGGTGTGATATCCCAAGTGAGTGGGAAAAGGCAAGTGAGTGCCTGCTTATCCATTAAGGTGTATAGTGGGCAAGTGAGTGCCCCTATACCCATGTATTAAGATGTATATATATATATATATACGGCAAGTGAGTGCCACCATGTCCCTTCGTGGATACGTGTGAATTTTGATCTGTGAGTTGTTTCCCATGGGGAACCTTGTCCTGTCAATGAAGTTCTTGAATGTTGTACCTTTCCGCTCGAATTATGCCATGTTTAATTACTGTTATACTAGTATGTGTAGGACATTTAATCAAGCACGAATAAGTCTTGCGAGTACCTTCGTACTCACCTAGGATATTCCTAGATCATTGCAGGTGAGCCGGTGGTCGAGGAATACTTCAATACCGCTTAGCTTCCGGTTTCCTTGGTTAGCTATTCGATTCATGGGATAGATGTGGTCTTAGGTCAGCGGTCACTGTGCCGCTATGGGTCTCATTTATTTTGCTTCCGCTGTTGTTAACTTCTCCATACTCGGATATGTTTTCGGATTTAACCGACTGATGTAATGTGTTGTCCCATCGTGGACAGTTATTAGTAATATCATATTGTAGAGCTTTGTGATGATATCCGAGTTGTTAATCCAGGCTGCCCCTGCACAATGCGTGAATGATATGAAGTGTATGGGTATGCCGTGAAGGACCGAGGACGTACCATTTTCTACTAAGTCGAGCAGGTGTTGGTTGAGTGACCCGCTGGCTGAGATGCAGTGCCGGCCAGGCAGGGTGTGGGCGTTCTACCGGGCTTTCGAGCGACCCACTAGCTTTTCCGAGCTAGGTTAGGGTGTGGGTAGAATCGCCGGGCTCCTCCGACCTTGTTTGTCGTGGTAGGATTCGGGAACGACTCTGACTCTTCACCGGATTACGGAATCGTATGTGGTTTTGGGAAGATTGGTCGCTTCCGGCCGGCTCGCACGTGGCGGGTGTCGGATCGCTCTACCTTGGTGCGTACGGCGCAGGTACCGTGCCACCGGGCGGACGAGTCCTTCGGTCCTTGGCGACTTCGCGTTCCCCTAATCATATGCGGATTCTGGGTCCGTGACAGCTTGGTATCAGAGCCGAGCTGACCGTAGGAGGCCAATTGCAGGTGGTCGTTAGTTAGGAGCTTCCGCTGCGCCTCACCGATAGGCCAGCAAAACTATTTAAAAAGTAAACCCTATGTTTAAAATTAATAAGTAGGTTGCTTTTTATTCCTTACCCTCGTCGCTCTTAGTTCTGATTTTCTTCTCTATTGCTTTTGTTTTTCCTGGTGTGGCTGACCCTGACTTATCCTTGTCATGTTAGATGGAATTTCTTCAGCTGGTGCATGCTACCCACGCCTTGGATGTCGACGGGTTTCCAGAGGTGCTTTTATACATGCTTCGGGAACTCGGATTCCCCTATCTCCCGGAGTACCTTGTGCATAAAGCCGACCTAGGGTTTGGCATGTACGAGTATCAAGCGCGTGTGTTCATTCACTCGCGTGCGCAGGACCCTCCCCACCAGCCATGCTTCTTCAATGGCTATGGAGCAGAACTGGAGTCCGCGGTCCAAGACGCAGCTTATTCAGCTATGTGCCATCTTCGGCATGAGCTTCCGGGTCTCGTTGGAGGCCCCTTCACCTACTTTCCGTCGTGAACTCCCATGGAGGACGTGGCGCCATCCGAAGACTTCACCCAGGAGAGCAACGTGGTACTAGCCCATTGGGTCGCCTCGTCCGATCCTTGGACATGGCATACCGTGCCCGTGGATTCGAGATGAGGCGGTATCGCTATCGCCTCATCACCTCTCTTGAGCTTGCACATCAACAACGGAGAGACTTCGCTGCACCCCCTCACTTCTGGACCGGAGAGGGCATCTACTCGGTCTATGGAAGAGGTCCATGGGTGTACCACTATCCGTCGGTGGGCGGAATGGAGATTGGTTTCCCACCCGATTCGTTGCGTCCACAAATGGCGGTGGGCAGCGTTCGTCGTATTCCCTCTGTGATCCCTCAGTTTGGACACGGCATTCCTTTGTTCCACTCCATGGTTCCTCTCTCCACTGAGTTGGAAGCTTATGAGATCAGTCGTCGTAATGAGGGAGCTCCATATAGTCCTTAGTGCGGTTTGTATTTTGGAATGTAAGATGAACTGTCTTAGGTTATCCTTTGGAGAATTGTAATGGGTATCCATGACTGCAATTTTGGAACATTACCCCCGTTTATTTCACTAAGAGAGTGATCTAAACCGCAGCCTTTGTATGAAACTCCGTTGATCGTATTAATGCACTCGTGTGTTAGCGTCAACGTTCCTTGCAATTGTTTTGTGCCTCATTTTCTCGTGAAAGTGCGTATGAAATGATGTGCCGCATGTTGGACCACCTTGTTATACCCTGGTGGAAATATCCTTGATCTTCCAAGTGTCCAACTTCTTTATCTCATCCGGTGCCTTTTTACTTCAGCAGCATGGCATCTGGAACCCGTGGAGCCGCTCGCGGGCGTCGTGAGCGTGAAGGAGAAGAAATGCCACCCCCTCCCCAACAGCCCAACATCGCCGAAATTTTGCTCACCCAGAACCGGATCTTAGAGCAGATAGTGCGTAATCAAGGCGCAGCAGGTGGTCAGGGCAGAGGCAGTCTGTCTGAATTTCAGAGAACTCAACCGGCTACTTTTGATCGGACCGATGACCCTCTTGAAGCCGACAATTGGATCCGCACGATTGAAAGGAAACTTCAGCTGGCCCAGTGTGCTGAAGAGGACAAGGTCAACTTCGCCTCCCACTATCTAGAAGGAGCCGCCGCGGACTGGTGGGAGAACTTTTTGGCCCTGCAAGCCCCCGGCCATGTGATCACTTGGGCCGAGTTCCGAACCGGCTTCCGTGATTTCCACATCCCTGCCGGTATCATGGCATTGAAGAAGGAAGAGTTCCGAGACCTTCGTCAAGGCAAGAAGCCCATCATGGAGTTTCTCTGTGAGTTCAAACCATTTGGCGCGATATGCACCTCGAGAAGTCTCCTCTGACGAGGACAAGGTGGAGAAGTTCATGGGGAAATTAAGTGAAGAAATGCAAGCTAAGTTAGCCACGGTTGATGTGCGAAACTTTCAGCACCTGGTGGATAAGGCCATCAACGTGGAGGCCAAAGAATTAGCCCTCGACAAGACTCGTAAGCGTGAAAGAGAAGCACTAAAGGCTGCTGCAAGCAGTTCGCAGAGGCCACGAGTGTGGCAGCCACAAACCACCCCGTCCCACTGGACAGTATCCACCAAGGCCACAAGATTATGCTCCTCGCCCTCAGCAACAAGGACATCAGCCTCATCCCCAGAACGGACAGCCGCAACCCGTATTTGATCGGAGTAAGATCAGGTGCTATAACTGCGGAAATATGGGGCACTTTGCTGATCGCTGCACCCGCCGCGCACAAATTTTGCCTTTGCTCCCAAGGGGCAACAAGGACAAGCTAGTGGAGGGCCTCAAGCTAAGGGATCAGCTCCCAACAAGCCTCAATCCACCCGCAGTAGCAGGGTGAACTACATCACCGTCGAAGAAGCGATGGATGCATCGGAGGAAGTGTTGGGTACGTTCACTGTTAAGTTAACTCCTGCCACCGCTCTCTTTGATTTCGGAGCATCCCATCCCTTCCCATTAAGCAAGCTTGCACAGGATAACTAGGTTCCATTACCCGCATTGCATTATTCCCGCTTTGTTGCAATCCTCGATCCGGAGTTGGGAACCAAATTAGTATATGACGGTGTTAAGACCAGGAGGAGTAAGAACTTGCTTTTAACTCAGGTGGTGGTACCTGGATTAACAAAACCCAACCACTATATTAAATCTGGAATGGTTGACCAAGCTCCAGATTAACGTAGACAGCACCGGAAAACTTATTACCCCGTATCGCCGGGTCCGGTAGATAAGTAACGAGCGTGACTTAACCCTCGTCAGGACACCCCCCCTCTTCCCATATTCCTCCACCTCATGAATTCCCTACCCATGAGTAATCCGATCAATTTTTGGTCATCCCTATAGATCACATCCTCACCCGTTGCAAGCCTGAACCGGAGCGCGAAGACCCTTGAGTATGGTGCCCGATGGGCTCTATCATCTCCTAATCCCCACCACCCAGTTAATTACAAGAATATTACCTTCTTATTTTTACTGAGAAAAATACAACAAAGATTCTAGAGAATCTAGCTTAACAGCCAAATCAAGAAAATCTTGCATCAAAATTCATCCTAAACCCCATGCGAAGGATGGTATAGAGATAAACAGCAGAGGAAAAGGATGGATACGCCTAAGAGCACTAATCTGTCGGTGCCGTGCCAAGTTTCGAGGACCAAGAGACACAATCCACCCATTTAAGTTGCCATTCCTAGTTGGAATCCTGCCGCCAAGTTCCCAAGATAAGACAACCACAGAAAGATCGAACGCCCAACCTGCAGCCTCGGTGAAATAGAATATGGAACCTGAAAAGCTTTCCGATACCACAATCCTACTCTCAATCCTTCTCCCCAAGTAATCATAAACAGATACTTCAATTGCTTCGAAGTCTCCACCCTCACTATCTGGCCAGCCTTTGTTGAAACAGAGATAGCTGGTCATAGTAATCCCCTCTCACTCAAACCAACGATCTTGAATTCTGTATTTGCAGGACTGACAAGGTCCTTACACTCCTCTTCTCCCAGAATACGGTTATTGTCGAAAATAATAACTTGATCTGGTTTCCTCTTTCCAGAACTGGTGTAGAAGTCAAATAGTAACAGCTTGGTATTAGCAACGCAAGAACTTAACCTTCCCTGAAACATCCAACCCCTGATATCCATCCCTCCCGGTAGCACAAGGCCGTTTCTTCACCGTTATTCTTGATGAACCCAAACAAAGCGGATAGGTCACCTGGTCAAGCTTGGCATCCAGCAGACGTGTCGTAACCCTCCTTGACCCCCACGATGGAAGGACTACAGGAAGGTTTCTTAACAGAATAGAGCAAATCACACCGACGCTGAAGCTAAGTGGGAATAAGAAGATTGACTCAAGACCATGCTCCCATCCTCGTTTGCCGAACGTTAGAGATCTCGGGTCGAGATCTTTTTAAGGGGGGTAGGTTTTGTAATACCCAAGTTCGACAATTAGGGTTGCCTCGCATTCATGCATACATGTCATCATCTTCATGCATAAACACCCACACACACACATACACCTTATTTAAACTAAGATAAAGTACGATGAAACTTTATAGAATATGTACATATCTCATCCTCGGCAGGTAACCTTTCAAACACCAATCAATTCATTTGAAGTGTCAGATAGTCACTCTAACATTAGCATGTGGAGTGGTCAGTGACCCGTCGATGAATCACCTCTCCTAACCTTCCCTCTCTCCTTCCCGGACTCCTTATCTCGATCCCTCCTGCATCGTCACTTAAACCTAGGGTTAGAAAGCAATTGTGAGAAAAAGGACTAAATCGTAATACGTTGACTAGGTCAAGCCCTGTGAATGAAAATTTGCAAAACCATATTGTTTAGCCTCGAGTATGCAAACTTTAGTCCCACTTAGATATTAGAGGTTCCGGAAGAGTTGAGGACCCGATTGTAATTCAGATCCACTTCGAAGTCCTACTAAAAGCTTGAATTGAAATGGGGTCAACCCTACTCCAAAAGACTTGAAAGTTTTCCAGTGGGTCCCATAACCCATTTTGAACACCCTGGTGAAATTGAGGGAAATTATAGAGGACCTAGTTGCGATTCGAACTCAAATTAGGTCAAAACATGGGATTGAACTAGAGCCTAGGACAAACTAGTCCCAAATCACTCCAAACTTCCACAGTAGGTCCATTATAATGTTTTGAGCATCCCCTCAAAATTTCAAGATTTTTGGAGCTCAAACTACACATAAAATGACGATATAACCGGTTCTGGTATTAAAGTAAAATGAAAAACTAAAAGAAAAAGAAAAAGGGGCAATGGGCCGAAACCAACCAGGCCGGCCCGCCAGTCCCGAAGGCGGCTTCCCTGGCCATTTTCCGCCTTCCCCTTCTGGAGGCGCCCCCGAGCGCCATGCGCCTTCTCCCTCCTCCCGACCCACGGGGCCCGCGCGTCAGGGCTCACCCGCCACGCCGCCATCGCCGGTTGGCAGCCGAGGGCGGCGCGCCACCTCGTTCCGACCGGTCGCCGCCGCATTTAAGCCCTTCTCCCCCCTCTTTTCGGACAGCCGTCCTCCTCTCATTCTCCTCCCACGAACCCTATCGCCGTCCCTCCTTCTTCCCGCCGCCGGAATTTCCGCCACCGCCTTCATCCCCACCTCCGGCGCCGGTTCCGACGAGAAATCGCGGCTGCCTCGGTTCCCCATTCTTCCCATCTCTTAGCTCCCGAGCTCCTCTTCCCTTCTCCCTAACTCCCCATTCCCTTCTCTCTGCAGGTCCGCCACTGAAGCTTCTTCTCCGGCGAGCACCGCGGCCTTCCTCCACCGCTTGTCGCCGCTGAGCTCGTCCCGGGCCTCCGCGACTTCCCCTCGCCGACGACCAGACCCGGGGTGAGCTCCGTTTGCCCTACCGCCGTTCCCCGAGCAGCTGCCTCCCCTAGCGCCTTTGGGCTTCTCCGGCGAGGGCGCCGCCCCGTCCGGGCATCCCTCCAGCCGAGCTCCCTGAGAGAGAAAGAGGGGTGAGAGAGTGGAGCAGGAGGGGCAACGTGGTGGCCTCCCATTGGCTGCCACTGGGCCCTTCTGTCAGTGAGGGATAGTTAGGTCTAGGGGTAGGGATTTTGGGTAGATCCTCGGGTGCACGTAGGAGTTTGGGTTGGATCTGGGTAGGCTTCGGGTAGGGTTAGCGATTAGGGTTTTCGCTGGATTAGGGTTAGATTTTCCGGTAATTTTCAAACGCGCATAACTTTTGAACCGTAACTCCGATTTCGGTAAATTTGATATATTTGGAAACCTCGTAAAAATCTCTACGATTTGTTCGAATCAAAACCTCAGTTTGAGCACATGCATAGTAGGTTATTAGGGTTGGTGTGTTTCGGCTTCCGGATTAACTCCGATCGTCGATCAACCCCAGCTTAGCGACCGTAGATCCAATGCGAGTGGTTCTAGCCACGTTGGGTTCACATCACAGAGCACTTCCGTAATAGGAGCATGCCAATACACTGCCATGCATGACGACAAGTAATTTCCCACCTTCTAGCCCTAACTCAAGGGTTCCAGATCGGCACACAGACGCAAGAGGTTGACAACGAAACCCTAAGACACTATATATCGTATGAACCTTAACATGCACGCTCGGTAAGACCAGGAGTTAAGCTCCACATATGTCACCCAACAACGTACTCGTGAGCCCCCTTTTTGTCGTAGATTGGCGCAAAACCCTAATTGGTCGATAGGAACCCTAACCTGTCTAACGAAGCTCTAACTCACCTAGTCCAAATAGTCTCAGACCTATGGCTTAAGCCATTATCATAATATTGACCTAATCGCCACTGCCACCCCACCCCACCTCTAACGGTGTTAACCCTAACTGCCCGATATACCATAAAACCGACATGCATGCATGCTAGGGTAATCAGAAGTGAGTTAAACCCAAACCACGAAGTGCGTTAGCCACTCTAGGACTATTTACCTCCGCGAATCACCGTTAATCTATGCATCTAGTATTATCCATCCATCATGCATACATGCTGAGTCTCATTTCCCTTGTTGTCGTTTCTTTTCCGGTACTTCGAACTGTTCACAAAAGAACCCGAAGAAAGAGACCACCCTGCTTACGCCTCCACGCAAGATCAGGAATCCTACGACTAAGGCAAGCAGAGCTTGTTGCATCTTTGCATTGTTACTTATATACTTTACTTGATTACCTGTTGATGTGTGAATCGTTGTATGGAATGTGTGGTTCAGTTCGATGAAACTAGCATGTTAGGATGTGCTGCCAGTTTTGTCTAGCGATGGCTGGGAATTGATTCGGTCCTTCTAATAACTTGAATCTATTTAAGTGAGGTGTGAGAGCCGAGGGTGTGCTCGACGGATACGGTTGGTAGGTTCTACCATCCTGAGGTGATTCTGCTCGACGGATACGGTTGGTTCCGCCATCCTGAGGTGATTCCGTTCGACGGATACGGTTGGTAGGGTCTACCATCCTGAGGTGATTCCGGTCGTAGCATTTCCCTTATCACCGCGTGGACGTTAGCGGGAATCTCTGCCATGGACGTTTCGCATGATGAGCCTCGGTCACTTGGAGATTAGCTACCTCCGAGTGAAGAGCACTGGTTATTTCCATGGGGATGTATTTGCCGGTAACGATCCGAGAGATTATGTGAATGTGTGTCAATGTGGTGAGGTGTGATATCCCAAGTGAGTGGGAAAAGGCAAGTGAGTGCCTGCTTATCCATTAAGGTGTATAGTGGGCAAGTGAGTGCCCCTATACCCATGTATTAAGATGTATATATATATATATATACGGCAAGTGAGTGCCACCATGTCCCTTCGTGGATACGTGTGAATTTTGATCTGTGAGTTGTTTCCCATGGGGAACCTTGTCCTGTCAATGAAGTTCTTGAATGTTGTACCTTTCCGCTCGAATTATGCCATGTTTAATTACTGTTATACTAGTATGTGTAGGACATTTAATCAAGCACGAATAAGTCTTGCGAGTACCTTCGTACTCACCTAGGATATTCCTAGATCATTGCAGGTGAGCCGGTGGTCGAGGAATACTTCAATACCGCTTAGCTTCCGGTTTCCTTGGTTAGCTATTCGATTCATGGGATAGATGTGGTCTTAGGTCAGCGGTCACTGTGCCGCTATGGGTCTCATTTATTTTGCTTCCGCTGTTGTTAACTTCTCCATACTCGGATATGTTTTCGGATTTAACCGACTGATGTAATGTGTTGTCCCATCGTGGACAGTTATTAGTAATATCATATTGTAGAGCTTTGTGATGATATCCGAGTTGTTAATCCAGGCTGCCCCTGCACAATGCGTGAATGATATGAAGTGTATGGGTATGCCGTGAAGGACCGAGGACGTACCATTTTCTACTAAGTCGAGCAGGTGTTGGTTGAGTGACCCGCTGGCTGAGATGCAGTGCCGGCCAGGCAGGGTGTGGGCGTTCTACCGGGCTTTCGAGCGACCCACTAGCTTTTCCGAGCTAGGTTAGGGTGTGGGTAGAATCGCCGGGCTCCTCCGACCTTGTTTGTCGTGGTAGGATTCGGGAAAGACTCTGACTATTCACCGGATTACGGAATCGTATGTGGTTTTGGGAAGATTGGTCGCTTCCGGCCGGCTCGCACGTGGCGGGTGTCGGATCGCTCTACCTTGGTGCGTACGGCGCAGGTACAGTGCCACCGGGCGGACGAGTCCTTCGGTCCTTGGCGACTTCGCGTTCCCCTAATCATATGCGGATTCTGGGTCCGTGACAGCCACTTAGCTCCGCGCGCCCGTCCTTGACTTGCCCAGCTCCGTCCCACCTCCGATTCCTTTCCCCGAGTAGTCACATCCATGCACCCGAGCTCACCTCAGTACGGCCGCGCCGCTCGCCGGAGAATTCGTCGCCCAACTCGCCTCCTTGGTGCTCACGCCTGACCTCGCTCTCCATAGCTCAGTGTCACCAGTGGGTGCTCCCCTGAGCTGTCTTGTCTCAAGCCCGAGCTCACTCCAGTGCAAAGCCACGCCGCCTGTCGCTGCCACCCCGCGCCGCCCGCCGTTCCCACACCCTCCAACCAACCGTCGGTCGCCACGGCCTTTCCCCGACCACCTTCGGACCTCGCACCGCCCTATTGAGCATCGAAAGCACCTCCGATTACGTCGCGTCACCGGAGCAGGGGCAAACAGCCGTTCCGTCCGTCGGTCGCCTATAAAGGGACAAGCCCGAGCCTTCCCTTCTTGCTTGTTCCAGTCGCCTTCCTCCAAGCCTCCCTCCCTTTTCCTGGAGCAGCCAATAGCGAGCGGCTTGTCTCCGCCACCTTCCGTTTCCATCCCCGGCTGGCCAGCTCCACCCTTGCCACCCAAAAAGCCGAGCAGCAGGCCCCAGCTCCCAACCGACCGCCTTGCTAGACTCTGGTCGCCCCTCTCTCCCCGAAGCTGCTCCCAACCCTTGAAATCCTCAAGCCAGAGACGCCCTAACCGCCGGGACCGACCGCTCTAACCACCCGCCGCCGGCGCCAACTTCATTGCGGCTGTCGGAACAACCGTTCCCCCGGAGGAGCAGCCGCGCGTTATTACCAGGTGAGCCACCAACACGTCGGCCCATTAATGCCGGCCCAAATGGCGTAAGATGTTGTGTCTTCTCAGTTGCCACCTTCCTCTACTAAAAGCGTAAACCGAGCCTACAGGAAACGTATTTCTCTCTGGAAAGCCGGTTGGATTATTTCCAGGTTAGGTTAAAGCCCGGCTTGACCGGTTCATCACCATCCAGACCGGTTTTTGAACCAACTCCTCCGGTTTTGTAACCCATAAAATTATTTTGAACTCTTATCTTTTCAGCAATTCAAATTTTGAAACATTTTACAAGCATAAATATTGTAGTTCAACTCTAGGGTTATATCCCATTCAGACTAGCATATTCTATATGTCCATATATACAACTTTTCAACAGCCCCAAAATGAACTTACTACCCTGTCCAATATGTCTAAAATGACCTAAGTGCTAACCGGTACTGTAGGGCAAGTAGTTTCCGAAGAAACAACCCTAACGACAGGATTACTACTACCCGATTAAAGAAATCGTCATTTCATGTGCCACGCATACATGCACCCTCTTTTTCGGGAATTGTTGGAGTTGTTGTTGTTTCCTTCTTTTCATTCGCTCACCTCAGTACGGCCGCGCCGCTCGCCGGAGAATTCGTCGCCCAACTCGCCTCCTTGGTGCTCACGCCTGACCTCGCTCTCCACAGCTCAGCGTCACCAGTGGGTGCTCCCTGAGCTGTCTTGTCTCAAGCCCGAGCTCACTCCAGTGCAAAGCCACGCCGCCTGTCGCTGCCACCCGCGCCGCCCGCCGTTTCCCACACCCTCCAACCAACCGTCGGTCGCCACGGCCTTTCCCGACCACCTTCGGACCTCGCACCGCCCTATTGAGCATCGAAAGCACCTCCGATTACGTCGCGTCACCGGAGCAGGGGCAAACAGCCGTTCCCCCGTCGGTCGCCTATAAAGGGACGAGCCCGAGCCTTCCCTCTTGCTTGTTCCAGTCGCCTTCCTCCAAGCCTCCCTCCCTTTTCCTGGAGCAGCCAATAGCGAGCGGCTTGTCTCCGCCACCTTCCGTTTCCATCCCCGGCTGGCCAGCTCCACCCTTGCCACCCAAAAAGCCGAGCAGCAGGCCCCAGCTCCCAACCGACCTCCTTGCTAAACTCTGGTCGCCCCTCTCCCCGAAGCTGCTCCCAACCTTGAAATCCTCAAGCCAGAGACGCCCTAACCGCCGGGACTGACCGCTCTAACCGCCCGCCGCCGCGCCAACTTCATTGCGGCTGTCGGAACAACCGTTCCCCGGAGGAGCGGCCGCGCGTTATTACCAGGTGAGCCACCAACACGTCGGCCCATTAATGCCGGCCCAAATGGCGTAAGATGTTGTGTCTTCTCAGTTGCCACCTTCCTCTACTAAAAGCGTAAACCGAGCCTACAGGAAACGTATTTCTCTCTGGAAAGCCGGTTGGATTATTTCCAGGTTAGGTTAAAGCCCGGCTTGACCGGTTCATCACCATCCAGACCGGTTTTTGAACCAACTCCTCCGGTTTTGTAACCCATAAAATTATTTTGAACTCTATCTTTCAGCAATTCAAATTTTGAAACATTTACAAGCATAAATATTGTAGTTCAACTCTAGGGTTATATCCCATTCAGACTAGCATATTCTATATGTCCATATATACAACTTTTTCAACAGCCCCAAATGAACTTACTACCCTGTCCAATATGTCTAAAATGACCTAAGTGCTAACCGGTACTGTAGGGCAAGTAGTTTCGAAGAAAACAACCCTAACGACAGGATTACTACTACCCGATTAAAGAAATCGTCATTTCATGTGCCACGCATACATGCACCCTCTTTTTCGGGAATTGTTTGGAGTTGTTGTTGTTTCCTTCTTTTCATTCGCCGATTTCTTCGACGTGTAGTTAGGGAGTGCCGTACGTACGTCAGGAAGACCTAGGGTCACCTTCACGCCAAGAACGAGAACAGGATCCGGAACTGCCAGGCAAGCAATTCTCCCTTTGATCATGCCGAATCCTATAATTGCAAATTATATTATTTTGTTTGCGAAAGTGCATGCTATGTGTTATCACCGATATTTTACGTAGAATAGATATTCCCAGTAGCTGCAGTAGCCTAGGTCCGTAAATCCTATCCTTGTAGCCCTAGTATTAATTGTCAATAATTGGAGTATCGGCAAAACAATTAAGGTTATAGGCGTTAGCCCTGCTTAGCCCGCTTAGAAATTAAAAACTGTTTTAAATCAAGTTACCTTATACCCCTTTCGGGATTTGGGAATAAAACCCTCGGCCGGCAGTGCCGTCCGGGGCGATGATTTTGAAAGTGATGTTTTCGAAACCCTAAGTGGAAGAGAATGGAGATGGTTTTTGGATTCGGGCAAGAGATGTAAGGGTGAATGGGTGATGTTGGAGTAACCCGGAAGCTACATGGATGCTGTGTGATGGAATGGAGTCTTGCTCGAATCGCTTAAGGACCAGCCTAAGTGCCGCTAAACCGGTTCCATACCGTACGTCCACATGACCTTTGTGGGAAGGTCCTGGTGTATTAGCCCGGCAACTGTTAGAGTTTGGACCCGTGGGAAGTTTGGAGTTGTGCTAGTTAGATTGATATCTCTAGAGGGGCTCCACATGGAATGTGGGTAGAGTTCCGACACAAAGACGAGTCCGCTCCGGGTTGTGGTGTCAGGCTGCCTGGGCACAAGCGGAGTTGGGTAGATCTTGTCTAGCGGGTTCAACTTTGACATGGAAGCGGGTGAAAACCTTGTGTAACACCACTGCCGGCACATCTCTTGGAATGTGCTTACGGGCCCTGGCGGCAAGGGTGACTTACATCTTGTGGGTAAAGCCGTACAACCTCTGCAGAGTGTTAAAACTATTCGAATAGCCGCGTCCTCGGTTATGGACATGAACTGGCAAGGCCACACACTGGGTAGACTAAGTTTTGTTGTGAAGATTGGCAATGGGATTAAGGACGTGGGCATGAAGTGTCCACAGTGTGCAATTAAGGCCATGTTGCTCGGTGGCAAGGAATTGCAGGTGAACGATCACCGGCTGTTTGGTCGAAGGGTGAAGGGCATACAAGCCGGTGCTGTAAAACCTAGATACCGGTTAGATGGAGCTATCGATTGGCGGATGGAGCTATCCGAGGATAGATGGAACCCCATCGATAGATGGAGCTAACGGCAATAGGAAGTTAGCCGAGTAGTAGTGACTACTCTATGCATTGAGATGAATTACCAGCCTTACAGTACCGTGAAGTTTTCAGAAATGCTTTTGAATCTAATAGTTGTATTTACATTGAAAACTTACCATTTCGCTCAACATCCAACCTAGAATAGAGCCACTTCTTTGAACTTTACCTTGCATGATGTTACTCCTCGTAATATAATTTCCACGGGGGTATATTTGTTTGTGAGACATTACAGCGTGTACTCACTGGCTTGCTGATTTGGCCAGAAGAAGAAGCTTCTTCTGACGACGGACAAAAGTGACTCGAGGCAGGGCGTTCTCCAGTTAGTTGCTTGTAGGGTTCCGGCACATTGAGGGCCATCTACGTTATATTATCTTTCGTCACTGTTTAATTCGGCCCTCCGGCCATGTTGTGTAAAAAGGACACATAATGGCCTATTTGTGTAATAAACGTTGATGTATGATATAGGCTACTAAGTTGTTTTGGTGTACTGGCTACTGATCCATGGGACCAGTAAGGAAACACCAATGAGTTATCCGGCACGTTTAAAAACGGGTTCGCGCCCACAGCTTGATATCAGAGCCATACTGACGAGGAAACCCTAGCTGCATGCGGCGATATTAGGAACCTGACCAAAAAAGTATTTTCTTAAGTCATGATAAAATATTTAAGAATAAATTCTAGTGTTATCAACCCTTCTTGGTATTCCCGATTATCCGACAAAACTCGAATAACTACACTCACCCCCATTCTTTGGTTTAAAATTCGCAGATGGCGAGTCGAGAGGTTTGGAGAGACTTGTGCCGCCACCGCTGGAGTAGTTCCACAGCTCTTCGAGAAGCACTAGGGAAGTTGCGGAGGCATGGCCATACAAGAAGTACCAAATCTACAGAGAAGTATCGGAGAAATAACTGAGTATGGCCAGAGCGTTTATATTCAAGACAAACCCCGAGGACAGCGATTATTTATGTCCTTACAGGTACCTCGCAGCTGGTCCTACAACTCAGACCATCCAGTTAGCAGCATACAAGGCAACTGGTGATCTACGTTATGACGATCCCTGAGATGTGCAGTTTCAGAGACGGTACTTTCCACAGTATCCACTGCAAGAGAACATTCGCCAACTATACTCCACTGACAAACGAGGATGACCCCGCTGTGGTGAGCCTGGCTCACTTGTGGAGGACTCAAGACTCCCTAACTACAATGCCTTGTTGTCGAGCTGGAACAAGTGCGAGATGAGCTGCAGCATGCGCAGGAGCTGTTGAAGCAATACACCACCAGGTGAACGCCAACACCAATGAAAGCGCTCCCGGAGCCGGCTACGATATCCATGTTCGTTCGTTGAGCAGAGACCGCACAGCCACCCCACGAAGGATGTTATGGCAACACTCGAGGCCTATATTAGTCGGTTCGTTCCAGGGGCACAAAACATCCCAGGCTTGCTTCTATCTAGCCCAGTCACAACCCTAGTTCGGACCCGCCGCCCAGATCGAAGAAGAAGGATGATCGTGAGGAGGTTATCCCGCCGAAGATGACGAAGTGCAGATCGTGACTAAGTTGTAGAACCCCTCGTGCTAATCGGTTTAGGTTAGCATGTACCCAATACTGTAAGATGTATCATGGTGTGTTTATGTATCATGTACTAATACTGTTATGTATGCGTGTGGAGTGGAACACCCGTAGGTGCTTGTTTCATGCTCACACTACTATTATAAATAAGTGGTACTATCCGACACAGCAGTTAGTAAAAGTGTTTTCTGGTCTACTCTTATCCGTGAATCCCTCTTACCCGTATTTCAAAACGCGAACTAGGGTACGGCAGGAACCTCAGCCCTTTCCATAATAGAGGGTAGGCAGCTGTCAATCCTAAAGACACCTGTGACTCCGGACCACGAATCCACAACCTTTTTATCATAAATACCCCAACCTTTTCCTTTCCAACTTCACTCCTCTCGGATACTCTGGAAACAAGGAACCCTAGTCCCTCTCCTTCCCTCCAAACACCCAAATTAACCAAAGCAATGCCTCGCGGTGTGCTTTAT